>OX376056.1:11259926-11930728 GCA_947361185.1 Charanyca ferruginea | reverse complement strand
GAGATGTTAATCTATACATATAATAAAACAGTAACAAAACTGTGTCTGTACATTGAAGATATTAAAAAAATAATTATTGAGGGGGGTTTAGGAACAGTAATAAAGCACGAATCCAAAAAAAAAATTTTGTCTGTTTGTTTGTACACGCTAATCTTCGGAACTACTGGGCGGATTTGAATGATTTTTCTTTTGTTGTATAGGTATTAAGTCTGGCCAACATATAGGCTATAATTTATCTTGGAAACTTGAACACCTGATGCAGAACCGCAACAGACCAGCTAAACTATAAGAGATACAAAAATGGTACCATAGCAAAAATTGTTCCACGTGATGAGCATTTTCTGCTGAGAGAATAAATTTGAAGATCTGGAACATCTGATGTGTAACTCCAAGAGCCCAGCTACACCATGACACATATAGGAATGACGTCTTAGCAAAAGTTGTTCGATCTGATGGGCATTTCCTGTTAACTTTAAAAATTGACTGATTGATTTGATTGATTTATTGATTAATTGATTGATTGAAATCGAAGATCAGAAACATCTGATGTGAAAATCAAAGCTATCAGTAATTTCATTGTATCCTATAAAATAACATAAGCTGGGAGTACCTCCACGTGGTGAAAGCGGTAACAGTTTAGGACTGATTTTTGATGACGATGGTATATCATTGAAATTTTGACTCTACTGGCCAAAATTCCCATTTATTTTTTTATTTTATCGAATAAATATGCCTTCGGGCTTACGTTATTTACGTGTTTAATTTCCTTTTCCATTTATCTTCGTGACACGGTAGCCTACCCGGTAACGCAGGGGAGCAGTCACCTAGATTTTAATTGATCAGGTATCTTTACAATAAAACTATAACCATGCCTAGAAAGAGGTCAAATCTTTCCCAATGTTCCAAAGGAGCTAAGATTAAGGATCATAAGATCCCAAGAATCTACTGAAGAGCGTCAGGCGAGGCTTCATGCTGTTCGAGAACATCAGACTGCAACTCGCTCCGTGGAAACCTCTTCAGATCGCGAAGAACGCCTGCGTTCTCAGCGTATTTACGCATCTACATCCAGGTCTCTAGAGAGCAGTAAAGAATATGATGCGCGACTGACCGCTGATCGTGAACGTCATAAGTAGGATATTATTGGGCATTCTACCCCACCTGCGGTGGAGTAGAATGCCCAATAATATAAATGAAATCCACAGGTTCGGCGCCTATTCCACCCGATGAAACGGAAGGTGGAGTATGACAATGCCCAATAATATCCTAGAGTAGACGCAGTGAAAGAAAACAACTTTTATAAATAATTGTTCGCCGTAATTTAACACCACATTCAATTCTTACTATTGTAGTAAGAAGTTTGTATTTCATATCACAGATTTAAATACATTTCAACCAAGTTAACTACAATGCATAGCTCAGAGAAATCTGATATTAAAGATATTTGTAAACTTATTATGAGGAATTCTAGCGGCGAGATTATATTTATTCAAGATTTGCAAACTGGTCAGAAAAATACAGATAACGGTTCATCAAAATACCAGGACTCGTATACAGCCCAAACCGAAGATTTGTTCTACCAGCAGATGCTTGATTGGTTAAAATCAAACAATCGCTATCTTATATTGAAGGACAGCTATGGTGAGAGTCGTACATTTGCTCGAGTTAGCGACAATGAGTTATAAATGTCAATGTAATACGTTAATTTACTCATTATTAATAAAACCGCTTTAACAGTCGTCATGAAATTTGTAAAACAACCACAATCGTTACATGTAAACGAACTTTGTGTTCACTCTCAGGAGACTGGTTTTCGCCATGGAAAATTATTACCTAAAACGGTACGATGCATCATTTGCGGACCGTCAAATTGTGGAAAAACTAATTTATTAATTGGTCTCCTTATACACGAGAATGGTTTAAGGTTTCAAAATGTAAAGGGTCATTTTCAAAATTAATGTACATTTCAGTTGTGTTTACTTTGTGTTATAGTAACACAAAAGTAACACAAAGGAAAAGTAAGGGCTAAGTCACAAAGAATAATATAAAAAGATCTTCCAGCACTGGTACGATAACCAGGTCAATAACGTTAAATGGTCGGGAGCTCTGTCGGACTCATACAGGTTGGAGAGCGGGGTGAGGCAGGGAGGATTGAGCTCACCAACGCTCTTCAATCTGTATATTGATGGACTTGTGTCCGAGCTCAGCAGCCGCCATGTTGGATGTCATGTTGATGATGTTTGCTTCAACAATATCAGCTACGCTGATGATATGGTGCTGCTGAGTGCGTCAATAGGGGGACTCAGAGAGCTTATAAGCATTTGCGAAGCGTACGCTCATACACATGGTCTGAAATATAACATTAAAAAGAGCGAGCTTATGGTTTTTGCTGCGGGCTCTAAGTGTCCGGCGGAGGTTCCACCAGTTAGGCTATGTGGGGTGCCCTTGGAGCGGGTCCATACTTTTAAGTATCTGGGCCATATTGTGACGTCCGACCTGAAGGACGACGCGGATATTGAGCGAGAAAGGAGGGCGCTGTCGGTGAGGGCGAATATGATTGCCCGCAGGTTTGCACGTAGCTCCAAGGATGTTAAGATCACCTTGTTTCGAGCCTACTGCACATCGTTCTATACGTGTAATCTGTGGGTATCTTATTTGCAGAAGTCCTACAGCGCTCTCCGCGTTCAATATAATAACGCGCTGAGGGCGCTGTTGCGGCTGCCTCGCTTCTGCAGCGCTTCGGGGATGTTCGCCAACGCTCGCATTGACTGTTTTTATGCCAGCATGCGCAAGAGGGCTACCTCGATAGTGAGTAGAGTGCGGGGCAGCGGCAACAGTCTTCTTACCGTTGTTGCCAACAGGTTGGACGGGCCTTTCATGCAGCACTGGCAGGCCTTGCATGCACCTGTATGTCAAGCTTGGGGCAGGTAAAAATGTAAAGTGGAATAAGGATTCTGACATTTTCATAATTTATAATTTGATTGATTTATTTTATTTTGTCAATTTAATTTATAGTTATTTCTATTTTTATTTTATTTGTATTTTTAATGAGATATTTATTGATCTATTTATTTTACAATTTTATTTGAGTTTTTTATCTGTTTTAGAGTTGTAGAATTAAAATGTATAATTGTGCGTATATGGACCTGTGTCTGAAACAAATAAATTATTATTATTATTATTAAAACCAATTTGCAGTAGTAAATCAATTTAATCATCATCTTTCATAATTTAGGTTCAGTGTTTTTTTTTTCTTTTTTCATTCAACTCACTCTTAACGTTTTATTCATAAATAGCCAACATGTATTATTTTAAAACAAAAAAAACCTTTTTTTCTTAATAAATTTGACAATCACATTTTTTTATGTTCTTGCATTTTTTTTTATTTGGAAAAATCACATTTAAAGAATTTGAAGGGGCAGTGCCAGGATAGCTCGTGTAATTTAAATTTTCTTTATTTTTTGCACTTTGCAGGTCAGTGTCAAGGTGTATTAGGTAATATACATAGATATTCCTACCATTCATCAACTGTAGTACCTATTATATTAATGATTTTCATAATTAAAATTTTATTTGTACGTATTTACTACCGCCACGAAACATATTTTCATCAACTTAGAACCTAATACTGCCCTGGAAATTGCAAGATTCTATTATTCTTATATCGCTTATGTAAACAAGCCCTAACCCATTCCATTGTGTTACGTAACACTAAAATAGTAACACAATGGTCACACAAATGAATAAAACACACGTGTCTTTAACCTAAAAATAACAATACTGTTGTAAAGTTACCCTCAATTGACTCATGAAACATGCATTTAACTATGATTTATTATTATCTACAATAACGGGATGCAATGTAAAGTATAGTGCTTACCGAATTAACGCTATTTAGCACTTTTAAACTAGTTTTTAATTGTCCTTTTTACGACGCGCACGCAGTTAATCCATCAGTCACAAGACACAAAATGGCGAACTGAGCCAACTAGCGCTCTCACGGTGTAACTATCTTAACGCATGGAGTGGCCATACTAAATTATGAATTTACTTCTATTAGGATGGAATGTTAACGTAACAAGAAAGAGTAACACAAAGTAATGAAATATGAGACACATGTTTATGAGTAAATAAATAAAAAGTTAATTATAATTACATTGTTTAATACATATTGCTTAAATCTTACTCTTTGACTGGACAAAATATTGTTGAATCGGGTTCCTAAATGCGTGATCTATTCATTAAAAACGCTACTCTTTGAAAATGTGTGCGACTGTGGACTCAGGACTTTTGTATGGGGAAAAAATTACGACAGTAATCAAAGGACATGTTATGAAATGGGCTTAAAATATTTTTTTTTTCGAACAGCTATCATGTGTGGTTTTTCTGATAGAGAAAATTATTTAAGCTGGCCTAACAAAAACAAAAAAAAAAATAAAAGCACCATTATTTAATAAATAAATATTTTAAATCCAGATATTTTTTTGTATCGTAATATTATTTTTGTACATTGAAACAAAGAAAAAAGGGTTAAATATCATTTTTAAAGTACATTAAACACCTTATTGTTATTTAAAATATTTTTAAACATTATTAGATGGCTATAAAACCGACGAATTATCTCCATGATTTGTATGCATGGCATTGATTCCGGAATCTATGAAAACATTAACTGTGTTGTGTTAGTAAGGTTGTCAGTGTCACACCACACATGTCAGTTGTCATGTCGATCGCTTGTCAAGCCCTTGTCTCATTGTTAGAATCGCTATTTTTCCGTTTGCTTATGAATATTTAGGTTTAATATTTGTAATTTCTACTTGGTATTGGTAAAATCATCATCTGAGGTGTGTAATCCCCGCACCAGGCCAGCGAGGTGGACTAAGGCCTAACCCTTCTCACTCTAAGAGGCCCGTGCCCAGCAAGGGGCCAGTAATGGATTGAATTTATTTTTTAATAGCGAAGTTGTATTAACGCAGAAATGCTATTATTTTCAATAACAGTAAATGGTTTATGATAAGGATAGGTAATGAATTTATATAAACTTATATTGTCACATAGGGGATATCTTCCGTGATTGTTCATTGTTTTGAGCTCCCGATATTTCAACGCTGGCAAGCGCCATGATCGCGTATCACGGAAGATATCCCGTGTGACAATATAAGTTTAGTTTTAAACCGTGAAAGCTTAAAACAGTGTATGAATTTATTTGTATCAAACATCCTTATTTTCTCCTACAATTTGGGACTTTATGACTTTATCATCATGAATTCAGTAAATTGCAAAATGATTACTGATGGTTTTACGTCTCCTCCAAGGCAGGCCAGTAAACCAAACAGTCCAGATACAGACTGACTTAAATGGATTGGACCTGTTCACCTTTTGTAAATAGTCGCTCCAGCAGGTCAGAATAGGTGAACATTTTTGTGTATTAGGTAGAGAAATAAAAGTAATGCATTTATTTATATTTGACTGTATTTTATTCTACCTCTAATTTTCAACATCATCCCTTATAATTATATTATCAAGAAACTGTGCAGGAAAGAATCCAAATTAAAAGCCAGGTCAAATAAAGATAACTTAAAGATTACAAGAAACTTGAACATCAATAACACAACAAAAACAAAAAAAAAACAAATCACTTGTGTCCGTTCCGTTGTTGTAACGCAAACCACAGACGCATTCGCAGAGTATATTAATAATAGGGCGCGCATAGGTACGCAATTATAATTGAATTTGACACTTGATTGACGTTTACACTTTTCATAATGACAATAATGACATCCAACCGAAAAGTGTTGCCAAAATCAATAAATACCGAGGGTTGCAATTTACTTTTAAATTACAATTAATTAAAAATATAATAAAATAGGAAGGGTGCTTTTAAAAAAAATAAAAAATATTCAAAAAGTAGTCTTAATTTATGTACTTTCATAAAAAAAAATCTCTTCCCTGTTCACAGCAGCTCCGAATTAAAGCCCAGCCTCCATACAAAAACCTAACATGTCCTTTAGTTTTTTAACACAGTAAATTGAATTACCGCACAAAACTATTTTTTTATTTACTCTATTGTTATCAATTGATTTGAATGTTGGTTTATCTGGTTAAAATTGGAGCTGTATTTTACTTGAGTTACCAATAAGTTTGATGGACACAAATTTGTATTAAAATGTACATTAATTTTGTAGACGACCCCAAAAACCTTGCAACAACCCAAGTACGTATTTTTAGAAAAAGTTTTGCAACGGGTACCAGGCATGTCATTTCAGAAATATCATGAAAATGAGCAAGTTCTAAGTGTTCAGGACGCAAAACCGAATTCTGTGATTGTATTTGACGATGTTGCTTGTGAAAATCAAAGTAGCATGCGGGATTATTTTGCAATGGGAAGACACAAGTTCATCGATTGTTTTTACCTAAATCAGACATATAGTAAAATTCCTAAGCAGTTAGTAAGAGACAACGCGAACCTAATCGTACTTTTTAAGCAAGATGAAAGAAATATGAGACATGTTTACGATGAACATGTCAACACTGACATGACTTGGATTGAATGCCGTGAAATGTGTTCAAAAATATGGAGTGTACCTTTCAATTATGTCGTAATTAATAAAGATTGTTCCAAAAACAAAGGATGTTATAGAAGTAAATTTGATACGTTTGTAGTTTTTGACTAAGAACACGAACACATATATAAGAGCTTTACCTGTGCGACATTATTATTCTTCTGGTGACGCTAAACCAATTACGATCTATTTTGCCAATATGGAAAAATCATTGAAAAGACAAATTGTTGATGCGACAGAAGCTGTAAAGAAAAAAGTAAGGAAAATGAGAGATGCGGACATTGACAACAAACAAGCACTGGAATCTGTTTTCAAGCCTGTCATAGAACCCCTCAACCTAATTGCTAACGCCAATAAGCAAGCTCCTCCCTTGCGTACTAATGAAGATTTTGTTGAAGTTCCGTTTACTGACGAAACTTCACAGAAAGAAAGAACTGGTAGCGTAGGTAGCAATAATGACAATGAAGATGAATCCGATATCAGCAGTGACTCTTCTTATCAATCAATAGTTGAAAGCAAACAAGGTTGTGATACGTCATCCTGGTCAGTATCTTCAGAAGCGTTGGCAGACATTCCATTCTGTGTTAGAGCAGAACGTGGGAAATTGATGTTAGGTTCTGCTTGTATATTGATCAACGATCAGTACATTGCCGTGGCTGGACGTAAATACCGAAATACACCTGGTTTAAAACAGTTGCTGCTTAAGAAAGACGTAGACTTAAGCGTGGTTACAGAAAGCGATATGAAACATTATAAGTCGATGCTACTTGATACAAATGCACATCGTCGAGACTTCGAGCCAAATAAGCCGATAAAAAGTAATAAAGGGCAAAAATATTTGCAAGTTATTAAGCCTCTTTTTAAACTGAACACTGCAGTTCAGGGAAAGGGTTTGCCATTAACAAAAAAGTGGAGAAAAAATGTAGATTTAGTGTATTGGGATGACCCCAATGAACTAGTGGAAAGATTGAAATTATTAATTGCGTCTAGAGGTGCTGGTAACACAGGATTAGACAATGAAATTATATCTATTATTGAAGAATTGCGTGAAAGTAAAGTTATAAATAAATAAATGTTGTAAACTTTCCAGTGTTCATTTTATTATCAGACTTTCAATATAGTACACCTTCAATATGAATGTAGATAAATTCGGTCATTATATTCATAAAAGAATGCGTTTATCAGAACTGCTTGAATTTAATGAAAACGCATTGAAGAAGTCGGAAAAAGGAGATTTTGATTTAAAAGCAACCAGATTGAGAGGAATTACATCTCCCATAGAAGCAGACGATGCAGTGAATAAGTTTTATGTAGATCAGTTGAATGCTAATACGATAAAATAATTCAATAAACTGATTGGTTCATTGCGTTCTCAAATTATAAAAGAGACACAGAATACAATTCAGGTTACTTTAAAAGCAATAATACCTGAGGTTTTAACTCATTTGCAAGATAAGTTTTATACCAAAGCAGATAGATAAATTACTTCTAAAAACTTCGTAATGGCAAAACAGCAAATTGTAAATGAAATACACAAAGCGGCTCGAAGAAACTTCCTTCGCCGTTCTGTTATTCTGAAAGGAATCCACGACTTGTGGCAAGCTGATTTGGTGGACATGCAAAACCTGAAAAAGTATAACAAGAGTTATAATTATATTTTAGTGGTGATTGACTGCTTCTCAAAGTACGCCTGGGCAGAACCGTTAAAATCAAAGAATAAATTTGATTTTGCTCGTGCATTTCAACATATCCTGCTTAGCAGCAATAAAAATCCTGTTAATTTACAAACTGATATGGGCACAGAGTTTTATAACAACACTTTTCAAACGTTAATGAAGAAGCACAACATTAACCATTATTCATCGTTTTCTACTAAAAAAGCATCTATTGTAGAGAGACTGATAAGAACAGTAAAAAATAAATTGTATAAATATTTTAGTCTCTGTGGGAACTATAAGTGGTTAGGTCTGCCATTGGATAATATATTGAAGACCTATAACAACACAAAACATCGCACTATCCAATTTAAACCCATTGATGTGAATAAATTGAATGAACCAGTAATAAAAGAAAATATTAAAAAAATCAAGAAACATAATTTAGTTCAGTGGAAGCCTAAATTCAAAGTTGGCGATTGTGTTCGTATAAGTAAATACAAACATGATTTTGAGAAAGGTCAACTGAATTATTTATTGTAAAAAAGATTAATAAAACCTTACCAGTGACATATTATATAGAAGATAAACGAAAGCAGAACATATTAGGAGCTTTTTATGAGCAAGAACTTCAAAAATCGAACTATCTTTGATGTGATGGCATAGATGGCGCTGCGTCTAGTCTAACGTAAAAACAAACGCTCTGTTAAATTAATTAAAAATACTATTAGTGCATATATGTGAATAAAACTTAGTGAACCAATAAAACATCACACAACTCATAAGTGACAGTGTTATCTACGGTTTTTATACACAAATTGTGAAGAAGAATTGTGAATTATACCGTTATAAATAAACTCTGTTTCTAAAACAAACATAAACAAATATCAGTAATAACCATCTAAATAACGAAGAAAGTGCAAACATTATAACATTTTGTGACCCAAATTCATCTAAACAAGTGTGGATAAATCAATCATAACAAAGACAAAGTGAAAAAGTGACTCATACAGTGATTCAAATTTAAACTGTCACGGTGTAAAATAACTGATCTACCTATTAAAGGGAAAACTATTTGCTGCAACTGGTCAATAAATTCAACTTAGTTAGATATCGTACAGTTGCCTTAGTGGCTTGACGTATCAAGTTTTTGCAGTTTAACCACGAGCGGTCACGAGTTCAAACCCCAGGGACAACATCACTTTTCGTAAATTAAAAATCATATTTGGAATTTATAAAAAAACTGGTACCTACTCATCCGCTCATGTCATCAAATTCTACAAAAAGTAATTGCAAGATGGCAGCACTAGTAACATGTTATAAATGCAAAAAATTAGTAAACATCAAAAGTACTGCTTTGTGTTCTGCCTGTGGTAACAGGTATGACTTGGATTGCGATGGTTATCCAGAACAAACGTATCGCCTGAAGGACGCGGAAGCAAAAAAAAAGTGGAGATGTAGGGCGTGTATTAGAAGCAAAAAATACGCTACTACCGACGGTACAACTAATAATATCACTATGAGAAAAAAACTTACTTGTTTAAAAACGCCTCCACCAATGGAACAACCAGGAAGTTCTAAGGAGGTTCACGACGAGGCGTTGAAACGTCGATCTTCAGTTCAAAATACTGCAGATTTACTTGATTCACACATACTTACTGATTGCGAAACATCTTGTGAATCATATACTGCCAATAAACTATCAATGAGTGTTGACGGTACTGTGTCTGACTTAGTATTAGCCTCAGAAAGGAAAGAGATAATTGCTCAGCTCACATTAAAGCTTGAAAGTACTGAAAACGAACTCTGTAATATATTATTGGAAAACACCGACCTACATAGGCAAATAAATAAGTTGATTACAGAAAATAACACATTAAAATCTTTATGCCAGTCGCCTACCAGATTTACAAGTCCGACTGCATCCGCAAAGAAAAAGAGGCAAGCTCTGTCAAATCAACACGACATTCTTCGTACACCATCCCATTTAACCTCACCTAGATTGAACGTCGAAACTAATGACTGCGTAAATGTGTCCTCCTTAGAACAAGAAATTGTAACACTACAACAGCAATTAAAGGTTGCACAGCTGGAGATAAAAGCCCTCACGGACCGTATTGCAGAACTAATGCAAAGTAGCTGCAACGTTTGTCAACCTGCTAATCGTCATGAACTAAAGCAGGATAATGTGAGCATCGAAAGTGCTCAGACAGGTGCAGTTGAAGACGGACTCTATACGGACCCCGAAAGGTAGATATTTATCTTCGGTACTCAGCGTTGTGTCGGACTAGCAGCAGCCATCTCTCACTCAAGAACAAATACACAGTATGAAAAATACAAACTCGTCGCTGTAACAAAGCCTAATGCGCCTTGCAGCGAAATAATAGCAAACTGTAGAAATACCAAACTTACAACCGAAGACAAACTTGTGATATGCGTAGGTGAAAATGATCACAATCCAAACCTACTGTTGTCTCAATTGAAAATCATATTAGATAAATTTATAAATAACACTATTATTGTATTAAATGTGGTCAATAATGTGTACCTCAATGTCTATAAGTTAAACTATTCTATAAAAAATATTTGTAATAAGTACAAAAAATGTCACTTTGTTAATCAAACATCCTTAATACTATCTGAAGTTTGTAAGTCGATAAATTACGTCATAGATTGTTGTGATTATAGTGACAAATATTTAAATCCTAGCGAAATTCGGAAAAGAATAACGAGTAACAAAACAAGTTCCAATTTAAAAGTTACTACCATTGAACCCAAAAAAGGGACAATTCCCTATTACTTTAGTCGTATTAAGAGTACAACGCTCAACGAATGTAGCTCTTCTTTGCAACGTAACGCAAAGGGTCAAATAGGAACTATACCCTATTACTTTCCTGTTCTAAACAAGCGCGACTCATTTTTTCGTATCTCAAACTAACACAAAATACGATTTTAGAATATTCCATCAAAACATCGCCAGTTTATTATCCAAACAAAAACTACTGGAAATTACGATTCAGGAGTTAAAAGAAGCAAACAATGATCCAGATGTATTATGTCTAACTGAAACGTTTGTAAAAAAAGGGTATGAAAATTATGTGAAAATACACAACTATGAAATGGCTACTTATTTCTGCAGAGAAAAACAAAGAGGTGGCTCTTGTATATTAGTGAAAAAAGGTTTACAATATAAGGAGTTATCATTTGTGAAAAACTATGCAACCCAAAACACGTTTGAAGCTTGCGGCTTAGAGGTAATAGGTAATAAATTAGCAGTTATATGTATTTATAGAACACCACAATCTGATCCAAATCAGTTTTTAACAAAATTGCATAATCTTTTACACGATTTGCAAAATAAATATAAATCTAAAATAAATTTAGTTGTAGCGGGTGATTTTAACGTAAATACACTTAAAAAAGGCAATATCACAAGTGGATTGCAAGACTTGGCTAATAATTATAATTTAAAAATCCACATCAATGTTCCTACTCGCAAATTGACTTGCATTGACCATATATTGAGCAACATTGGCAACGCAACTGCCACTGTACTTCCCCTGTGTCTTTCAGACCATGACACGGCTCAAATGTTAAGCTTCCCAATTAGACAGAAACCGCAAAAATCAGCAATATATAACATATATAAAAGAGACTATAACTTAGACAACATTCGAAAATTTAAGGAATGCTTACAAAATCTTTCTTGGTCCGATATTTATCTACAAACTGACACAAACTGCGCATTCAATGATTTTCATGAACTGGTGTGTCTATTTTTAACCCCCGACGAAAAAGAGGGGTGTTATAAGTTTGACGTGTCTGTGTGTCTGTGTGTCTGTGTGTCTGTCTGTGGCACTGTAGCTCTTTAACGGGTGAACCGATTTGAATGCGGTTTTTTTTATTTGAAAGTAGATTCTCTAGCGATGGTTCTTAGACATGTTTCATCAAAATCGGTTCAGCAGTTTTAAAGTTATCAGCTCTTTTGTTTGCTGCGGTAGGGATCTTAGACGCATACCGGATGTTTACTTTGCTTTCAAACATATTATTATAGGTGACCACACTGACCACACAAAACCAAACTAAATTACATTTAAAAAATTTGAAATAAAAATTAAATTAAAAATTTAAAAAAACCCACAACGCAAAACATAAAAGCGATTATGTAAAAAGTAAAAAATAATACTTTTGTTGAGCCATCAAATGTTTGTTCGTTGAAATGGCGCTATAATGTCGCGGCGGGGTACCGCTAAGTTTAAAGCAATAACTAAATATCTAAAATAGCGAACTGATGGTAACTAGATTTGCAACAAGATTAACAACTAGATTAGCAACAAAAATTTGATAATATCGAAGCAAATTGGTCGGAAATGCTGGTAAATTAATAGACAGTGAATGGAATTGAGGGACTGACTTACTTAAGCGGTACCCCGCGGCGACATTATAGCGCCATTTCAACGAACAAACATTTGATGGCTCAACAAAAGTATTATTTTTTACTTTTTACATAATCGCTTTTATGTTTTGCGTTGGGGGTTTTTTTAAATTTTTAATTTAATTTTTATGATCTCTGTTTTCCCAAAGTAAGAGTTAAAGTCAATAGGAATAATAAAACCACTCAAAAGTGGATAAGTAAAGGTTTAAGGCAAAGTTGCAAAACTAAACGGAAGCTACGATATGTGTACTATAAAAATAAAAATATAATTAATAAAACTAATTACTGTAATTATTCAAATCTATTAAGAAAATGTATATATAATTCCAAAAAGAATTCCAACATAAAATATATTAATAATCATGACAATAAATGTAAAGCCACGTGGACTGTCATTAAAAACGAAATAAATAATAACACTCAAAAAGACAACATAGAATGTATTCAATTAAATGATACTATAATTACAGACCCTGTTCAAATAGCTACTGTATTTAATGATCATTATGTAAATTTAACGCATATTCCAGAGGAAAAAAACACTAAGCAAGACCCCTATAAAAGTACATCTGTCAACTCAATGTTTCTCAGACCAATGCTGGAACATGAGGTACGACAGGAAATAATGTCTCTGTCCAACAGCAGATCGGAGGGCCATGATCAAATAAATACAAAAATCATAAAAGCCTGCTGTAATGAACTAACTGTTATTCTCACTCATTTAATAAACATGTCCTTTTCACATGGAACCTTCCCTGAAAAATTAAAACAGTCTTTAATAAAACCTTTATTTAAGAGGGGAGATAAATGTGACATTAATAATTACAGACCTATAACTTTAATTCCCATCTTGTCTAAAGTTTATGAAAAATGTATGTTCAAAAGATTAACTGATTTCTGCAACAAATTTCAAGTTATAAGTCAACATCAGTTTGGATTTCAAAAGAACAAATCTACATCGCTGGCAATTTATTCTCTTATGCAAGCTATACTTTCAAATATTAATAATAATTATTTAACCACTGGCCTTTTTTTTGATCTATCGAAAGCCTTCGATCTGGTGGCACACGACATATTGCTAGAAAAGTTAGAAGTTATTGGAATTAGAGGACCAGTACTTCAGTGGTTATCGTCCTATCTAAATAATAGAAAACAATGTGTCATTATCAATAGAAAACATGAAAATAATGACATTTTAACGTACTCATCAGAATATAGAATTAATAAATATGGCATTCCACAAGGTAGCGTACTGGGCCCAATACTTTTCCTCATTTACATTAATGACATTATCAAAATAACTAACCATAAATGCATATTATTTGCCGATGATATATCTATTATAGTGACATCTAACAAAAAACAAAATACCATTTTAGACCATGAGCTTGAAATTAATAACACAATTGACAAATTACTGCATTGGCTTGACATTAACCATTTGAAGATAAATTTAGATAAATCCGTTTTTATTCAATTTAATCATTCAAATAATTATAAACATGACATTAAACTAAATATTAATAAAATCAAAGAAGTAATGCAAACAAGATTTTTAGGCGTAATAATAGATAAAGGCATTCATTGGAAAGAACACGTAGGCAATGTTAGCACCAAAATTAATAAATTTGTATATGCACTAAAACAAGTTAAAAACGTAACTAATATTAAAACTGCTGTTATGTCATACCACGCGTACGTCGAATCGTTACTACGATATGGCTTGGTAATGTGGGGTAATAGCACTGACTTCAATAGAGCATTCATCGCTCAAAAAAAGTGCATTAGGTCAATTTGTGGTCTAAAACCTGACGAGTCATGTCGACCAATATTTAAGAAACTTGGTTTGTTACCGTTACCGTCACTTTACATTTACGAAATATGTCTGTTTGTAATTAAAAATAAGAAATTATTTAAGACTGCAAATGATATTAATCCTAGGAACAGAAGAGATCCTCATAAACTAGTGTTGAATGATTTACCTAGACTAGCTAAATATAATAATAACTGCCTAGCAATGTGTGTACGCATATATAACAAAATACCAAGGCATTTCAAAACATTAAATACTAGGTTATTTAAAATTAAGTTTTATAAATGGTTACTTGAATGTAGTTTTTATAGTTTAAAAGAATTTTTAGATAAAAAATGTTGATGGTTGATGCCTTCTTCACCTTACTTTATAATTTTGCATGCTATGTTTTATCCTAGCTAAACATGTTTGTGCCATCTAAATTTGTACTTAACATCATTGTATACCATGTTTTAAGCAAATAAATATTTTATTATTATTATTATTATTATTATCCTGACGTTTATTTGATAGAAAAAGTGTTGAAGAAGAAAGGAAATAAATTATATGTCAAATGGTTAGGTTTAAGCAGTGCAGAAAACACTTGGATTGACAAAACAGCACTTATGGGTTAAGATGTTATATAACCATTATTTTTTAAAATTCTGCCATTATACTTTAAGTAATGCGAGGTGGAGGACTAGTTAATAACATTATTAATAATCTACCATTCGAAGTTCATTTGCCCGGATACAATTATTGCGGACCAGGAACCAAACTTCACGAACGGTTAGCGCGAGGCGACCGAGGTGTAAATAAGCTAGACGAAGCTAGTATGCAACACGACATTGCGTACGCAAACCATACAGACTTATCAAATCGTCACAAAGCTGATTTACAACTACTTAACATGGCTAAACAAAGACTTAAATCAAAAGATGCAGGGAGAGGTGAAAAACTAAGCTCATGGCTAGTGAACAAAGTCATGAAAGCCAAACTAAAGTTAGGATCCGGCGTTAAAACATTTAAAAGCTTAGTTTCCAAAATAAAATCAAAAGTTAACAAACTCAAACACAAAGATAGTAAGTCTTTAATAAAAGCGGCCTACTTAGTTGCAAAAAAGTTATTGCCAAACAACCATCATTGAATTCGGGTACCACGAGTAATACCCGTACCAAAGACTGGAGGAGTTCTACCTTTAATCCCAATTTTCGCTGGTTTATCAGCTTTAGGAGCTCTAGCTGGTGGTGCAGCTGGCATTGCAAAAACCGTTAATGATTACAAAGCAAGCAAACGAAATTTACAAGAAACAGAACGACACAATAAAGCTATGGAAGCTTTAATGTTGGGCAAGGGTTTATACATTACCGGCCCATAGTGCTGCTGGACGAGGTGGGAAAGCTGTTTGAGCGGATAATCGCAGCCCGCCTCGTCGGCCACTTGTGCGAAGAGGGGCCGGACCTGGACGAGAGCCAGTATGGCTTTCGGCATGGGCGCTCCACCATACACGCTGTATCAAGGGTGAGAGTCCTGGCGGAGGAAGCGGTGTCCCGGGGCGGGGTAATGTTGGCGGTGTCCTTGGACATTTCCAACGCGTTCAACACCCTGCCCTGGAGTTGTGTGCGGGAGGCACTGCGCTATCATCGTGTGCCTTCCTACCTCCGCCGCATAGTTGGGGCTTATCTGTCCGAGAGGTGTGTCACCTACGTGGGACGTGATGGCGAACACCAGCACCGCATGTCGTGTTGTGTTCCGCAGGGTTCCGTCTTAGGACCGCCCCTGTGGAACATCGGGTACGACTGGGTGCTGAGGGGCGAGCTCCAGCCGGGCCTGGACCTGACGTCT
This sequence comes from Charanyca ferruginea, assembly GCA_947361185.1. Classification (NCBI taxonomy): domain Eukaryota; kingdom Metazoa; phylum Arthropoda; class Insecta; order Lepidoptera; family Noctuidae; genus Charanyca; species Charanyca ferruginea. The sequence goes on along the minus strand of OX376056.1, from coordinate 11,914,441 downwards.
CTAACTAAACTCGAATCGAACTAGAATCAACTTTATATTTTTTTATTATGACGTTCAAAAGTGCCTTTTTAATGGTCTAATTGAAATAAATGATTTGACTTTGACTTTGACTTTGACGTGTTACGCTGACGACACGCTGGTCACGGCCCGGGGGAGCTCGTACAGGGAGGCAGCGTTGCTGGCGACGGCTGCGGTCTCACAGGTGGTGAGCCGCATCCGGCACCTCGGCCTGGAGGTGGCCCTCAACAAGTCGGAGGCCGTGATCTTTCACGGTCCTCGGCGGGCGCCGCCGCCGGGATCACACATCGTGGTCGGGGGGGCCAGAATAGCTGTCGAGTCCACCATGAAGTACCTGGGATTGGTGCTCGACAGCCGATGGGATTTTGGCCCTCATTTCCAGCGGCTGGCGCCCAAGTTGTTGGGCGCGGCCGGGGCGCTTTCAACGCTGCTTCCCAATCTGGGGGGCCCGAGCGCCGTCTGCAGGCGGCTCTACGTGGGGATCGTGCGATCGATGGCCCTTTATGGGGCCCCGATCTGGGCGGCAGACCTGACGGCCGGAAGCATCGCCGTGCTGCGAAAGCCGTAACGAGCGATGGCCGTCAGAGTCATCAGGGGATATCGCACGATCTCCTACGAGGCGGCTTGTGCACTGGCCGGATCCCCGCCCTGGGACCTGGAGGCGAAGGTACTCGCGTCACTGTTCCGGTGGCGCGAGGAAGCGCGGGCGCGGGGCGAGCGACCGATGCAGCGACACATGGAGCTGCGTCGGTCTCAGCTTCGCGAGGTCCTGGTGGCGGAATGGCGGGACAGGCTTTCACGCCCTACCGCCGGCCTCGCCATCATCGAGGCGGTCCGGCCAGTGCTCGAGCGCTGGCTCGGGAGGAAGCACGGCTCCCTGTCGTTTCGGGTGACGCAGGTGCTCTCGGGGCATGGTTGCTTCGGGAAGTACCTGTGTCGCATAAACAGGGAGCCGGACGCCCGGTGTCACCACTGCGTCGACTGCCGGGAGGACACGGCGCGGCATACGCTGGCAGAGTGTGCCGCTTGGGAGGAGCCGCGCCGTGCCCTCGTCTCAGAAGTAGGCACTGACCTGTCGCTGTCGGCCGTGGTCGAGTCGATGGTCGACAGCACAGAGTCCTGGGACGCGGTGGTTTCCTTCTGCGAAAGTGTCATGTCGCAGAAGGAGGCTGCGGAAAGGGAGAGGGAGATCTCAACCTCCCACCCTGCCCGCAGCAGGCGCACCGGGCGTCGGCGGAGGGCGGATAACGCCCTCTTCCGGCCCCCCTAAATGGGTCCAGGGGCGGCAGACTCGGGGACGTCTGTCGCCCCCCACATACACCAGGACCCGAGGTGGCGGCGCGTAGTGTTCCACGTGCGCCCCACTAAGACGTCCGGGGGGGAGTCTAACACCTCACTCCCCCCCCTGACCCGAGAAGTGGCCCGCTGCAGCGGGCCGGCACCAGCCGGGGGTTGCGGAAGTATCTCCAGTTCCCGCGACCCCCGACGTAGGTGTGAGATGGAACACCGGGGTGGTTTTTAGTCAGTAAGAGTCTGACAGACCCCTCCGCCCACCCCTGGGCGGAGGACATCCATGAGGATTTTCCACCCCGTACCAAAAAAAAAAAAAAGGGTTTATACATTAAGCCCTATAAAAACGGCAAAGGATTGTTCATAAAATCATCAAAAAACTAAACAAGAAGCTACCTAATCGTCCTTTAACTAATATAGATATCCAAAACTATTCAAGAGACATCCCATATTTCCGTGGGGTCTACATGAAGGATCGGATACCTAGGAAGCCGAAACGGATTGAATGTGGTATCGTTAACTTAGACGATTCTAAGAACGAAGGAACGCATTGGGTAGCGTATGTTAAAGTATATGACTATTGTGAATATTTCGATAGCTATGGAAATTTAAAACCTCCATTGGAGCTGATGGGATATTTTAAGAACTGTAAAGTTTCTTATAACTGAAGGGATATGGGATAACAAAACACCTTTTACAGGAACAAAGTATATTTAATTAGAACAGCCAGGCACAACGATGTTAGCGGCGCATACGCGAAACCGAACTTCACTCGCGAGTAACTTACATAGGTGGCACTGCTCGCTCACTTCGTATTACTACAACACCTCCCCTCGAAGTAGAGAGCATATATGGGTCATTCTACATTTAGGGCAAAAAAATAAAAAAATAATAAAACATTGATTTTTGTATGTTTATTGAATTTACTGTGTTTAGTAACATAAATAATCAACAAAATAATTAGTAACAGAGGTCATTTATGTTTTAATTACGAGAAAATCGACCTAAAGTAAAAAAACATGATAACAGATGTGACGCGATACGTAACCGAAATGATGATAATCTGAATAATTTTGATTTACATATAACCAAGAATTTGTTATTAACGATAATAGTAAACCTGCATTGTTATCAATTAAACCAAAATATAATTATTCTTTAACGCAACAAAACGACACAGAAAAAAAAATCTTAAACTAAGTTCACAGAAGTGACGTCTTCGTCGTCACGTTCTATTAACAAATAACTTGCTAATTTGAGATCCATTAATATAAAGGCATACTTGCTTGGAATAATTATTAATCAGGTACAACTTTTTAACACTTATAATTATTATAATCAGACTCAGCTCTCACTTTCATGATTTTAAAATATGTCTTCATCAGACGAATCAGATGCGAAAATATTAAAACGAATTGATTTTGTAAAGTCGGAAGCTTCATTAAACACCTGATCTATTGATTGTTTCTCCTTAATTTCTTCATTTGTAATCTCTTCAGATGAAGAACCCTTGATAGATTTGAAATAGAAGTTACGGCTTTGTTTTGTTGGAATTGAAACCGTAACCGAATCTACGTCGTCAGTATCTACGCAGCGTGCTGGAGATTCATTTTCAGTATGTGAAAAAAGTCCCGATGGACCGGGTTCTTCGGATATTTCTTGATCAGATTGTGGTTGTGACGGAGGATCAGTAAAGATTTGATTGTACTCTGTATTAATCACACCCATTTCATAATGAGAACAAATTTGATCAGGGCGACATTCGACGCAGCTAAGTTTTCGCGCATGCAAATAACCGGGGCTGTCTTTATTCCACGTCAATTGATGGATACTAAGAGTGCTTTTAAATGCTGGTGTTAAACTTTTTGCCAATAAATTTTCAATAGTGATAACATTGTCTTCGTCTATAGGTATAATTTGTACACCGTTACTATTTTCTTCCAGACACTGAATAAGTTGTTGGAAGTTTGCTACATCCTTATCCCTAGCTACAGATTGGTCTGCCGTACGTTTTACTGTTGCACCTATACCGTCCGGCGATCCTTTGCCATGGCCAGCTTCATTATAATGCCAGATTAAGTTCTGAACATTTGAATATACAGCAAGAAAATTAGCCATTAGAAGTCCATTAGAAGCCCGTTTTTTAAGTTTTTTTACCTCTGACCTGCTGTCCTTTTTGGGTGGTTGGCGTGTACGCGGTGCCATGATACAGCTAAAATAAAAATAAAATATTATGAACTTAGATGGTTCTAAGTGGCGTATTATTTAATCTACGTTCATAATATTACATTATTTAAGTATCCTGGTCAATTTTGTTTTTAATTTAGCTATAAATTACAATAAAACTAAAATCTCGTCACTTCGGTGATTTTACATCACATCTGTTATCATACAGATAACAGGTGTGATGATCACAGAAATGACGAACATTAATATTTGCGGCCATGTTTTTTTGCTGTTCAAGTTTAGACTTGTTTCTGCACTCAATCACAACACTGACATGATAATACATAAAGGCTGAGCAGTTTTATGATTTTATTAATATGTCTTACCTTAATACAGCTTAAACAGATGTGATGTGTGAACTTTTACACGACGAAAACACCAATCAAAACTGTTTTTCACAAAAAACAAAGACGAACTTTTGCTAATTTGAAGCCGGCATGCAAATTACAGTTATGTGGTGTTGCAATATAATTAAAATTAACCAAACTAAACGAACATTGCTAGATATTTCTTTTTGATTTCCACTAGATGACAGAAGTGACGATAATTTTGTAACAAAAGTAGAATCAAGAGCTGTGACGAATATACTTTACTGGATTTAATTTGCTATATAGGACAGAAAAAGGACAATATTTGAAAGCTACCAAGGGATAAATAAGTCATTTTCGTCCATTAATTGTATTTTTTAGTACGTCTGAAGTCAACGGTGTGTAAATTACACAGATAATAGAACGTGACAGAAGCCATTTAAAATAAGTTTTTTGACAATTATTTAATAATGTATTACTAAATGTGATATAGCCAATTATACTTGAGATAGATATCCATCAAAATAGCTATAAATGAAACTCTGAATTCCATTCGGTTAATTAATATTATACTCAATGCACACTATTTTGGCTGTAGAATAGAATTACCCATATCTTCGACATTCACATACACTCATCCATCATACCTAAATTACGCAAACATTCATGATGCTTTGTTCCACTCAAGCCTTTGGTCAAAACATCAGCAGGCATTCGGTCAGTACACAAATATCTCAGATCAATTGCACCTTGTTCGCACATATCTCGAATAAAGTAGTGCCTCACATCAATGAGTTTCGTTCGTGAATGATAATTCCTACTTTGAGCAAGTTTAATCGCGCCCTGGTTGTCGTTAAATAGCATCACACAATCACACTTAATCCCAATGTTACTTAAAACATCACGTAAATACATTGCCTCTTTAGCAGCTTCGGAAATAGCCATATATTCCGCTTCGGTGCTTGACAAAGCAATGGTCCGTTGCTTTCTCGCCTCCCAGCTAATCGGGGCACCTGCTAAAATAAACGCAAAACCGGAATAGGATCTATGATCTATTGTATTTCCACCCCAGTCTGCATCAACCACACCAAAAAGAGGCAAACCTGTTCTTTCATACACTAATCCGTAATCTGATGTACCTTTTAAATATCTCAGCACACGTTTTGCAGCCTTCCAATGTTCAATATCGTAATTAGTATTGAATTGGCTTCAATAGTTGACGGCATACGTGATGTCTGGTCTCGTTGATACGGCCAGATGCATCAAGGCACCTATCAAACTTTGATACGGATACTGTTCCATTATATCACATCTAATACACTCAGGTTTCTCTAATTTAACATTTACATCCATAGGTGTGACAGCAGATTTACACTCACTCATACTAAATCGTTCTAACAGTTTATCTATTTATGATTTTTGACTCAAATAAACTTTATTTTCATCATCACGACTAAATTCAATACCTAAACATGTAGATATCTTACCCATATCTTTCATTTCAAAAGCATTCGATAATTGTTTCTTTATATCATGCAACCATGCATCATCATTTGTTGATATAATAATATCGTCGACATATATACCAATTAACATCATTCGCTCACCTTTTTGTGCAATAAATACACAAGGATCCTGCGGCATCGCTTCAAAACCAATGTCACTCAACTTTCTCACTAACTCTTTATGCCACTGCAACCCTGACTGACGCAAGCCATATAAAGATTTTCTTAACAAACACACACTATCCACACATTCATTAAGAGCCTTGTTCCAGCGTTTAGCTGTCCAAAGTATGTTTTTATCTGTTATTATTTTCTTCTGTGAACCAATCTTTTCTTTTTCGCAAAAGAAAAGATTGGTTCACAGAAGAAACTCTCTCTCTCGTACTCTCTCTAGAACATCGCTCAACTGATCTGGAATTTCCATAATCACTTCTTCATCCAGTGAACCGTTTAGGTACGCTGTTACAACATCCATTTGTTGGATCCAAATTCAGCCGATAAGGCCGCTATAAGCCTTATTGATGACGATCTCACAACTGGGGATGAGGTCTCATGAAAATCCTCCCCTGGCCGTTGTGAACATCCTTTTGCGACGAGACGTATTTTCTTGCCAGTACTTTTCGTACTAAACACAAACCTACTTCCAATAACTTTTCGTTGTTTTGGTCGTGGTACAATATCCCAGGTTTTATTCTTTATTTGTGACAGATACTCATCTTCTAGAGCAGATTTCCACAAATTTACGTCGCTTCTCTTCTCTACATCTTTCCAAATCATTGGTTCTATCATTGCTATCCCTGCACACATCTGTTCATTCAGTTTATCTGACTCATTTTCACTATCTGTACTATCCTCATTTACTGTATGATATTCTTTCCGCGGTCTATCCGCCATACCAGTACGAATCAGACGAGGTCTTCCTCTTCCTCTTTTAGAAGGTTCTATTAAATTTTCCCACGAAACAGTTGAGTTCCTTTTTCTATGTATTTGACCTCTATCTCTATCTTCCTCTGGTTCATATACTCTTTCAAGCGATCTTCTTGGTCTACTACCATCTCTCCTGGTTCTCAGTATTTTCCGGTTCTCTTCCTTTCTTCCATTATTCGTGTTAGACACATTTAATTCTACTCTTATTTCTTCCTCATCAGTGTCTTCTTCATCATCAAATATCTCTTTATATTCATGTCTAAATGCTGTCTCATTCATAAACTTCACGTCACGACTCACAATTATTTTTCTTGTCGCAGGATCATGTATCCTATATGCTTTAGATTGAATATCATAACCCACAAATATTCCTAACTGCGAACGAGACTCAAATTTTCTTTTAGGTTTTCCCTTGTCTTTATAATATACTTTCGAACCAAACACGTGCATAAATATTACTGTGGGAATCTTTCCTTTCCATACTGTAAACGGTATTTGACCATTTAACGCTGTAGTTGGGCACCGGTTTCTTATATAATTGGCAGTATTAATTGCTTCTGCCCAGAAAGAAGGAGGACTGCCTGCTTGGCGCATCATACAACGTGCCATCTCAACTAATGTCCGGTTCTTTCTCTCAGTGATCCCATTCTGTTGAGGCGTGTACGGCGCTGTCAATCTTCTTCTGATTCCAGCTTTATTTAATAAATCATTGAATTCATTGTTCACGTACTCACGTCCGTTATCAGACTGAAGATACTTTATCTTCTTTCCCGTTAAATTCTCAGCATAAGCTTTATAGGTTTTAAATGAATTTAGGACATCACTTTTATTTGCTATGAAGTATACTTCACACCATCTAGATTTGTCATCGATAAATGTAACAAAATACTTTTTACCGCCACATGACTGATGTTTCATGGGGCCACAAACATCGCTATGCACTATTTCTAGCAATTCACTTGTGCGATCTTCCGTTTTCCTTGGAAATGGCGTGCAAGTCTGTTTCTCACTAATACAGATCTCACATTCAGATAACTTTTCGTCATCCTTGAATGATAGCCCGTGTACTAAGCTATTTTTCGCCATAGCTTTTAAGTCGCGTTCGTTGAGATGTCCGAGGCGTTGGTGCCACGTGTCTAGTGAATTATTCACAGCTTCAACATTATTGACACTGTTCTGACTCATGCGAACATGGTATAGGTTACCAACGCGGTCTGCCCGCATATGAATTTTATTATCATTGTCGATCACAATCGCATCATTCTTCCTGAAGCGAACCTCGAACCCGCGATCAGTCATCTTGGCCACTGATAATAAGTTGGTTCGTAAATCGGAAACGTAGAACACTTTTTCTATATCAATCTGGCGTTCTTCACTGCCCGTGTCTACCGAGATCCTTGCCTTACCAGTGCCGGTAATTTGTGTTCTGTCGCTATTAGCTAAATTAAGTTCGGAGTCCAGTCGCGTAAAATCCTCGATCATTTGTTTCTCATTACACATATGACCCGTGCATCCACTGTCAATGCACCAAATAGGATTTAGTTTCTCACCCAGCATTACCTCTTCGGTAGTACTCAATAACATTGTTGTCCTTTGCTCGCTGTCTTTACAGGATTCCAATTTTTGTGCGCTTTGTTTAGGCTTGTTGATGTTTTTAGTCTTGCACTCTCTCGCTAAATGCCCTCGACGACCACAACGATAACATTCAAAATTATTTTTATGGCCTTGGTTGTCATTCTTCTTCAGATTGGCATTTTTATTCTTATTGATACATTTGACGAACATAGCCCCTTGGTCTACCGTATTGGACTTACGAGCTTCGTAATCCTCGATAATCTTGACCTTTAACGTGTCCGTTGATGGTAGATCATCACGCGATGCCATTGCCGTTCTAAACATGGCGAACGAATCCGGCAAACTGCACAACAATAATATGGCTAGCAGTTCATCAATAACAATCAAACCGATTTCTTTGAGTTTTTTAACAGCATCAAAAAAATCCGCGATGTGCTTTTTCAAATCATCATCTTCCTGCATACGAGTAAGCACCAGCTTTTTCAATAACGAGGCTTTTCTGGCAGGTCGCGCGACTGGTACATAGATTTTAGTTTATCCCATACAGCTTTGGAACTTTCCAAACCATCTAATGCGGCAAACTCACTTGGACTTACCGCCAACAATATGTCTGACTCGGCTTTTCTGTCCGTTTTCATCCAGTCGGCATATTTCGAATCACTCAAATGTGGTTTTGGTAACGCCCCCGATACATATTCCCATAGATCGTTCGTGATCAGAATTGCTCGCATATGTATCTTCCATGTATCATAGTTATCACCAGTAAGTCGATCAATCTTAATAGATGTAGCCATATCGAAGTTTCTTCAACTTCAAAACAACAAATATGCAGATATAAAAAATGTTCGTAACAACCTAATTAGTAGTAGTAAATAAACGGCGAACGTAACTTGCAAGTCCACGTTACACTAATCACCTGTGTTAAACCTTAACTCGCGTAGACGCGTTTATCACTTTGTTTACGACGAACTGTTTTAATTCAAATCACTGCAATTGTTCACTAATCAGTTTTAATTTCACTTACTGGCACAGTCTGGGCCCATAACCTGAAGGCCTGAATTAGAACAGCCAGGCACAACGATGTTAGCGGCGCAAACGCGAAACCGAACTACACTCGCGAGTAACTTACATAGGTGGCACTGCTCGCTCACTTCGTATTACTACAACAATAACTACACGAGATACTTCTCGCCCTATCAAGATATACTACTCATCGCAAGACATACCCTTGTCTATTTTACGCAATAAAGCCAAACTAAATGACAAATCCATCAAAATATATCCCGATCAAACCCCCCAGCAACAAAGCTACTTAGAAAACCTCCGTAAAGAACTCCAGCAACGTACAGAAAATGGCGGGCCGAACTTAAATATCAAATATCAGAAAGGTGTTCCAAAAATTACCCAAGCTGAATCAAAAAACTTACAATAGAAACACAACAAAATAGCTCACAAATTGAAATTCAAAATACCATCACTTACCAGATAACAGACAACTATACTAATATTATCAATACTACTAAATCTCTCAAATTTCTATATACTAACGCTCGAAGCATAGTCAAGCCGGGTAAGCACGACGAGCTTAAATGTATTGTGGAATCATTTCATAATGCTATACATGTGATAGTTTTAACTGAGACGTGGATTAAAACGGATGAAGAGGCCCAGCGACTGCAAATACCAAACTATACCCATTACTACAACTTCAGAACAAACACCAGAGGAGGAGGAGTTTCCATTTATGTACAAAATTCTTTAAAACAAACCTTCATCGAAGGAAAAACTGAAGATGATAACCATTACCTTTGGGTCCACCTGGAAAATTTTTCACTTGATATTGGAGTTGTTTACAAACCGGAACGGACGAATGTCACAAATTTTTTGGACACCTTTTCATGCTACTTACAAAAAATGAAAAGGGCTATCATATTTGGGGACTACAACCTAAATCTTCTTAAACCCGATAGAAACGTAAAAGAATATAAATATTTACTAAAGGAAGATGGCTACACAATATTAAATAGGATCGATCAAAAATACGGCACCCGAGAAACTTCAACAACCAATACTATCCTAGATCATGTAAGTACTAACTTACAAATCACAGACTACAATTTTCATTTAGCAGTTATTGAATCGTCGTTTTCCGACCACAAGCAATTGTATTTCGAAATTAAAAGATTATACCCAAAACCACTGCAAAAGATGAAATATAAAAAAACCGATTATGAAAAGCTATACAAAACTATTAATGAAAATAGATTTGAAAACAAAAATGATGACTATCTGGACCTGGAAGAATACTTAAAAGCTATGATAAATAAAAATAAAACCGAAAAGATAAAGATTCTTAACCCACCTAAAACCGATTGGATAAACAAAGATTTAATTAAAGCTATCAATATTAGAAATGAACTGGGAAAGAGAGTAAAACAGAATCCTGAAGACATAGAATTAAAAAGCAAGTTTTTGGCTGAACGAAATAAGGTGACGGCTTTTATTCAGAATGCAAAAAGTTCTTATTATAAAAAATCTTTTAAAAATTGTATTGGAAAGCCTTTTAAGATGTGGAAGTTGATCAATAGTATAACATGTAACAAAATTAAAAATAACTCAGCTCCTGCAAAACTTGATGGTCCTATTACTGATACAGAGCTTATATGCGAGAGCTTTAATAATTATTTTTCAACAATTGGTACAATGTTAGCAAATGAAATACCTAAAAAATATCAAAATAATACATCTGACACGCTTTCCAAATTAAGTACAAGTATGCATGCTGACAAACAACTTTCAGAGTTGTCACTAGCTACCACTGAAGAGGTTTCAAAAATTATTGATGAATTAAAAACCAACACAAGCACAGGTATTGACGGCATTAGTACTAAAATAATAAAAAATATTAAAGATTTACTTTTGGAAGGTTTGACAAAATGTATTAACAAAAATCTTAAGAACGGAACATTTCCTGATTCACTAAAAATCGCAAAAGTCACACCGATACATAAAGCTGGAAATAATGCAGATGTCAGTAATTACCGTCCCATATCAGTCTTACCGATAATTTCTAAAATTTATGAAAAAATCATTCATAATAGGTTACAAGCGTATTTAAATTCTATAAACTTTATCTCCAAAAATCAATATGGCTTCCGACAAAAATCAAACACACTATCCGCGACTATCGATCTTATCACCAACCTAAAAACTAACATTGACAAAAAACAAATTGGTCTTGGGATATTCATTGACTTAAAAAGGGCTTTTGACACCGTAAGTCACAGTCTTCTACTTGCGAAACTGTCAAACATCGGTATTACTGGCTCAGCATTCAAAATATTAAAATCTTATCTTACAAATAGGTACCAAGTTGTCGGTATTGGTGAACATCGAAGCAAACCCCAGCCCATAACCTGTGGTGTACCACAAGGATCCATATTAGGCCCTCTTTTATTTCTTATTTACATTAATAATATTAATGAAATCGGTCTTAAGGGGAATATCTCACTGTATGCAGACGATACTAGTCTGTTTTACTTTGGTAGTAGTATTGATCGAATTATAAAAGAAGCACAAAATGATCTTGATAGACTGGCTATCTGGTTTCAATGCAATTTACTAACTATAAATGCAAGTAAAACCAAATACATTACATTTTGTGCTAAAAATAAAAAACTTAATACACACGATGAATTAACTATTAATGGTCAAACTTTATTAAAAACAAATACAGAAAAATATTTAGGTCTTACGTTAGATGAAAAACTTACAATGAAACCCCACATTGAGAAAATAAGAAAGAAGATAACATCCCTTACAGGTGCACTTAGAGGAATTGTCCGATGTCTACCGTTAGAGGTCAGATATATTATTTATAACTCCATGGTTAAACCACATCTCGATTATTTAATCGAAATATGGGGAAGTGCTGCTAAAACTAACCTTAAAAAACTACAAACATCTCAGAATAAGATCGTTAAAGTTTTATTTCATTACAATTTTTTGACACCCTCTCAAAGGGTTTTTAAAGAAACAAAAATAATGAATATTGAACAAACGTATAAATATAACACTTGCGTACTTGTGCGTAGAATAATAAATAGAGACATACATTCACAAATAACATTTACTAAGAGAATACAAGTTCAAAAGCGCATAACTAGACAGGCTAACCATATAATTTTAAGAGCACCGAGAACAAATTATGGCAGAAAGACTGTTGTGTATGAGGGAGCACAGCTTTATAATCAATTACCTAAAGTGATCAAGGAATCAAAATCTCTTCCAACTTTTAAAAGGCTATTAAAGCACCATGTCTTGCAAATGTTACCATAAGTTTTTATTATTGTGTTTTTTCTTTTCCTCATAGAAGTGAATATGTATTATTCTTTTTGAGTGAAATAAAGCATCTTAAACCGTAAACCGTAGATATCAAAAATTCAACACGGTAAATTGTGGCAATTTATGTTTAAAATATCTGCGGACTTTTTGGAATAAAATTGTATAAAATATATGTGTTTATTTTATTTCAATCATTTGCAAGATGTCACTCACTTTGTCGATAACTGGAAATTCTTCAACTTTATCTACGTACTATCCTAATACGTTACAACTAGATGGAGAATATGAGTGTGCCTTATTGCATTTTTCAACTTTTAATTCTATTCCAAATATTGATAAAAGTAATAATAAGTTCTATTATGGTATCGATGAAGTTATAGAAATACCGGAAGGCACTTATGAGTTGCAAGATATCAATGATTATTTAAAGTCTGAAATAAAAAATGCGTCAATCAAACTACAGTGCAATAACAATACTTTGAAAACTGCTCTATACTGTACAAAAGACATAAATTTTACTAAAGAAGACTCTTTTAGAAGCCTGTTAGGGTTTAATAAGCAAACCTTGAAAGCTAATAAATGGCATGTGTCACAGTCTCCAGTTAACATTTTACCTACGACCGTAGTCAGGATTGAATGTGATATTATAAGCGGTTCATACATAAACGGTGAACCAAGTCACATTATCCACGAATTTGCACTAAATGTGCCACCTGGATACAGGATCATAGAAATCCCGAAGAACGCAATATACTTTCCGATCAATCAAAACAACATAAGCTGCATACATATCAGGCTATTAGATATTAACACTCGATTAATCAACCTGCGCGGTGAAGAAGTGCAGCTATATTTGCATCTTAGAAGAAAAAATGATTGACAACAATAAAAATGTGTCTCAACAAATTAAAAATATCAGTTCTACTCGGACCACCCGTCAAATAAGACCTCGCTTTAAGAAAAAAATTAAATTATCAAAAGACAATAAAGCATTCCTTAGAGCGATCGGATTGCTAAAATGAATATCTTAGACGTTTTATCCACTCCGACTTACGATAATACTATAGAAGGAATCGAATTTCATTCCTACAAGCCCTACGTAACAAGTGTCAACAGGAACGATGACATCCGTATACCTATCAACCAACAAGACTTGTACATACTACCATCAGCGAGCACCCTATATTTGGAAGGAACTATTATCGTTAGCAAAAAAGACACGAAGGACAAGGTTACTAGTGTCAATTTCACTAACAATGCTCTAATGTACTTGTTCCAAGATATTAGGTATGAGCTAAACGGAGTGGAGATTGATAAAATTAAAAATGCTGGAATAACTACAACTATAAAATCGCTCATATCAATGAATGAGAGTGAATCAAAGATGTCTAATGCCTGGGGCTGGAATATTGATGGTATAAAAAATATTAATGGGGGAAGATTTTCTGCCTCTATACCACTCCGTAATATTCTAGGTTTCGCTGAAGATTTTAAAAAAGTCGTAATAAATAGTAGACACGAATTGGTATTGTTGCGAAGTAACACTAATTTGAATGCTGTAAAACTTAACACTGGAGAAATAGTGGATGACGTTCAGATCAACAAAATCATATGGCGTGTACCACATGTTTAAGTATCAGACAAAGAAAAAATTAGTTTGTTAAAACTATTAGAAAAAGATCGACCACTTCAAATCATATACAGGAACTGGGACCTCTACGAATATCCAGCTTTGCCTAAAACTACAAAGCATACCTGGTCTATCAAAACTTCATCCCAAATAGAAAAACCAAGATATGTTATTATTGGTCTTCAGACAAATAGAAAGAACAATGCAAGTTCTGACATGTCTCAGTTCAATCACTGCTATGTTCGTGACATTAAAGTGTACCTCAATTCAGTTTACTTCCCGTATGAAAACCTAAATGCGAGTTTTGCTAATAACAGAATCGCTTTATTGTACGAGCAATATACCAGATTTCAACAGTCGTATTACGGACGTCGACCAGAGCCATTATTAAGCGAGAAACAATTTAAAGATTTGGCTCCGCTGTTTGCCATTGATTGCTCTAGACAAGCTGATAACTTGAAGACCGGTCCAGTTGTAGATGTGAGAGTAGAAATCGAGACTGATTCGGAAATACCAGATCAAACCACAGCATACTGTCTCATTCTCAACGATTGCATTGTTGAATACAAACCTTTAAGTAACATCGTGAAGAAGATATCATGAAGCCGGATACCATCATCGTAGAAATCCAAGGATTTAAAGATTACAAAAATAATTTTATCGTGAAAGAAGTGGCGGTTGTAAATCAAGAGCATACACAGACGTTCCTGGTAAAACCGCCGCATTCATTCAAGAAGCAAGTGAGATGGTAAAAAAGAAATAGAGGAATTTACTGGAGTGAGGGCTACGTAGACTATAAAGAATTTCATCGCGTCATTTTACCATATTTAGAAAATAAAAAAATTATTGCGAAGGGTTTAGAAAAAAATCAGTGGATCAAAGACTTATGTGTTAACTGTGAAGTGATAGATATAGATGAAAAAGGATGTCCTAATTTTTCAAGGTTGAAAAAGAAATATTGTAAAAATGATACTGAATTTAACTGTGTAAATCATAGACTAAACTGTGCTTTGAATAATGCTATATGTATTAAGAAATGGTATTTTGATAATAACATGTCCATATTTAATCTATTTAAAATTATTTTGTAATGTTCAGTTAATAAAAAAATGATTATGTACATGAGGTTGTTTTATTTAATATAATCCGGGTAACCTACATAACAAACTTAAAATTAGCTCTAATAAAATGAATTTTAATTGAGTAAGTATTCTATTAATTTTAAAATATTGAAAACATAATTAAAACATAACATATTGAGAACATTTCTTTAGAGCTAATTTAAAGTGGGAGTATGTTTATAATGTCAATAAAAGATAATTTAAATTATAAATATATTATATATTTAGTTTTCTCGTTAAAAACAATCACAAAACATTTACATTCACTTCAATTACAAACTAAATACACTTGCCCTTGTTATTTAATATTTTATGTATGTACATGAAACTTATCTACTATGAACTATGATGTATTTGAGAATTTTAATACACTACTACATTAACAAATAAATTATTTTATTTCTTCTAACTTATTCTCTCTAATTACAATAAAACTTACACCTTTGATATTCTTTTTTTATTTTATTTATTTATTATTATTTTATTATCATTATTATATATTTTTTTTATTTATTTTTTTATTACATTAAACTTACATATTAACTAAAAACCTTAACTAAGAACCTAACTAAGAACCTAAATAAGGGCTTAAAGTTTTCTTATTATTTTATTTTTTATTTACAGATTGTGATGATCTATGTGGAATCATTTTATTACACTAACAGATTAACAAATGAATTTACAATACCAATATTAAACTAATTATTTATTTTATTTCTTCTAACTTATTCTCTCTAATTACAATAAAACTTACACCTTTGATATTTTCTTGTTTTATTTATTTATATATATACCCACTACGCCGCACTCGTCATACGACAATGCTACACGTGCCTCAGCACTCGACTAATTATGCCAAAAATTGTGTACTGACCCGTATTGCTCGAATTTATAACACAGATTTCTCTCAAATAGATATATTTAACTGTACTAAACCAACATTCAAAGCGCAAATAATAAAAACCATAAAACAAAGGCAAATGGTAATCGCCAAGGCTCTGTAATCAACTAAATAAATTACCTATGTTTTATTTTATTCCTATAAACATAATAACAAAACTTTAACTTTAAGTCTAAGTACCTATAAATAGAAATTATATAATCCTTAATTTAAAAGGTATTAGTAGTCCGTTCGCATGTTTGATACTTATCCTAGTTCAACAGGGAAACCTATTATTAGCCATACATTACTGTTATATACTATAGTGCTACAAATTGTCTGTATCGCCGTTGGTTACCTAAATAAATAAATAAATAAATATATATTTTTTTTATTACATTAAACTTACATATTAATTAAAAACCTTAACTAAGAACCTAACTAAGGGCTTAAAGTTTTCTTATTATTTTATTTTTATTTACAGATTGTGATGATCTATGTGGAATCATTTTATTACACTAACAAATTAACAAATGAATGTATAATACCAATATTAAACTAATTATTTATTTCTACTGAATATACAAACTAGGTAGATACATTAGTTACTTACTAATAATAATCATCACCACAAAGTTTCTTTGAAATTTTATGTATCAATGATTGTGTCTCTTCCATAACATTGTCCACCGGTTCACTAACTACATATTGTGCACTTAATACCACGTTCTCATTGTCACTTGAACTTGCAGCACTTGCTTCTTGTCGCTCACTGATGTCTAACACTTGTATCTGGATCAGTCGTAAACCTTTTTTCTTTTCGTTGTTTATAACGAACGACGATTGACTTATAGAATGTTCAGCAGGTGCCTTCCGTTTTAAACCCTCCCGTCTTGCTCTAGGCTTTTTGTTGGTTGGTTCAGGTCTTTGTTGCTCTGGAGTATGCCAGCTTAAACTTGGAGTTGGCCAACCTTGACCGTATTGTGAGAAGATAAAATCAGGAGAATCGCACATTATTGATGATCTGAAATAAACAAAGTTATAATTATTGATAATAATTATGTTTAACAGCTTAAGAAATAATTTTATAAATATGTATAAGCTTGTGCAATACTTACAATTTGTTTTGTTTTTATTCAACGTGATATGACCACTCCGACCGACTGTGTAATGATAGAATGATGTTCTACACAATAATATTACTGTGGAACGTGGCTAATATGTGATTAGACTCCATAAAGCCACACGCTGTGAATCAATTTCATGTTTCAACATGTCCGAGCACCTGTTCGGTGTCAAATTCTACAACGCGCGTGCGAACTTCGAGGCACGAGTCCGAACTTCGAGGCACGAGTCCTTTGTCCTTTGTCATCAAAAATGAACATTTTATGTTTATCAAGTTGGAACCTGTATCGACACGCTGGGAGCCCTGTGTGCTTTGTAATCAATCAGGAATGGAAATAAAACAGATATAATTATAACCATTAAATACTATTTATTTATTTACTACCAATATAAGAAAACTTATCACATAGCGGCATGGCATTTCATACAAACTTAAGTCCGAAGTTTCGGAAATGAATAATATGAATTAATAAAACTTGATACGTCACAAAAAGTTAGTAAATTATATTTTAGGAATTTTACGAAATGCTGTGTCGCGTAAACGCTCTTAAAACTAATTAAGTACCAAGTTCTAAAGTTTTATACATAATTTGCTATAAGTAACAGTTAAAATAATAATATGTATTTGAGGCACCAAGAAAATTTAAATTTTTACAATTACATTACACATTATTTGACCTTACTTTAGGTAATTATCATTACATTTGAACGTTATCTAAATACATTGTAAAAAATGTATCTACTGTAATTACTTACATTAAAAATAATGGCAATTCATTACTTAAATATAGTTACATTACCCCAAGCTAAAGTAGATACCTTATCAAACGATAGCAACCGCTTATCATCATTGCTTGAAAGTGCTACTTTATTTACATCCTGAGTGAATATTTCATGTTTTATCGACTTAAACAAAACATTTTTTTTGTGAATGACATTACAATTGTACAAAACGTTTTTATAATCTAACATATTTAAATTTTTCGTAACACATTTTTTTGTACCTTTTGCTTTCTTTATTGTTTTGTCTAAAGTTTTAATACAATAAAGCTTTGAGCGCAGTCCTACGAATTCTTTGATAATTTTACCACCCATTTCATCTTTAAATAACCCTGGAACCTTCTTATTAATAATTGGTAAGTTAAATTCGTTGTTTAAGTCGTAGTTGCTGGTATCAAAATATTTTAGAAAATGTTCATTGATATCTTGATAAATGTCATCAGTATTTACATCATAAACCAAACTATCCGTATCAGTATAACACAATTCAATTCGGTTACCATAAAAAGGCTTTATGATTGAATAATGGAAGTCATACATGTGACTCTTAGATAATTCCAATACAGTAAATCCTATATATATTGGTTTATTAAGAATAACGCGAGAAGGCTTCATTTGGATTGCCACTAGATCATCAGAAAATACTGAGGCGCTATGAAAATATGGACTGCCGATCAATTTCTCAGCACAAGTAGTCTTTTTTGTTTTATTGTTCAAGTCACACCACTTGTTTACTAACTTAACATCTATTCGATGCTCATTATTTTCCAGAGTTTTTCCAAAAATACTATTGTTCAATAATTTGAAAAAATCTTGTTCAAACGTTGACTCTGCTTTTTGACGTAACTGGGTGTTAATATCAATATATTGTTTTAAAAAACAGCTTTGCTTGAAAACAATTGCACGATGAATCCTTCGTAATACCAATCCGTGCTGCAAGCATTTTTTTAAATGTATGTAATGAATAATATAGTGGTATTTGTCATACAAATTCGGTATTAATTTTTTATTCTTACCACCGGGTGGGACGAATTTTTCTGAGCAAAATGGAAAGTCATTATGTTCAATGTGCAATGTTGTAGGATATAATAAATCAACTTCAAGTATATAACCGTTTTCCGCAGTATCGCTTAAATCTATTAAGTTCAATTGCAAATCATCTATTTCCTGTCTACTCATGAATCTAAAATCCGAATGAGGCAAATATTGACACATGCTATAGCCATATAAATTGTTACAATCTAAATAAATAATAAATGAATTCGGAAGGGATGGGTCGTAAGAATCCAAGTATTTATGATTGGCTTGGGCATGTCTTCTGGAACACATACAAATACCTCCTCTAATACCTGTTTGTATCATCCTATAAATTTGAACATCACTTATCAATTCTAATTTAATTCTAGTTTTCAAAAGCATTGCATCGAATGATAGACTTGGTGCCGTAAGATAGAACGCGGGATCCAGACTGTAATGTCGTTTACATGTTTTTCTAAAACTTTCAAACACGTCTGTAAGCAAAAGAACGTCGGTTTTAAGGTATAAATCTGTATACATACCCATGTTACGAATATTAAATACTGACCAAACGGACTGAGCGTGTTTATAGTCTTCATCAGTAATTGACTCATTAGTTAAAGAGTTAAAAAAACATTTTTTAGAGGGTAAACACGTATCTTCGTAAAGTTTCCATTGAGACATATAGTCGTACGGATAAACTCCTTTAAGGGTAAGTAGATCGAATTGTGTTTTTCGGGAAAATAAAATTTTAATTGTTTAAATTCTTGTTTTTTCATTGTACTAACCAACTTTTCTAAACTTGTTCCTAAAAACTTGAAAGAATCTACAAATCGTACCTGTATGCTTTCATTATCGGAAATCGGAATATACTTCGTGAAAGAAATATAATTTTCTTTTGTTTTAGGTATGACTTTAATAGATCCTGGAGCTTTACCTAATTCTTTTATGAAAAGATGGCAATCATAACCCGATAAGTTATGAAAAAATACAGGCAGAAACTTAGGCATTTTATATTGTAGGTTACAGTAACTGTAAGCTGCGCCACGATATTTACCAGTCAAATGACAATGATCGCGAACCCTATCACCAAACAAGAAATTCTCACAAATATGACATGTATCAGAGTTTTCAAAGTCGAGAGCATTCTCATTCGTGTAAATCATAGGAATGGTATTATTTAAAATTCTATAAAGCTTCTTAGCGTCTTTATAGATAGACTTCACAAATTTCGAAACGCAATCCAAACCACGATACGAGACGTAACGATTATAGGTTTTATCTAGAGTGCATGTAATATGATAAGCGAAAGCGATGGGCACATGTCGCTGTCTCGTAACGGTGCTCGCCTGAGTTGGGTCAGGTTCGCAGGAGTCGTACCGCTCTAGCATTGTTTCAAAATCTGCATATATAACAAATGGAACAAATTGCTTTCTACCATAATTTTCAAACTGAATGAAAGAACCCTTTGGAGGTAGTTCAGTAGCAACTCCTCCACAACTGTGTGAATTCAGATCATCACATGAATCAAAGAACATTAAACAAACATCACAAAAGTTGTAGCCTCCACCCGTTTTATTCCTCCCCTAAGAGTTGGTAAATGAATAAAAACGAGTGTGTACCATTATAGATGAAACATTTATTACACTAACAGTCGGAGGCACACAAAATTTGTAGGGTCATGGGTTACAGGCGTCTATTGTCACCTCTGCAGGGACAGGTACTTTCCGTATAGTCCAGAAGAAATTCCCGGAGACGGAAGCTGGCTGGCTCGGGAAGACGGTGAACGGCGAAAATAAATGATGAACTGACGGTGCGGCCGTCGTCTCGCTCAGCACACCAGGTGCGGAGCGACAGGGACCTCGGGTCCGCAGTTCCCCAAAGCGGGTCGAAGTTCCGGTGGAAATTCTACCCTGGAATTCCGGTCGTAGCACCTGGAATTCACCATTCCAGCTTGTTAAAAGATGGCCTTGCAGTTCCGTACTGGGGGGTACCACCGACGACGACAAGAAAGTACCCATCTACTCGTAGTAGTACTGTCGCGGTGGCACCTACCAGAACGGAGTTTACATCGTGAACAAGCTTGAGCAGAAGAATAACAAAAAGTAGGAAACGAAAACTAAAACGTTAAGATTTTTAAAATTTCAAAATTATTTTTATTGAGCTTGAAGGTAGAAAGAAAAATTAGCATTACTTGCAATTACTGAGGTACTCTAAGATGGTGCTTATTAAGATGAAAATATAAATAAGCAACAGCAAATTAATTATTTAATTAACAAAAGAACAAGATAAACAGGCAGAATGACAGTAAGCAGAAAGATGGCATGAAAATGATGTGTGTTTTGTGTGCTGTTCAAAACTTACCCTAGTTCGGGATTAACACACTTATTTGCACTTTTAATTTGTGATTATAATTATGACCACCGTAAATAAAATAATAATGGCCAACGCTCGTGTTTGCTAGTACGCTTGACGAGGCGCTAAAACCAACGTGCAGTCTCACGTCAACCTAGAAGCGACTGCACGTCAGCTGCGCGGGCGCAATGACCTTTTATACCCTCTCCCCCCGAACACTTCACCTCGCACCGCCGATATCCGTGTAACGTTCCGTTACATTACCCCCCTTCCCATCATAAGGATTTTATTTTAATAATAAAATCCGCATCCTAAACTTGTCACATTAACTCATTCTTTCACTTCACTCATACATCATCGCTCATAATCCCATCTCATAATATTAAAATTATGGGACGTGTCCTAACATACTGAAAATCAAATGACGACATTGCGTCATTGACTTTTGTAACAGCTATTAAAGTCGTTTAGCAGTATTGGGAAAATGTAACGAAAGAAAAATATTATTTATAGGTTGATATTTTGAGATCCTTGATATGCCAAGACCCCAAGTTTTTACCAGACATATCCTCTAAAACATACACAAGTGGTGAGAGTTTATTAATGATTCGGCACTTAATGTATTTGGGAGCTAATTTTTTGCTAAAATGCTTATCCTTATCGCTCAGAACGTAAGCACGCTTGTATACGACATCACCAGTATTAAACTCAAATGCTTTACGCCTTAAATTATAGTGTGTCGTATTTTTTACATGGGCGTGATACAAAGATTTTTGGACTTGGTCGAAAATGGAACTTAGGCAACCGAGGTTCTCCGCATATACGTCGCGAGGAAGAAATAAGACCTCATCTCCTAAGTCTGTATCAACATAATGGGAACCACATACCACTATTTCCCGTGCAAAAACTAGAAAAGACGGGGTAAACCCGGTGGCTTCATTAACAGAATTATTAATTGCAAATTGTACTTTTGGAATGTATACGTCCCATGATCGATGATCACCATCCACAAAAGTAGAAATGCAAGTTATAATAGTTTTATTGTAACGCTCCACAGTGTTAACCTGAGGGGTATACTTTGGTGAATAAAAAATGTTTGGTACATTATATTTTTTAAATAAGTCCTGAGTATGGCCACTTATAAATTGAGTGCCATTGTCAAGAAAAATACTTTGAGGAACACCGTGAACCAAAAAAATGTGTTCTTCTAAAATTTTGACAATAATCTGAGAAGTTGCTTTTTTTATTGGGAAAATATGACAATATTTGGAAAAACAACAGGTTATTACTAGTATGCAACTATTTTGTTTCCGTGTGACAGGTAGAGGTCCCATTAAGTCGATGGATATCATTTGGTAAGGGCGTGAGCATTGCTTTGGGCGACCCATTTCCCCAAGAGTAGCATGGTTTTGAATTTTGTATTGAAGACAAGTATCACAGGATCCAACGTATTTTGCTACATTCCGATACATGCCCGGCCAGTAATACTTGAGTGCAATGCGTCTATACGTTTTAAAAATGCCCAAATGACCAGCAGTTGGTTCGGAATGGTTATCCGCAATAACCTTGTCCCTTAGTTCAGCTGGAACAACCTCCTTCCAAGAAAACTCATTAGTGAGCAAACACTTATTTTTACTAAGGCGGAAAAGAGTGCTATCTTTAATTTGGTAATTGGGAAAATTTTCTGGTTTTGTTACACAATTATTATAAATGTTCCTATACCAATCACTAGAAGTCGCGAATGAATTGGATGTGACCATAGTGGAAACAGGAACTGCTCTAGACAACGCATCGGGGATAACATTGTCGACACCTCGACGATGCTTAATTTCAAAATTAAATGAAGACAAACGCACACCCCAACGTGCGAGCCTGCCCGTAGGGTTATTAAGCGAGAGAAACCATTTTAATGCACTATGATCTGTGTACACCGTGAAAGTTTTCCCATTTTCCAAATAGCATCGCCAATGTTCTAATGCTATAAGAACTGCCAGCGTCTCCCGCTCCGTGATACTGTAGTTCTTTTCTGCCGCCGTTAACGATTTGCTCATGTAAGCTATGGGATGCTCCTTACCGTTTATATTTTGAGTGAGCATACCACCTATCCCATAGTTACTTACAT
Source organism: Charanyca ferruginea (assembly GCA_947361185.1). Taxonomy (NCBI): domain Eukaryota; kingdom Metazoa; phylum Arthropoda; class Insecta; order Lepidoptera; family Noctuidae; genus Charanyca; species Charanyca ferruginea. The sequence goes on along the minus strand of OX376056.1, from coordinate 11,891,218 downwards.
CCGTATGCACCTCAAAAGGTAGATTGTAATCGGGGCAAGAAAGAACAGGTGCGGAAACTAAACATTCCTTTAGTTTTTTAAAAGCGGCGTCTGCCTCGTCAGTCCACGCAAAAGGGTTCGTGTTCTTTTTACTAGAAGTCAACTTGTTGAGTGGCCCTGCGATTGTACTAAAATTGGGAACGAACCTACGATACCATGTGGCTGTGCCTAAAAATCTCTTTAACTCCTTGCGATTATTAGGAGTTGGGAAGTTAAGGATGGCCTCAACCTTTTCTGGATCAGTTCGCAACCCATTCGCATCAACCACGTAACCTAAATATTTTAGTTGACTTCGAAAGAACTCACACTTTTCCAAGTTGACTGTTAGGCCCGCCTTACGCAGTCTGTCTAAAACGCGAAGTAGGAGAGACACGTGTTCATCAAAACTATTGCTAACAATAATAATATCGTCTAAATAGGCGAATATCCGGTGATCTACGTCACCTAGTAACTTATCTACCAGACGTTGTTGCGTAGCGGGAGCATTTGTCAAACCAAAGGCCGTGGTTTTGAATCTAAGTGTTCCTCGACCTGGGACGTAGAAAGCTGTCTTATCCCTGTCCTCCTCTGCAATAGGTATCTGCCAAAATGCTTTGGATAAATCAAGGCTAGTAAGGAAACGAGCGTCGCGCAGATTATCCAAAATTTCGGCAATGTACGGCAAGTTGTAAGCATCTCGTTTTGTGACCGAATTCAACTTCCTGCTGTCAAGACAAAAACGAGGCTTACCATTCTTCTTAGTAACGAGGAGAACCGGAGACTGCCATGCACTTTCACAGTGCTCCACCACATCTAGATTTAACATTTCATCTACCTGTTCGACGAGGATTCTCTGCTTCTCAGGAGACAGCCTGTAATATTTCTGTCTAATAGGAGGAGAATCACCCGTATCGATGCGATGGGTTAGAACGTGCGTACGGCCTAAGCCCTTGCGCTCAAATGAAATGTCCCTAAATTGCTCAACAACGTTATCAGCTATAGCACGCTGAGACTCATCTAAACTATCGTATGATTTAATGAAGGATTGTTGATTATTAATAATTAAATCTACCAATGGATCAGCTGACAACTGAACCGAACCTAAATATTTCGGACACAACTGAAAGGCGCGCCAGAAGTCAATACCTAGAATTAACGATGATTGAACCTCTGGAACTACAAAACATTTAATTATGTGAAATTGTTCTTCTAAATGTATTGGTACATTAATATAGCCGATACTTTTAAGTGTTTGACCACCAGCAGTACTATTGAAGGTGTATCATCAGTACACAGCTTAAGGCCGCGACTAAGTAACGTGTTATGAGCATAATTACCTATTATTGTAACAGCTGAACCAGAGTCCAGAAGACCAGACGCAGTAATATCATTTATCTTAATATTTAAATATGGTCGCGAATCACCTACAGGCTTAGTTTGCAGAATTGAAGAGGTTTTATAACTGTTGAAAAACACATGAATTGTTTTCAACCAGTCATTCCAATCGTCTCTATTAAAGCGACCTTTGCTGATACAATCCTGCAAACCTAGTTTTTTGGTTTTTGATCCTTGTTACAATTAGGACAATCTGGTTTCTTGACACCTTTATGACCACACTTAAAACATAAAATTGTCTCATCTTTACAATCTTTGAGGCTATGAGAATTGTTACGACATCTAGGACAATATGGTTGTTTCGCATCAGGAACTGATTTAGTTTTATCTATAGCATGTAAATATTTTTCATTAACATTATTATCATTATTATTTGAATTTTGTTTATTGTTATCTACGTTATTTCTGTTATTTACGCTTTTATGATTAAAATAATGATTTTGTTTGCTAACTGTGTCAGTTTTTTGTTTGTATGCAAACTCAGGTGCTAGTGTATCAGAAGTAGCAGCCGAAGGCTCCTTAAACTGAACCAACCGCGACTGAACAATTTCAAAGTTCCTACAAACAGATCTCAATTGCTCAATCGTTGTGATTTGAGATGCAGAGGCTAGAGTACTCGCATAACATGGCCTGATGTTGTGTAATATTATTTCCAGCTTGTCCTCTTCCACCAAAGGCCTCGACAAACGTGAAAACATGCCCGAAATAATGGACAAGTAGATTGTAATGTTTTCCGTTGCCCCCTGAGTCCTAGCCCGAATCTCAGACAGAAGACGGTAATCATAATCCGCTTTATCGAAGTCTTGTAGCAGAAGAACGACCAGCTTATCCCAGGATGATACCTGTTGCCGTACACTTCTAAACCAATGGAGCGCATCGTCCACAAAAATTTCAGTTGCAAATGCTAAAAACTTTGCATTTGAAATGTTGCGAGCTATAGTATATTCATTGGCTCGTTGTATGAATGCACGCACGCAAGTCTTGCCATCATATTTTAGCTTGGCTAATTCGGAATGCTTAGAATTTCCTTCACAAGTCACCGAGATATGTAGTTTTTCAGGGGTAACTTGTGGGTCGGAAATAGGAGTCGCGGCTATGAGAGGGTCAATACTCTTTGTTTTTAAAGAAATGAAAATTGCATAATATTCTTTAAACATATTTGTACATTCCGAATGCACATCCATAAGTTTCTCATCCACACTAATCCTATTAAGCCGATGATAAAGGTGATGGAAGAGATTCTCAATCCGTCCTAAAACATTTTTATCTTTAGTGTCCGCATCAAGACTAGACTTTATTTTATTTAAAATTTCTATAGAATTATTCAGATCTTCAGGAGGGTCAAGATGGGAGCACAAAATATCCTCGGACAAAAGAACTTGACTAAGTTTACAAATCTGTCGCCTAAGATCAGCAACAGTACTAGCCGGAGTTTCCCCTCTTACAGCTACCTCGTATTCTAACTCTGACTTTTGTAACGATAAATATTTTATAGGATATGCCATGTTAAAATGTCAAATCGACTAGGGATACTGTGTATCTGCCCTTTAGGTTTAGACATCAAATAGCGCGGCTATTAGCTTATAGTATTAACTCAGACATAAGTAGTATGTTGAAGTTTTGTGTTATTAGCTCCACATCAATTAGTAATAATACTAATAATAAGGTGGTGACCCAGAATGATTGTAGCACTTATGCTATACATAATTATACAAACTGTACGAAGGAGGATCCATGTGTCATTATGGACCAGCCATCTATTGATGCGAGTTGCACAAGTGGTAGGAACTCACTACCTGATATCATTGAAGTCCGTGGTCAAACTCCGGATAATAATTTAAACTAGTTTGTAAGACAACAGAAGGTACCAATAACCATATAGTTAAACCTACAAATAACAAGGTACCTTCTTGCTCTCATAAAGTTAAGTTTCAGAAACAGCAGAATACCTTGAAATTATTTCATCAAAATATTCAAGGTATTTCATCCAAATTATTAGAAATTGAAATGTTTTTAGAAAAAACCATGTTTGACATTGTTTGTTTTACTGAACATTGGTTAAAGGATTACCAAATGCTGATTAACTATGAAAACTATAGTGTGGGCAGTTGTTTTAATCGCAAAGCTATGTCGCGTGGAGGCTCATTGATCTTATTAAAAGATTGTTTAAAATATAAAGAAAGAAATGACATAGTTGGCCTATCGGTTGAACATTGCATCGAACTTTCCTGTGTCGAGCTGGATGAGCATATTATAGTGTGCGTGTACAGACCCCCAAGCTACCAAAACTATTCTTTATTTGAGTCTGTAATGGAAGATGTATTAGCGAAACTTGCAACGTGTAGCAAACCCGCAATTATTTGTGGTGATTTTAATATTAATGTTTTAGAAAATAATTTGAATAGTAGTCGATTATTAAGCCTTTTTAAATCATTTAATTTGTCGAATGTTTTCATGGAGCCTACTAGGGTAACTCCAACTACTGCTACCTGCATCGATAACATTTTTTGCGATTGCGACTATGTAGATAAAGCTATTGTTAATTATTTACCATCGGATCATAGCGGTCAAACGGTAACATTTATGTTCAAAATGCCTACGACAAAAGTGCAAATACAATTTAGACCAATAACAACTGGTAAATTAAATAAATTTAATAAAACTCTAAATAATAAGTTAAATACTCTGGACCACTATAACAACGATGCAAATAAATTGTATAATGATTTATTTTCTGTGGTCGAAACTGAATTCAATAAAAATTTTGAAAAAAAGGCGAAATATATTAGCCCTAAGTTTATATTTAGTGACTGGGCAACTAAGGGTATTAGAAAAAGTAGAGAAAGACTGTTTGAGCTGTATGGCCTTATATTAACACGGAAACTTTCAACAAGTATGTTGCTACTTATTCTAAAACTTTTAGAAATACTTGCAAGGTAGCGAAAGCGCTATACATTAGTAACAAGATCAAATCGGCAGACGATAAAATAAAGACAGTTTGGAAAGTTATAAATGACGAAACTAGCAAGAAAAAAGTTCGTAACGCGGAATATACATTGGAGACATCACATGGTCCCGTAAGCTCTAACATAGAAGTAGCTCGTGAATTTGTAAATTTCTTTACTAGCATACCAATCAAAACCACGGAAGCTTTGAATTCCTCACCTGACGACTCAATTGCGTTATTAAAAGCGAACGTTCCAGGCTGCCCGGTAGAATTTCAATTTAAACATATTGACCCCATGACCGTTTTAAAAGCTTTTCGGCAAATCAAAATAAAATTTACTGAAGATCTGTGCTGTATGTCTATTAAAGTTTGTACATCTATAATAAAAACAATAGCACCTTATTTGGCTTTAATATTTAATATGTGCGTAGACCAAGGTGTTTTCCCAGATTTAATGAAATTTAGTAAGGTCATACCTCTTTTCAAATCCGGGGATAGTAAAGATACTAACATTTATAGACCCGTGTCCGTGTTGCCGGCTTTCAGCAAGGTTTTTGAAAAGATTATGCTTAATCAGATGCTTGCTCATTTTAACACAAATGGCATATTACACGATCAACAGTATGGTTTCACCAAAGGGCGTTGTACGACTGACGCCGGTGTCACTTTATTAAAACACATATTTACTGCGTGGGAAGAGGCACAAGATGCCATAGGAATCTTTTGTGACCTCTCCAAGGCATTTGATTGCGTAAATCACGACACATTAATTCTGAAACTTGAGCATTACGGACTAGGTAAACTTGCGCTTAGTTTAGTGAAATCTTATTTAAATGATAGACAGCAGCAAGTTCAAATAAACGGGGTGAATTCACATGATTTAAAAGTACAAATGGGAGTTCCGCAAGGCTCAATTTTAGGTCCTTTCCTCTTTTTAGTTTATATTAATGATCTTCCCCGGTTATTCAAAAACCAACCACAAATGGTGTTATTTGCCGATGACACGTCAATAATTTTTAAAATAAATAGACGGGCTCAAAATCTTGACAACGTAAATAACGCCTTACTTGAGGTACAAAAGTGGTTCACGGCTAACAATTTAGTATTAAATGGAAAAAAAACTAAGTGCATCAGATTTGCTTTGCCAAATGTTAAAAATAGTGAGTGTGACGTAGTATTGAATAAAGAGAAACTGGAATTCGTCGATAAAACCGTTTTTCTGGGAATGACGCTCGACTCAAGGCTACAATGGGGTCCTCATTTAACATCTCTCGCAGGACGGCTAAGTTCGGCAGCATATGCTGTCAGAAAGATCCGGCAATTTACTGATGTGGATACCGCGAGACTGGTCTATTTTAGTTACTTTCATAGTATAATGTCTTACGGTATTTTATTGTGGGGACGAGCTGCAGACATCGATTCTATTTTTATTCTGCAGAAAAGAGCCACCAGAGCCATTTATAATCTGCGTATGCGCGATTCTCTAAGGGAACTGTTTAAGGAAATTAACATAATGACGGTGCCTTTTCAATACATCTATGAAAACATCATGTACGCTAGAAAAAATCTGCATCTTTTTGATAAAAGAGGTGACAGACATAATTATAATACTAGAAATAGGGAATTAGGGACCAACTAGTTCAACCAGGTTTCAGACTGGCTAAAGTAGATTCGTCTTTCATGGGGTACTGTTTAAAGTGTTACAATAAAATACCTCCCCACATTGTTCAACTAAATGAGACAAAATTTAAGTCTTGTATTAAACGCACACTATGCAACCGAGCATATTATAAATTGAGTGATTACATCACTGATAAAAATGCTTGGCTGGATGCTGGTCTAGCTCCACAGCCATAAGGGTTCATAGATTGATTGATTAGCATTTGTAACAATTTTTGGAGCCGTTGAAGATGTAGATCTAAATTATCTTTGCATTGTATAAACTCAATGTGTTAGTATTATATAATTTTTCGTAGCACATACATGTGAGCACTATGTTCTTTAAAGCTACCATTTACGAGGTATACCTCTCATTGACTTGAATATGCCCTGGCGGTTGGGAGAGTCATGCTCACTTGAATGTCTCGCTGCCGGTGGCGCATGTGTTGAATCATTCGGTTCCCTTCAAAATGGTTGAGCTAAATGGTGCCGATCCATGCGTCATGTTCGTGAACGGACGCCGTCGGTTGGGACTGGTCATCTCTTAGCTGCCTCGGTTATTTTAAATTTTGGTTTGAATTGTTATTATAACTATATTTGTCTCTAGACCTCTTTTAACATGCAAGACGTGTTACATTGTTCTCACATTGTACCCTTAGATTCAACATGAATGATGTAACCTAAATTTGTAAAATTTATCTGATTTTAAAGGAGTGTTCATGGAGTTTCTTGCTCGTTCTTCTCCATAGAAACCTACTGTTTGGAACGAGCAACTAGCTTCAACTTTCTGACTGACTGACTCTGACAATTCAAAAGTACCTGTAAATGGTTTAATTGAAATAAATGATTTTGAGTTGAGTTTGAGTTGAGTAAAAACAAAGCAATAATAAAATAAATGATTGGATCAATATAACCGTTTTATAAAGACGTTAAACTATGTTTATTGAATTCGCATTAAAAATGTTGTCAATTAAAAAAAAATACGCATATCATTCACACAAAAAAAAACCAAGGTAAACGATTTGCAACCTTATTTCATCACAATATAGTCGAAAATCGAACTGGATTATAGTGTACCGTAGTGATAGTGTTCGGGCGTCGAGAACAAAGGACTACCGCATTCCTTAGATAAGAAGCGAGCTCGGACCGTCATTAGCTAATTAGCGTGGGAATTTTTGTGCAAATTGTTTACAATTTATTTTAAACGATTCTACGCGTAGTAACAACAAGTTGGTTTATTGAATAATATATTACTTTTGTTTATAAAGAATGTCTACGTTGAAACAATTACTAGGAGTACTATAAGAAGTTGCGAATAGCACACAAATTACTAATGATCAATGTTAAAAGTAGGTACTCCGTTCCGTTAGAATACAATCTATTCTAACAGAACGCTGTGTTGTGTTTATGAAAGCATGAATGAATAAGAAAAGAAAATGAAAGGAAACAAAAATAAATGGCAAACAAAAAATAAATTTCCCAAAAAAAAAACGCTTTATATAAAATGCAAGTAGAAGGTAGCTTACAATAATGTTCAGAGAATTTGAGGAACAAGACAATTCAAAAATATATAACAACTTGCTACCAAAAACAAAATATCCAACATAAAACAAAACAAAAGGGTTTCGATGTTTTAATTAGAATAACAAAAAAACCAAAGCGTTTCTTTTTCAAGGCCAAAAATAAAATAAAAACAAAGCGTTTTACAAAAAGTAAAAAAATACCCGCTCACCGTACAATAACTAACTACTAACTACAGAAGCGAAAATAGACAGAACCACGTAATTGGGCGCCAGTGTAGCCTCCACCCGTTTTATTCCTCCCCTAAGAGTTGGTAAATGAATAAAAACGAGTGTGTACCATTATAGATGAAACATTTATTACACTAACAGTCGGAGGCACACAAAATTTGTAGGGTCATGGGTTACAGGCGTCTATTGTCACCTCTGCAGGGACAGGTACTTCCCGTATAGTCCAGAAGAAATTCCCGGAGACGGAAGCTGGCTGGCTCGGGAAGCCGGTGAACGGCGAAAATAAATGATGAACTGACGGTGCGGCCGTCGTCTCGCTCAGCACACCAGGTGCGGAGCGACAGGGACCTCGGGTCCGCAGTTCCCCAAAGCGGGTCGAAGTTCCGGTAGAAATTCTACCCTGGAATTCCGGTCGTAGCACCTGGAATTCACCATTCCAGCTTGTTAAAAGATGGCCTTGCAGTTCCGTACTGGGGGGTACCACCGACGACGACAAGAAAGTACCCATCTACTCGTAGTAGTACTGTCGCGGTGGCACCTACCAGAACGGAGTTTACATCGTGAACAAGCTTGAGCAGAAGAATAACAAAAAGTAGGAAACGAAAACTAAAACGTTAAGATATTTAAAATTTCAAAATTATTTTTATTGAGCTTGAAGGTAGAAAGAAAAATTAGCATTACTTGCAATTACTGAGGTACTCTAAGATGGTGCTTATTAAGATGAAAATATAAATAAGCAACAGCAAATTAATTATTTAATTAACAAAAGAACAAGATAAACAGGCAGAATGACAGTAAGCAGAAAGATGGCATGAAAATGATGTGTGATTTGTGTGCTGTTCAAAACTTACCCTAGTTCGGGATTAACACACTTATTTGCACTTTTAATTTGTGATTATAATTATGACCACCGTAAATAAAATAATAATGGCCAACGCTCGTGTTTGCTAGTACGCTTGACGAGGCGCTAAAACCAACGTGCAGTCTCACGTCAACCTAGAAGCGACTGCACGTCAGCTGCGCGGGCGCAATGACCTTTTATACCCTCTCCCCCCGAACACTTCACCTCGCACCGCCGATATCCGTGTAACGTTCCGTTACAGAGTATAATTTACTGTCGTGTCTTGTTATTTGTTTTTTAACAAGACGAGGTAAATCCTTAATGAGACAGTAATGTGATAAATCATCTTTTTCTAAGTAAATGAATCACTTTCCTCTTCAAAGATTTTGGTTTATAAAACGGTCCAATCACGGAATTATTTTTAAAGCCATATATACAGTATGGAACTCACTTATAGGCAATAAATGAAACCTCAAGTAATACTAGTCCACATAAGTATAGCAAAATTAAATATTAAATTAAAAACCGAAAATTAAAAAAGTTAAATTTTCAAACAAAACAAACATCAAAATAAATTCAGTAAAACAAAACACTCTGTTTAGACAACGTACCTTGACCCCGGAGCGAAGAGCGGCAACGATGCACGCGGCCTTTTTTGTCGGCGTCAAATCAAAGGGCCGACTTTGATTCGTTTGACAATGTGCGACGAAAATAAACTTCACTGAGTTCATTTAGACTTATTTATTTCGAACTGAATAAACTGAACTGAACTAAATAAATTCAATATTACACATTCGTTCCAAAAAGAATAGCAACTTAAATTTTCAAGTGTTCAAAACGACCACCACGTTCTTGAATGCACAAGTTTGTGCCCGAAGCCTGCTCAACAAATTTTGTTTAGGATCCAGAGCCATGGCATTTAATTTGTCAAAGGCGGCGACAATACGATTGGGCAGTTCATTTTCGTTTTCGGAGACCCGCGAGTAAACTTCATTTTTAATAAAGCCCCATAAAAAGAATTCGAGAGGAGTAAGGTCGGGTGACCGAGCTGGCCACCTACGGGGGCCGTAGCGCCCAATCCATTGCTCGCCGAACATGGTGTTAAGCCGCTCTCTCGCGAGGAGTACGGAGTGTGGAGGAGCTCCATCTAACTGGAACCATACCCTCGTGTAAGCTACCACAGACAATTCATCTAAGTATTCGGTTATTGATTCGCTAAGAAGATCTTGAAACTTCTGTGCATTCAGGTAATACATAAAACTTAAAAACACAATTTACACACACACAAAGTTAAGTAGCTAATAAACTAATACGTGTCCATTTCACGGTAAAAAATATTAATTAAACTTTGTAATTGTATTTACTAATATCGCGTTTTAAAGCAATGCTCGCAATAAGGTTCTACGAAATCTCTGCGAAGGGCACACACATTATCTCGGAAGAGGTAGCGCGGTAACTGACAATGCGGAAATCGGAACTTCCGAAATCCGAAATAGCGAAAAAAATAAAAGTTATAATGCAGGGTCAACGTTGCACTTATCGTCCTAATCGATATCGATAAATTTTTACACTTACTTATCTGCTACCTAAACAAGGCATTAGAATACAAGATCTTTGTGTGATTCGAATGTTTTAATATTTGTAACAATTATCAAATGATTAACTGGATGAACAATCAAAAAAAACGAAACTAACGTTTTGTGACTTCCTGAGTATCAAACGGGTCTGTCGATCGCCCAAGAGCTGATCAGTAATAATAGAAAATTAATTGTTATCAATAAGTAATAATAAGCTCGTAGGTACGAGTTTTTTTTGTGATTCATTTTATCTCTAAATCTACTTAATAATATTGAATAAGAACACACTTAAACAGAAAAGCTGTTTAGTTTTAAATACTTAGGGCATATTGTTTTTTAGAATTATCATAACAGCAAGATAATTCTAAAAACACCTTAGCACCACATAAGTATTTAAAGCTAAACAACATTTTTTTATCGATAATTATTAATAGTCAATAACAGACGTCCTACACTACGTGGCGCGAGCGCACCCCGCGCCCGCGCTCCCCCTCCCCCCGCCGGCCTGCCACGCGCGGCGTCGGCGCCGCTCAAACGCCTTTGAAGAAAGCCGCGTGCCTCGTGCCGCCTATTATAGGTAGCCGCCAAAAGACACCGCTGCCGACGTACACCCGCAGGGAATACTGGCGCGTCCCAGTGAATTGTATTTTTTTGCAAAAGAAAGTTTCGAGCGTGGCAGGTCAATGAGGTTGTTCAAGAGGAAATTCCAAGTAGGTACTAGTATACGGAAAAAAACACAATATTATTATAAAATTTAATAATCAGTCTACTGGTCTTCTGTCTGTTAGAGAGAGGTAGTGGGCCGTATCGTCACAGTATTAAAATTCATAATAGTAGCGAAACGAATGTGGAAGTCGGGTAGCACGGTCCGCGGCCGCGGCGCCCATACACGGTTAGTTTGCACAGTCGAACGTTGAATTAAAATTTGTTACATTAAATTCCACTTTGTCGTTTAGGTGTACTTACATTTAGGCAAATAACTAGAATAGGTACGTAACAGCGTCGTGAGTGATAGTTTGTAGTTTTGCATTACGTAGCAACGTCGTTTTTCAGTGTTAGGGCCAGCGCACACCAAACTGCAAAATGCTCTCGCATGTTCGAGCAAAATTTTGATTGCTCGACTATGCAAGCAATATGCTCGCCCCTCCCGTGAGCAAGCTTCGTTGAAAATGCTCTGGGTTGCCAGGTGAGCGTGCAGGACCAGTTTGATGCCATAATCCGACGTTGTTTTCTACCTACACCGGCCGCGCCGTGGGTAGTAAACATACGTCCACATAGTTTTCCCGCTGTGGCAATACTGATGAAACTATACGCGGGTGGCTCGAGCGTGGTCGCGCATGTAGAACGCATACTCGAACACGCATGTTGCCAGCTCGAGCATGATCGAGCATCAAGTTTAGACGTGTATTTAATTTTGCACTGTATGCTATATAGTCTTAGTCATTTTATTAGTGGTCTCAAAAAATGCTTCGCTCTCCTCTGTTCTCGGTGTGCGCTGACCCTTACAGGAATTCAAGTTCATTGAGTCATTGACCTAGTGATCCAATTCTACAGAGTGTTTAAATTTGTTCAAAGTTAAAACTCTACTTTTTGACCTAATTACTGGACCGATTTCGTTAATTTTTTGTATATCGTCAGAAAAGGCGATAACAAGTATGTCGTATAATTTATTGACAATATGTGGTCCCCATACGGTATATATACAAATTTCAGGGTTATTTAATTCAAATCGAGCAATATCTGAGAAACTCAATGGAAATTGAATGTCTTTTATATTTAACACGCTTTGAAAATGGGGGTAAGACGATACTCTTTCAGGATGAGTTTTAGCTGGATATAAAGCAGCAACAACTGACCATAAAAAGCAATAATTATCTTTATTGCGAATATTAATACATGCTTTTTTTGATTTAATTGATGTCGGCAACTCGATAAAGCTTGAACCGCGCAAAGGTTGGTATTTGTTAACATTAACTTCCAAATACGAACTGTTTAAAAATGTCCACCCACTGTCACGATCTTGAAATTCTTCTATCTTTTTTTTCAACGTGTTTCTAACCTGAGATGCTAATGAATCATAATCATAGTTCTGATGTACTACATAATTCTTTGTAGCAAATTATTTCATCTCCTGACTATCATTTTTAACCATCAAAAACAAAGCAAAATATTCGAAATTAATTTTTAGACAGATATGATCCCTAAGAGATTTGTTTATTAATGTCTTGATTTTTTCTTGACTGTTATTCAAAAACGAATCTAAAGAATAATTTTCGTTAGTATCAATAATTCTATAAGAAGCTATACGATTTAGAAATGCAGAATGAATTAATTCAACACCTTCGCAAACGTATGAAATATTTTTATTTTCATGATCCATACTGCGTAGATGACCTGTCCAATGACTGCGCTCAACAGATATGTTACAAACAGTGCAGAAAGGCATTCTATCGTAATTAATTACCTGCTAAGTTTAAAAATAAAGATTTATTTTGGATGCCTCAAATTTAAATTTTAAATGAATAATGTAACTTATTTAAAATGTATCTTATCACTAAAATATACCGGCTCTGAGTCATTGAACAAGTCGTGAGCCTTATGCATGAATTTTTGTAGTGAGTTCCACTGCGAGCTACCTTTATCCAATTGCAGTTTTAATGCAACTTGGGACTTCTTCCAACGCTCCTCAGGAGCAGTGGAGATGATGTCTTCTTTATGGTACACCTTCAGTTCCACAAAGAAGGCGCCCCTTAGGTCCGCTGTCCGTCGTATCTTCCCGTTGGCGACGCGGGACAGCAAGGATGAACCTAACTCCGACTGCGGAGGAATGCCATCTAAGTCTTCCAAACCGAAAAGATCGGTGCTCCCTGGTCTCTTGTTACTGTAAAAAAAATAATTTTATTTTAATAATCTAGAAGAAACACTTTTCTAGATACAAACTTATGTTGAGCGAAAAATAAGTAAGTGTGTACTTAAAAATATTTTTGCAAATCAAAGTTCTCTATTGAAATCTACTTTATATTAGAATATGTGAAAGTAATAACTTAGAAAATAAAAAGTAGTCATAAACTACCTTGATCCTAATTCCACGACCGAGGAAGCTTTGCGCTTTGTTGTTTGTTTCGTAGGCTGGCTCTTGCTCGGCACGACCTTTGTAGCAGTCGGCGGGCTCTTTATGTAGTCGGACACACGGGAAACGTCGGAGTCAGACCTAATACACAAGATAAAAAAGTACTTAATATTTTATATAACAAAACAAATAACCGTTTAAGGTCTTTTTTGAGATACAAAAATCAATTTATAACAGGTTGAGAACAGTTACATCAGCCGGCAGGCAGAAACCAGGTCCGTAGCTGAGTAGCAATCACGATGGATAGACAGAACATGATAATTACAACAGCCGGCAGGCAAAAACCAGGTCCGTAGCTGTGCATTATGACTACTAATTTAAAATTAAGAAGTACTCACTTACATGATTTAAAGTTGATTTTAAAGTACTGCTAGTACTACTTGTCACTTTGAAGATTCTGGAGCAAATGTAATTTAGCGATTTAATTAATTCGTTTATATTCACAAAAAATACTATTTCAGCATAAAATAGATCGTTTCAATTTTAAACTCTTAGTACATGTCTTACAGTTGTATAAAAAAAAATATGTCGTTTACGTCATATTGACCAATCCGTGTGGTTGTTAATGTTAAGTTCAGCATAAAATAGATCGTTTCAATTTTCAACTCTAAGTACATGTCTTACAGTTGTATAAAAACAAATATGTCGTTTACGTCATATTGACCAATCCGTGTGGTTGTTAATGTTAAGTTGCAGTTAAACTCGGGACTAAATATTATAATCACATAAAAATACTACTGTGGAATAAGTTCATTTATAAATACTCACAAATAAAATTTTTATTCGTATTATTAAATAATCACTTAAACCCACAATTAAAGAATCCAAGAAACTGTATCGTGTGGGAATCGAACACACGTGTCTGAGTTATAGTTTTTTAGTGGTCTGATTTATCGATAACAACTTTAGTTTAATTTTAGTATAGGTACTATTACAATGCTCCCAAATAATCTTGTTGTGCACAGGGTTCTCTTTTATATAAGTTAAAATCGCACTCGATCGAAGTGGGTAATGGTTCATCCAATAATACATGTTGTACTTGATAAAAATATATCATATAAATATATAATCTTAGTACCTAGAAGAATGAAACACAATAAATTAGAAGCGATTACAAACTTCAAATATAAATACGAAAATAATATTTAGGAAGTTCTATAAAAGACGAATTCAGTGTTTACAACATGATAGTCGATCATGTTACTTAGAATATGGAATGCAGTTGATGTGACCGTGGGAAGCGAGCATTGCATTGACATTGAACTTTGCTGATTCGAAAATAAACATAAAGCTAATTTACATCTATGAAGCAACCACCGGGTACGGTTACCGTCAACGGAACAGTCTACAGCAGCGGATTCACACACAGTTTGTACGCTTGATTGAATAATGTGCAATACGGTTCTGATCCGGTTGTAGTTGTCAAGTGTATCTGCACCTTAGCTTTATGCATGCAAGGCAAGGATCGACTATCCGTGTGACCACGCTTACCACTTGATTGTTACGTGTTGATGTAAGTAGGGTATAATTGGGGGTTCTGCATCACTTGCTCTCGCGCGCGCTCGAGCTGCGCGATGCAGAAGCCCCCAATTATCCCCTACTTGCATGAAGTGCATATCGCATTCAATCACTAGACGTATAAACATCACTCGATTCGTAATTGCTGTGCATTGCATAAAGTGCATATTGCATTCAATCACAAAGGCGTATAAACATCGTATAAGAATCCGATTTGCAAGAACGTGGCGCATGGAGCTGTAGTTAGATGGGAATGATTAATACAATGTGTAAAGTAATCTGATAGCATCGATTCAGGCGTCCTGTGATTATATATTACTGATTCTATAATAAATCAGAGCTAACATATTCGTCATACTTATAGATTGGCTAACTGCTCTCCAAACCGATGTCTATTTATCCACTACGGTTTTTAAACTGATAAGCGAATTTTGCCACCGGTTCGTTGTAATTGCCTCCAGTTCACAGCAGTTCGCTCGTGTGCGCGTGACCCAGAACTCCGTACTATAGTGATCTGCGATTCGGTCTATAATACAGTTGTAGATTGAATATTGTGTTTCATTCACAGGGCGCGCGGCGTCGAACTAGCAAAATTATCGCGTGTATAAACAACAATATCATGTTCGATAGTTGCATAGCGTTGAATCGATACGATGTGACCCACCTGACACACATCTTGTACCTACTTATGAATGCATAGGCTTTGCGTATAATGAGAAGTCAGCTTTTACTGGAAATTATAATTTATTATTGAGTAGCCGTATGAAAAAGTAAAGTTACTAGTACTGTTTATTATAATATAAATGAATGTAAAAAAATCATAAAAAATACAATCGAAAACGAGCTGTGTGATGTGAAAGCCCTCCCTCCGCTCCAATTGTATCCAATGCTGGATTCTATAGCCCATACGATGCGTTTAGGGTTTTAGGTAGGCACGCTAACTAACGCACTACTTACTTGTCTTAACGCACAAGTTTCCAGATAGTAAAACTTAAAAATTCTTTCTCAAAACAGCCCTCACTCAAACATATTTATTATTATTATTATCTTTACAGCGTTCAAATAAAACATTGAAGAAATCGCATAGCATGTTGCATCTAATAAATGTATCATCAACATTGACAAACTTAGGTAGGTACTTTTACACCAAGCGGTGAACGGAAAATGTGAAATGATGTCATCCAGTTGTCGCATCGTTCGATGTATGGAACGTGCTACAGCTTTTTATGTATTAGCAACCGGGGAAGATAATGTCATCGGTGCTTTGGGTACGGATAGAAGTCGAATGCTAAAAACTGATAAACAACACAACTGGGAAATAGCGGGTGTACCTACATACAATTGTATCTACCTATATCTCTATCTTGAGGTATACAGACATTATGTAAGTACTCAGTTAAATCAATACAGACTGATACTTTTCAGAGTAAAAAAAAATTAAACATGAAAAACAAAATCCAGATCGGAACAAATAATTATTAAATCCGTCCGGGAAACGAACCCATGACGCTTTTTGCATCTAGCAGCCGGCCGAACTTTTAATGAATGTACCAATCGTGTTTAACGTGTTGTCAAAGATTTTATGAAATATTGGGCCATGCTGTCCTATGGTTTTACGAATCTTAAATAATTATCATGTTTTAGAACTATCTAAATTAACTTAGAATAAACTTCTTTGCACGCGGTCACACAAAATTAGCTTAGGCTACAGGTTTAAAAAAAAAAGTTTAAAAAGTTAGCAAATGTTTGAGAATTTGTGTGAATGTAAATATTTAAGATTATGAATTTATTATAGGCTTATAAGTTGTATTTAATCAACCAGATGCATTCTAGCATTTAGTAATATAAGATTTGGACAAATCCAAATAATTATGTATATTCCATACTTATTTATTATTAGATCGATACATAATGTATAAATGTAATATTTAACTAACATTATGATTATCAGAAACTGAGTATTGGTAAATCGAAATTAACTTACTGTAACCTTTAACGCTTTTTGCTTAACTTTGTCATTTAAAAGCCTCCATTGGTGTTTAAGCAACCTTCAACTATTCCCGACGACATGGATACTTATCTCTTTTGGTGACTGTACATTAAAATTTGACTGAACCCAAAATATTCAAAAATAAAATACTAAAAGTACTTACTGGTTTCAAACGAATTATAATTATTCTTAAATAAAATGTTAAAAATATAGGTCATATTTACATTAACTTAGCATAAAATATCTAATATTGTGTTACCATTGACTTATTAAAATTACTTGTTTCTTTATATTACTGATAATTTGGTTTTATTTATAATCCTCTATTGTTGTCCGTTCGTTGCCCATAAATGTATGAGGCCTCATTGAACTGGTTTAATAAATGTTTATTTGTTGATGACCAGAGTTACTTGGTCTCTAATTCCATTTACGATTTTCGTCTCGAATTGCTTGTTGAGGCGCTATTATGGATAAAATGATGAGTAAACAAAAGTCCTAATCTGTATCATTCGGGAGTGTTCATACATGAGATCAATATGAGAAATTAGTATTAATAAAAGTATGCTTTGAGCGCATTTGTCTTAAGGACCAAATTGCATGAGCAATATTTATTGTAATGTTTTTTACGGTAACTTCTTACATCGAATTTGCATAATGAACACAGCTTAAGTTATAAGGTTTATAAATGCAGGTCTCCTGCGACGAGGCTATTACTTTTAACTTTGTTACGTTTGAGAGCAGTAGTTAATTGCTTTCACATTGTGCTCGTTATTGTAACCAAAATTTACCTTCAACACTGTGATTTTCTGTGCTAGAATCCCGCAATAGCAAAGTATGTAAGTATTAATAACATATTTTTATAAAGTTACAATTTCACACCATCTTGATAATTACATTCACAGCCTAATTATTAGTAAAAAGCCTATGCAAACCAAGCATAATATTATTTGCCTTACTTACTAATTCGGTTTGAGTTTATCATTGTTACCAGTTTATTATTTTTTTATTATTAGTGCTAACAACCGTCAAACATAGGCTCTGGGTTCAATTTCTAGTGTTACAGAGTTTTAGTTAGAAATTTTTCGCACACTTATGCTTTATCCTTTAGGGATTAGAGGGGTGATAATATATTGATACTATTACATTATTTTCAGGGCTCACGTTAACAATCCGTTTTGGATGCATGAAGAGGACTTGGGACAACCTTCGACAGCAGATAACAGCAGTGGTTCTAAGAAGAAAGCTGAACCGGCGAAGCGGGCTAAAAAGGTCTCGAAATAATAATAATAATAATATGTGGGGACATTTCACACACGGCCATCTGACCCCAAACTAGGGAGACCCTGTACTATGGGTGTCAGACAGCTGATATACATACACAAATACATTTTTTTTTTGTAAATACATACATATATAGATAAACAACACCCAGACACAAGGCAAACACAAGTGCTCATCACACAAATGTTTACCCTGGGCGGGAATCGAACCCGCAACACGCTGCGCAGCAGTCGATCTCTCAGCCACTGCGCCAACCGTGTCGTCGAAGAAAAAAGATCTGTCGGTGAAAAATCCATTTGCTGGACAATCTGATTCCGACAGTGACGCAAAGTCTACTGCCGCGCCAGCTGTCAAACGGAAGAGAATTGCTGCGTTTCCTGACTCTGAGGTAAGTTTTTGCTATGAGTACCTAGTTTAAAGTTATTTAGTGTCAATTTCCGAAAATCTATCAATTAACTCAGCTTATCGCAGTCCTGGACATAAGCCTCTCCCTTAAGTACAATGAAGTAAGAAAGTGTCAGAAAGTCTTTGTTTATAATATATTAATTTTACTTTGAAATGTAGAGCGGTGGATACACATGGGCGGTCGGAATATCCGTTCTATTATATTCCGCCTCCCCTATAATAGAAGAGTTGAACTTGAGTGGTTCTTAGACTCAACATGTACTATTACCCACTAGATGATACAATGTAATTTAATTGTATTTCAGGATGAATTACCGCGACAACCAGTTCGAGCTGCGACTTTGAGAAGTGCATTCTCTCAGCGCGTAGCTTCGGGATACTCATACCAGTCAGACCCGACGAAGACAGGACAATACTACTTCGAATTACGAGTGTATAACACTTGTGAAGCTGAGCGGCTACAATACAATGAGCGCTGGAAACAAGCTCTCATAACTTTGAAGCTTGCTATTGACCAGAACACCGGTGTTTGGACTGCATTAACGGGTCTCGTCAATGCTGGTCGGGATGAAATGAGGGAAGTTCGTCCGGTACTGTATACTAACCCGCAATAAATAATGCGCTAACTAAACTTTTTCTTTTCTTACAGAATTGTATAACTTTTTATATTTTTATATTACTTATGATTTAATCACATCCTATGTTGGTTATCAATCTATTTTGAATTTTATAACTATTTTATAACTACCAATATGTTAACTCTTAATAAACGTTTATTGGTCATAGATACAGCTCTCATCTTATATTTTATCATTTGATTTAAAAATATATGTAATAGTCTTCTAATCTTATTGTGTTTTTTTGTGTTTTGTTCTACAGCCATTTGACATAAGAGAAATAAAAGCTGAATAAATTACAAATGAGATAATAAACTGATTAAAATTACACATGAGAAATTAAAGCAGATTCATTTTGTTTATGAGAAATTAGAGGTTAAATAATATTTTTATTTTACAGTCAGTTTACACAATAGATATAAATGCTGAACAAATTACAAATGAGATAATAAACTGATTAAAATGAAAATGACATATGAGAAACTAGACAGAATAATTTGTTAAACAATATTTTTATTCCATAATTGAACTGAATATATTTTAGAAATGTTTTTTTTGCAAAGACTGTAATATTTATGTTTCAAACCTGTCATCACACAATAGAACTATATGAAAATATATCTAATAGTCTTCTAATCTTATTGTGTTTGTTTGTGTTTTGTTCTACAGCCATTTGACATAAGAGAAATAAAAGCTGAATAAATTACAAATGAGATATTAAACTGATTAAAATTACACATGAGAAATTAAAGCAGATTCATTTTGTTTATGAGAAATTAGAGGTTAAATAATATTTTTATTTTACAGTCAGTTTACACAATAGATATAAATGCTGAACAAATTACAAATGAGATAATAAACTGATTAAAATGAAAATGACATATGAGAAACTAGACAGAATAATTTGTTAAATAATATTTTTATTTCATAATTGAACTGAATATGTTTTAGAAATGTTTTTTTGCAAAGACTGTAATATTTATGTTTCAAACCTGTCATCACACAATAGAACTAATATTCATAAATCAAATCGATTGTCGAGTTCTGAGTTTGGCCATGCTCAAGTCATTGCTTCTGCATTTAAAAAAAGGATTATAAGTTATAAAATAAATTCGATTGTTTTCACTATTACTCCTGAGACGTTTTTAAGCCAAATTTCGAAAACTGTGTATGATATCATAGAACATGCTATTAAAAAACATAAAGCAATCAAAGTAAATTTCGAATTGTTTGTTTCATACATTTTACCCAAAAATAATGAAATATCTATGAAATCTTTTAACACAAAATTTATTATTTTAGTACAGAGCACTGACATTGCTGATATTTACTTAAAATGTTTTGAGAAATTAATATCAAAATGTTCAGAGTTTGAACTTTCAGAATCAGGTTGGACGACCAATTTTATAAGTCATTTGGAAATAAATATAAATAAGTACAATCCTCTAAGAGCTGGATTCTCGATGTAGACTTATGTTACCCAACCAACATTCATAATGCTCATTAAGACTTACCTTTCGCAGCTGAAAAGTTTTCCCCTTTACAAAGTCAATGTAAAAAATTAATAGCAAATCTGTACCCATAACAAACATCGCTTTTGTAATTCATTATGTGCATTTACAGGAATGTTTGAAAAATGGTTTAATTTTACTAAAAATACATAAGCTGTGTTATGGTTTGCTGTTATAGTAACCACAAATCATAACACAGCTTTTTACATTGAAAAGTAGCAAACTGACTACAATAATCTAAACTAATTTAACCTATCAAGTCATTTAACTGTTAAGAATGAACTTAAAGTTTTTTTATAGTTTAAGTTAGCCTTGCATCGACAAACATTACCGAATAAAAAAAATAATGTATAATGATGAATAGATAAATAGTAATGAAATAACGAATATAATCAATAAATGTATAATGAATATTTATTTTGTTTTTTTTTCCCCACCGTTCCGAAAGATTTTTCCCTTATATAAACATAGTGTATAGATGATGTTATGAATAACGTTACTAAAACTACACTTTATGTATATAAGTTTATCATAACTATATGCTGTGTTTGTTGAGGTGTGCCCCCATATTTCGGGATTGATAATCATGTGATGGCTGTAATGAAGTGTTTATTTTCTCTTGTGAAACATAGATTTATTACGGTAATTACAGAGTAAGTTTAAAACAGCAAGTCAGAATAGTGAAGTTTAGTGGAACAAGGTCGTGGTGGTAAAAAAGTGTTGTGTAACAGTAGTCGCTCCTTTATAAATAGTCCGCATTCACCGCCCTCTCCGGGCAGGTCGACGAATCATGCAGCTGAATGACGTCGCAGGCACACCTCAGCTCGCGAACTGCGAGCCCTTCAGTTGCCCTCGTCGTTCCTTCTGCCGTTGGTAGATGCCGCTGTCCTCAATAGTGTTTATTTATTAATAAACACTGTTGAGGACAGCGGCATCTAGAGGTATTATAAAAACTAATTTAGGTATTTAAGTGATTAAAAACACAGTATGTAGAATCAATTATAATTTTATTGTTTCACATTTAGTTAACCAATAACTTATAAATTGTTATAAGGTCTATATGTAGGGGAACACAATTTTTTTTTACTAAATTCATACATTCATTTTGTTTAACTTATCAATAATACATTCAAATAATAAGTAAATTGACTTTTTAAAGTAATAACAATAATAACACATTATACATTAGATTTGCTTAACTTTTGTACTATTTTACTTACTTTTTACAAAACTGATCATTTAGTATGATCAGTTTTGTCCATGATATCATCGTAATCACTTGTCACTATGTACTGCACATTCACACTCGCATTAACAGTTTCAGTGTCTATTTCTTCCATATTACACCCATCCAAATCATAGACCATAATTTTTATAAGGTGACGAACGTCCTTGCTCCTTACGCATGATGAAAGATGTGTTCTTGAAAGATTTACTTTTTTTCTTCTTCAATTTTCGCGCCTCTAGTTTTTGCAGTCGATTCTCCTCATATGCTTTAGCTGCTACTTCCATTTCCCAGCTCTCCCTATCTTGAGCATGGTAAAAAGGATTGGTAACTGGGTCTGAGTCTACTATTACATTCTGAAAGAATACCAAGAATATTATAAATAAGTAATACAGCACTATCTATGGATTTAATGTTTGATTTAAGATAATCCTAATAGTTACATACCCCCAAATTTCGTGGGTCGGTGATATCTAAAACAGGGCTGTAGAATGGAGAGTGTGACATGATTCTGAAAAAAAAAAAAGAGATGCATTAAGCATAAAATTGTTATTATAGTTTAAATAATTAATTAAATAAGTAACAAAAAAAAATACTTACCTTGAAAATATAAAGTCGTAACAAAACGATCTGCTTATACAAAGAACACGAGCGGAGTGATCGCTTATTTCATAATACATACGAGTCATTACCTAGCTCATATTTATACATACCTACCTATCTTGTAAGATGAGAATAGAGCCGCTCGTGTAGTGACAAGTCTAAAGATGGCCTAATATAAGTATATATGTCTATGATAGGTAATAATTAAATTAATTGACAAGATGAAGTTGATCAAACAACCCATATCACTAAACGTTAAAAATATTAATCTTGGCGAGTCTCCTAAAGAAATTAGACATAGCGCTTTGTTACCAAATACGATTCGTTGTATAATTTGTGGTCCCTCTAATTGCGGCAAAACAAACGTTGTAATCAGTTTGTTATTGCATGAAAATGGGCTCAAATTTCAAAACCTTTACCTTTACTCGAAGACAAATTTTCAGCCAAAATATGTTTTTTTACGAGAAGTATTAAGAAGAGTGCCTCAGATAAAATTCAATGAGTTCAATGATGATAAAGATGTCATATCTCCGAATGAAGCTTTACCAAATTCTGTATTTATATTTGATGATGTCGTGTGTGAAAATCAAATAAACATCCGGAACTATTTCTGTATGGGCAGGCATAAGCAAATTGATTGCTTTTACTTATCGCAAACCTACTCAAAAATTCCGAAACAGTTGTTACGCGATAATGCCAACTTTCTTATAATATTTAAACAAGATGATGTGAACTTAAAGCACATCTATGAAGAACATGTCAACTCCGATGTACCATGGAATCAGTTCAAAGTTATTTGTAAAACTGTTTGGAGTAACCCTTACAACTTTCTTCTTATTAACAAAGACTCGCCATTAAATAATGGTCGGTACAGACAGAATTTTGATACTTTTTTAAAATTTGAATGAAAGCAATTATATATTACATGCTCGTACAATACATAAAATTAATTCTATACAAAATTGCTAGTGGTATTCTTCTCTTAGTTGAACGTAGTTGTGGTTACATAAAATAGGGAAAAATATTAAAATGGAATTTATGAAATCTGCTGACTCCATAAAAAATAAAATAAATCAAATGAAAAATCAGGAACATACAATGAACTTGTCACTTGATAACTTGCTAAAACCGATGGCAGATCCCTTTAAAGCCTAATACTTTGATACTTTTTTAAATTGGATTTATTGTTTATACATATCATATTAATATAAGTAATTAACATCCAAAAACAAATTCAGTATAGTTTGATTAACACAGTTGTTATAATATAACATGGAAAAAAATATTAAAATAGAACTAATGAAGTCCGTAGACTCCATAAAGAATAAGATAAAGCAAATGAAGAACCACGAACATTCGATGAACTTGTCTCTCGATAAAATGCTGAAACCTGTAATAGATCCCCTCAAAACCCTAGTGGATTCAAATATAAATATGGGAAAAATAAAACATTCAGAAAATACAACTCTCATAAATTCGGCAGATGTTGAATTAGATGAAATTAATACTAGCACATCCACAAAGTTTGAGGACTGTCACGAACCAAAACTTAATTCGTCACAGTTGGTTAAAAAATCTCCTAAAATGAAATTAACAGATGATTTAGAAATTTCATTGCCGTTATAATGTACCGTTTGGAATAAGAAGTGAAAACAACACTTTATTTATAGGTAATTCAGTAGCGTCATTTTCTAAAATTGATAGTTTGAATAACGATAATGTTATTTTGGTTAAAATCGATGATAAATCCTATAATTTAACTCCCGGTCTAAAAGAACTTTTACTTCGAAAAAAACCTGATTTAAAATTAGTATCCTCTAAAGATAAACTAGTCTACAAGGATATATTGCATTACACAAATGCTCACAAGAGAGACTTCAATCCTAAAGGGCAAATAAAAGGTGACAAAGGAATAAAATATCGTGAAATTATCAGACCATTGTTTTCCGAAATATCAAATGACACTAAACTTGGTGGAAATTTACCAAAGTTAAAGAAATACAAAAACAATACTGATTTGGTGTATTGGGGCGACCCTAACGAATTAGTTGAAAGATTGAAACTATTAATTGCTTCAAGAGATGCCGGCAATACAAACCATGATAATGAAATTTTATCGATAATTGAAGAATTAAAAGAAGCTGGCATAATTAAAGAATAAATATTGCGAATTATATGGTTTTCATTCAGTATCACTGATGGGTTCAAGTCAAATGTTTATATACTGAATTCCGAGCATGAGTAAAGCCGATGTGGTAAACGAAATTCATAAAAATGCGAGGGTAAATTTTCCCCGAAGACATGTTATTATGAAAGATATAGATGACCTTTGGCAGGCAGACCTAATAGATATGCAGTCGATTTCTAAAGAAAATAAACAATACAGATTTATTCTTGCTGTTATCGATACATTTTCAAAATACGCTTGGACCTTTCCTTTGAAAAATAAGACCAAAGACGTTGTCTGCAACTCTTTCAAGATTTTGTTGGATAACGGACGTGTTCCCAAAAATTTGCAAACAGATAATGGAACAGAATTTTATAACAATAAATTTCAAAAACTTATGAAACATTATTGTATAAACCATTATTCATCCTTCTCAACAAAAAAGGCATCAATAGTTGAACGATTTATTAGAACATTGAAATCGAAACTGTATAAAGAATTTAGTTTGAAGGGTGACTATAATTGGATAGATGATACTCTTAATAATGTTATTTATAAATACAACCACACCTATCATCGAACAATTGGTGACATCCCAGCAAACGTGGATAATACTAATAAGAAACGTATATTACAAAGATATTTCAAGTTTGTAAAACCCAATATTAACAAAACCAAGTTTAAAGAGGTGATTATGTACGCATTAGTAAATATAAAGGAACATTTGAAAAAGGATATACTCCCAATTGGTCGACAGAAATATTTAAAATTCGGAAAATACAAAATACAGCTCCTGTCACCTACTTAATTGAAGATACGAATAGAGGCCAGCCCATTTTAGGCGCATTTTATGCACAAGAGTTTCAACAGACAAAACATCCGAATTTATATTTGGTCGAGAAAGTTCTAAGAAGAAAAGGAAATAGAGTTTTAGTAAAATGGCTAGGTTTGCCTTCTACTGAGAACAGTTGGATTGATAAATCGAATATTTATTAAGAGTTCAGTCTTTGTTGCGTCAGTCTTATGATGAGTATTGAAGAGAGTAGTCTTCTCAATTGGCTTATAAATCATTTACCATTTGAATTACATTTACCAGGATACAATTATTGTGGACCTGGTACTAAATTAATTAAAAGGCTTATATGTGGAGAAAAAGGTGTTAATAAATTAGACGACTATTGCAAAGAACATGATATTGCCTATCACAAGTCTTCAAACTTAAAGGATCGTCACAAGGCAGATTTAGTTTTGTTAAATATGGCGAAAGAGCGAGCAGTAGCCTCTGATGCTAGTGTAGGAGAAAAACTAGCAGCGCGTTTAGTAAGAAGTGTTATGTCAGCAAAAATTAAAACTGGCTGTGGCCTGAAAAAAAAGGGGAAAAAGGGTTCTCCAAAATCTTCTGGAAAAGGGTTGAAAAATAAATTTAAAAATATTATTAATAAAACGAGAAGACATATCAAAAAATTAAAACCTAAAGGCAAGAAAGTGGCAATAGAATTAGCAATGGCTGCTGTCAGAGATTTAACTGATGATTCATCCATTAAACTTCCTCGCGTTATTCCTATACCAAAAACTGGTGGAGTATTACCTCTGATTCCTATTTTTGCGGGATTATCAGCGGTGGGGGTCTTAGCAGGCGGTGCAGCTGGCATAGCAAAGACTATAAATGAATTCAAAGTGGCTAAAAAGCTGTTAACTGAATCGAAGAGACACAATGAAAAGATGGAAGCTCTCTGCATTGGAAAAGGACTACACCTTAAACCACATAAAGATGGGCTTGGAATTTTTGTATCAAAAGAAAAAAACTAAAACATCGGCTGCCTAAACGAGCCTTGACTAATTTAGACATTTTGAAATATGGAAATAATATTCCTTATTTCAAAGGTGTCTTTATGAGAGATGAGCTCCCTAATCACCCTTTTAAAAAAGAATGTGGTGTTATAAATTTAGACAGCTCTAAAAATCCTGGCTCACATTGGGTAGCCTATGCAAAATATAACGATTATATTGTGTATTTTGATAGTTATGGAAATCTTAAACCACCAAAGGAATTTATAAAATACGTTGGGTACAGAGTCCACTATAATTATGACAATATTCAACGTGATCATCCTTTTAATTGTGGACACCTTTGTTTAAACTTTTTGAAAAAATTTTGGCATAATAAAGAAATAAAATAAACGGGATCTTCTAAAAGAGTCCAGTGTAGAATCATGTCTACTACGGTCACCATCTCTGGAAATAAATCGGAATTGGTTTCATACTTTCAACCACCACTGCATTTAACAGATCAATACGAGTGCGGTTTGCTATACTTTTCAATATTAAATTTTAAACCAATTATTTCCATTGTTAACAGCAGTCTGTCTGTAATCAGAATCGAATGTGATCTTGTTCACGGTTCCTACTGCAACGGATTACCAACTCATTTTATTCATGAATTTGTGGCTGATATTATTCCAGGTCAGCGGTGCGTGGAAATACCACAAAATGTTATTTACTTTCCAGTAAACAAAAATATAATTTCATCAATATCTGTTAAGATTGTAGATCAGTTTGGTCACTGTATTAACTTCGGAGAAGAACATATTCAGCTACGATAGTGTTTTATAAAAACATCCCAGTGAATAAAAAACGTCTCAGTTCTTCTGCGATTGCTAAGGTGCAAAGACGTACTATCAAAGTAAAGAAATTGACTAAAACAAATAAAGATTTTCTTAAAGTCTAACCGTCTTATTCCAAAACACGATCTAAATTTAGTACTGGGACTTTTACATGGTTTAAACCACGACTAAATAAAACGTTATTATAAAATGAAGTTTATCACTAGTTCTGTAACTTTCTTTGATACTAAAGTTAGTCCGCTGAGGCCCCTAGTTTAACTATGGGACGAACTCCGGTACTAATTTATTTGAGGTTAGAGCGTTGAATGTTATTTTGTGTCTTTTATTTTTAAATCGTTAATAATGGAAATTAATACAATTGACTTGATGGATTTAGAAGACTTGGATATGCTGGAGACGTCTCAGCGATCTTACAGACGTCGTCATCGTGCGAATCCTTTTGAATTGAGTGATGAAGATTTTAGATATAAGTAAAGGTTCACAAAACGTTTTGGAGAAAAAATTGTGGATGTTTTACGTGAAGATTTATCTCACGACCCTCGAGGACGCCCACTGAGTCCTGAAAGTGGTTTGCGCATTACGCAACTGGGCTCGCCATGAAGTAAGTCACCTTTGTCAATACTAACATAACATTAGACAAATATATATACATATATATCGATGACAAAATCCAAATTATATACTAATAATATTGTTTTATTCGTAGATTCAAGACGATACAGCTGATTTACATGGCGTGTCTCAACCAGTTGTCAGCAAAACTTGTAAAAAGGTAGCAGACATTTTGTCACGTATGTCCCGAAGATTTATAAAAATGCCTGCTACTCTTAATGAACAGGAGCAAACTATAAGAAAATTCCGCAGTATCGCTGATTTTCCTACAGTCATTGGGGCAATAGACTGTACTCATATTAGAATAAAAAAAGTAAATGCTGATGGTGGTCAGTTATACATTAATAGAAAAGGAACTTCTTCTATCAATGTACAGGTAATCTATAAATAAATATTTTATGTTGTGATTGTCTCAATTGACAAATGACTTATTAGTTTGATCCAAAATGGTTGACACAATAGAGAACTATTTTATTTACCAATCAGTTTTATTAAAATAACAGAGAGGAATGTAAAGTATAATAACCTGTTATTTTTCAGGTGGTTTGTGATGCTGACCTGAAAATCATGGACATAGTTACCAGATGGCGAGGCAGTGTGCATGACTCAAGAATATTCCGAGAATGTAGACTAAAACAGAGGTTTGAGGCTGGTGCATTCTCTGGAATATTATTGGGTGACAGTGGCTATCCTTGCACTCCATATTTATTTACACCGTTGGACTTATCTTCTATAATACTTGCTGACTGAGCAATAAGATGACGTAACATTTCTTCAAATAAAAACATTCGCGTTAGGTAGTCTAAATAAGATAATAAAAAGTACTGCTTACCTAATAATTAAAAATCCATGTTTTACTAACTTTTTCGTCAGAACTCTAGTTTTCACCCCTTTTTTTTTGTTGTTCCATTCTTTACGTTTTAACCAGACTACACTACCACTACTACACACGAACAATCCACATAACATACTAAGAACAATGAATAAAAATAAAAATGTATTTATTTATTATTATAGGACGCAATATTAAAAACTTTCGAGTCAAATTACGCGCGCCGTCGCCGTATATAATTCACTCCACTTCACGTTAGAAGTGTTGAAAGATGTGACAACTTGATTAATTAAAAGCGCGTCAAAAGTACAAGTTGTGTTTGTTCAATATATTGTAAACTAAACAAAGAACAATTTATGACATATTTTGGCATTAATCAATAATTATTGAATAACTCAAAATGTTATTATTATTATAAATATTTATAGAAACGGAACGCTGCTTCAAATAAAGACTGAATGAACGAATGAAACAATGCCATTTTTGTTTCTTATCTGTAAATATATTTGAACCATGAACCTTCTTCGGTACTAACTGATCCTCAGATAGTCTTCGTTTTGTAATCGGAACACATTTTGATCCTAGAATGAACGGTAGTACCGTAACAATCCTAGACTTAATAGTCGTGGTTTAAACCAGTACTTAGACAATTTTTTGTAATAAGACGGCTAGGGTTTAAAGTATGAATATACTACACATTACTGAATTACCTCACTTCGACACTTCGATTGAAAGTTATGAAGTCCATTCATACAATCCCTATAACAACAGTTTTAGAGAAAATGATGAAATCAGAATTCCCATCCACCAGCAAGACATATACGTGCTACCATCAGCCAGCTCAATTTATGTCGAAGGACAAGCAAAGCTCTTCGGTAAAGATGGGAATCCGATCAAGAAAACTGTTACATTCACTAATAACCCTGTTATGTCTTTGTTTCAAGACATCAGATATGAAATGAATGGTATTGAAATAGACCGTATAAAAAATTCGGGAATAACGTCGACAATAAAATCATATGTCTCATTAAATGAAGCAGAAAATAAAGTTGCTGCCATATGGGGTTGGAATTTAGAGGGATTTCAAAGTGATGGGCACTTTAGTGCGGTGATACCGCTAAATAAGGTTTTAGGTTTTGCAGAGGATTACAACAAAATTGTGATAAATTGTAAGCATGAACTTATATTGAATAGAAGTAACACTAACTTAAATAGCATTACTCTTACTGATGATATTGCTCATTTTCAAATAGATATACAAAGAGTTCAGTGGAGAGTGCCGCACATAAAAGTATCAGACCGTGAGCGACTAACACTTTTAAAAAATTTTGAAAGAGATAAACCTATTCAGATGTCTTTTAGAAATTGGGATTTATATGAGTATCCTTTATTGCCAAAAACCACAAAGCATTCTTGGTCAGTTAAGACTGCTTCGCAATTGGAAAAACCGCGATATGTCATTTTTTGCTTACAAACTAATAGAAAAAATAATAAAACTAAAGATAGTTCACTATTTGATCATTGTGATGTGACAAACGTAACGCTATTTTTGAATTCGCAGTATTATCCATATGAACCTTTAGGTTTAAAGTTTTCAGAGAACAAATACAGTATATTATATGAAATGTATGCAAAATTTCGTCAGTCGTTTTACAACTGTCCAGTAGACCCGTTGCTTAACCTAAAGGATTTCAAGGAAAAAGCCCCCCTTTTTATATTAGACTGCTCAAGGCAAAACGATAGTCTAAAAACAGGTCCAGTGGACGTGCGGTTGGAAATTGAATGTTCTACAACAATACCAGATAAGACGACTGCATATTGTTTAATTATAAACGATCGACTTGTGGAATACAAACCTCTCAGCAACATTGTGCGCAGGTTATCATGATTGCTATTGTAGATATTCAAGGCTTTAAAACAGAAACAAATGAATTTATAATAAAAGAAATCGCCATATTATATAATAAAAAATTACAAATATTTTTAATTAAGCCGCCATTTCCATATAACAATTTAACGAAACTAGAAAAAAAGCAAGTTGGTTGGATTGAACGAAACAGAAAGATATATTGGCGTGAAGGATTTGTGGCCTATTCCTATTATCGGACTTTGATTAGGGATCTTTGATTAGGCATTTTACGAAATAAAGATATCTATGTCAAAGGCTCAGAAAAAGTTTTGTGGTTAAAGCATATTTTAGAAAATAGTAATAGTAATATATTTAATTTAGAAGATAAAGGTTGTTCTAGTTTGATAAGTTTGTACGATCAATATAAATATTCTGCCGATTTGTATAACTGTATTTATCACGACTCTGTTTGTGCTTTGAATAATGTATTGTGTTTAAATAAATGGTGCTATGATAATAAATATTTAAAATAATTATTTACTTGTTTAATTTATATTATTAGTTAAGACGTATCTTTGAATTTTCTATCCCCTCCCAATCAATATCCTATGCAATCCTTTTAAGTTGCTAACAATAGCTGTGCGACGCCATTATACGTTTAGAATTATCTGTATCCAGGACTAGGAAGTGAGTAAATATATCATGTCTCAAAATGGATACAAACCCCGATTTGACATGTATAACACACATAAAA
Source organism: Charanyca ferruginea (assembly GCA_947361185.1). NCBI lineage: Eukaryota > Metazoa > Arthropoda > Insecta > Lepidoptera > Noctuidae > Charanyca > Charanyca ferruginea. The sequence continues at coordinate 11,859,912 of OX376056.1, read as the reverse complement.
TGCGTGAATTTTCATTTAATTATTACTGGGGAACGATGAATTCAAAGAAAAGATTAGTGACTGAAATGGCTGACGCTGGATTCTTTTATTTTGGAAATAGTATAAATGATAAAGCGACGTGCTTCTCATGTGGAGGGGTTATAGAAGATTGGGAGATTTATGACGATCCTTGGACGCAACATGCTATACATTATCCTAACTGTTTTTATTTGAACGCTGTGAAAGGAAACGATTATATAATTAATACACACATCTCCATCGCAGCATTAGACTCTTATCATCGTCGTGTGATAGACCGATCTTAATTATAAAACGAACAAATAAATAACGTTAATATTTACTTCACCAAAAGATAATAAATTGATATTACGTATCTACATCATGGTTCGTTCAGATTTGGAATTTGATTTGGAAAGAATTTCTAAACTTATTTTCAAGAATGCGAAGGGCGAGATAATATTTACTCAAGACATGGCTGGTCAGAAAACATTGGACGCTAGTTCATCACACCATCACAACCATGCAAACGGAGCAGAGCAAGATCCAGTAAAATCTACCATTGAAACTAGGCAAATTCTTCATTTGAAAACTGTTAATGATGAGTTCCTTACAATAATTCGAAACTGGCGAAATGGTGGTTTTGTATGTCTGCTTGATATTTAATCATACTTGGATTAAAAAACTGCATGATGATGGAATCGAGCGTTGATGGCCATGCACTTTATGCAAGTAGGGGATAATTGGGGGCTTCTGCATCGCGCAGCTCGAGCGCGCGCGAGAGCAAGTGATGCAGAACCCCCAATTATACCCTACTGATGTAAAAGGTTGATGTATCGTCTGTAATGTGTTAAATTAAAATTTAGATGTCCTCGAGCCAATCTGGTCACAGAAAAAATGTGTGGGCCTAAAGGTGAGCACTACTTTACTTTTGTGGAGAGACATGAGACAATCTGTCCTAAATTTTAGTTTAATGTACGTGGTATCCTAAAGTTCAGATGTCCTCGAGCCAATCTGGTCACGAAAACGGGTATGTGTGTAATCCTAAGCGACAATGCACCATCCTAATAAGTATGTGGAGAGACATGAGACAATCTGTCCTGAATTTTAGGTTACTGGTTCGTTCAGATACAGATCTAATTATGTTAACGGAAAGTATGTGTGTTATATATTTGAATCAAGGTATAGTAAGTTTTATAGTTGTTTAAGCTGGTGAGTATAATTAAATGAATTTGAGGTCAACCATCAATATTGACATTTATAACTCATTGTCGTTAACTCAAACAAATGTTGCAACCTAGTGGAATAAGCGCCGAACCAGTATTTTACTGCACTATGTAGGAATTCATACTCCACCTTCCGTTTCATCGGGTGGAATAGGCGCCGAACCTGTGGATTTCATTTATATTATTGGGCATTCTACCCCACCTGCGGTGGTAGAATGCCCAATAAAATCCTACTGTCATACATTGTCTCGCGAGTCGGAGACGTTCACGGATAGAGAATTGCGCTTGAGTTCTCAGCGTGTCTACGCATCTGCTTCTAAGTCTCTAGAGACAAGTGTGGAACGTGATGCGCGACTGTCCGCTGATCGTGAGCGACATGCATTGTCTCGCGAATCGGAATCGTTTACCGATACAGAGTCACGCTTGAGTTCTCAGCGTATTCGCACATCTACTAACAGGTCTTTTAAACCGAATGATGAACGTGATGCACGACTAACTGCTGATCGAGATTATCATACACTAGCGACCCGACCCAGCTTCACATATAGCCTTCCTCGGTAAATGGTCTATCCAACACAAAAATATTTTTTTAATTCGAACCAGTAGATCCTGAGATTAGCGCGTTCAACCAAACAAACTCAACACCTTTATAATATTAGTATAGATTGTCTCGAACACGCACACAACAAAATATTCATAATCAGTTAGAAAGTGAGAGAAAAAGAATTGCTGGAGTACGGCATGAAGAGACAGAAGAAGAGCGCAACGAACGTTTTAATTCTGATCGACTTCAACATTCTCTGAACAGAATGTCGATATCATCTGAAGAATCGGATGTATCTCAAGATATATCCGTAGGTCATGGCGACCTTCCTTGGGTTGATAAGGAACGGAGTTCATTTACGTATACTCCTATGATTGACTACGCCACATATTCCCCCATCGGAGTTATGATTCAAAATTGTACTTTTTGAACGTCTCGAATCATCTCGCGCATCCCGTTGCTTTCCCGTCCCCGGGCTCTTAGAATTCGAAATGAGACGTTTCAGATCTTCGATTTTGCCGTCCCCGTTGTCGCTGGCATAAGCAACAGGATCCGCGTACGAAGTCGCGGGCAGAAGCTAGTTAATAATATTATTGTATTGATCATATTTTTGACATTGAACAACAATTAATTATTAATCATTATTTTGCATACAATCGATACATTTCTGTATAGCTAAACATGTGGACTTTATATTAATACCTGACTGTAACAACTTTATACCATGCTTAAGGCAAATAAAGACTTATCTTATCTTCTTTTCTCTGATTTCTTCTTTCTGATTCTTCTTCTTTATGTTTATTTTCATGTACCTACCTATATAAAGACTTCTAAAATCTTCTTTCTTCCACAGCATAATGGCGAACCTCGCATCTCCCATCCCAATGATGGACCCCAACACGAACAACGACTCGGGGTACGCCCCATCTAATATGGAGGCTGATAAGGAACACACTCCACCAGCCTCCCCCACTACCAAGGAGGAGAAGAAGACGGAAAATGGGACAGAAGTTCCTAAGCCTAAGCCTGAATTAAAGTAAGTTGAACTTTAATGTAAAGGGTGTAAAAGACACTTCGAGAAGTTGAAACTTGTTTTGTTCTAGACCATACCTGGATACTTTCTGCTAACTTTACGACGAGTAAATGTAAAGCCACTTAGAGAGTATCATTTTTAACTTTAAAAACTTTTTATGGGGCTTGGTTTTGCGATATCTATTATTGAAATAAAATAAACAGGTAATTTTAATCAACAGTTATTGGCAACTAGGATTCCCCCAGTTGTAAACGTCCCTTTGGGTCTATGGACCTTGTTCTGTTCTGTCTCCTGCTTGATGTTGAGATGCACTACACTTGAGGGTAGTGGAAAATATTAGATTTTCTTACTCCTCCGCTGTTCTTTTGTGATTAATTTCGTTGCGGGATCCAAGACAGTTGAATCATTTATACGGGACTCGTCGAGCTTCATTGCTTCGGCGCTTGTCACCACTATTGATTCTGGCTTACAGGAGTTGCAGGGGTTTGGGAATAGTGTGGCGGGCTAGTTTCTGGTTACGGAGATATTAAAGGTCATAGTTTCAACTTTCCAGTCAACCCGTTTGTTGTCCTCCCCCAGGGACACCCTAAACCGAGGTTCATACCCAAGCTGGGGTGTCCTTAGCGTATAGTCGCTTAGTTTATAAGTTTTTTGCATTGGCTGGAGGCCTTAAATTCTCTATAAGCCATCACAGGAAAGTCCAACTAAGCAGCCGACCACCTTCTTGGTTGTTGTGTGAAAAAAAAAACAATTTTATTTTATCGTATAACTTAATTTTGGGTATCCCCAAGAGGCCACGACTCTTGTAATGGGCATGCACCCGTTAGCGCAATGTTTTTTGAGCGTTACATTATTTGTTACCAAACTTAGATATTGTGCGACTTAAAATGATAAGGGGTGTGTGTGTGCTGTCTGGTTATACACGTAAGTATGGATGACTTTACACAAGGAAGGTTCCTCCTATGTCAACAATCACGAAAAATGTTCATTGGAAAACCGCCAGGTGATTATTTTGGCGAGAAATAGGCTTCGTGGAAATGAGCCATAATAAACATTTTTCATATTATTCCTGACTGGAATAAAAGCCTAATTGCAATGAAATGATGAGGCTTTATTACATTTTATCTCGGGCTTATTGTGGACCGTAAAAATAAAGCACTAAGTGAATTGTACGTATTATTATTGTACATAATACTATTTGAAATTCTTCTATTGTCTTTGTAATGCTTAAGAAGTCGTCAACGGCAACAAGGCCTTATAAAAAATTGCTTTTTTTACTATTATATAGGAACAACAAACATTTACATTATGCGATATTGAAATGCTGGCTTAACATCCATTCATACAGCCGTCATAAAGCGCAACAATTAAAAGAATATAACCAATACAAATGCTTAAATAATCTCATTTAATCGCCAGCACTTACTTGACTATCTGAAGCACTAGGCTGTGTAAAAATGAACTAAATGATCCTAGAGCTCAACTAGGGCGCACAGCTGACGGCTCGTAAAGGCTAATGAGAATAAGATGGGATGTAATAATGATAAATCCTTATTTGGGCCTAATGTAGGCGGTTGTGAGGCATCAGATGTTTCAGTAGGATAATGTTAAGTACGTGAAATAAGTGAAAGGCTTAGCGGTAGAATTCACACTCACGTTTATTCACCAAAGACAGGTGGCGCAGCCGTAGCATATCTGTAGCCACAAATATACAACGTTTCTCCCTCCTTAGATAACAAATTATGTTTCCCTTATAAATGTATACAAAAAAAAAGTTTATAGCCCCACACTACTCCCAAACTACTGCAACTCCTGTAAGCCGGAATCAACAGTGGCGACCACCAGAAAAGCGCTGAAGCAATGAAGCTCGACGAGTCCCAGAGAAACGATTCAACTGTCTTGGATCCCGCAACGAAATTAATCAGAAAATAACAGCGGAGGAGTATGAAAACATATTTTCCACTTCCCTCCAAATCAAGCAGGAGACATAAGAATACGGTATAGTGAGACGTAAGTTGTGGGAGAATCTTCATCCACCACCACTCAACTTCGTTCAACCCAAGGAACACCTGCCACTCGGAAGTGATTTGCAGTGGCCTATATGGAAAGCGCTCAATAGACTGCGCACCCAGGTAGGCCGCTGCAAACATAATCTAGCAAAATGGGGGATAATAGATACCACCGACACCCAGTGTGAGTGCGGTGATCCTGACCAGACAATGACCCACTTACTACAGTACCCAAAGTGCCCATACACCTGCACCTTAAAGGACATTAAACACGCCACTATTGTTGCGATAAATGTAGCTACCTACTGGGCCCAAGTAGTCTAGCATAAAGGAAAACCATCGATTCGAAAAGAAGAAGAAGGAAGGAAGAAAGGCTTGTAATTAAGCCTAGGAATCGGTCGTAACGCTCTGCCAGGCAAATCCGATTTGCAATGAGCGGCGTGCTCGTGCTCCAGCTCTGTGTGTTTCTGAAAGTAAAAAAACTGACCAATCTCGATGGTGACTAGCCAGGTTCGCAGGAGATATTATAGATGGGAGTGCACTCCCTCTTCCCTTACTCTCATAGTCTGATGGGACAGCAATCCAACTCCACCAGGAAGAGAGTAGACCCAGGACTAACGGCTTTGTGCTTTCCAAGACAAGCACCAACTTACTAACTCCGGGCTTCTTAGTAAGAACAACTTGCGCATTGTGTCAAGAGCCACTACGGGCCACTGCTGCTTAAACAAGCACATGTCCAACCTGGGGCTAAGTGATACGCGAACCTGCAGACGCTGTAAGGAGGCTGATGAAACGCCACTTCATCTTCTGGGGGGATGCGGAGCACTAATTCACAAGCTTAACAACCATCTGGGCAAACACCCGTTAAGCCCGGATGAAATAATAGAGATTGCCCCAAAACAGATCCTGCAGTTCATCACAGCTGCAGGGTTTGGTGGAGATCTCTAACCAACACAAGCGGCGATCACAATAGATCAATCCTGGTCGCAGTGACACCATAGCCGCATTAATAGAAAAAAAAAAAAAAACTCCGGGCTTTTACTGAGAAATTCCTTATGGAAACAAGTCATCATCTGCCTAGCCTTTTTCTATGTTGGGGTCGGCTCCCAATCTAACCGGCTGCAATTGAACACCAGTGTTTTACAAGGAGCGAATGCCTATCTGATCTCCATAACCCAAGTATCACGATACCCCTAAATAAGACTTGTTGTCAGATTTTCTGACTTCTGACTACCCATAACGACTGCCAAAGATCTATGAAAAACAGCCGGAACCAACGGCTTCACGTGCTCTCCAAGGCACGGAGGTGTCTTGGTATGTAATGGATGGTCACACATCCACAGACCGACCGCGGCAAGTGTTACTGAACCATGACCGATCGATCCTTACGGCGTTTATTTCATAGAAAAACCTAATGACACTTTACTCAACCTTACTCAACCTGGGAATCAAAACAGTACCCTACGCTCAGCAATCAGTCGATAGCTGAGTTAATCAACTGATGAAACTAACGGGGCAATCGCGGCAGATGAATAGGATACTGTTTATTCAAACGTCAGTGTAAAGGTGTGTCCAAACACAGCGCGGCAGCTGCGCGCGGCATTCGCAGGACACAAAGCCGCGCGACTAGTTTAGACATATTCAGAAATATTGAACACGCCGCGCGCGCTATTTTTTCCGCATTCAGACCATAATGAAAGCGGCTGCGTGTGTTGTAACTCTGCTTGCTGCACTATAGGAGTCATATATTTCAATTAGGCGAATAGCTGCTTCGTTATCTATATTGCTTGTTAAATTAAAATAAAATATTATGTCTACACACAATCACCGACGAACGAACAGTAACAGCGTTCGCGTGCGGCAGTCGTCTACGAGCGGCGTACCGTGCACGCTTGCCGCGCTGTGTTTGGACACACCTTAAACATTTCCTCGTGTTAAGGTGTGTCCAAACATAGCGCGGCAGCTGCGCGCGGCATTTGCAGGACACAAATTTGCCACGCGATTAGTTAAAACATATCCAGAAATGTTTGCGCGGCGCAACTGCGCGGCATATCCGAGACACGCTGCACGCGCTATTTATTCCGCGTTCAGACCATAATGAAAGTGGCCGCGTGTGTTGTAGCTCTGCTTGCTGCACCATAGGAGTCATACAATCCAATTAGGCGAATAGCTGCTTCGTTATCCATAATGCTTGTTAAATTAAAATAAAATACGTCCACACACAATCACCGACGAACGAACAGTAACAGCGTTCGCGCGCGTCAGCTAGATCGCGACGTCCGCGCGCGGCGGTCGTCCAATCATAGCGCGGTAAGCCACGCGCGGCAGCTACGCGCGGCATTCGCAGGACACAATTTTGCCGCGCGACTAGTTTAGACGTAGCCAGAAATGTTTGTGCGGCAAACTGCGCGGCATATCCGAGACACGCCGCTTGCGCTATTTATTCCGCGTTCAGACCACAATGAAAACGGCCGGTATCCCACAATGCACTTTAGGAGCCATTATATTTAAATTAGGCGAATAGCTGCTTCGTTGTCCATATTGCTTGTTAAATTAAATTAAAATACTTACGTCCCCACACAATCACCGACGAACAAACAGTAACACCGTTCGCGCGCGGCAGTTAATTCACGTCGTCGGCGCGCGGCAGTCGTCCAATCATAGCGCGCTCGGCGTGCCGCACACGTTTGCTGCGCTGTGTTTGGACACACCTTTATAATGTTTTGACGGAACAACGTCTCATTCTGCAGGTCTTCGTGTTCAAGATTTTAAAAACATGATTACTTTATACTAATTTACACCTACGTGATGTGAGGGGCTCGAGGCTTAGTAAAACTCGTACGCATCAATCAGTCAAGGTTAAGCTACGCTTGCCGCGGTCGGTCTATGGATGGGTGACTATCCATTTCATACCAAGACCCCAGCAGCATCATGCAAATGATGCCTAATTTACACATACCCAAACATATTTGCAGTTTTTTCCTGCCGTCTCTCTCAGTTGACATACACACAAATGAACTTTTTTAAAAATCTGCATGTTACCGGTCCACATTTATAAGCTGAGATACAATCAGACAGGGCCTGGAAATAGCCCTGCCAACCAGACATCAGACACATGATAAATGACTTTTAATGTTTGCACCACAAAGTCGACATTATAACTGTGTGTTTGAAACATACAATAGAACCATGAACCAAGCTGTTGTAATTATTAGACCTAAATAATAATACCAGGCTGTTATTATGTGCTGCTCATGAATAAACCATACTTCCATACTATTTTTAATATTATAATTGCGAAAGTAACTCTGGCTGTTAGGCTTTCACGACGAAACGGCTGAACTAATGATATTTTGATGAATTTTGGTATGGATATAGCTTGAACGCGGGGAAAGGACATAGGCTTAATTTTAATAAGTGGCTTTTCTCTGCATCCGCGATAAACGACATTCACGCGGACGAAGTCGCGAGCAAAAGCGAGTAATAAATAAACCTGAATGGATTAAAAAAAAAACATTTACGCAAGCTTTGCTTACTTTTGCTGTCTGCATTCTGCTAACGTAACACTTTAATGGCCCCTAACCTTAAATCAAATTTTATATTAAGTTGAAAATAATCGGGTGTTTAGGGCTAAAGTAAATTATTTTTTAAACAAATGTCATGCAATTATTCCTTACTTAGGTCATCTTATTAATAACTGACAATGTAATTACTACTTTTAGTTATTAATAATTATGGTTTTAGTTTATAATGTTTGCAACACTCTCAGACGTTCTCTATGATTTTTGTAACAATAGAATAATTAGTCTATGATATTACTTTAGATCCCAAGTGTCTGAACTGATTTTAAAATACTCTGTAACTGTGTAACAATAGCACGACGAACAATAAAACTTTTGTTGAACATCAGCATCATTTATTTAACTTACAACAGGTTATGGGCCCAGGCACATATACCTCGAAAGATTCTAATAAACTTGCTGAGTTGGTGAAATACTGCACTCTGACTGACCGGCGTATTGAGGTTAGGTTGAAACCGCAACGTGTCCTTTGTGCAGGAAGGCAAAGAAACAAAAGGAAAGAGCAACTTGTGAAAAGTAATAATCAAGATGGACAGCAGTCAAAATGTTTTGAAGCTGGAAGGTTCAAAGAACTGGAATATTTGGAATTTCCAAACCAAAGTGCTGTTGCGTGGGCATGGTTGGCTGGACATAGTAGAAGGCAAGCGCACAAAACCAGAAGCAGCTGGGGAGAAAATTACTTGGGAGAACCAGGATGCCAAAGCTCAGACTTTAATAGTAACAAAGATGACTGAAGATGTCATGTTACATATAATTTCTTGTTCGACTTCAGCCGAAATGTGGAAAAAGTTACAGAGTGTGTTTGAACAAAAGACCGAAACCAGCATTCACATTGCTCAACAAAGATTCTTCCAATATAAATATGAAAAGGGTATTGCAATGTCTGTATTCCTGTCAAAGATTCAAGAACTGCAGAACAATTTGAAACAAATGGGTGAAGAAATTTCTGACAAGTTTGTTATAACTAAAGTACTCATGTCGCTACCAGAAGAATACAAACATTTTGTTTCTGCTTGGGAATCAGCTCCTGACGACAAGCAAACCTTGGATAATTTAGTGGCTAGGTTGCTTATGGAAGAAGAACGATTAATGGAGAAGAACGAAGAGTCACAGCAAACTTCATCGTCATCTGCTTTTGTGGTGAAAAATAAAAAGACTGGAAAGTGTTTCAAATGCGGTAAAATAGGACATTTCCAAAGCGAGTGTAAAAGTAAACAAAAGAACAGTGAAGAAAACGTAAAGAAATGTTTTTACTGTGGCAAGTCGGGACATTATAAATCACAGTGTTGGTTCAAAAAAAATAAAAACGATAGTAACCGTGAGAAAAGTAATGCGTTCGTGGTGTTAAATACAGAATATGATTCATATCAAGAGTCTAAATGGCTGGTGGACTCTGGTGCAGATGAGCACATGTGCTGTAATCGCGCATTGTTTTCAAAGTTTACAACAGACGTTACGCAAAGATCAGTGATAGTCGGTAACGGTACGGCAATAAATGTGTTAGGCTGTGGACAAATGGCGGTACAGGTGCGAAACGGAAAAGAATGGATTGACACTACCATAAATAATGTTCTATTCGTTCCTGATCTAAAAGTGAATCTGTTCTCGGTCAATCGCGCCACTGAAAGAGGTTATGTCATGGTGACAGATGACGTTTGTTGCAAAGGAGTTGTTCGATTTTGGGCCACCACTATGTACACTACATAGATGAATAGGGAAAAATATGGGGATTTCCATAAAAATAAAAACATATTAATTTGAAGAAGAGTTTAGGTGTAAGAAATGATTATTTGGGAAGAATTTTTAATATGATAACCCAATTTTTAGGACAGCCATGACGTTGTGTTTGACAGTTTGTGACATTAGCGACTTTCTTTGACTTTGTCTTTGAATGATTGAGTCGCTGTCGTGTAATCGTGTTCGCGCGCGTTGGTTTGGATGTGTTTCGAAGTTGTCAGTGATTGTTTTTGTTTTGTAGCTTACTACTACGGATATTGATTGAATACTTCTCTGTTGACCCCGGCTTTGTTATATAGTTTCTGATTCGCCTGTGATTTGAATTACGTCGTTTATGGTAAGTATATTCTACAATAACAAGTTCACTTTCAGTTATGTCCCCTATAACCTATGTATTGCCACACCTCGGACACTTCATACAAAACTTGCAAAATAATTACCTATTACTACTACAAAACCAAATGACGTCTGTACACGTGCAAATGTGTGCGTGAATTTTAGTAGGGTTGAATCAGTTGGGTGTCGTGCGCTTTGCGTCGGGCGAACCGAACGACGACGGAACTACCCGAAGGTTTCAAGCATTATTATGAAGTGATCTTGTCCGAGCGTTCAATTATTTATTTCATAAAGAAATAAAATAAATGATATTTGATTTTGAATACTCGGATTTGTAATTAAATAAAAGTAATATTATAGTATTTATTATGTAAAGAGGTTTATTTATTCATCAATAATGGTAAATTAAGGTACCTAATTACAAAATATGAAATTCACGATCGCCCCGTACCATTACGCGGCAACGCAATGGGGCGACGCGACAAAGTTAGTGCGTAGGGTAGGTACTACTTTTCAATTCCAAGAATGAATAGAACGTGAAAGAAAGGGACATAAGTACATAACTAAGACAATAAAGAGAGAGAGCAATATTAATAGCTGGTAATGTTGGTATGTTATTATACTTATTATTACGGAAGTTTTAATTGTATTATTATAAAACGACGAAAACTTGGAAAATAAATGAATCATCGAGATTAAAACTAATAAATAAAACTTAAAACAAAATAAATCGCAAAATTGTGTGTTTGTGTTAGCAGTACCTACAGCGCTGCAGTTCTTACGATTTTGAGCGCCCTAGCTAAAGAGTCGGCGGTTAGCCCCTCCGGTGCGGGGTCGAGGGTGCGGTATCTGATATAGCGCGGGGAAGGGAGTGTCCCTTCTGTACGTAGTACTATTAAGTATTCTGTGGTATTGCCTTGTTTTTTCTAAATCCTTTTTCTATCAGATGTTTTCTTCCCTTGTTCCATAATCTAACAGATTTTAACTCATTAATTCCAGTTTATTAACAATGACGTGCCTATAATGCAACTCTGTAATAGATGAAAACGAACAATATTATGTTGCCGATGATATGGGTCCTGAAATAATTTCGTTCATCACACGGTATCTTCATCGGGTAAAAACATTTTATTTATTTCTATTCTGTAACATATCTATGAAAACTGTATAACCTCTTATTTGTTTTAGGTTGGGGTAATGAATGGGGTAATGTGCTCACAATGTTTTGACGTTATAATGCAAGAAATGTTTTGTGATAATCATGAACTCCAGCATCGCCATGATAGTAATGTTTGTGTTAGGTGTAGGAAGTCTTTGATTAATAGACATGCTCACTCTATTCCTGAGGGTAAGACAATATATTCCTGAAACCATTGCTCCAAGAGAGGTAAGCACCTCTTCTATTTTTCTTTTTTGTTCATAAACGGCAGGCATAAATATAAAACAAATGCAGATATTTCTTGATTATAATCCAAAACAACAACATTGCAGAAAAAAAAAGAACAGTCATTTAAAGTTATCCAAATAACTATCTTTAAACTATGCTTATTTTATTACTATACATATATTACTATATCTCAATTTCATATTTTTTATATTAGATACCCGAGGGAGGCTTGATATGTTTTGCTTGTTGGGTACATACTCGCAGTATAATTCAAGAAAGAGGAATCGTAGCAGCTCCTGTAGTTAACACAAATTCATGTGTATGGTGCCGACGGTCTCTTACCCATACACACGGACACTCTATACAACAAGGACCTGAACGCACTATAATCACAGCAAGAATATATCCAAGAGAGGTAACAGTAACAGCTTACTTAATTACCTACTTTTAGAATTAAATAATTGTGCGAATAGCCTATACACCTACCGCCGCTTTAAGTCAGCCTTTGTATGTTTGTGCATGAAGTATATATAAATAAATAATACATTCTTTTGTTTTGTCTAGATTCCACCAGGAGGACTGGTTTGTTATGCTTGCTGGGTAGCAGCACATAGAAATGTTGAGCATGCTTCAAGGGCTGAGGATGACCGGCAAAATCCGGGCTCATCTAACCTTCATCAAAACACTGTGCATGGTGTGGAATGTCTCTGCACCGTAGGCAAACACATTTGGCTAGTGGTCCATGGAGAGATGAAGTTGCAGCAAGAATTTATCCGAATGAGGTAGGTAATATTTTTTTTTTTATTAAAGCACTGTACACGGGTTACAATATTGTGTGCTTGAAAGACTAAGTGACTATTAGTCAATTGTAATTCTTAAAGCTAACACATATCAGTGCCTATTTGCTTTTACACATATTTAACAACCCTTTCTGTTGCTACTATAACTAAACTATTTTATTGTTTCAGTTACCAGAACATGCGCTTCTTTGTTCCTACTGCTGGAGACGTGTACAGTACAATATAAGAATGGAAGAAGAAGTGCAACTTGATATCCAGCCATCAAGTGCATCAATAACACTTGATTGTTTGTCACACACAACACAGACAAGTTCTCATTGTTTTGTGCCAGCTTGTACCAATTTAGAACGAAATAGAGTACCGGAATATTTAAGAAAAATTATATTAAAATCTGAAGAATCAAGTCTAATTAAAATAATTAGTTATTATTGTAGTTTTATCTCGGGAAAACGGACTGTGGGTTGCTGTGCTCATATAATGACCATTGTGTGGTATTTGGGTTGGGTGCGGTACCAAAAGAGCATAGAAGCACTAGCGTCATTCTTGAATGGAATATTATTATGGGGTGATGTAGAAAATGAATACGTAAAATAAAATCACAAATCCTAACAAGTTGTTTTATTTATATTCCTCACATGACTGATGTCTCATCCTCTTAAGTCGCTAATATTAGAAACTAAATATCATGAACTTGATTGAAAATAGTTACTGTTTAGTTGGAATAGAGCAATTGATGTCTTCCCAGCTGTTACTATGTAGATACAACTAGACGCGTACGCGCACGGACGCGTACGGACGTGTTACGTATCGTGTGTGTCACTAAATCACAAATATTTATATTTTACTATTTGAAGTTTTAAATGGAGGTGAAGTGTAGCGGCTGTGATGCTGTTGTGGATGATTCAATGTTTATGGAGTGTTCGCAAGTAAAATGCAAGAAGAAATTCCATCTTACTTGTCTGGCCTTAACAACGGAAGATGCTAAAGCTTTCACGCCGGAATACAGGAGTCAGTGGATATGTCCCGAGTGCACATGCACAATGCCGAAAAGGGGTAATAAAGACACACCTGTTCGAGGAACTGCAGTCTCCAGCAAAACGTATTCACCGAGCAGCCATGTAAACACCGCCGAGAGAGGCAGTCGTCGGTATACAAGTGAAGTAATTGATACGGAGAGTCTACTTCTGGACGAGATAAGGGAGTTTCGATGGGAAGTGAAGTCTCATTTGGAGCAGCAGCGGAAAGATTATGTGTTATTGGAAAATAGATTTATCAACACAGAGAAAGAGTTAAAGGAATTAAAACAAATATTGGAGGTAGTACAGCAAAAGGCACACAAAGTTGAGATACTAGAAGCAAGAATTAAAACGCTAATGGAAAGAAATGAGAGCCTAGAAGCCAGTATAAAGAAAAATCAGGTAACAGTGTCAAATCAAACAGAGCAAGGCTCTAAAAGCTTGACACCGTCTTTTGCAAAAGCCGTCAAAGATAAGCAGAAGCAGGTAGTTGATAATAATGTATCAACGAAGGAATTTGTGGCCACGAAAGTGGCGAAAGTATTATCAAATGAGGAACAGATGCCAGTAGTAAATAGTGAGAGGAGGTCTGGCAATGATTTTATTCTGGAAAAGGAAGAACCACAAAGAGAAGGAAATTGGACTACTGTAACAAGGAAAAAAACCAGGCACTCGAACAGTGAAGTAAAAAAAGGCGGAAACACGAGTGCAATCGACATACAGGGAACGGAAAAGAAGAGATTTTTACACGTATGGCGTTTGCAGAAACAAACAACAGTAGAAAGTTTAGAAAAATATGTTAGGAAAATTTATGAAGAAGAAGTACAAATTAAAGTTGAAAAGATAAAACATAAAACGGAAAGGGATTATGCATCCTTTATCATCGGAGTGCCAGAGAGCAAATACGACAAGTTATGTCAGCCTGAAAACTGGGCAGTTAATATAGAATTTGCGGAATGGGTGTGGTTTCGTAGAGCAACCAGCAACCCTAGAAACCCTGAGTAACTCCGTTGAAATATTGTATCAAAATGTGCGCGGGCTTCGAACAAAGTTAGAGGAATTTTATACCAATATTTCAACGGCAAATGCAGACTTGTTTGCCATCACGGAAACGGGCTGCAATGACTCCATCCATGATGCAGAAATAATTCCATCTGGATTTACTATTTTGCGGTGTGACCGAGCAGATGGACGTAAACAAGGCGGCGCGTGTCTCGTGGCCACACCGCGTTTTGAGTTGCGGCGAGTGTCACTACCCGATGACGTCAACGTGGACGATCATATGTTCGAACTGGTTTGTGCTACTGTTTACTTACGTAACAGATTTATGTTTTTACTTTGTGTCGTTTATATTCCGCCTGGTAGTAATGATAACGAGTACATGTTACTATTTAGCATCATTGAACGATTTTGTAATAAATATAGGGATATACTAGTTCTAGGTGATTTTAACTTGTATTCGTGTTCGGTAGCCATAAATAATTATTATGAATACTTTCATACTTTTTGTGAATTCACTCAGAGTAACGCAGTGGGAAATTGTAATGGTCGTCAGTTGGATTTGGTGTTGAGTACACTGGCGGAGGGAGGGAGTGTGAGCGTGCGCGCGGCGGAGGCGCCGCTCGTACCGGTAGACGCGTACCACCCGCCGCTCGAGATCTCAGTTAGTACACACACGCGCCGGCACCCCGGCTCAGCAGGCTCAGCGACACCTGACGATGGCGCATGTGTACCAGACGGGTGGAACTTTAATAAAGCCAACTTTTTGTCCTTGCATTCATTAATAGCAGCCGTAGACTGGACTCCGTTGTATGAAATGGACTTAGAAGTAGGTTTAAATTATTTTTATAATATTATTAATTCTATTATAGATGACTGTGTACCCAAAAAAAAGCGAAGTCGTGGAAACTCAAGGTACATTTATCCTGAGTGGTACACTGTTGAAATAATTCGCGACATAAGGTTGAAGGCTTCTCTGCATAAACAGTACAAGGCAAGCGGGTCAAGGGTCGATTACGAAGCATTTGCTCGGTGTAGAACCAACATTAAAAATGAGTTAGTAGTGGCACAGGAACGATACCGGAGCCGTGTTCAAGGGCAAATGCTGAGTGATCCCAAATCTTTTTGGAATTATGCTAAGTCTAAAAGAGGTAGGAGAAGCCCGCAAGCGATCTTGAAAGACGGGGTGGCATTATCTGGGCAGCGGTCTGTGGAAGAGTTTGCGGCTTACTTTTATTCTGTGTATAGGCAAGAGCGACCGCAGTTGGATGTAGACACGGCTATAGCCAGCGCGGGTAGCGGAAACGGAGCGGCGCGAGTGCACTTGCACCAATTACAGTTAGGAGACGTGAGTCGTGCGCTTCTAGATCTTAAGCCGAAACGGTCCGCAGGGCCGGATGGCATTCCACCTTACATATTTAAGGATTGTCGAGTAGCGCTGGCTAGGCCGCTACTTCATATTTATAACCAGTGCCTCAAAGCTGCCGTGTTTCCGGAGAGGTGGAAGGTGACCCGCGTTGTTCCGGTTCCGAAAGCAGGGTCAGCAGAATCGGTAAATGGGTACAGGCCAGTTGCGGTATTGTCTACGCCGGCAAAGGTGATGGAAACTGCTATATATAAGAGCATTTATCTTCAAGTTAGTGCACAGCTGTCAGACGCTCAGCATGGGTTTCGACCGGGAAGAAGTACCACTAGTAATCTTCTCTGTCACATGACTCATCTGGTGCCAACGGTAGATAGTGGGGGGCAGACTGATGCTGCTTACTTTGACTTTACAAAAGCATTCGATCTAGTCGATAATGACATTTTGCTTAAAAAGTTTGCAGGTATTGGTTTCACCCCACACTCTCTTAAGTTTTTCGTCAGTTATTTGAGGGATAGGCGGCAATATGTGGAATATGCGGGACACGTGTCAGATCCATATTTCACTAGGTCTGGGGTGAGTCAAGGTAGCAATCTTGGCCCTTTGGGCTTTCTTCTGGTGGTAAACGACCTACCAGGAGTAGTCCTAGACGCGTCTTGTCTGTTGTTTGCGGACGACCTGAAACTATCCCTCGAGATAAAGAGCAGCGATGACTGTATCAGGTTACAAAGGGACATCGATAGGGTAGTGAGATGGAGCAAAGAAAATCTCTTGCAATTTAATAGCTCGAAGTGTGTAACCATCACTTTTTCTCGCGCGCACAATCCCATCTTACATACCTACTATATCGATGGTATGCCTATGAAACGAGTCACAGAAGTCAAGGACTTGGGAGTAGGATTTAACACCGGTTTGACTTTTAGGGATCATATCATGCGTAGCTGTAAAAGAGCGTATAGAAATTTAGGTTTCATGCTTCGCACGGTCCGAGGTTTCACGAATGTTAAAGCTATTATAGCATTATATAATGCACTGGTGAGGAGCCAGTTAGAATGTAATGCAGTCATCTGGGCTCCGCATGAAGCTAAATATAGTCTCATGCTGGAGAGGGTGCAAAATAAATTTATTAGATATTTATATATGCGTTATTACGGAGTCTATCCCTTTTACCCGTTAATGTATCCAACCTTATTTATTTTAGGTATGATAGGGTACAACGAACTACGGGTTAGGAGGGATGTTGCACTCGCATCATATATATTTAAATTATTGAGGGGGAAGGTGCATAATGCAATTATTTTAGGCCAGGTGAATCTGTGTGTTCCGGACAGGTACGTGTGGCGACGACGGCAGCCACCACTGCTAGTCGAACCGCGTGCTCGGACCAACCTTTTAAAGGAGGCGCCGCTGACGCGCGCACTCCGCACGCTCAACCTCATAGCGAGTGAGGCGGACTTATTTTGTTGTTCTCTGGGTGAATTCACAAGGAATGCTTTGTTTGTAATTAGTTATAGGTATTAGTTATAATTAACAATTAAATTAAGTATTAATTAAGCTGCATTTACCGCATTGGTTAGCTGTAATGGTAGATGTAAGTATGTTGATAAATAAATAAATAAAATAAAAAACTTTTACAATAACTTGTTACGTTTTCTGGTACTGCACAGCTCACTATTCTATGAATCTTCGAAGTCCAGAATTTATTGATCAGCAGCAAGGACACAGTTTGATAAACCAAATGCGTTCAAGTCTTGTTTGTTTGCTCCTTTTGACACCGGTAACCAATCTCTAGCTGCTCGAATAGGTTATATAAGATTTGCTGCCGTAATCAAGTAGAACATTCTGTACCTAGTACTATTTTATTATTATATCTCAAAACCCAACTATTTTTGGAATAATTCATGTGTTTTTCGCAGTAGATAGTAGACACATTAATCAAATGTCATTGTCAGTCAAAATGTCATTTGGCATAATAATAATACTGATCCGCCATATTTATATGTTGTGTTGCTCTCCTTGGCCGAGTTAATTTGTTTTTACACTAAAACGAAGTAAAATTCAAACAATCACCATAATAAAACGGTTTCTATATTGTGTAGCCATATTTACATATGGTGTACATAGTGCTGGCCCAGGCTCCATACATTTTCCGAACATCTCCTTTACAATGATGGTGATGTTTGTGCGATAGCAAATCGAGTTGGAAATGGTTATTATATGGATTTACGACCTAAGTGCAAAGTTGCAAATGTTGCTAAAATAGAGCTGAATGACGTAAATATATGGCATGAAAAATTAGCTCATCAAAATTTTGATTATGTCAGAAAAGTGTTACAGAAAAACAATATTGATGCTAATCAAACTTCAGTTCATAAGTGTGAAAGTTGTTTACTAGGAAAAATACATCGATTACCATTCCCAAAGAGTGATTACACTAGTACAAAGACATGTGAATTGATACACGCTGATACATGTGGCCCGATGGAAGAAGTGTCAATAGGTGGATCAAAATATTTTGTGTTAATAAAAGATGATTACTCAAACTTCAGATATGTGTACTTTGTCAAAAATAAATATGAAATCAAGAGCTGCATTGAAGATTTCCTTAACAAAGCTGAGACTGTGACTGGAAATAAGGTTAAGATTTTCAGAAGTGACAATGGTACGAAGTTTGTAAACAGAGAGGTCAAATATATATTTTCAAGGCGCGGGATATCTCATCAAACCACCGTGCCGTACACACCCGAGCAGAATGGTAAAGCGGAGAGAGAGATCAGAACATTGGTTGAAGCTGCTAGGACGATGTTACATGCAAAGAATTTACCGAGAAAACTATGGGCAGAGGCCATAAATACTGCGGCCTTTGTGCTTAATAGGACCGGAAAGAGTAAAGGAGATGGAAAATCTCCCTTTGAAGTGTGGACAAAAAGAAATTTTGATATTCATCAATTGAAAGTAATCGGTATACCAGTATATGCACACATCCCTAAAGAAAAGAGAAGAAAGTGGGACAAAAAGGGTAAAAAGGGATTGATGATTGGATACAGCGAAGACGTGAAAGGTTATAGGATTTATTTTTCACAAAAGAATACCGTAGAAATAAAACGGGACATAGTATTCTTGGAAAAAAAAAAAAAAAAAGTGCAGGAATCAATTGAGACAGTAACTTTAGAAGACCAACCGTCACAAGAGACTATAACTGTGGTGAATGAAGAAACCAGGAAACCAGAAGATGCTGTGTGTGTGAGAGAGAGTGATGTTGAGGAATGTTCCTTTTATGAAACAGAATCTGAAAGTGAATATGAACCTTGTCCTGAAGAATTGAGTTCATTAACAGATGATAATACTCCACCACATGACAGTGAGAGATCTAAGAGAAGGAGGAAACAGACCTCTTTTTATAAGTGTAACAATGTGCATATAAATAAAGAATCCAACCCAGTGACTTACAAGGATGCTATGAGCAGGACTGATGCTTCCAAATGGAGGGAAGCTATAGAAAGAGAACTACAAACACTAACTGAAAATAATACATGGGAAGTGTCCAATGTGCCAGTTGATCCAAGTCAAATTGTAAGCAGTAAATGGGTGTTCAAAGTTAAAGGTACAGGTCAGTATAAAGCCAGATTAGTCGCAAGAGGGTTTGAACAGGATAATTTATATAGTTATCAAGAAATCTATGCTCCAGTAGCAAAGCTTTCAACATTTAGACTCTTTGTTGTTATTGCTACTAAATTTAATTTACCAATCTTCCAAATGGATGTAACTGGGGCCTTTTTGTATGGAGAAATCCAAGAGGATGTTTATATTCAGTTACCTGAAGGGGCCTACTCTAATAATAAAAATATTGTTAAACTGAATAAATCACTGTACGGTTTAAAAATGTCTCCTAAGTGTTGGAACAATACATTCAATGCAGTAATGACTAGAGAGGGTTTTCTTAAATCAAATTGTGATTCATGTTTTTACTATAGATACCTATAATGGAAAAGATAAAATGTTTGTTTTACTGTATGTAGACGATTTAATATATTTTGGAACAAATAACTCTGAAACTACACAATTTAAAAAGGTTTTAAATAGGGAATTTAAAATGAAGGACTTGGGATTAATCTCTGAATTTTTAGGTATTAGTGTTAACCAAAACCTAAAATCTGGCATAACTGAACTTAGTCAAAAAATCTATTTGAAGAATATACTTAAAAGATTTAAAATGGAAGGGTGTAAACCTATGGCAACACCAATGGATATTAATTTCAATTCTAAAATTTTTGAAAATCAAACAAACGATAAAAATATTGAGAAAATGTGTAGGCAGATAATAGGAAGCTTAATGTATAGTGTACAAGGTACAAGACCAGATTTATGTTTTCCAGTTTCAATGCTGGGTTAAAAAGAATATTAAGGTATGTAAAAAGTACACTAGATTATAAGTTAATTTATAAGTGCACAGATGTACATTTAGAAGGCTTTTGTGATGCTGATTGGGGTGGTGATTTAAAGGACAGGAAGTCCACCTCTGGGTACATGTTTAACTTCTCAAATTGTTTAGTATTATGGAGTTCTAAGAAGCAAGCATCTGTGAGCCTGTCTTCAACTGAGTCTGAATATGT
Source organism: Charanyca ferruginea (assembly GCA_947361185.1). Taxonomy (NCBI): domain Eukaryota; kingdom Metazoa; phylum Arthropoda; class Insecta; order Lepidoptera; family Noctuidae; genus Charanyca; species Charanyca ferruginea. The sequence goes on along the minus strand of OX376056.1, from coordinate 11,839,271 downwards.
TGCAATGAGTATGGCTGCCAGTGAGGCTTGCTGGTTAACAAACTTGCTTAATGAATTTGGTTTCCAGAATATTTACCCGGTAAATATTTTTTGTGACAATCAGTCAGCAATATTTACTGCAACTACTGAGTCTGTTAAACGTTTAAAGCACATAGACATTCGCTATCATTTCATTAAAGATTTAATTAATGATAATAGGATATGTATAAAGTACATAAATACTGAAGAGTAGCCAGCTGACATGCTTACTAAAGCTTTAAATAAGGAGCTACTTTTAAGGTGCGTTAAGAAAAGTGGTCTAGATAATAATACTTAGCTTTTATTTTTTATTTTTTTGTAATTACATTGAGGGAGGGTATTAATAACTGATAATGTAATTACTACTTTTAGTTATTAATAATTATGGTTTTAGTTTATAATGTTTGCAACACTCTCAGACGTTCTCTATGATTTTTGTAACAATAGAATAATTAGTCTATGATATTACTTTAGATCCTAAGTGTCTGAACTGATTTTAAAATACTCTGTAACTGTGTAACAATAGCACGACGAACAATAAAACTTTTGTTGAACATCAGCATCATTTATTTAACTTACAACACATCTACCCAACTGTACAAGCGCCAGCGCATCAAACGATACCAAACTGTCAAATATTTTGGAATAAAGTTAAAAATCTATCAAAGAAATTAGACAGATTGTTTAGCTTGATGTGCTCGCCTCCAGTACTAAGGCCATAAAAAGCTGAGCTATTTTTACAAAGCAAAGGCACCAGGCAACTAAAGTGTGATTTATTAAACTTTCCTCAAGAGGGTGGATAGGGTCGTCCAAGCTGGCTGGTAAAATATTTGACAGCTCAGTTAATTAAAAACAAACAAGTAAATTAACTCAAAAGAAGAAGAAAGACACACAGTGGTATAGCAATGATAAATGGTGGTACTATCAGCAACATCAAGCATTAAAAGTGTGGGCCACAAATTGTTAGCTATTTGTTCTTTGTAAAATATTGTTTGTATTTTGCTTGTGGTCAGAAATAAATATTTTATTAACATTGGTGACTTGGTCTTTGACTGACGTCCAAAAGTCCAAGCTCAAGGTTTGACATCGTGCTATGAAGCGCAGCATACTTGGTGGTACTTAAATTAACCGACAGCGTTCGAAATACCATACTGCGCTCCAAAACAGATGATGATGTGGCTCAAAAGACTGCCCAACTTAAATGGGAATGAGCAGGACAATCATGTCTGCCGTATGCTGAACCTGAACGACCTATGGGCCCGTAAATCTCAAAATTGGTGGCCCAAAATGGCGAGACGAGGACATGGTATGGCTTTGTTTTGTACGGTTGCATGCCCATGTGACGGCAGAGCATGGAGAACATTACCAAAACATGTAACAATAACATCCGCACCCTCTACCCACAGTGGCGGCGTAAGGGGGGGGCGGAGGGGGCGGTCCGCCCCGGGTGCCAAGCACCAAGGGGTGACAACGAAAACTTACTTGAACAGCCAAAGCATGCACACAAAATCTCGCTCTATTAAGACATATCAATAAATAAGTACCTACGCTTGTCAACTTCCTTACTAATATCATATTTTGAAACGCATCGAAACCATATTATTTTCATATCTTTTTTCGAATATAATTATTGAGAGCGAGTGTTCTCATTTGGGAGCGTTACTTCAAGGTTTAATGTTTTTCAGAACTGTAGAAAAAGTTTACACGTTCTTTTCATCATCCACACATCGGTGGAAAATATAAATGTAGTAGTGTCCGTTATATGATTTATCAGAGACAAGATGGAGTGCTCATCACGACGCTTTTAAACCTCTATTAACACCCCAAAGAAAACGTCGAAACAAGAGAAGCAGCATCAATTCTGTGACTTCAGTTTTCTATGCTATCTTTCCTTTTGGTGTGAAATCCTAGAAATTAATCAGACAGAAAAGTATATACAAACATCTGGGCTATCGTTGGAAAAGCGTGTGATAAAAATTAAAGCCCTTAAAAAATGTTCTTCGAAGTCAACGCAATCAAATAGTGGAAAGGGCTATTTGCTACGCAACAATATTAAAGAGGATTTAGACATTCGGATTGAAGGAAAAAGAGGAAAGAGGAGATTTCGAACGCATATGCCTGGAGAAATGGCCCGAGATGCTGAACTTGCATTACCAAAGGAGTTGCAGAAAGCAATGTTAGAATGTCACGACAGATTTTACGAAGAACTAGACCATCATTACAGGGCAATGGATTTTATTCTGGTAACATTTAATGTAATTCAGCATAAAATGTTGGTAACATCACCAGAAGAAGATTTTCGTGGAATCGTGGTATGGTTCTAATTCTGTTAAAAAAATACATCGTGTTGGAGATTTTACAATTGAGGCGCCATTTGGAAACCGCCAACATTTCTGCCCAAGAAGCGGTTCATTGGAGTTTCTCAGAGTTAATGCAAAATGACGGCAGAACAGTCACCTCTAAACCAGAGATCTCGGTGGAAGTTCAAAAGTTCTATGGACAGCTTTACAAATCTCAAGCGGTGAGACCTGTTTCCCATGGTACCGAAGATCCAAGGGCCCAATTGACGAGGATATCCCGGACGTTGACCAAAGCGATATTAGTGCGGCTCTGGAACAGCTTAAAAACAGCAAAGCTCCGGACATTACGACTGAGCTTTTAAAAGCAGGTGGGGCTACAATGACCGTTCAAGTAAAAAACCAAAAGACGAAAGCAATCCAGCTGCGCAGAGAGATGAAACAAGATGATGTTATATCTCCGAAACTTTTCACCAACGCGCTGGAGGACGTCTTCAAAACATTGGACTGGACTGGGCGGGGCATTAACATAAACGGTAAGTAGATCACATATCTCCGGTTTGCCGACGACATCGTTATTATGGCAGATCCTCAAGACGAGGGGGCCTCAGCATGAACTTGGACAAAACGAAGGTTATGTTCAATCAACACGTCGTGCCAAGGCTGATCGCCGTTGATGGCAATTTGCTCGAAGTGGTCCAGGAATACGTCTACCTTGGACGTCTGATCCAACTTCGAGAAGTCGATAGGAGGGTGCATTTGGGGTGGGCAGCATTTGGTAAGCTTCGTCGAGTCTTCTCGTCGCCTATACCGCAGAGTCTGAAGACGAAATTCTTTGACCAGTGCGTCCTGCCTGTTATGACTTATGCTGTCGAGACGTGGACACTTATAGCGGGGCTAGTTCACAAGTTCAGAGTTGCTCAGCGGGCAATGAACCGAGCAATGCTTGGAGTTTCTCTAAGGCCTAAGCGATAGCTAGAATTCCCAACGAGGACATCCGGAGGAGAACTAAAGTCACCGACACGGCGCGACGGCTGATGGAGCAGACTTGTCCTAGAGTAGAGTAGAGAGTACCGCGAATCGGTAGACGCAGCGTGGGACGCCCTCCAGCCCAATGGGCCGATGACCTGAAGAAGGTGGTGGTGGCTGGATGCGGAAGGCAGAGGACCGGGAAAACTGGCGCGCCTTGGAGGAGGCTTATGTCCAACAGTGGACCTAAACTACACTGAAGTGATGATGATGAATGTAAACTTGGGGCTATTTTGAGTCTGTTTCAAGGTTTGCGCTACGTCTTAAATTTTTATAACAATTTGGTTAGATACTTCATGTGAAAGTTTAAATTAATAAAATCATACTGACTTGGTCTACAATGAGCCAGCCAAGCGCGACTAACCAATCTTTCGATTTAATCAATTAATAGAGACAGGAAATTCAATTTTGATAATATGTTTATGTATTTTAGTAAAATATACGGTCTCGTATGCATTTTTAGTATAATTTGGTGTTTTATTTTGAGTGGGGTGCTCTATACACATCCGCCCGGGGTGCCAATCTACCCTACGCCGCCACTGTCTACCCATGTTGGCAAATAAATAAATGATTTGATTTGATGGTTCAAGTGCCAATTAATTTTTCTTGCCAACTGTACGGTGCTCTCATAATTTTTCGTTTAATTTCCTAACATTACACTCGGTTGACGTCGTGTTGATGAATGACATCCAATTATATCTGTTTACCAGGGCGAACCTTTGAAGGCAAGGGTATGTTTCACTTTTAATTTAATAATGTAGGTTAACGAATATGGAAGCTTCAAGGGAACTTTTGAGAACGTTAATGATTAGTGGTATTCCTGAGGAGCTCGTGGCTGAGTAAAAGCCAGGTCGTGGTTAAGTTGCGCTTTGCGCGGTCGGTCCGTGCATTGGTGACCATTACAGAGTTTCCTCCATGCCTCGGAAAACATATAAAGTCGTTGGTCCGGGTTTCTTCTTCTTTTCGAGTCGATGGTTTTTCTTTTCAACCGACTTCAAAAAGGACGAGGTTCTCAATTCGGGTGTTTTTTTTTATGTATGAACATCGATTACTCTGAGATTTATGATCCGATTTATGTGATTCTTCTTTTGTTTGATGCGGAATAGTTGCCATTTGGTCCCATAAAAATTTAACATTGTTTGGTCCAGTAGTTTTCATTTTATGAACTTTTTTTAATATTTTATATATAATATATTTTTATGTTTGACCACGCATAACTTTTTACAGTGTAGTTTAAGTTTTTACATTCTTTTTTAGTTGATAGTGTACACCTCAAATTTAGTCCCATATAAATTTCAAGAAAATATTCCACCCCTAAGGGTTGAAAATTAAGGGATGACAGATTTTTTGGTGTCGCCGTTTCGTAATTAATGTCTATGATGAGAAGTAGGCACTAAAAAGCGAAAATTTTTTTTTTACAAAAAGAACCGCCTTCAAAAAGTATTAAATTTAAAGTTATTTTTTACTTTTTGAAGGCGGTTGCCTTTTTTGTAAAAAAAAAAATTTGTACTTATATTTGTTACGCGATTTCTCCGGCAAATGTGAATTGATTTAGAAAAATGGATAGGGTATGCCTCTGGGGTGGTGCCATGTAAATTTTATCGAAATAGATTCAGCACTTTTTGAAAAAAAAACGACAGAAAGGAAAAATATATTTGTATGATGTTGTAATGTTCTCCAACCTTGTACTTTCAATCTCTGTTTTGACTGCGTTGCCGTTTCTTAATGGATTTGGATGATAGGGAAGTACTAAAAAGCGAAAAATAAAAACCTTTTTTATAAAAAGGACAGGCCTTCAAAATCTAAAAAGTGATAAATAACTTTGCACGTAACACCCATGACTTTAGTTTCGGAAGTCGGTGGCGTGGCAATACGAAACATCAAACAGAACAAAGCCACCGACTTCCAAAACTAAAGTCATGTGTGTTATGTGCTAAAGTTATTTATCACTTTTTAGATTTTGAAAGCGGTTGTCTTTTCTGTAAAAAAGCTTTTATGTTAAACTACATGAGCCCAGTAGGTAGCCATATTTATCGCAGCACACTAATGCTGCGATAAATATTATGTGGCTACCTTTTTTAATTTCCTGTAAGGTACAGGTGTAGAGGCACTTTGGGCACAGTAGTAAGTGGGCCATTGTCTGGTCAGGATCACCGCACTTACACTGGGTGTCGGTTGTCATTCGTAGAACTTTGACAGTCGTTATGGGTTGTCAGATGCCAGAAATCTGACAACCAGTCAACCAAGAGGTATCGTGTTGCCCAGTAATTGGGTTATGGAGGTCAGATAGGCAGTCGCTCAATATAAAACAGAGGTATTCAGCTGTAGACGATGCTAGTTAGACGATGGCAGAGCTCACTTTACAATAAAAATACTTATGTTTAGAACTTTTATCCACGAAGCTCCTGGAGTGACTTTCTTCTCTGTCTCTGCATACATTTTGAATGATACAGGCATTGAGCCAAATTGTACTCCTTAAAAGTTAAATCTACTTATAAAGGAACTTCAATGAGTTCCCACTTGTTTCTAAATCTTGTTAAAACGTCTGAAACTTTACCTCTTTACGAATTCATACACAGCCAATTTGTGTTATTCTAACTTTTTGTTACAAACATGATATGCCAATACGATGTGCGTGGTGTGAATTGTAAATTTGCAGAGACTGAAAACAGTGATAATATTAAATTAAGTATTTTTTTCTCGTGGGCTAAAATAGCAACCACCCATTTCATCCCGATTGTGTAGTCAAAGTCAAAGTCAAAGCATTTATTTCAATTAAACCATTTAGGCAGGCACTTTTGAATTGTCAAGGAGTCGGTCAGTTGGTCAGTTGGACAGTGGCTCGTTCCAAAACGTAGGTAGGTCTCTATGGAGAAGAACGAGCAAGAAACTCCACGGACTCTCCTTTAAATCAAGTTCTTAGATAATACTGGTTACATTATTCTTTTTCCTCCTGTACCTATGTGAAAACCAAGCAACCACCCATTTTATCCCGATGGTGTGGTCAAAGTCAAAGCATATATTTCAATTAAACCATTTACAGGCACTTTTGAATTGTCTAGGAGTTGGTCAGTTAGTCAGTAAGTTGAAGCTAGTTGCTCGTTCCAAAATGAAACGTGGGTCTCTATGAAGAAGAACGAGCATGAAACTCCACGGACACTCCTTTAAATCAAGTTTTAAGATAATACTGGTTACATTATTCTTTTTGCTTTTGTACCTATGTGAAAACCACGGATATCTATGGTGAAAACAATGAAGGTAATGTAGCAATGCAAAACATTAATAAAAAAAGACAAAATAAAAGCCATGACAGTTAAGTGTTGCCCAATCTCTACAGACAGCGCCCATTCTCGAACATGACGCGACTAAAGGAAAATCCGGAAGCCGGGTAGCAGCGGTCTCCGTGTACTTAACTACTTCATTGTTTTCCTCAAGACGCCTGCCAAGCGTGAGGATTATGCCCCCCCCCCCCCCCCTCCCGCCTTCTTTTAAGGGACTGACAGGTCTAGACAAAAAATCCTTCACTGATAGAAAACACTATTGCCTACTGTCGTAGGTTATATTTTATAGTCTGACGATCTGACGACACGATTGGCGCAGTGGTTGAGCGATTGACTGCTGTGCAGCGCGTCGCGGGTTCGATTCCCGCCCAGGGTAAATATTTGTGTGATGAGCACTTGTGTTTGCCTTGTGTCTGGGTGTTGTTTATCTATATATATATGTGTATTTAAAAATGTATTTGTGTATGTATATCAGCTGTCTAACACCCATAGTACAGGGTCTCCCTAGTTTGAGGTCAGGTGGCCATGTGTGAAATGTCCCCACATATTATTATTATATTATTATTACAGTACACTGATCTTCTACGCGGACGAAGTTGAGAGCAGAAGTAGTCATTCACGCTCCAAGAGCGAGTCGGACTCGCGCACGAAGGGTTCCGTATTATCTATACGACATTAGCCTTCGACCAAAAAAATGGCAAAAAATCACGTGTGTTGTATGGGAGCCCCCCTTAAATATTTATTTTATTCTGTTTTTAGTATTTGTTGTTATAGCAACAGAAACACATAATCTGTGAAGATTTCAACTGTCTAGCTATCACGGTTCATGAGATACAGCTTGGTGACAGACAGACGGACAGTTTAGTTTTAGTAATAAGGTCCCGTTTTTACCCTTTGAGTACGGGATCCTAAAAATGATCATGGAAACCACGTTTCGTAGCACATTGTGAGCTACGACGTAGCAAATTACCAGCTACGCCATAGCGGGCAATGCTACACAATATTGCAAGGATCTCAGGAAATTGCTAGGTTTACAACACTGTAAAGTTCATTACATTGATGAAGTCAAGCATATACTTTCTACTTGTTATCCAAATCTATCGCATATCCGTAATTTAACCGCGTCCGCTATTTCCTATCCGAAAATAGTTTCCAAATTGGTGCCTGCAAGCGAACAGTGTAATTACTCAACAGCGGTTAGCAAGCAATTAATAAAACATTACATTTCTGCAGCGTTTAGTTGGAAGCTTGTTTTGTTTTCACTTTTTAAGAACTTTATATTTATCGTTTAATCTAATCTCAGATTTTGAAACAAAAGGCAGATAGACTGTGCGTAACACTGAGAGTGAAGCCACAAAAGCAAATACGAAGCATTGTTAAAAAAAAATCAAATACTAATAGAAATAAAAATTCAAAAGCGAATCACGAGATTGTAGGTATTCGTTATTGAATTTGTATTTGCTTTTGTGACTTCACTCGCAGTGTTCCGCACGGTCTATCTGCCATATATTTGATAATCTGAGAATCTAGTAATGTTTTCTATTCTGGGAGATACGGCAGCAAAATGTAGTCTAGTAATGGTTCTGGAACCAACATTTTATTAGGATTATAACGGAATAGTAAGCAATTATAACCACGGAAAAGGGCCCAATTTATAGGCGTATTTTGCCTGATTAAATATCTTTAGTAGACTTGGTGAACACCGCTTTGCCCAATAACGACCTTATAGTTGGACTACGTAAAACTATTTGCTCCCGCGAAGCTAACTATCAGCGCTTAATGGAACCAAACACGACAATAATAAATCTCTTACAAGCTCATACCAAGTGTTGTGAATTGGTGAATGTTGCTGCTCACATTATTTTGTAAAATTGAATAGTGATAAAGGTAAGTTATTCATCCATTTCTTATCATAAATATTATCTAGAATATTAATTATGAGTAGAGTGTTAACAATAAGTCAAGATGTATAATATGTTTGAATCTGCATGGCGCACCTATATTTTCTGTGAAGTATAATAAGTTTTTTATCAAAATTTTTACACGCCCCTTGAAATTAGCGTTTTCATTAAGTTGAATTTTAAAATAATGTTGGTTTCAGTAAGACATACAACGAAAAGTCGCCATCTTGACTGTTATATATGTACAAGTAGTTATAGCTATACGCGCCGCTGCGCCGGCGCGCGTTAAACCTTTGAATAAACAGTGTGCAACTAGCTACCGTGTCATTACTACGTGCGCCCCACAGAGTACATTTTAATATATAGGTGCGCCCCGTCCTCACATCTCCCTTGCGAATATAACAAGTGGCGACGACGAACTTACGCGAATAATGTCTGCAACCGTATATTTCGGACTTTTATCGGTTTTCGACCACACAACACAAGAGTGGAAAAGTTATAAATCCCGCTTGGACCAGTGGTTCATCGCAAATGACGTGGACGACGTTAAGGATAAGAGCAAGGTCAAGCGAAGGGCAATATTGCTCCGCGCGTTCTCGGAAGCGACGTACAAGTTAGCTAGTAACCTGGTATTACCAAAGCAATTAGAAAAAGTGGAATTCGACGATATCATCAAAATATTAAATGAGCATTTTACTCCTAGAAAGTGCGGGTTTGCGGAGAGGTTCCATTTTTATTCAGCGTTACAAAGGCCAGGTGAGAGTCACTCAATGCGGGCGGCCAGAGTCAAAGGATTGGCAGCACACTGCAGCTTTAAAAGTCTCGAGGAGGCCGTACTGGACAGGTTTGTCATGGGTATGGTAGCGGGCCACGAGAAGGACAAGCTTTTCGCACAAAGCCTGAAGGATTTAACCCTCAGCGGCGCGGTGGAACTGGCGGAGAGCGTGCGGTGCGCCCGCGATGCGGCGGCAGCGGCTTCGCTGGGCGGCTCCCGCCCCGCACCAGCAGCACCCGACGGCACAGGCGGCGCACCGGTATTCAGCATCACCAACGGCGAAAAGTGCAGTGTGTGCGGTTATAACAATCACAAAGCCGACAAGTGTCGTTTCAAAAGTTACAAGTGTAAAAAGTGCGGCAAAAAGGGTCATTTGCGTCGTATGTGCACGTCAGATAAAGTGCAGTACGTAGATGAGAAGTCTGTGGATGAAGGAGATGACGGTGAGTCGTTTTTCAATATTCGTTGTGTGAGGGGTAGGCCGATGACAGCGCGGGTATTGGTTAACGGTCAGTTTTTGGAATTCGAAATAGATAGCGGCGCGGCTGTTAGTGTGATTTCGAGCAAAACGTACGACGCGTATTTTAGTAATGTACCATTATCAGCGACAAACAGGCAGCTAATTAATTACACGGGTGGCAAAATAGCCAGCCACGGGCTGGCGCGACTGAGTGTGGCGTACGAGGGCCGCGCGCGCGAGCTGGACGTATTCGTGGTGGCGGGCGGCGGGCCACCGCTGCTGGGCCGCGACTTCATTCACGAGTTCGGCCTCGAGCTTGCGCCTGCAATTCAATACCTTTACACTGAGACATGACTCATTTACGCAAAGTTTGTTTAACAAATTTCCAAAGTTGTTTTCTGGCAATTTAGGCTGTTTCAATAAATACGCGATTAAACTTCATCTCAAACCTGATTCAAAGCCAGTATTTTTCAAGCCCCGCCCGGTTGCATTTGCCTTGAAAGATAAGGTACATAAAGAGATTGATCGTCTGCTAGACCTGGGAGTGTTAAAACCGGTGGAACACTCGGAATACGCTTCACCTGTGGTCCCAGTGCTAAAAAAAGATGGCAGAGTTAGGCTTTGTGCCGATTACTCAGTATCAATAAACAAACAGCTGATTGTTGATAAGTACCCCTTGCCAACAGTACAGGAGTTGTTCGCCAAGCTGCACGGGGGGGAGCAGTTCACTAAGCTCGATCTCTCGATGGCTTACGCACAATTTGTTTTATCTGAGGACGCGCAAGACCTAACTTGCATAAATACGCACCGCGGCTTGTTTAAATATACCAGGTTAGTGTTCGGGTTAGCCAGCGCACCAGCTATTTTTCAGCGGGCCATGGAATGTATCCTGGCAGGCATAGAGGGCACAGTCTGTTTCCTGGACGATATTCTGATAGGGGGTACCAAGGCTCAGCATAGAGAAAGATTAATTGCTGTATTAGACAGGTTAGAATCAGCTGGGTTAAAAAAGCTAGTAAGTGCGATTTCTTTAAAGATGAGATTCAATACCTAGGTCATGTAATAGACAAAAATGGAGTAAGGAAATGCCCGGGAAAAGTTAAAGCAATAATAGAAGCCCAAATACCGAAGAATATGTTGCAATTACAATCATTTCTGGGTCTAATAAACTATTATCGTAATTTTGTTCCCGACGCTTCTTCCATTTTAAGTCCATTATACAATTTATTACAGAAAAAATGCAAATGGGCATGGACATCGGAACATCAACAAGCTTTTACTAAAATTAAAAATATTTTAACTTCAGATCAGGTACTCACACATTTCGACCCAGATGCAAAGATAATTTTAACGGTAGACGCGTCCCCCACGGGCTTGGGGGCAGTACTTTCTCAGATTTGTGATGACGGGGTGGAGAGGCCTATATCGTACGCATCAAGAACGTTAACTTCAGCTGAAAAAAACTATTCTCAGATACAGAAGGAGGCTACTGCTATTATTTTTGGCGTGAGACGTTTCCACCAATACTTATACGGCAGAGCCGATCCATTTATTTTGAAGACTGATCACAAACCCTTGTTGGCAATATTTAACCCTAGCCGTGGCATTTCAGCGGTATCAGCGAACCGGTTACAGCGGTACGCAATGCTTTTGTCAGCTTATAATTACAAAATTGAGTATGTGCGTAGTGCCGACAATAACGCTGATTATTTATCGCGCGCACCGCTAGGCGAAATCAATAGCAGCACGGGCACGGGAGAATGCGACTACGATGAACGAGCGGCATACGTCAATTTCGTGGTGGAGGGCAGCCTGCCCGTCACGCTTCCACAGCTGCGCGACGAGACTGCGAAGGATCCGCTTTTAAGTAAAGTAACCCATTACGTAATGACGGGCTGGCCGCGGAACGTAAAAGATATTCAATTAAAAGCATATTTTTTGTGTCGGTTAGACTTGTCATTCGAAAATGGGTGTCTAATGCGTGGGCATAAGGTAGTGATTCCATCGTAGCTACGAGAACAAGTTTGTAATGATTTGCATAGCTCACACTTTGGAATAGTAAAAATGAAAGCGGAGGCTCGTCAACGTATATGGTTCCCAGGTATAGATAGGTACTTAGAGCGGCTCGCGGCAGACTGCGTCGTGTGCGCACAGCTGCGCCCCTCCCCGCCGCACGCCCCGCTCGCGCCGTGGCCCTACCCGCCGCATCCTTTTTATAGGATTCATTTATATTTTCTGGGGCCATTTAATAATCAAATGTACTTAATTATTGTTGATGCATATTCCAAATGGGTAGAATGTTTCAATGTGAGTTCGTCTTACGGGTCTAAAACGGTTATTGAAAAACTGATAGACTTAATGTCTAGGTTTGGGGTTCCACATACCGTGGTCACTGATAATGGTACATCGTTTACATCCCAAGAATTCTCGTCCTTTTGCAAATTAAATGGCATTACGCAAGCGTTTTCCCCAGTCTACCACCCATCTAGTAATGGCCAGGCTGAAAGTTTTGTTAAAATCATTAAAAAAGGGTTGCGAGGAATATTAATAAGCACTACAGTTAGCAAAATATGTCAAGAAAAGATCTCAAAATTTTTGTTCGATTACCGTAATTCTAAAAACAGCACGACAGGTAAATCACCTGCTGAGCTGTTATTCGGCCGATCCCTACGCTCCAGATTAGACTTATTAAATCCCGCACGAGTCACTCCGCCATCCACAGACCTCATTGACCATGTGGCGCGCAATCAGTGTTCACAGGCTAAACATTACCGTGGGAAGTCTAGACCTAACTTTGAACAACAAGATCGTGTGTGGATAAAGAAGTACTTAACCAACCAGAAAGCTATTTGGACTCAAGGCGTTATTTTAAAAAAGATTGGAGCCGTTATGTATACTGTATACCTACCGGAATATAACTTAGAGGTGAATAGACCAATTATGGCCTCGCAGCGGAAAGGATGTACCAATTTCATCCGGGCTTAACGGGTGTTTACCCAGATGGTTGTTGAGCTTGCGAATTAGTGCTCCACATTCCCCCAGAAGATGAAGTGGCGTTTCATCAGCCTCCTTACAGCGTCTGCAGGTTCGCGTATCACTTAGCCCCAGGTTGGACATGTGCTTGTTTAAGCAGCAGTGGCCCGTAGTGGCTCTTGACACAATGCGCAAGTTGTTCTTACTAAGAAGCCCGGAGTTAGTAAGTTGGTGCTTGTCTTGGAAAGCACAAAGCCGTTAGTCCTGGGTCTACTCTCTTCCTGGTGGAGTTGGATTGCTGTCCCATCAGACTATGAGAGTAAGGGAAGAGGGAGTGCACTCCCATCTATAATATCTCCTGCGAACCTGGCTAGTCACCATCGGGATTGGTCAGTTTTTTTACTTTCAGAAACACACAGAGCTGGAGCACGAGCACGCCGCTCATTGCAAATCGGATTTGCCTGGCAGAGCGTTACGACCGATTCCTAGGCTTAATTACAAGCCTTTCTTCCTTCCTTCTTCTTCTTTTCGAATCGATGGTTTTCCTTTATGCTAGACTACTTGGGCCCAGTAGGTAGCTACATTTATCGCAACAATAGTGGCGTGTTTAATGTCCTCTAAGGTGCAGGTGTATGGGCACTTTGGGTACTGTAGTAAGTGGGTCATTGTCTGGTCAGGATCACCGCACTCACACTGGGTGTCGGTGGTATCTATTATCCCCCATTTTGCTAGATTATGTTTGCAGCGGCCTACCTGGGTGCGCAGTCTATTGAGCGCTTTCCATATAGGCCACTGCAAATCACTTCCGAATGGCAGGTGTTCCTTGGGTTGAACGAAGTTGAGAGGTGGTGGATGAAGATTCTCCTACAACTTACGTCTCACTGTACCGTATTCTTATGTCTCCTGCTTGATTTGGAGGGAAGTGGAAAATATGTTTTCATACTCCTCCGCTGTTATTTTCTGATTAATTTGGTTGCGGGATCCAAGACAGTTGAATCGTTTCTCTGGGACTCGTCGAGCTTCATTTCATACATTTCATACACTATGTTTATATAAGGGAAAAATCTTTCGGAACGGTGGGGAAAAAAAAACAAAATAAATATTCATTATACATTTATTGATTATATTCGTTAATTCATTACTATTTATCTATTCATCATTATACATTATTTTTTTTATTCGGTAATGTTTGTCGATGCAAGACTAACTTAAACTTTAAAAATATTAAATTTAAGTTCATTCTTAACAGTTAAATGACTTGATAGGTTAAATTAGTTTAGATTATTGTAGTCAGTTTGCTACTTTTCAATGTAAAAAGCTGTGTTATGATTTGTGGTTACTATAACAGCAAACCATAACACAGCTTATGTATTTTTAGTAAAATTAAACCATTTTTCAAACATTCCTGTAAATGCACATAATGAATTACAAAAGCGATGTTTGTTATAGGTACAGATTTGCTATTAATTTTTTACATTGACTTTGTAAAGGGGAAAACTTTTCAGCTGCGAAAGGTAAGTCTTAATGAGCATTATGAATGTTGGTTGGGTAACATAAGTCTACATCGAGAATCCAGCTCTTAGAGGATTGTACTTATTTATATTTATTTCCAAATGACTTATAAAATTGATCGTCCAACCTGATTCTGAAAGTTCAAACTCTGAACATTTTGATATTCATTTCTCAGAACATTTTAAGTAAATATCAGCAATGTCAGTGCTCTGTACTAAAATAATAAATTTTGTGTTAAAAGATTTCATAGATATTTCATTATTTTTGGGTAAAATGTATGAAACAAACAATTCGAAATTTACTTTGATTGCTTTATGTTTTTTAATAGCATGTTCTATGATATCATACACAGTTTTCGAAATTTGGCTTAAAAACGTCTCAGGAGTAATAGTGAAAACAATCGAATTTATTTTATAACTTATAATCCTTTTTTTAAATGCAGAAGCAATGACTTGAGCATGGCCAAACTCAGAACTCGACAATCGATTTGATTTATGAATATTAGTTCTATTGTGTGATGACAGGTTTGAAACATAAATATTACAGTCTTTGCAAAAAAACATTTCTAAAACATATTCAGTTCAATTATGAAATAAAAATATTATTTAACAAATTATTCTGTCTAGTTTCTCATATGTCATTTTCATTTTAATCAGTTTATTATCTCATTTGTAATTTGTTCAGCATTTATATCTATTGTGTAAACTGACTGTAAAATAAAAATATTATTTAACCTCTAATTTCTCATAAACAAAATGAATCTGCTTTAATTTCTCTTGTGTAATTTTAATCAGTTTAATATCTCATTTGTAATTTATTCAGCTTTTATTTCTCTTATGTCAAATGGCTGTAGAACAAAACACAAACAAACACAATAAGATTAGAAGACTATTAGATATATTTTTATATAGTTCTATTGTGTGATGACAGGTTTGAAACATAAATATTACAGTCTTTGCAAAAAAAACATTTCTAAAATATATTCAGTTCAATTATGGAATAAAAATATTGTTTAACAAATTATTCTGTCTAGTTTCTCATATGTCATTTTCATTTTAATCAGTTTATTATCTCATTTGTAATTTGTTCAGCATTTATATCTATTGTGTAAACTGACTGTAAAATAAAAATATTATTTAACCTCTAATTTCTCATAAACAAAATGAATCTGCTTTAATTTCTCATGTGTAATTTTAATCAGTTTATTATCTCATTTGTAATTTATTCAGCTTATATTTCTCTTATGTCAAATGGCTGTAGAACAAAACACAATAAGATTAGAAGACTATTAGATATATTTTTAAATCAAATGATAAAATATAAGATGAGAGCTGTATCTATGACCAATAAACGTTTATTAAGAGTTAACATATTGGTAGTTATAAAATAGTTATAAAATTCAAAATAGATTGATAACCAACATAGGATGTGATTAAATCATAAGTAATATAAAAATATAAAAAGTTATACAATTCTGTAAGAAAAGAAAAAGTTTAGTTAGCGCATTATTTATTGCGGGTTAGTATACAGTACCGGACGAACTTCCCTCATTTCATCCCGACCAGCATTGACGAGACCCGTTAATGCAGTCCAAACACCGGTGTTCTGGTCAATAGCAAGCTTCAAAGTTATGAGAGCTTGTTTCCAGCGCTCATTGTATTGTAGCCGCTCAGCTTCACAAGTGTTATACACTCGTAATTCGAAGTAGTATTGTCTTGTCTTCGTCGGGTCTGACTGGTATGAGTATCCCGAAGCTACGCGCTGAGAGAATGCACTTCTCAAAGTCGCAGCTCGAACTGGTTGTCGCGGTAATTCATCCTGAAATACAATTAAATTACATTGTATCATCTAGTGGGTAATAGTACATGTTGAGTCTAAGAACCACTCAAGTTCAACTCTTCTATTATAGGGGAGGCGGAATATAATAGAACGGATATTCCGACCGCCCATGTGTATCCACCGCTCTACATTTCAAAGTAAAATTAATATATTATAAACAAAGACTTTCTGACACTTTCTTACTTCATTGTACTTAAGGGAGAGGCTTATGTCCTGGACTGCGATAAGCTGAGTTAATTGATAGATTTTCGTAAATTGACACTAAATAACTTTAAACTAGGTACTCATAGCAAAAACTTACCTCAGAGTCTGGAAACGCAGCAATTCTCTTCCGTTTGACAGCTGGCGCGGCAGTAGACTTTGCGTCACTGTCGGAATCAGATTGTCCAGCAAATGGATTTTTCACCTTTTTTTTCCTTTTTTTCCTCTGTATGGCATCTCGCAGTTCAACCTGAGGGTTGGTTACTGCTTAACCGGACAATCCTGTGGTGCCTTAAAAGTGACTTTTAGGGCCTCCAGCCAGGGCAAAAACTTATAAACTAAGTGACTACGCTAAGGGCACCCCCTGTGGGGTACGAGCCTCGGCTTAGGTCGCCACTGAGAGAGGGCAGCAGAGGGACAGGCTGGATCGGGTCTCCATTATTTAGGGGCTATTTTAAAGCTAAGGGCTCAGCGACGCGGGCTGGCGCTAGCAAGGGTCGGGGGGGGGGGGGGCGTTACGGGGTCGTCGCGATGAGGGACCTCGGCGGCGAGGTCGGAATGACGGTAATTTGTGTCTGTGTTTAACTAATGTGCTAGTGGCCCTATTCCTTTCTTGAAGGAGGGTAATAGCGTCATCTGGATCGGACAGGGTATGACGTGGACGACGGGTCCTGCTAATACGGGAAGGGGTATATCGGGCGGCCGCTACGACGAGCGGGTTGCGGTGTTTCTCCGCTTGATCGAAGAAGCGCTTGCAAGCGCGCTTCATGAACTGACGGATGGTCGGGAGTTTGAGATCGAGATGAAGGTTCTCGTTGCGAACATAGAACGGGGCGCCCGTTATTTTTCGCAAGAAACGGTTTTGTAAGGTTTGCATTCTGTGGAGACGGTATGCCTTTACGTGTGCGAATACAGCACAGGCGTAGGTCATGATGGGACGAATGCACGCTGTGTAGGTACGCAATTTGCACTTGAGTGACAATTTGCTACGTGCATTCAACATACAGTGAAGTCTACCTTGAGCGAAAGCGGCGCGCGAACGCGCCTGCTTTATGTGCTCCGCGAAGGTTAGGTGGCGGTCGAGAATGACTCCTAGGTATTTGGCTTGCTTCTCCCAAGGGATAGGCTCGCCGAACATGGAAATCGGACTGGGGATTTTTCACCGACAGATCTTTTTTCTTCGAGACCTTTTTAGCCCGCTTCACCGGTTCAGCTTTCTTCTTAGAACCACTGCTGTTATCTGCTGTCGAAGGTTGTCCCAAGTCCTCTTCATGCATCCAAAACGGATTGTTAACGTGAGCCCTGAAAATAATGTAATAGTATCAATATATTATCACCCCTCTAATCCCTAAAGGATAAAGCATAAGTGTGCGAAAAATTTCTAACTAAAACTCTGTAACACTAGAAATTGAACCCAGAGCCTATGTTTGACGGTTGTTAGCACTAATAATAAAAAAATAATAAACTGGTAACAATGATAAACTCAAACCGAATTAGTAAGTAAGGCAAATAATATTATGCTTGGTTTGCATAGGCTTTTTACTAATAATTAGGCTGTGAATGTAATTATCAAGATGGTGTGAAATTGTAACTTTATAAAAATATGTTATTAATACTTACATACTTTGCTATTGCGGGATTCTAGCACAGAAAATCACAGTGTTGAAGGTAAATTTTGGTTACAATAACGAGCACAATGTGAAAGCAATTAACTACTGCTCTCAAACGTAACAAAGTTAAAAGTAATAGCCTCGTCGCAGGAGACCTGCATTTATAAACCTTATAACTTAAGCTGTGTTCATTATGCAAATTCGATGTAAGAAGTTACCGTAAAAAACATTACTATAAATATTGCTCATGCAATTTGGTCCTTAAGACAAATGCGCTCAAAGCATACTTTTATTAATACTAATTTCTCATATTGATCTCATGTATGAACACTCCCGAATGATACAGATTAGGACTTTTGTTTACTCATCATTTTATCCATAATAGCGCCTCAACAAGCAATTCGAGACGAAAATCGTAAATGGAATTAGAGACCAAGTAACTCTGGTCATCAACAAATAAACATTTATTAAACCAGTTCAATGAGGCCTCATACATTTATGGGCAACGAACCGACAACAATAGAGGATTATAAATAAAACCAAATTATCAGTAATATAAAGAAACAAGTAATTTTAATAAGTCATTGGTAACACAATATTAGATATTTTATGCTAAGTTAATGTAAATATGACCTATATTTTTAACATTTTATTTAAGAATAATTATAATTCGTTTGAAACCAGTAAGTACTTTTAGTATTTTATTTTTGAATATTTTGGGTTCAGGCAAATTTTAATGTACAGTCACCAAAAGAGATAAGTATCCATGTCGTCGGGAATAGTTGAAGGTTGCTTAAACACCAATGCAGGCTTTTAAATGACAAAGTTAAGCAAAAAGCGTTAAAGGTTACAGTAAGTTAATTTCGATTTACCAATACTCAGTTTCTGATAATCATAATGTTAGTTAAATATTACATTTATACATTATGTATCGATCTAATAATAAATAAGTATGGAATATACATAATTATTTGGATTTGTCCAAATCTTATATTACTAAATGCTAGAATGCATCTGGTTGATTAAATACAACTTATATGCCTATAATAAATTCATAATCTTAAATATTTACATTCACACAAATTCTCAAACAGCACACAAAAATTAGCTTAGGCTACAGGTTTAAAAAAAAAGTTAAAAAAGTTTTGCTAACTTTTTTAACTTTTTTTTTAAACCTGTAGCCTAAGCTAATTTTTGTTAAAAAAGTTTTGCTAACTTTTTTAACTTTTTTTTTAAACCTGTAGCCTAAGCTAATTTTTGTGTGACCGCGTGCAAAGAAGTTTATTCTAAGTTAATTTAGATAGTTCTAAAACATGATAATTATTTAAGATTCGTAAAACCATAGGACAGCATGGCCCAATATTTCATAAAATCTTTGACAACACGTTAAACACGATTGGTACATTCATTAAAAGTTCGGCCGGCTGCTAGATGCAAAAAGCGTCATGGGTTCGTTTCCCGGACGGATTTAATAATTATTTGTTCCGATCTGGATTTTGTTTTTCATGTTTAATTTTTTTTTTACTCTGAAAAGTATCAGTCTGTATTGATTTAACTGAGTACTTACATAATGTCTGTATACCTCAAGATAGAGATATAGGTAGATACAATTGTATGTAGGTACACCCGCTATTTCCCAGTTGTGTTGTTTATCAGTTTTTAGCATTCGACTTCTATCCGTACCCAAAGCACCGATGACATTGCCTTCCCCGGTTGCTAATATATAAAAAGCTGTAGCACGTTCCATACATCGAACGATGCGACAACTGGATGACATCATTTCACATTATCCGTTCATCGCTTGGTGTAAAAGTACCTACCTAAGTTTGTCAATGTTGATGAATACATTTATTAGATGCAACATGCTATGCGATTTCTTCAATGTTTTATTTGAACGCTGTGAAGATAATAATAATAATAAATATGTTGAGTGAGGGCTGTTTTGAGAAAGAATTTTTAAGTTTTACTATCTGGAAACTTGTGCGTTAAGACAAGTAAGTAGTGCGTTAGTTAGCGTGCCTACCTAAAATCCTAAACGCATCGTATGGGCTATAGAATCCAGCATTGGATACAATTGGAGCGGAGGGAGGGCCTTCACATCACACAGCTCGTTTTCGATTGTATTTTTTATGATTTTTTACATTCATTTATATTATAATAAACAGTACTAGTAACTTTACTTTTTCATACGGCTACTCAATAATAAATTATAATTTCCAGTAAAAGCTGACTTCTCATTATACGCAAAGCCTATGCATTCATAAGTAGGTACAAGATGTGTGTCAGGTGGGTCACATCGTATCGATTCAACGCTATGCAACTATCGAACATGATATTGTTGTTTATACACGCGATAATTTTGCTAGTTCGACGCCGCGCGCCCTGTGAATGAAACACAATATTCAATCTACAACTGTATTATAGACCGAATCGCAGATCACTATAGTACGGATTTCTGGGTCACGCGCACGCGAGCGAACTGCTGTGAACTGGAGGCAATTACAACGAACCGGTGGCAAAATTCGCTTATCAGTTTAAAAACCGTAGTGGATAAATAGACATCGGTTTGGAGAGCAGTTAGCCAATCTATAAGTATGACGAATATGTTAGCTCTGATTTATTATAGAATCAGTAATATATAATCACAGGACGCCTGAATCGATGCTATCAGATTACTTTACACATTGTATTAATCATTCCCATCTAACTACAGCTCGTTGCGCCACGTTCTTGCAAATCGGATTCTTATACGATGTTTATACGCCTTTGTGATTGAATGCAATATGCACTTTATGCAATGCACAGCAATTACGAATCGAGTGATGTTTATACGTCTAGTGATTGAATGCGATATGCACTTCATGCAAGTAGGGGATAATTGGGGGCTTCTGCATCGCGCAGCTCGAGCGCGCGCGAGAGCAAGTGATGCAGAACCCCCAATTATACCCTACTATCTGGCCCTCATCTCCCCAAAGGCTGCAAAAAATGATTACCTTAACGGGGACCATAATAGACTAGTCCATTTTGCACTACAGCCATCTTGTGGCCCAATTTCGAGAGGTCACAGGATGTCCGAGCGTTGGGTCGAACCCATCGGCAATAAGTGTCGAAATGACCTATTTCCTGCAAAACATTTAACAAAATCTATTTTAACCGTCATCAATATTTAAACCCCAGTCGTGTGGGGTCATTTTGTTTTATGATCATCGTCACTTGGTTTCCAAATTGTATATTCATGAAAATGCTTTACAGATTTAATAAATCAAAAAATATTTACAGGCACTTTTTATTAAAACCAAGTTTTACACTTTGCACTAATAATTTTATAACTAAAAAAATCTTACTTAATTTTGGTTATCCTTTATCTAAACTCTTGTTTTTTGTTCTTACAAACTCGCTCTCTCACTGCGTGAATAAATCACAAATGTATCATTAACACTTGACATTTATATCCATAAAATACCACTAATTTAAAAACCTCCATTCCTTCTCCAGAAAGAAGCTCAGCAGGATAAGCACCAGCACCCTCATCTCGACTCCTCGGAGGCGGTTCCGGAGTGCAGCATCAGCAGCCAGGTTCACCATCTTCAGAGCCAACAGGGCTGGCAAGCTGCGAGCCAAGTCCTTCGCCAAGAAAGAGAAGAAGGCTACGCAGACGCTTGCTATTGTGTTAGGTGAGTTTAGAGATAACAGTTCTGGGCCTCAAGTCTGCTATTACAATAGTGTCATAATGGTCTATCATTGATTTCATAATTGTGGATTTTGACAAGTTTGGTAATCTACTAATATAATGGCGTCATTATGACTTTCCATTGGTCAACCACTGACACGTCATTGAAAGAAATTATATAGAGTGGTAATTTCGTACAAAATGACAAATGTTTGACTGACTTAGGCGGTAATCTGCTAAAATTTTGACATTTCCTTTGATCAGTGACCTACCATTAGAACGTCATTGTGCAGTCATTGCTTTTAATTCGACCGACCAATGATCGACCATTATGAATTTATGAGATTACTTACTTTTAACAACATGATGTTTATGTTTATGTTTATTTATTAATAATTATTAAAAATTACATGTCATGTTTTGAACAAAAAGCAAAAGAAAATAATTGAGAATACACAAAATTATCGAAACAAATAAATACTATAGTTATGTATGTCAAATTACCTACAACCATTCCTTTAGGTCATATAATACCTGGTCAATTAGCCAGCCTTTAAGTTTAGTTTTAAAAGTATTGTCAGACTTTGCGCTTAAAATGTCATCGGGTAGTGGGATCGTGTTGGAATGACGACATTATAAAAATAGTAGTCTTGGCCCCCAGATGCCAAGGGTTCTTCTAGTGTGGATGAAGATTTGGGGACAGCTAAATGCTGTAGTAACAAGTCTCCATTCAGCAGGAACTGTCCTCCGTATTTTGACATCCTCTTATATTTCAGTTACTTTTGAATGGGGTACGTACGTCAGTTTTGAGAGGAGCTTGTGGCTAAGTAAAAGCCGTACAGATAGATAGGTCAAGGTTCAACTACGCTTGCCGCGGTTGGTCTGTGGATGGGTGACCATCCATTTCATACGGAAGTTCCCTCTGTGCTTCGGAAAGCACGTAAAGCCGTTGGTCCCGACCGTCATTCGTAGATCTTTGGCAGTCGTTATGGGTAGTCAGAAACCAGAAAGTCTGACAACCAGTCTCACCAAGGGATACCGTGTTACCCGGCAAGTGGATTATGGATCAGATATCAGACAGGCAGTCACTCCATGTAAAACATTGGTATTCAACTGCATCCTGTTAGACTGGAAGCCGACTCTAACATAGTTGGGAAAAGGCTAGGCAGATGATGACGTCCCTTTTGATGAAATATGGACCTGATGGGACTGACATGCGCTATGCGTAAAAATCCCTTAAAAAAAATAAAGAAAAAAAAATAATGGACCTAGAATACGTTATATTGCTAGTAAAGTAAATTTAATACTCGAATTTTATTTGCAGAATTATAGCGTAACGTCTGAGGTAAAATTATGATAATAGTTCTCAATAGGTCCTCTTAGAAATAAACCGAAAACAGAAGCGAAATTCTTTTCATATTCCAAAATAATGAAATATAATAAATGTATGTACCTATAAGTAACTTGAAATAAAGTGAAATAGATATTGGACAAATTGGTTTTTCGATAAATTGCTTATTGGACGATTTCCCATTTGTTTATTGGATCATTAATTTGCTCCGAAAGAAATATGATCCGTATGTAACGAAAAAAGTTCTCGAACATAATGCTCTCTCTTTCCTTCCAGGAGTCTTCCTCTTCTGCTGGGCACCTTTCTTCACATGCTCAGTCCTCGACGCGATGTACTCCAAGTTTGGGCTCCCCTACTCCCCAGGAGTCACCGTGTTCATCCTGACCACGTGGCTGGGATACATCAACTCGTTCCTCAACCCCGTCATCTACACCATCTTCAACCCTGAATTCAGGAAGGCGTTCAGGAAAATACTCCATTGCGGCACCTAGCTAGGGGATTACTACGTAGTTTATGATTGAACTTGTGAAAAGACTCGCTTAAGTACTTTTCTTTCATTGATGTAGTAGTAAATGAAGTGCCCAGTTCATTATTCTATAGACACAAAATTGGGTCCTTGCCAGCGGGATATGACAGAATGAGATGTAGAAACTAGAGCCACTTTAGGTGAAAAAACGAGTCATATTTTCCAGTAAGTCGGTAACCACTCATAGGCAGTTTAAAGAAATGTATGGCATGGCAAATTATCGGGAACACCCAAATATTCCGAAATATTTTATTCCGAATTTCGATATTCCGATTTTCAAAAGTCCGAATTTCATAATACCTAAAAATTATAATCTCTATTATTTAAAATCACGAAAGTTATTTTACCGAATGTCGTAAATCCGATTTGTTTGTTTTCCGATTTTCATATGTTCGAAGAATCAAATGCTCGATGAGTTCTCGGTCCGAAAAACGAAATTCCGAATTTCAATATTCCGAATAAACTGTTAAAATTAGGATTCTGATTCAATTCAGCTACGCATATATATTCAAAATGGTGTGCCCTTGTTTCGCAGACAGAAATTTCATAGAATTTCGTTTCCCAGAAAATGTTTCATATAATATTTGGTTCTTGTATTTTTATTTCGACTATTATTGTTTCAAAGACTATTTACTTGAATGAAACACAATTCAAAGAATTTTTAATAAAAAAAAATTAAACTTTTTTTTTTTTTTTAAACTTATCAAACAGTAGAATTACTTTTTAACAAATATTGTTTATTCGGTGTATTTTTCTATGGAATTTATTTCAACAAAAATATATAGGTATAAAAAGAAAGACAATAACAAAAATAATCTTAAAAAGTCAATATGTTGTGCTACAAAAGTTAATGACAGAAATGAATTGCTGTGAAACCGACTCCACGTAGTCTTGTCTGCCCTACCCCTAGAGTGTAATTTAAATTCGCGTAGGTGCGGAGGGGCGAGGCGGCCAGCGAGCTGAGGAGCAGGTGGTTTTAACGCCCGCCGCCGCGGCTGAGGCAGGCCGGCGAAGCCGGCCAGTAAGCCGAAGCTGCGGTGGTGAGCGTGAATACCATCTGCGACGATAAGCTCGCGTGGTACCGCCGGAGCCCCGCAACGCCGTAGCCGTGACAGAAACCATGCCTGCTGCATGTTGCATGTTCGCTTGCATGCTCGCTTGCATGATGCATGCTTGCTTGCTTGCATGCTGCATGCTTGCTTGCACGCTGCATGCTTGCTTGCATGCTGCATGCTTGCTTGCACGATAAACGATTGCACGATATCGATAAAGATAATCGGAATTTTAATAATCGGAATTTTAATAATCGGAATTCGTATTTTTGATGTTTGGAATTTTCATTATGTCGGACTTTTTGTTATTCGATCTTTTGAAACTCGGTATTTTGAGAATAGTAATTATAAACGTTCGGAATTTTGAAATTTTAGTATTATAAAAATAGGATGAATGATAAATCGGAGTTGCCATATTAGGAATTTTGAACTATTCGGAATTATGAAAATCGGTATTTTGAAATTCGTATTTCTGACTTTCGGAATAAAGTTTTTCGTATTTATGTAGTGTACCCCAAATTATCAGAGGTAATTCACATAATTTCGTGACGCGTCGATCAGATATCAATCACGCTTAGATTTCGTTTACGCTCGACTAAAAGGGTACTAAATATAATTCTTGTCATAGCTTTGTTCTGTACTGCAAGTCGCGGGCACATGTATCACCTATTGCGAAGTTAGAGAGAGAAGAATAGAGCTGTTTAGATCGAAATCTAAAAGGAATTGAATTATTATTACTTACGATTAAATTAGTTTGGTTGTAGTGGCAACTAAACTAATATAGTTACGTGAAATAGCACACAGGAATAAACAGTGGATCTAATTATAGTTTTAATTGCATTGTGGTCCCTCAAAATTGGCTGTGATTTAATAATGTAGATCACGCCTCCATCAAAACTCGATGTGAATAATTTCATTGGCTGTTGATTTTCATCGTTTCTATCTTCAGGCGGGACCCGTTAGTAATCCATTTTTAGACTACTCCATGTTCACAACTAATATGAATTTCATTGGATTAAAAACTTAGTATTGAAGCTTATGTCCCGATCCTTATCAAGAGTTACTCTTGAATCCTCATTGCTAGTAGTTTTAAACGCAGGTTACGAGATTTTTTTCACCATTTTAAACTGGTGATTATTGTTCAAACAACATCGTTTTAAAATGGCGATTATGTGTACATAAATTATAAATTATTGTCTGAGCTCAAGTTGGTATAACTACGTAGTACTTTATATATGATAAATGGTACTTTTAATGAACGAATGATAATTTTAAGACCTACCCTAATGCTTTAGTACGTATTCTTCTAATGTATCTATCCGTCTGAGTAGATATAGAGTATCTAAAAGATACCCTTTTACTATAATTCAAGGATTGTATTCATAAACGTTCGTAAAAGTCTCTTTTCTCGACAATCGAGTGTTTATGGATAAGAAATTAAATAAATAATACTAATATAAAGGTCAATTTGGATAATAGGAAAACTCATAACCATATTGTATCCATTTTTTTGTAATTGTAAAATACGCATTTGTAAATAGGTATCTACCTTCACGGAGCTTGTCTAGAAAACTTCATTTAAATGTCAGTATAAATACATGCCTATTACTGCCCCACTGTCCCACTGCCCCACTGCAGGGCAAAGGCTTCTTCTTATTCAGAAAAGGCACGAGCATTGATCACCACGATTGCTTAAGACAGTTAGGTGATTTCAGACGTATTCAAATTATAAGACCGGGTTTCCTCATGACGTTTTCCTTCATGACATAAGATAGTACCTACACAGGGGCGTCGACTCCGTGGGTGTTCGGGGGCTCGAGCACACGAGCACAGGAGAAATAAACAGTGAGTGCCGAGCACCCCTGAGATTAGACATCAAGAAACAGATCAGTAATCGCCTATTAGGGATGGGCGTTTTTTTATGAAGTAGCCGACGACCCGTTTAGCGCAGTGGTTTAGAGTACCGGTTGAGACGCAAGGGTCGCGGGTTCGATTCCCGCACCAACACAAATGTTTGTTGATGAAACAGATATTTGTGTTGGGTGTGGGTGTTTGTGGTACCTTCGTTGTTCCATAATGGTTTCATTTTATATTTTTATCAAACATAATTAGTAATGTACGCAGTATGTAAGAAGGACATTTATTTATTTGTCGGATGATCAGTGTGCATTTCTCTTCTCACACTTCTTCGAGTCATCAAATGTGCATGGGCAGCACCCATGAGGTATATTCTAAAAGTCGGCGCCCCTGTACCTACAAATGAATTGAAATCGTTGCGTTGGTACTAGCCCGGTATCAAACCGGCAACCTATTGCACGCAAGACAGGCGCCTAAACCACTGGGCCATCATGATATGTCAAACATGAAATGAGATCAAATATTATTTTGTAATTAATTAGAGGACCTCATTTGGCTTCGTTTTCTAATTAATATTAAATTACTTGTCGTGTATAATATTTTGCTCGTTATTCTCCATAGAGACCTACCTACGTTTTAGAACGAGCAACTAGCTTCAACTCTCTGACTAACGATTCCTTAACAATTCAAAAGTGCCTGTAAATGGTTTAATTAAATTGTTATTATTTGACTATGTCAGGAGTTTCTTTTTGGGCTAAATCCATGATTGTTTTTGTCACGATGTCTTTTTGACCCTGTAGAATTCATTTTACAATGTATCACTAAATTAAGATCCCAAACACACTGTCCTGAAACGTTTTATGTATCAACATTACCCGTACCATTGTAATTGTTGACAATCCCGGGCAAAGCAAACAAAACTCTATTAAAACCTTCAACATTGTTCCTATTACAGCTACCTGTTGCATTTCTACAATGAATTTTAAAGCTTATTGTAACTAATTAAGGGTATGAATCCTATGTAAACATTTCTAGATTTTCTAACTTCGCCTAATTTTATCCTGTGGTTGTGATGTTCCTTTGTCGAAAGGAAGCAATAAATGTATGATGTTGTATATAAGTAATAGATGATTTAGCTATGTATGTACGACTGTATTATTTTCTTATTGTAGTGTAGGTAATGTAAGGAAATAAAAATGTATGCTCAGCATTGTAGAATATCGTTAAAAACTTGGTAAAAACCAGTGGATTTTGTTCTTTTAGCTGATTTTAACTTTACCTGTTTTAGAAACAATTCAACTTCACACTATTTATTTACTGTTCTGTGTTTTTATTTGAAGCTTGCACCTAATAAGTTTAATATATGGCTACCGAGAGTACCAGCTAACGTGCACGCTAGGACTTCAAAAAGTTCTGCCATGTTTTCTTCCAAATCCTCGTGATCGCTCCGTGAAAACACTTCCTGCAAGTACTGTCGTTGTCGTCACCAAAAAATAGTCGGAAATAGTTGAAATTTACTTAGAAACCGATGTTTTGAATCCAAAACTGAATGAAAATTATTCATTGACTGTCTATACTGACTGTCTATTAATTTTATTTTATTTTATTCATAAACATCCATCGGTTTCTAAGGCTCTAGACAGACGGACCGCATTTCAACTGCAATCCAACCGCAAATTGCAGTTCAGATGCAGTTTGAATGCAGTTGACACGACTGCGATAGAACTGCAAACCAAACGCCACACCAACACACAACTGGACTTCAATTGAACTGCAATCAGACTGCACGTTTGGTTTGTAATTATTATATACCTAATATTATATACCTTATAAGTAATTATCTCTTTTGGTGACTGTACATTCGCGGTATTACAATGTTTGTTACGCGAAATTCGACTATCAACCAAGATATTATTTTTCGTGTCAAAACCGTAGCTTTTTTTGTCACTAAATCGACTAGTCGTAAGTGTTTACACAGTGCAAACGTTGAGGAAGATAACAAATTCATCTCAGTGATATTAGCCATAAACTATTTATGACTCCCAAAATCCTTCATAAAAGACCCAGTGTTGTAATTCTCTAGTCAGACATGTCTTGCCAAAGATGTACATAATAATTATGTATTAACTTGTAAATATAATCTGTATAAATGTTAGTAAAACATAAAAAAGTTGTATTTATTGATGTTGAAATAAATGGTGCATTATGTGTTTCCATGTTTTATTAAGATTTGAAATGTCTACCTAAATTCATCATCATCATCATTTTAGCCGAAAGACGTCCACTGCTAGACATAGGCTTCCCGGGGGGGGGGGGGGGGAATTGCCATAATCGCCACGCTTGGCAGGCGGATTGGCGATCGCAGTATGTTTGTTACAAAGGCACAGAACGCTGCAGCCCATTCTCTGGTAAGCCCCTTAGTCGTCTTTTACGACACCCACGGGAAGATATGAGATGGTGCTATTCCTTACGTCCGACACCACACGGACGGTACCTAAATTACTTTCATAAGATTTATATTGGACTGAGATTCCAGAATCACTAGGCAAATGAGGTTTTAACAGGGCTGAAGTTATATCATAACTACATATTTCTGTATTACTTTTTTAAACTTAAGCTATGCAATATATTACCTGTGTATGATAAATCTGGAATCTTGTACGAAGTGGCGCTTCTGTTAAAGAAGAAGAAGAAGTTGCGTCTAAACGTCGTTTTCTTATCATTCCCTTTAAGATAAAAAATTACAGGCTTTACAAATTTTAATGAAGAATAGATCGAAAACATCGTAATTGGCTGATTCAAAAATAAATTTCTTCAACACTGGTAGGCATTCAGCTGCATTGGTTAAACTAAAAGCCTAACCCACCGTAGTTGCATGGGTAAACAAAAACATAAAGCACATAAGTTGTGCACATAAAGAATATTCTAAGTTAAGAGGAAGACTTGCTGGATTTGATTTCAGCCTTTGAAGAAAGTTAAATAAAATCTTACAAAAAAAGAATACAAAAGCTGCTTGTTTTGCGGCAGAAATAGATAGAAATAGACTACCAGTTTAGTATGCTGATTCTGCAAGTTACGTGTTGCGGTGACTTTAGTTCTCCTTCGATTTCCTCGTCGCGAATTCTATAGAATAATTCAGATTTTCCACTCTATTGATCATCAATCATTCATTAAGCACCTTCAACTACGTTTTCCTTTTGTTTCTAACAACACCAACCTCCAGTTAAAATAAAAAAAGAACAGCGAAATTAAGTTTAAATTTTTTAAAATAAAAATTAAATTTAAAATACCCCTAACGCAAATGAAGCGAATATTTAAAAAGTCAAAAATAATGCCTATTGTTGAGCCTTCAAATTCGATTGAGTGACATCTATATATTATTTTTTTAATTATAGAAATTGATGGATGTACTGGAATTTATTAAATCTGCGGGTCCAGACAAGATCTCCCCAGTCTTCGTAACAAATTGTGCTACTGGTCTCTCGGTCCCTCTCACGATCCTATTCAGACGATCTCTTAACACAGGTGTCATGCCCATCGTATGGAAGTCTGCATAATATAACACCTATATACAAAAAGGGGCCAAGAACATAGGTTGATAACTACTGACCAATATCCAAGTTATGTCTGTTTGCTATATTGTTAGATAAAACTATATACATGCAAGTATGTTCTGCTCTCAGGCATAGTTTCATGGAACAGCAGCATAGATTCTTGGGCAGTAGGTCAACGACAAGTAACCTCGATCTCTGCAGTGACTTATTATTCATCAATGACGTTGATTATTGCTTCTATCGATCGAAGATTCTACTATGCAGATGATATTAAAATCAAGAAGCAAGTCTCCTCTACGTCGTATACCCTTTACTGCAGGAAGATTTAGAAAGGTTCCGGCACTATTGTAATATTAATAAGCTCCAAATCAACGTCGTTTATTTCACACTCCTTTAACTAGAACCAACTACAGACGAAACTCATACTTCATCAGAGCGTGTCATAAGTACAATGCAGCCTGCCGAGACGTCGATTTTGATATTATTAACACTACCAACATGAAACTTAAGAAATCTCTGTGTAACTTTTCTTTCGAAAACTTAGTATAATTTCTCTAATTTTACTTCACCTATTATTCTTTCGCTCTTATTTATATTAAGTAGGTACCTAGCTGTCTTTTACCTTCTTGAGTTCTTGCGCCTATTAATATGTTTTTCCAGCTACGAAAACCATATATCCCGTAGTGAAAGCTTTTAATTGGCTCTATAGATATTACTAATTAAACCTAATTTCTGTACCTAGCTCTAAAAAACTGATTAAAACGAATCCAATTACGATATATCTGCTATTATTTTTTCAAGAGTATACTAGTGTGCTGTATATCGTGGTTGCAGCATAAGATCAAGAATTCCATATTCTTGCATAGTAACATGGAATAAATGAGTGTTTCAATGAGTGGTCACACATTTGTTTCAACGTAAAGTAAAAATCCGCTACGCGTCTAAGATCCCTACAGCAGCTAACAAAAGAGCTGATAACTTTAAAACGGCTAAACCGATTTTGATAAAACATGTCTAAGAACCATCAGTAGAAAACCTGCTTTCAAATAAGAAAAACCACTTTCAAATCGGTCGACCCGTTTAAGAGCTACGGTGCCACAGACAGACGAATAGACGCGACCGCAGCGCAGCTAACAAAAGAGCTGATGAAATGACCTTGTAACGGCTGAACCGATTTTGATAAAACATATCTAAGAACCATCGGTAGAAAACCTGCATTCAAATAAAAAAAACCGCTTTCAAATCAGTCCATCCGTTTACTACGGTGCCACAGACAGACACACAGACACACAGACTCACAGACACACAGACACGTCAAACTTATAACACCCCTCTTTTTCGTCGGGGGTTAAAAAACAAGAAAAAGCTTCATATTCTTCTCCTAAATTATATCCTGCCGATAAAAATCTGTTACATACTTCCATCAAAGACCATTCCAATTACTCGAAACATATTTCAACCAGTAATTGCAGAGCCGTACAGCAATAACGGTCCATACATTTCATTAGCCAATCGCTTTCAATCAAACAGAGAGCCAGGTCAAACGTAATTGGTCGATGCGTAATTTTTTATTGTTCACCGTCATAGGATTGATTGGACCAATTTGTAGAGGTAACTGATTGTCGTATATCAGATTACAGTGGTTCATATGGTGAGTATTATTTGTGAGCAGTTTAAAAAAATACTACTGCTTGAATACTCTAACCATAGATATATTTCTGTGATTCTAACCCTACCTTTAGTTGAAAGACAACACAGATACAGACGGTGTGATGAGGCCAAGATGCTTTGTAATAAACAATCACACACAAAGTATATATTCATTGAAAGATATATTTCCGACTCCAAATTTCGCAAAGAGACTTCTAAGGACGAGTTCAGACAAGCGCGATTTTTGTAGGCGCGACAAAAATCCGAAAAAATCGCGCTTGTTTGAACGCGCCCTAATGCAATATGGGCGATAGAACAAAAACATATTTAAGTAGATAGGTAAGATTAGGTACCGTACTGCATTTGTTTCTCAGTCATTATTCACAATACTGTGTGGTGCCGGCCGAGAATAGCACCACCCCCAGGTGTCGTCTGACAGAGGGATATTGACCAGAGAATGGGCAGCAGCGTCCTTCTGGGTACCAAAACACCTACTGCGATTGCCAACATGCATCGGCCAAGCATGGCGATTACGACCGAACTTGGGGAAGACTGGCCCAGCAGTAAGTGTCTAAAGGTTGACATGATGATGATGATGGTTCACCATCTTCCTGTCCTTTTCCTATGTTACTTGAGGTCGACGCAAGAGGTTTTCTTCTTCCATTTTGCCATAGCAACCGTCATGCTATCATCACTGACTCCTTTTTCTTTCATGTCATTTCTTCCTACAATTCATCCAACTTTTCTTTGGCCTTCACACTGGAGAAAAAGATGAAAACTATATTATGGCTATACATGCCATATGATGCTGGATAGATATCCATCATCATCATCTACCTAGGCAGGCACGCTAAAGAAAAGTCTAGCCCTAGTATAATAGTCTATATATATAACGGGCTGATGTCTGCAACTCCACGACTTGGCGCGTATTTTGCTTATAGGTGGGAAGTAAATCATGCGATCCATCCCAGCTTCTCGAGAAAGGTCAGCAGCCCCTTGACGTTGCTGGTGATCTCCCGTAGGTTACCTAGGTTATCGAAGTACTTTACGCTGAATGAAGCGACCTCAGGAAAGTTCAGAAGCACATGGGCTGCTGTGTCGTCTGCCCCATGCAGCATGCATGCAGCTGTCTGTAACTCTTATGACAAAGAGATGTTTATTAAAAGACGCATGGCCGGTTATGGCGGCTGTGACCAGAAGGTATAGGCTAGCCTATTCCCAACTAAGTCGGGGTCGACTTCCAGTCTAATCGAATAGTGTTTTACATGGAGCGACTGCTTGTGTGACCTCCCCAACCCAGTAAACTAGGTATCACGATACCCCTTGGTAACCCCGCTGTTCTTTTCTGATTAATTTCGTTGCGGGATCCAAGACAGTTGTAATGTTTCACCGGGACTCGTCAAGCTTGTGTCTCGACGCTTTTCTTGTGGTCGGCACTGTTGATTCTGACTTTCCGGAGTTGCAGTGGTTTAGGAATAGTGTGGCGGGCCCATTAAAAATAAAAAAAACCCTTGGTAAGACTGGTTTGTCTACTATTCTGACTTCCCCATAATGACTGTCAAAGATCTACGAATGATAACCGGGACCACCGTAATGCCTTACTTGGTCTTTCTCTTCCTCTTCTTCAATCCATCCCATTCATAATTAAAACAACTAATTACTCACACAAAATTGAATCATTGGCGCATATCTCAAAGCCTAAATTCACAAAGTGGAAATATTAACTAACAATTGTGTGTCCATTGTTACGTTTCTTCACTTTACTTGTAACATATATTAATATGATCCTAGAGGACCTCAATAATAATGGAAATGCTGTGTACAAGTCATCTCCAAGCAATTGTGGAGAATACTCGCGCTTTCTAACTAAATACACACCACTTAGCAAAGATTAACTGCATTGTATGACGACTTAGGTCAAGGCTTATGCCTAAGCTGTCATGAGAGTAATATCTAAGTATGGTGCTTGAAGATTAGTGTCGAATCGTGAACTGAGAAAGCCCCGTGGTTAAGATTTTGCGATGAATGTGTGTAGTTTTATGGAAATTAGCTACAACCCGGGAGTCTTTAAGTCAAGAGTGAATAGGTTACTTCTAGTCAAGCGTGCTCCATCTTAGACCGCATCATCGCTTCCCATCAGGACGTGAGATAGTGGCCAAACGTATGCCTATCAAAGGATAACAAAAAAAAAAAAAAAAAAAAAAAAAAAAAATCTTCTTAGTACAAAGCCTTGCCTTATACCTTGATACCACCAAATGATACTGGGTACCAGTTCAAGCAATTTCTGAAGAAGTAGGATATTTATTTGTTAGTATTATTGGTTTTTAGCCAATTTTATCCCACTGCAGGGCAAAGGCCTCCCTTTCTCAAAGTCAAAAAGTCAAATCATTTATTTCAATTACACCATCTTTTGAACGTCATATTGTAAAATTGGAATCTAGTTGCCCATCACAAATGGTAGTTTCGTATGGAGAAGAATGGGCAAGAAACTCCATACATACTCTTTTTAAAAAGAATATTGTTTACAATTTGCATTTACAAGAATTATAATATATTCTGTTACGTGAATACGATGCACCTTATATAAAAATCATATATTACAGTATGTACAAAGCATTACAAGTTAAGAAATGACAGCTAAATGATGTACAGACACATAGTGTTCACATAATTACAATGAATAATACAGTAGACGACCACTCCTAATCCAACAAACAATGAATAGTGTGTGAGACAGAGTAATCTATTAAGTACACTAAAGAATCCTACTAATATTATAAATGCGAAAGTTTGTGAGGATGGATGGATGGATGGATGGATGGATGGATGGATGGATGTTTGTTCCTCTTTCACGCAAAAACGGCTGAACAGATTTTGATAAAACCTTACAGAAATATAGTTTATACATTAGAATAACACATGGGCTACAATTTATAAAAAAATTGTGTAATTTGGCCATAATATTACGATAAGTATAAAGTAAGTCTGAAAAATATCTGCCCTCTGAGGGCTATCTTGGCGTGCGCTGCCTATACTGTTGGAGATACACGAAGATGATGTATCGAAGGATTGTTTGTCTTAAAAAGTTTTAAATAAAAGTCCGCGACAGCATATATCTATCTTTTATGTGGAAGCCAATATATCCTTAATTATGAACCACAAATACATTTAAATTAAATACTTATTTAACGATGCACATTTTAGAGTATTTAGCTAATTCTTATCAAAATAAATACATTTGTTGTTTTCAGCATTTAATGTAGATGAACATTGTCTTTTTATAGTAATTTGCTAACTAATTTGGTAATAATTAATTTAGACAAATAGCTTAAAAAATATCACGATATGATTGACTTGAGCACTTACTTTTATTGGCTGTTTACGTTGCAATGCGCTACAGGATTGTTTTTTTTTTATTTCGGTATACCTAGATTGTATTTGTAAGTATTAAGTAAATACGTTAATTTTTGTTTCAAATGAAGATCCCATACCCTGCGAACCCACGTATGGACCCACACCCGAGATAGATATTAGAGAGGTTAAACACGCCATGTTTAAAATGAAAAACAGAAAAGCTATTGGGCCTGATGTGATCCCTGTAGACCTTTGGAAAACCCTTGGCCCGATAGCCGTAGCTTGGCTGACTAAGCTGTTTAATATCATTATGCACACGAAGCGCATACCAGAGTCCTGGCGCCAAAGCCTTCTCCTACGATTTTATAAGAACAAGGGTGATGTGGCAAAATGTGAAAACTACAGGTGCATAAAACTGACCTCACATAGGCTTAAGATATGGGAAAGAGTAATTAATAAACGTCGACAAATATTACAGATATACCTCCAAATCAGTTTGGCTTCACAGCATCCAGGTCAACCACTGACGCAATACAGGCAATCAAGATTATGATGGAAAAGCATAGATTTAACAAAAAAGTCTACATCGGGAATACTAGGTACAACTGAAACCATCTACTTAGGGACAACGCAAATTTTAAATACTTAGGCTCCATGCTCACACACGATGCTAACGTTGACACTGATGTGACACACAGAATTAACGTAGCGTGGCAAAAATGGCGATCGCTTACTGGTGTTGGCGACCCACGAATTCCCATGCAAACCAAGGGAAAAGTGTACAAAACGGCAGTCCGACCGGCTCTACTTTATGGATTCGAATGCTGGATAACAAACAATACACATGATTAAAAGATACATACCAACGGAATGAAGATGCATAGATGGGCGGGAGATGTGATCCGGCTGGACAGAATTCGTAATATATATATACGAGGCGGCTTCAAAGTTGCTCCAAACGAAGTTACCGAAAATCCGTTTCGTTGGTATGGACATGTCAAAAGACGAAGCGAACACCATGTGGTACAAATTGCGCTGAACCTACCAGAACAGAAAAGAGGTAGAATCCGCCCGCTAGCGACCTGGTGGTCTAACAATAACACGAGACCTCGAGAAAGCCCAATTGCCAGAACCGACATCCCAAGATCGCCCGAATTAGCGCAGAAAAGTGAGAAGACCCAACCCCAAATAATGGGATTCAGGGAAGGAAGTAGAAAAAGATTCAGTTTTGTTTTCATTAGATAATTTCAATTTTGTTCGTTTTAGGTATAGGTTGTGTTATAAGTAGTAAGAATAAAGTTTAGTTTTTCTCTTCATTCGTTATTGGAATTGTTTTAGTTGTTAGTTTGAAATGACAACCCATTTTGTATATTTTTTTTAATAATAATAATATATTTATTTGCGAAAAACACGGTATACAAAGCCGCGCTACCGTATTTCTAATATTTCACAAAGCTCTAATAAAGCCCGAGCTATGTAAATAGAAAAAGACTGGCCCCAAATAGCCCTTAACAGAGAGAGTTGGAAGGAGAGTGGAGAGGCCTTTGCCCAGCAGTGGGAAGATCCAGTCTGAAATATAAATGTAAATAGCTAGACATAAAGACGTCTCAACAAGCCGAGCAGCTAAGGCTTGAGCAGGCGGTCTGTGAGGCGGCACACAGAGCAACTGATCAGAACAGAACAGAACACCAGAACATTCCCACGATCAACGTCAACAACACTCTGATTATTTGGCGTCTCAATAGCATGCTGAGTATCTGGTATCACAACGGGCTGCGGAGACTCAAGAACAGTTCCAACATCAGCAGCAGGCGATTTACATGGCGTCCCAACGAGTCACTGAAACCTTTGAAGAAGCTGAATCTCGCAGACGTACTGATGCTGAAAGAGTAGCACAGGGACGTGAAACCTTTACAAGAAACACGTGGGAGGTGTTTGGTAAAGCTGCATTAGAGTATGACGAGACTCTTGATTATAAAAGTCACAAATTTATAATTATAAATAAAAGCGATGAGATGAAGAATTCAAATTTTGCGTAACTCTTAAGTGGAAAGAAGAAGCAGCTCTCTGTGGATAGAAAGAAAATGCAATACGTGCTTTTATATGACGGCTTTTGGTGTAGTTAAAATTATCTGAATGCCAGTATTATGCCCGACCTTCGCTATATAGGGACAAGTTTCCAATCGAATCGGTTCTTTTACTTCCTATCGCCAGTTCAAAACATATCGATAATTATCTAAGTACTGTATTCTTATCCTTTCAGTTTTATTTTTTTGCTGCTACCGTATGAGAAGTGAAACCGCTATGTTAAGAGTAACCCTCTACAAAAATAATTGTATGCATATTACTCCTTACCCGACATTATAAAAATGAAAGTAACTTCAACTTATCCGTGTGAATGTATGTTTCACGGCTAATCTGCAGAACCGTTTGTGGTAAAATTTAACATGGATAGTCTGAAGCCTGGGGAATGATATATGCTACTTTTTTATCAAAAAACCATGCGGGCGAAGCCGCGGGTGAAAGCTAGTACAATTATAATTATATAATACAAGTACATTTACATATTTAAATATATATATGTCGCATCCGGTCAATAGTACAGACTTGAAACGAATCGCAAGTGTGCCATTAGCGACAACACGTGATTTACCACCACGACTTTGGCGCACTTCTACAGAGTCGTGATGTTTACAGCCCACAGCGAGCAGGACATTCACAATTCAGTCTTTGATCGCATCGGAGCTAAGACGTCCCGGAACTGTACTCGATTCGTTGTTTAAGTGTTGCTATGTCTATTTAGTGTTGCTATGTCAATTATAAATTGGAGTCAGTGTTTATTTAAATTGAGTTGAGAAATAGTGGTTATAATAAACGCAGTGTATTGTACCCTATACCCAGTGTGTTTGCATTGCACGAAACCCATATTCTGCCCACATGATGACTGAATCTAATGGACTAAATCCTGACGATCCGACATCAGAACTGGGATCAAATCGTGCTAATGGAATCACACGCGGGGACAATGACAATAACACTCAGTGTCGATTACTATTAGAAATACAAAATCAACAAGTGTACGCGTTAACACAAACTCAAAAAAAAAAGCTATTCACTGGCTAATAGCAAGTTGATGTTGCGACTTGTGTATCGACGGGAGTGCAGTAAAAAGAAGCCAGCTTATTTTGACCATGAATAAGGCGTTGAAGGGCTCCGCATCTACATGGCTGTCGCGGATAACCTAACCAGGAAAATGAGACTTATGCCGCCTATGCGACAACAAGCCAGCTGTACCGGGGGAGAAACGAGTCTAGCTTTGCATCGTCGAGCCTCCACCAGGAACAATCTACAGTTTTCAGGAAATAGTGAATCGCAACGGGTCAAAGACAGCGTTTTTAAGAAAGCATGATGCCGATGACCTGTTTCTTCTGTGCCAAGCCGGGGCACATGGCAACACACTGTGCAAAGAAGGAGGCTGATTCCATTAACAGTAAAGTTAAAAAGCAAGTGGATATCTGTACCATCAAGCCAGCTACTGATCTATTATCAGCCGAATCTGGTGAGTCGTATTATTTTTATTTTGTTTCTGGTGCCGAATGCTCTCTTGTTAAACAATCTGTCAGTCGTAACTTCATAGGTAAACGTACCTACATTTGCTGATTCGTATACAGGGTATAAGTTTTGCTAATGTATACTGTGCTGAACAAATTCTTTGTGACGTATTAATTGGTGGTAATTTATGATTTTTATTTCATGTGTTACCCGGTTGTTGTTTGAAATATAATGTGACGATTGGCTGACTTATTTTAAAACTTAGTTTTACAATTAACGTGTCTATTTCGTGTAGTAAGGGCAAGCCCATTTAAGTTTTTGATATGGTGCGTAACTAGGCTATTAAATCTTCTAACTTTGAATAATAGGCTTTAACAAGATAAGAGAGCAAGCGGCAACGAATATGAAAGTGAGTGTTTCAAATTTGATTTTGATTCTGGTGCTGAATGTTGTTTAATGAAGGAGAGTATTTCTTGCATTTAGAGGTCGAAGAGAAATGATGTGGTGTCATTAGTTGGTATAGGCAATAATAATGTTAATAGTACTTTGCTATTGTTGTCAGGTAGCAATTAATGATTTTGCGACGAAATACTATTTCATGCTTTGTTTGCTGAATACCTACGTAACGTACTTGGTGATATTTTATTAGGTCGATAGATCGTGGGTACCTAACGGTTTTCAAGTTAGTATGACCGCAACTGAGTTTACTTTGTCAAAGGATAAGATTGTAAATGTTTGCAATTCGAGTTGTTACCAGTTACATAAAAATGATTTTAATTAATAATAATAATAATAATAATAATAATATGTGGGGACATTTTCACACACGGCTATCTGACCCCAAACTAGGGAGACCCTGTACTATGGGTGTCAGACAGCTGATATACATACACAAATACATTTTTTTTTGTTGTTTTTTTTTTTTGCATTGTTATTTCATAAGACAGAAAATCATGATAATTTATGAAACCTTGTTGACATATTACAACAATATTCGAACTTTTCATAACTAGTTTTCCTACTAGTCTACTTGTGAGTTAGAAATTTGGCTTAGAAGTGAGTATGTAGATGTTCTCCGGACTCCAACTGAATAGCAAATAATGAGCGATAGGGTTGATGAATTATTACAGGCAGGCGTCATACGACCTAGCTGTTCTGCTTTTGCTAGCCCCACGCTTTTAGTCAATAAACAAGACTGGTCACATCGTATGTGCATAGACTGTGAGGAATTGAATAGTAATATAGTTCCGAATCGTTTCCCAATGCCGTTATTTTCCGATTTAATTTCGTGACTTCTGGTTCATCTGGATCTGGTTCTAAGTTCATCTCGTGCGAAGGGCGAAATAGAAAGGATGATGAATGTGCTTAAAGTCAAAGCGAAAGTCAAAGTCAATTCCAAAGACAAAGCCAATGCCAAAGTCAAAGTCAAGCACCCATTAATGTAACTATAGAATCTGATTTGTATGAGACTGGTAATGTAGGAGCTATGAGCTCAGCACAATCACAGGGATGATTGTAGCGAATAACTGCTATCACAGGGATGATAGCTGGTTATGGTCACAGGGATGACTATGAGTGTATGCAGGTCACAGGGATGACTGCAATAGTCACAGGGATGACTATAGAAATGAAAGATGGCTACAGGGATAGCCTAATAGTGCCTACATACCTTAGTTGTTTGGAGTTTTGATTAACTTGTTTGATGGATGCTTGTACTTTAACTGGCCGTGATTGTAACAAATTTTGTATCTTTTTTGATTATCATTTTCAAACTTTTGAAGTGTTACATGGCGATCGGGATGTTTTAAAAACCCTAGTTAACAAGCGTGCTTACAAATACGCTCATGACAGTATTCGAAAGAAGCCCGAAGGCCAAGTACCAATTGAGATTGTAGACGAAATAGATGACGAGTTGGCATCACTTAAAATGGTGTAAACGGGTTCTCGGTTCAATGGGTCGGAGACTTCACCAGAGGATCGTAGCGTCGTTTGTGTGTACGCAGTAGGCGATAGCTCTGAGTGGTATAGTCGGGTCTTGTCTAGAAGCAAAGACCGTAGAGTCAAGGGTTGACTCGGTATTCCCGTGGGGAATAGTGTGTGTGTTGTTGGCCATGAATGAGATGCCTGAGATTTTGTTTACTTTGATTAATTGAATTTGGAATCGTTGTACTTGGTCTCGGTAATCTCAAAACTAGATAGTTCAAGCTCGTGGAAGAGTCTAGTTTTTAGTTTCTAATTCGAGTGTTATTTTCAAACTGCTTGTTAAAACAGACTTTATAAGGTCAAGTCCTTTTTAAATATCTCATCAGTTAGGAGTCAGGATTGGACGAGCAGATACTGTGGCGAGATTTTGTATTTTCCAGACTAACAACACACGAGACAGTCGGTGAAAGCATGACGTTGGACAGGACGGAATGGAAGAAGAAAACATGTTGCGCCGACCCTAAGTAACATGGGATAAGGCCAGGAAGAAGAAGAAGAACAACACACGAGGACGTGTGCATCGCAGGATGGCCGTATCGCATCCGGTCAATAGTACAGACTTGAAACGAATCGCAAGTGTGCCATTAGCGACAACACGTGATTTACCACCACCACTTTGGCGCACTTCTACAGAGTCGTGATGTTTACAGCCCACAGCGAGCAGGACATTCACAATTCAGTCTTTGATCGCATCGGAGCTAAGACGTCCCGGAACTGTACTCGATTCGTTGTTTAAGTGTTGCTATGTCTATTTAGTGTTGCTATGTCAATTATAAATTGGAGTCAGTGTTTATTTAAATTGAGTTGAGAAATAGTGGTTATAATAAACGCAGTGTATTGTACCCTATACCCAGTGTGTTTGCATTGCACGAAACCCATATTCTGCCCACATGATGACTGAATCTAATGGAATAAATCCTGACGATCCGACATATAGTATAGTTTTAATTAGCAATCAGTATGATTTTGTCTAGACTGTAGATTGTCCTATGGAGTCGGACTTCTACTTCTACTTTCCAATTCTCTCTGTACTAAGCTAGTGTGGACCAATCGCTCCTGTAAGCGTTAAGCTCATCCCACCATCTTCGCTTGGGTCAGCCACGATGTCGCTGAACGTTCTCCGGGACCCACATTGTGTTGTAGTTTTATTGGCCCATAATCCAATTGACATGCTGCAGACGTGGCGGGCCCAGTCACACTTAAACTTGGCTGCTTTTTGTGAGATGTCGGTGATTTTTGTGGGATTTTATTTTATTTTATTTATTGGGGAAAATAAACAGTTACACATTACATTACAAGTATAAAAGTACCTAATTGCAGAAGATGGTTAAATGTGTAACCAACGGCATTTTCCACAGAATATAGATAAAAAAATATTTTAATTAAAAACGTCATGTAGTGAATTTAATGATGCTTACCTGTAAATAATAACAAAACAAAAGCAAAAAAATAAAAATTAGTATTAAGTGAACAACAACAATTTACAAAAGAAGTAACCAAGTAACTATAGACCTATTTCAATATTGTCATGTTTTTTCAAAATATTTGAATCCATGGTCTGCCCGGTATTAACAAGACACCCTAGGTCACAGATATCAGAAAGACAGCACGGTTTTCAGGAAAATAAATCAGTCCTAACTAATCTCGTCTCGCACATAACGCCTATTATGGACGCAATCGACAAAAACCAGCAAATCGATTCAGTCTACACTGATTTTGCCAGCGCTTTTGACTGCGTAGACCACAAACTACTTATTAGTAAGCTACAAAGTCAATTCGGTATTTGCGATCCAATGCTGAGCTGGTTTGAATCATATCTTGAAAATCGTGAACAAGTGGTAGTTCTTGGTGGTCATAAATCAGAAAGATATATTGCTACATCCGGCGTACCTCAAGGATCCCATTTAGGCCCAATACTATTTCTGCTCTTTATTAACGATATAGTCCATCAGATCCACCACTGCCAATGCTCTCTTTTTGCCGATGATATGAAAATTTCGCGACAAATTGACTCAACAGCAGATGCAGACTTGATACTAGCTGATCTGGACCGAGTTCATGCATGGTGTTACGCCAATAAAATGAAGCTTAACGCCTCAAAATGCCAGCATATTCGTTTTACACGAAAGAGAAAGGTGGATAAGACAGGTTTCCAAGTAAACAACGAGGAAATCGTTGTTGTGACAGAGGTTAGGGACTTGGGTGTGATTCTCGATTCCAAACTAAGTTTCATCCCACACTACAGCAGCATGGTAAAGAAGGGTGCTAAAATGTTGGGATTTATCAAACGCAACACTAGGGAGTTCAGGCATATTGCCACTAAGATAACATTATTTAATGCCTTAGTGCGGAGTGTGCTTGAGTTCGGTAGTGTTGTCTGGAATCCAAATTATGCTGTGCACTCTGATCGTATTGAGTCCCTTCAGAGATCATTCACGAGACACCTAGCATTTGTTACCCCTGGCATCGGCACAGGCTGTTCGTACGAGGAAAGACTATCTCTCTTCGGACTGTGCACCATACGGCATCGCAGACGCGTGTTGGACTTGCTGTTTCTGCAGAAAGTTATGCGTGGTTCTACGTCGTGTGACGTGGTATTGGGGCGCATTGGGATATGTGTTCCAAAGCTAAGTGCCCGTAGGAAAAGCCGTAACTTTTTTAGTATCCCCCGATATAAAACCAATCTCGGGTTAAACTCTCCAATCGCAAGGCTGCCTTCAACATATAACGACTGGTGCAATCTAATGAACCTAGACATTTTTCACGACCACCCCACACAGTTTAGACGAAAGTTATTAGAAACTAACAAAAAGCATAGCTGTGACCTGTAATTTGTACTTGTTTTGCCGATTGATTTTGTTTTTCTTTTTCTTTTGTTTGTATAATTGTCTATTTAATTTAAATTCTGATTTTCATTTTTATTTTTATTTTAATTTTGATTTTCTTTTTACTACTTATGATATTAATTTTGTATAATTTTATTTTGATTTATTTATTAATTGCCAACCTTTTATTTTCAAGATTTAATTATTATTTATTTCATTGTTTTGTATTAAAATATTTTTTATGACCTTTTTGAAAGTATTTCGAACTGTTTACAATATTTTTTAAACTGGTTATACTCGACATTATTGATTAATTATTATTATTTTGCATTTCCTATTTTAATACTCATATATATTTTTTCTATTTATACAATTTCAATATATATATTTTTGCATGCAATTTTGTAACTGACATTTAGTCAATGTTGTGCATGTCTGTAATAGGTATAAACACTAGCCTTAAGGCCACTCAAATGTTAATATAATTATTTGTGTTTATATTGTTGACGTGCCATGTTTCAAATAAATAAATAAACAGCAATGGAGATTATTTAGTGAGAGTTTCTACGATGTTTCTTTTAAATTGAACAGCGGAGAGAACAAACATAATATCAATGTGGTTAAAGTACTCGTTGTAGTTACTAGTCCGTCTGCGCAGAGGCGCACGTAGTCCTGCGTTAGTGCGGCATTAAGCGACAGCAAACATAGTCATAGGGATACTATACAATAGTATAGTGCCTACAGAAGTTTAGTTGATAACAATTTGTTGTAAGAGGATTGCTGGTCCCCGTACTCCCACCTTGACACAGTTCCTCAAGCTTGACGACACTCATGGGTTTGGAAATATTCAAGTTAGGTGCCAACCTTCTCGCCAACTAATCCGACATCTTGAAACTACAATTTACAATATTCATCTCCAAACGTCTCATTAAATTACCAACTGTGTTGTAGGTCCCTAAATCTGTTAATATGAAGAGGTAAGTAATTCGGAAGTGTGCGTTACCCCAGCAAAATAATGTCGAAAATAGTAATTTAAATGTTA
Source organism: Charanyca ferruginea (assembly GCA_947361185.1). Taxonomy (NCBI): domain Eukaryota; kingdom Metazoa; phylum Arthropoda; class Insecta; order Lepidoptera; family Noctuidae; genus Charanyca; species Charanyca ferruginea. The sequence goes on along the minus strand of OX376056.1, from coordinate 11,794,959 downwards.
CAGGCAATTAGTTGTCCAGCTTCTGTAATTGTTGCGCACATTTTTAAATTTGTTGCACATATAGATTTTGAGTTATTCCACAAAAACATTTCCTGCTGGGGTAACGTTACCGCAGCCAGACATTTTCTTTTATAATGGGAATATTGAAATAAATATTAGCCATATAATTAGTAGTCTAGACGAGGTAAATGTTGCAACTTATTTTGTATTTGTTCTTCCTTCGACTGCGATGTTATTCAAGATTTTGCTGGAGTAACGTTTGTGGTTTTGCTGGATCTCTAAAACGGATAAGCAGATTCTTATCATCTTTTACATGATTTCTTAAGAATTAGTTTGAATTAGTTGGGTAATAAAAAAACAAAATTAATGCACCATTCAAAGGTTATTTAATTAAATATAAAAACACTTCAATAGGTCCTAACACTTTGAATAAGAGCTCGAAAGACTTACTTTAAACGTTGTTTTGTAGCTTGTATCTGTCTTCAAATGTATGTGAAGTTTCATTAGTATCCTGTTAGTAATAAACAAATTATGATGAAATTCAGTTCTCCACTTTGACGGTCATAATGCGCGCTTAGTTATTTGGCCTCCGATAACCCTGTATGTGAATATATAAACTAAATGATATATCAATAATTAGTTACTTAGTTCAGTTATATTCCTGTAAAAGTTCAGCGCAGTACATACAATAATTAACGAGATAATAAAATAAAAGCCATTAGGAAGCGCAACACCGTGATAACCTGACCATATTAAGGTGGTTACAAAAAAGCGACCGCGCAGTACATTATGCTACCTTCTTCAATATGTAGTATAGGTTTACAAGTTTAGTACGGATGTGTACACAAGTGTTTTGAATTTGTGTTATTAAATTTTATTTACAGGTAAAATAATCATTTCAATGAAACTTTCAAAATATTGATAAAACTTTAAAACAATCACAGGTAGCAATACTGTTCTTATGGCATTTTCCATTACTTTTTAAATTTTACTTTACACTTTGTCTTTAGTAATACAAATCTTCACTTTTAAAATATAAATTAAGATTTAAAACCATCGCAGAAAATAACAGATATAGAATAAATGTTTTAAGTTCACATTATGCCTACTAATACTTACATATATCGTTTAAAAATCACAAAGTGATGGTAATATAATATAACATCACAATGTAAGTAGTAAAGTGCTTACAGTAAGCCCCACTGTTTTATAGTCTAATTTCAAATATCACAATAGTTTTTCCTAGCTAAATACGGATAGTTGTATTCTAAAAATGACTTAAATTATTTTAAAATCACATCGAATATTGAACAGTGTACGCGTCTGTACCGAACTTGTAAGGTGTATTATACTAAACATTTTAGAAGGTAGCATAATGTACTGCGCGGTCGCTTTTTTGTAACCACCTTAATATGGTCGGGTTATCACGGTGTTGCGCTTCCTAATGGCTTTTATTTTATTATCTCGTTAATTATTGTATGTACTGCGCTGAACTTTTACAGGAATATAACTGAACTAAGTAACTAATTATTGATATATCATTTAGTTTATATATTCACATACAGGGTTATCGGAGGCCAAATAACTAAGCGCGCATTATGACCGTCAAAGTGGAGAACTGAATTTCATCATAATTTGTTTATTACTAACAGGATACTAATGAAACTTCACATACATTTGAAGACAGATACAAGCTACAAAACAACGTTTAAAGTAAGTCTTTCGAGCTCTTATTCAAAGTGTTAGGACCTATTGAAGTGTTTTTATATTTAATTAAATAACCTTTGAATGGTGCATTAATTTTGTTTTTTTATTACCCAACTAATTCAAACTAATTCTTAAGAGATCATGTAAAAAAGATGATAAGAATCTGCTTATCCGTTTCAGAGATCCAGCAAAACCACAAACGTTACTCCAGCAAAATCTTGAATAACATCGCAGTCGAAGGAAGAACAAATACAAAATAAGTTGCAACATTTACCTCGTCTAGACTACTAATTATATGGCTAGTATTTATTTCAATATTCCCATTATAAAAGAAAATGTCTGGCTGCGGTAACGTTACCCCAGCAGGAAATGTTTTTGTGGAATAACTCAAAATCTATATGTGCAACAAATTTAAAAATGTGCGCAACAATTACAGAAGCTAGACAACTAATTGCCTGTAACATTTAAATTACTATTTTCGACATTATTTTGCTGGGGTAACGCACACAATTCGGAAACTTGTCGGGTTTTGGAAATTGTTTTGATGAGTCATCTATTCGTTTGGGCGACCGCTTCGTGAATTTCTACAAGATATAGGTTACCTTTATAAGCAAACTCTTTGCTACATTTAAGTAATTACCGTAGCCTTACAATTTTAATTTAATTTTAAATGTCATCATCTGCCTATCTTTTTCCCAAGTTTGTTGGGGTCGGCTTCCAGTCCAACTGAATGCAGCTGAATGCCAGTGTTTTTCATTGAGCGACTACCTGTCTGACCTCCACAACCCGGTTACTGAATAACGCAAAACCCCTTGGCAAGATTGTATAAAAGACTGCACTAGGGACTAAACTTAAGACTTTCAGGGTGCCTAGATGAAGTACTGAAGAAAATCCAGGTAACAGAAAATACAACTTTATTCTTTTCAACACGACCTTCTTGTCTAACAGCTCAAGTCAGAATGTTTAACCGATCTCTTCCCACCTACCCGGTTTCCAATAATTCGCGCGGTAAAATTGAGTTCTGTGATTGGTTAACGATTTTATGTCGTCAACACATCACAGATGACAATCTGCTGACCTCTGATTGGTTAGCCAATCAGAAGCAACCAACGACCAACTGCCAAACTAAAGTGTTGCCAGTACAAAATATTTGAATCACATAGCTACTGGACTGGAAACTAGTCTTTTTGCGTTTCAATGTAATTAAATAAAAATGTAAATAAGCGAACCCTAACAATCGACCATCCTGATATCGTGTGCGTCCCTGCACACGGTACCTGGTGGAACCCTAACAATCGGAATTAGGTCAGTTAAACAAACTTCACAATCCATGTACACAATATTTCAAAATCAATTCAAATTATATGCTAATATCACAGCCAATATCATAAGTAATAATTAACATTCAAACCCTTATAGTGACTTTAGAAGTCATACAAATTATTATAATATGAAACACTACTTTACCTCGTTAACTATTTAGAAGTTTATAACAACTTATAACAAAGGACAATGCCAGAAACTCTATAGAACTTTGCCCCACTCAATAAAAGTCATGTGCAATATCTAGCATCTTACTGTTTGTTTATTGCTGATAACTAAACATTAGTCTTAATGACTGTAGAACTTGCGGTTTCCGTTTAAATCTAAAAACATTAATAACATTTAATATAGGTTAAATTGTATTTTAGGTAAAATGAGTTTGTATTTTGTGGGTAGGTATTTCGTAATCCGCAAGTTCTAAAGAAAAACAATTTACTATAGAAAGATTCTATATGCATTACAATTATTTTCATTAATTTACTTTTCTGTACATGGGTGGGGCAGGATCTGGCATTGTCATTTATACAACTATTGTTGTAACTAAATATACATGAAATATCGAAATATTTATTACTTATTTACAAAATTGTTTAGCTTATAAGGATGTACGGACTTCGATCGTACGGAAGAACAACTTTAAATTAATCACAACGATCGATTAGTTGTGTTTAATTCATTAAAAAACTCAGGTCCCAATGATCGATTAATCGGGATACCTGGTGATCGACGATCGATTAGTCGATATACTTCAAAGATTACCTCGACGATCGATTAATCGAGGGAGCCTATGCCAATCATTTGCTCAAGCCGATCGATTAAGCTTGTGCAACAGGAGCAAGACAAACGAGTAGCTCTGGCATAGTTGATCAGACGCGAACCAATCGATTTTCGCATCCGATCTCGACGATCGATTAATCGAGGGAGCCTTCGCCAACCATTCGCTCAAGCCGATCGATTATGCTTGTGCAACAGGAGCAAGACGAACGAGTAGCTCTGGCATAATTGATCAGACGCGAACCAATCGATTCTCGCATCCGATCTGAAACAACACACCATTCTGTAGTTACATTGCCTCACAAGGAATACCAAAACTTAAATTAACTGTATCTAATCATCATCTGTGTCGGAAGTAGATTCAAAGTTCTCTTTCACATGTAATGCAGCCACGTGGATCCAAGGCATCATGTGATCCGCAGCAACAGTCGTTAGTCGCTTGCCTTGTGTATTACATAAACCAGGTACTGGAGCTACTACATATCGATCAGTACCCAAGACCTTTGTAACCCGACAGGGACCGATATAGGACGGCAGCTTTTTACTCTGCCGTTAATTATTAAAGCAAGTTTTAGTAATTTTAACAAGGTCGCCTTCTGCGTAGGCGCGCGCATATTTCCTACCCTTATCAAAATACTGTTTTTGCTTGATCTGCTCATTGTCCATCCTATTTTTAACTTCCTGGCGTATAGTGGTTAAATCAGTGGATTCGCGAGTTTCATCAGAAATCTCATTAAGGATGGGATTTACCGAAACATTCACAGAGGTACCAAACATCACCTCGGCTTGTGACCTGCCGATCGTTTTTGGATAATGTTGTTTAGTCCCCACTGAATCCTTCCTAAGTGGCAATCCCATTCTCTTTCGCCATATTTCACGCTTAAAGCCCTCATAGAGCCCAGAATGATGCGATCATACCGCTGGACTTCACCGTTTGATTGGAGACTAGAGACATCATTCGGAATATGTTTAATACCCTCGTCTAGACAAAATCTTTTGAACATATTATGTGACGTGAAGCAGCTGCCGCGGTCACTCACAAGGCGATCAGGAGTTCTAAATATCCTGAATATGTCTTCTCTCGCACCCTTCGGTACTACCCAGCGAACATATTTGTCTTCACCTACACAACGAACTAACTTGTTGTCCTTAACGACGTAGTTTTCCTTAATTTATTGCAAGCCTTTCTGATCTAGACTACTATCCAAAATGTCTCTAATCCTCTTAAGTTCTTCATCTCCAAATTGGAGGGTATGTAACCAGTCTTCGTTTGAAATGGACGAAGATTATCAGATTGATTCTCTTCGGACTCTACCACAGGATTACGGGATAGCGGTTCAATTCGATTGTACAATCAAATTCTTGCAACTGCAGCCACCAGCGCGCTATCCTAGGAATGAGATCCTGAAGAGCGCTCATGATGTGACCGTCGATACGGACGGTATATAATGGAACGTTGACTGTTAACAGCGTGTATTCAATTTGTGACCAAAACTTCATATGCGTATTTCCCAGAGCAATATCGTAATAATGTGAGCAAATTATTGGAAAAAAATGACGGCATTAGAAAGATGTATAAAGTCAAAGTCAAATCACTTATTTCAATTAGAATATTAAAGGCACTTTTGAATTATTTACAATGATTTTTTTTTTTATCGAACACAATTCCTTCATTGCATTTTACGAAAATAGATGTCAGAGTTAACTTTCAGGACGAATACAACCATTACAGTATGCCAAAATATTTTTTTTTGTGCGTTTTTTTTAACAGGATATACAGTTGTAAAGTACAATACTGAACCAATGTTACGAAAATATTACTATTAGGTATTAAACAACCCTTTTTAAAAAGTACAAAATCGGTTTACTTTAACAATATTTATCCACCAGTATTTGAATAGAAACCTAACTGTTATATTTATTTTATGAAAATAACGGTTATGCTTAATATACAGACTATTTTTCAGACCGTTATACGAACTCATTAATTTTAGACAATTATTTTAAAAAGCACTATAAAACATCGAGCGCAATCTATTGTTGATCAATTTTAACGATTCGTGCACATAGTTCCTCGCTTACGCACACAAATAGACCATTGTATTGTACTAATGCGAACCTGGCTTTCATCGAATGTATTACCGGCAACATCAATCATCAGTTCAGGCGACTCAACGACAACCCTGTTAGTAAAATAGACCTTTTCAGCTCGGCTAAAGACATTGTCTTTTATAATCAGAACCTAACATGGGGAACGACAACTATATTCACACAGCCATTTTTTTTATTATGAAGGGAGGACTTCATAATAAAAAAAATGGCTGCAAACTGAAAATTGCTGATTGGGTTTTTCCTGCAACACTATTTTTCAGTAAAATACTGTCACTAATAGTAAGATCAACGCTGGCTCTGATCGAAACAAGTCCTCAAAAATTTGACAGCTCCTAAAGTGCGAACCTCTAGTTTCCACTCTCACTCTCAATGTCAACATCAGAAAAAAGCAACTTATTGCCGCTGTCGAAGAATTTCAATTCAGAAACATTTCTATATGCAACTACATATATGGGGAAGTTCCGTATATGTCTACTAATTAGCAAAGGCTTCTCCAAAAACTCACAACCTTACAAATAACCCTGGCGTTGACATCGTCTATACTCAAATCAAGCGATAACTCTCTACGAGATTGCACAACACTATTACCGAAACCTTTTATTTGAGAGGACGTGTTATCGTGAATCAAGCCTATCTCCGACTCCCTAATCAAAGTAACCTCGCTCCCAAAATTAACAATTAACAAATTAACAATAACCTCTTTTATAAATTTGGATTTTGGGGTTTCAGTACCCTTTTCGACAGAATCCATGCGCATTATCTTCGAAACAGTAGCGCTAGAATTTGTCGGTTTTTCCCCCGGCTTGCTAAAACAGGTCTCTATGGTATGACAGTTTATTGCATCGTTGACAGTTCAAGAGAGGTTTAGAACAATGTAGAAAACTATGCCCCTCTCCTTACAATTATAGCAACCACTAGGCTGACCTGATCTAGCTATAGATTTTGGAGCTTGGTTTTGATTATTATTTTGATGTGTATTGTCTACAGTTTTATTACGAAAATGGCCACGGTCCACTGAAGACTGATGAGTTGCATCTATATAGCTTAATAAGAACTGCAAAAGTTGGTCAGGGTGATTGCAATGTAATGCCAAAACTAGTGCAAAGTGTCATGCTTTTTGTGAAATCAATACTTATAATTAAATCACTCGATCTAAGCGTCCTGTCAATCAAGCCGTGAATAATGCAGTCCACGGCACGCTTTTCTACTATATTGCATTGATTCACGTGAGCAAGCTTTTCTAATCCTCTCAGCCCAGTGCCCGTTCGGAGCGGTCGTGTGTTAAGTTTCTGAGATTAAAGAAGTAATAACTTCAATTTATTTTAAATTGTTAATTTGTGCCAATACTCGGACCCTCCTTTTTCTTCTTGGGGAGTTGCCCGTATAAGGCGGCGGACATATTGGTTGGTGTCGGAAGTCTTGCTCCCTCGCTTGTGCTACGGAAGACGTCACTGTTAATGAATTTTGGTGAGTCGAGACCAAGATCAAATTTTATTAAAAACACGAAAAGTCAACCCAAGCCTACTGAGTTTCGAACCACGGACGGCGCGCTAAGAAACGATACTCTTGGTGTCGGCGCTAATTTGTAATTACGTCATCACACCAAATTATAGTCCTGCCTCTGAGCCGCTGCTACGGGGCCTGTCATACGTCACGCGCATCGGCTACGCGCCAGCAAGAACCGCTACGATTACTACGAATACCGTATCTGCTACGATCTGCTACGAACCGTTAGCGAGGCTGACTACGTGAGACTGCTTTGTTGTTTATAGGTGTTAAGATATTAAAATTCTTTGCTGACAATTATACACAAAATAATTATGCCAAAAACAACCAGAACGCCACCTTCTACTCCTACCATAGAGGTACAGCGCGCTTCATCAAACCCCAACATTGCGGCTCCATTGATTGAGTGTGAGTTCATCAACACACAACAAAGATCAACAAAGCGTCCGTGTTTGGATTTTAGTCCCACAAACGAACTTGAGGATTTTAAAGAGGAAATACGAGCAATGCTAAATAAATGGAACACAAATCAGGAAAAAACCTTGCAAAATTTTATGTCAAAAATAACGCTTGAGTTGGTTGAATTAAAAGCTCAAAATGATGAGCTACAGAACATTAAGACTGAGATTGAGGACTCCGCTAATTTAGTGAATGCCAAATATGAGGAGATAAGAACTAGTGTGGGACGGCTGGAAAGTGAACGCTCAGAGCAACGTAATTATATAGACCAGCTAGAAAAACAAATAAAAGATTTTCAAGAAAATCATAGGTCTGCCACCATCGAGATGCGCAATATCTCCCCGAAGCCGAATGAAACCGCAAGTGACTTAACGGAAATAGTTGTGAGTGTGTGTAGATCATTGAAAGTGCAGGTAAAACCGGAAGAGATTCGGGACATCTATCGAGAGCATAGTAGCCAAGGCCCTTCCAAGCAAATTATTGCTGAATTTCAGACAGTCACTCTGAAAAACTCGATACTTCGCGCTGTCCGTGATTTTAACAAAGGAAAGCCCCCCTCCGAAAAATTAAATAGTGAATTTTCTGGTCTGAATGGTGAATGCATTCCTATATACATCGCTGATCGTCTCCCAGCAACAGTCAGGAAACTTTTCTATGACTCTCGCAAATTTGCAAAAACCCATGGATGTCAATATTGTTGGACTGCAAATGGAAAAATTTTTATCCGCCAGAAAGAAGGGGAAAAACCGGTACAAATAACCTCTGAATCCAGCTTTCAAAAAATACTGCATGCGAATAAGTAATGTCTTAACTGATCAAGTATCATTAGCTTCTATATTATGTAATCATAATTCTATATATTATTTCTTAACCTTTTGTGTCTTCCCAACTCAGTTACATTCATACACTTACAAAAACCAAAAACGTAACCAAACTCTAAAATGCACTACTCAACTACACAACTCACTCCCGTACATTCAAATCATTCACATGCCACAAAGTCTATTAATCTTGAGATTTTTATCTCGCCTCACTATAATTCTAGGTGTTAGAGGACATTTTCGAACGTATCGCTTACCGCAGGTTACATTGTTGATGAATCACCAGTTCTGCTATGGCCTTAAAACCATGACTAAAATAGGCCAAGCCACCAGCTTCAAGGAGGAGGAGGTTAGCAGTGCCAAGTTGCTGCTGTTCCAATCGCTCGGCAAAGTCGAGCAGATGCAGTCCCGCCGGAGGGATGGTGGCCAGAAGTGTGTGCAGGACATCATCACATTGATGAAGAGCACCGACCCGGACGACGTGCCCGCTTTTGTGGCGAGGGAGCTACATAAGTTGCCCCCTGTCACGTTTGACCACGTCGACGTCACCAGGTTGCTGAAGGACATTAGATCTCTGAAGGCGAGCCTGGCCGTGGTACAGTCCAAGTTGGAGGTGTCGAATAACACCATTGGTGAACTACGTGCCGAAGTAGAGTCGTTGCACAACGCTTTTAAGGTAAATAGGTTGCCTGATGCATCCAACGTTGGCACACGTCACGCAGCGGGAAATGCTAGCGTGGGCAGTTTTGAGTCGGCGAGCTCCACTGCGTCACCCGCCGCTGAAATTGCAGGCGTTGCAAAATGCGCCGCCGCCGTCGCTGACTCGACGCCGATCGAGGTCGTGACTTGTGTAGGTACGTCGACCCCTAAACGTGCCTACGCTGATATCGCCGCCACGGATAAACCTGTGTCGCAGACCAGGAAGGGGGATAAAAAGAGCTCTTGTGTACCTGACAACAAGGGTTCGAAACAGCAAGGCCCAACGGGCCCGTGTGACAAGGACGGCTTCGTGAAGGTAGAGAAAAAGAAGAAGAAGAAGCCTCCTAGTCGAAACCAGTGCGGAACCGCGCTGGCAGGACCCAATATGCTGCGTCCGGCAACACCTACGACGCAGCTCTATGTGTCCCGGCTGCATCACACCACGAAGGTTGAGGAGGTCGTGGAGTATGTTCGAGCCAAGACCAGCTGGACCTTAAGGGTCGAGAAGTTGGAGTCGCGCCACAATACAAATTTCAAGTCATTTGTGGTGCGAGTCCCGACGCATTATATTGAGACCTTCCTCAAGGAAGAGTTTTGGCCGAAGGGTGTCGTGTATCGGCGATTCCGCGGAAGGCTACGCGACACCACGCAGTGCAACACGACGCCGTCTCTTCGTGTACAATAATAGTTTAGTAATATTTTTGTGGTTTTTATAAATATGTATGATAGTCTGTAAGGTATATATGTTATGGGTCTTTTGTTACCCGAAATAAATGATATTATTATTATTATTATTATTATTATGTGCACATGCCAATTAATAAAATAAAAATGAATAATGTAAATAATATAATAAATAGCTTAGATTCATTTGGGTCCCACGAATCCTTTAGTTGTGCCCCCGATAAATGCCATCAGATTTTAGGAAACCCCAATAAAACAATTAATGTGCTACATCTGAATATACGTAGCATTAATAAAAATTTTAATAGCGTCCTTGTCCTATTATCATCTTTAAAGATCACATGTCACGTGATCATTTTTTCGGAATGTTGGCTAAACAAAAATACTAATATTCCAATTCTTCAGGGATATTCGGTTTACTCGTCTACTATTAGCTTAAATAAAAACGATGGTCTTGTTATCTACGTTCTTTCAGATTTGCATCACAATATTGAGGAGCCGGAGTTTGCTGATGCAAACTGCCTAATCTGCAAACTCACTGATATCGTAATTATAGCTATATACAGGCCGCCAACCTTTCGCAAAGTAGAAAACTTTCTAAACGGTCTCAATACTGTGCTAGCATTGGTATCATATTGGTATCATTGGTATCATCTCATAAAAATATATTTCTGATGGGAGACATGAATATTAACATCAGCACAACTAATAATGCCCCAAATTATAATGAATACATGAATTTAACTGCGTCACATGGCCTCCTGCCGGCCTATACTCTCCCCACTAGAGAAAAAAATTGCCTGGATCATGTCATGATTAAAGTCCTGAAATTCGTAGTATCTTTTGTCCTGGATAGTCATATTACCGATCATGTCCCAGTGCTCGTTTGTATAAAAAACGTGATAAAACATCAAACGATTAAATTCCACTCGAAAGTAGATCAGCTTAAGGTCGTAAGTGTTAAATACCTTGGCGTACTAATTGACAACCTCATATCATGGAATGCTCAGATTGGTGCATTGTCTGGCAGAGTTAGAAAACGAATGGCCGTCTTTAAAAGCCTGAGGTATAGTGCAGATGCTGAAACCTTACGTATGGTTTATTTCTCTCTTTGCCAGTCAATATTAACATATGGCATAACGGTCTGGGGTGGTGCTTCAAAGACAAGTATGTTGCAATTGGAAAGGGCACAGAGAGCTGTCCTTAAGGTCATGGCCTTTAAACACTTTCGGTATAGTACGGCTCAATTGTACAAAGAATGTCAGGTGATGTCCGTGAGGCGGTTCTTTGTGCTTAACAGTACGTTGCGCCAACATGCTTCTTTACAGTTTGATCTAAATCTCTTGACCAAACGTAGGCCCACAAACGTTTGTCCCATAGAAAGACATAGAACGAAACATGCAGAACGTCACTTCAGAATTCTTGGTAGCCGTATATACAACTACGTGAACAAACAATGTAATATCTACCCACTCAATAAATTTGACTTTAAGGAGAGGGTCTGTAAATGGATTATGAGCCTTAGCTATGACGAGGTTGAAAAAATTCTCAATACATAGATTTAACCCACACCCCCTTCCGTCCAAACAGTACCTACCACAACTCTAATACATTCTTCATTCACCACAACACAACACACACTACATAACACTACACAATACAACATTACACTACACAAAACCACACAACACAAACAAACACAAACACTATACAATGGGAATTTTCACTAATTAGTTTAATTGAGTTTCTTTATTTTCTGTTTATGTATAGGGTACCTACACCGAGATTCTCCGAACTTCATATTTTTGTCTAACCGTTGTTAACTTGAGAGCCCTGATACCCATAACACAAGTTCAATCTTAGCTTGGGTGTCAGAAGTGTATAAGTTTTGTGTCAACTTACAATTTATGTAATATAACTACAATTATAAACTTAGTGCTAACTTAAATTGTAAAACTGGAAATAAAGATTATTATTATTATTATTATTATATTATAATAATAAAGTTCGATGGGCTCATTGAACTTGCTCATCCTTTTCAGCATATCCTCCAAGGTCTGGCCGTAATTTTGTTCACAAGGAAATGCATTTATCAAATTATCTTGCCATTCTTTCGAGCTAAAAAGAATGGAATTCAAGCTTTCATACCACATGTTAGCCAGGCCTTGGAGTTTCTGCATGGCAAAGTGATTGGTAGTTCTGTCGTCCCAACCATATTATACCGACGCACATTCGTTGACCTTTTCAGCCATAATCGATACGTTGGTTTTTAGTTGAAGGGTCAAAATTAGGCAATATATTTTGTTGGTCTATCTTTTGAGATAACTGTGCATTTCGGTTATGAGGCTGTGATGACAGATCCTTCTTCAACAGCTTTAAATAACAAGATCGTTCTTAGAAAAAGATGGACTACGTAACCTTATATATTCTCCTGCGTTGCTGCGTTGCTCGGCACGTGGCTCTGCCCGACGCTCAGCTTGCCAACGTACAGAGGGCTCGCAACACTCGCTGGCACGTCGTGATGATGATCGATGACGGTCCTTCGTGCCACGGAGTCGTTCACGCTCTCGGCGTAATTCCTGCTCCAGCATCTGTACTCTCTGCCGTCCCAGTAGGAAGTCTTGCTCATCTCGAGATCGATTCGGGCTATCGATACGCAGCTGGAGTCTCGATTTGAGTGTTCTCTGCGTCCTGGTGCTCGCGCACTCGCAGAAAGGAAGGTTCGTTAATAACCGACTTAAAAATTGAAGGATGTAAATGCGTCATATCTCGGAAACGGTGCGTCCTACGCCAAAAATAAGCAATTTTCGTACCCCCCTTTTAGAAACCCCCGTAGGATAATATTCTCAATCATTTCAGACACTTATTAAGACACACACACATACAAAAAATTTAAGCACAAAAATAAAATAAACTGTTATAAAATACTGTAGGTCGTATTGCAGAACAATAGAACCACTCTCTAAGTCTTAGACTACGTTTAGAGCTGCCATTTAGATAGGTTTGAACACTGTATCTCTAAACACTTATTCAACGCATATTCTTTATTTCCGTAATACGACCGTTATGTTACTACCACTGATTTACCACTGATTTCAGTACTATCACTAGTATTAACCAATTTGAATGAAATATAAAATTATAATAAATATTATAATATAATAATGCAAAGATAAAACGAAACGAAATATAATTCAGTTTTAATAAAAGCCATGGGCGTGTACTTACGTTTTACGTTTGGTTAGCGTGTCACTTCTGATATATAAAAGACTGCACTAGGGACTAAACTTAGACTTTCAGGGTGCCTAGTAGACTAGATGAAGTGAAGTACTGAAGAAAATCCAGGTAACAGAAAATACAACTTTATTCTTTTCAACACGACCTTCTAGTCTAACAGCTCAAGTCAGAATGCAGGGGGGTGAAACTTGAAAGTTCCATACATATACATTGGCTTCTAACAAATTATTTATTGGCGGTGCTGCCATCTGAAGGATTAGGTACTGAAACATTGGCCATAGTTTTGCATTTTTGCCGATAGATAGAGCTAGGTGACAACAGTACAACAATAAACTTATAGTAATTTACAATAAATATATATTATTCATTATTATTAGGTATTGTATTATGTTTTCCAATATATATAAACTAAAAAATATAGTAACAAAATAATGTAAACAACACATGACTCGTCAAGTAGTATGATAACTTAAGGAGTGAAACGAAACGTAAATGATGAAAGTTGCGAAAAGTTCGTTGTCTTTCTTTTGAAAACATTTCTACTCTTTGTTTTGTTTGTTGTTGTTTCGTTGTGCTATGGTGATCTGATTTATGCTCTTATTTTACGATTTTGGACTGTGCTTGTTTTCTTGATATCTGCTATAAACGTTTGACCCTTTTTCTTCCTTGGACCTTGTGATTAGATACGTAAACCATTGACCCAACGCTATGTATTTACTGGACCTCGATTTCGGCTTTTTGATTTGGATTAGAAGAAACTTGCAAAATGTGTCATAATAATAAAACCAAAATACAAGCTCTAAATTATTATACTAGGCGTATAATAAGAAGAAGGAAATAAATTCTTTAAAAACTTAATGTTATTTATCATTTAACTCTACCATCTTAATTTATTGATAAGGCTCTCGATGATGATGATTTTAAATAATGATTTTCCTTATGTTGACGACTGATTCTTACATATTTTGATTAACTGTAAGTAAATTCTTAGATGTATGATATGATATTGTCATCAATGGTCATCATAGTGCTTTTTAGAAAATGTTTTGATTTTACTTTTACTTTGATTTATCTAACAAAGTAAAAGTAAATGTATGTACGAATCATTCTTTAATATAAGGATTTAATACTAGTAACAAATACTACTAACAACGCCATCTACAGAGCGTAAGCGGAGGACACATTGAGGCATGCAGCGCCATCTATCGGCTTGGGTACTCACGTTTTACAAAACGAAAATCTGAGTGGCCCATCTATTGGGGTATTATAGTGTATTATCTTGCCTAGATGAAGTGAAGTACTGAAGAAAATCCAGGTAACAGAAAATACAACTTTATTCTTTTCAACACGACCTTCTTGTCTAACAGCATAGCTACTGGACTGGAAACTAGTCTTTTTGCGTTTCAATGTAATTACATAAAAATGTAAATAAGCGAACCCTAACAATTGGTTGACAGACATTCTAGTTGTGACTACCCATATCGACTATCAAAGATCGACGCATGACAGGCGGGACCGTATGAATATGAGTTAGAGTGGAGTCGACGTTGAGTTGGTGTAATGTGCTATCTGATCTATGACCTTGAGGCATCAAGTCTACCTTTGTTTAAAAAAAAAAACATAGGTATCTATAGCAGGGACTGTGGCCGGGACTGACCGATCGATCAGTACCTAGGTACGGCTTTTAGTCTTTTACATAGCCACGGGCCCTAAAGTACCTAATATCATCATCAGCCGGAAGACGTACACTATTGAACGAAGGTCTCCTCCATAAGGGGAGTTTGCAATAATCTCCACGCTTCGTGTCTCGGGGATCGCAGTGAAGTTGTTGAGTACACGGAAGCCGCTGCTGCTCGACTTCCGCATTTTCTCTTAGGATCGTCTTAGAACACCCTCGGGATGAAATGGGTATTATACTCAGGTGCTATAATATTAATGTAAATTGAAAATTAATGTATGCAATAATTTGTAAGTAAGTAGGTAGGTAGGTAGGTACCTAGGTACTTAAATTGATGTTATTGTAAAATGATTTTACATGGGTACCTACCGTTAAAACGGTGAGATATGATTGTAACAGCACCTTTGTAAACATAGGTACCTACCATGTCATGTAGGTATCTGGGAAATAAAATAAACAATTTCTTTTCTATTCTTTTTGGATAGATTCCTAGTCGCCACTCAGACAGACCTATAATTTTAGATGTGCGCAGGTGTTCAGTGCTAGGCTCTTTTTCAGGTTTCAGGTATGTTCAATGGTTGCTGGTTTTTATTATATTAAAATAGGTATTAGGTACCTAAATGCCACAATGCCTATGTCCCACAGAAAGTGTCTGGCAAAAATGTACCTAGGCATGTTCGTTTCTAACAATATCTTACTAGGTAGGTATATCTAATAATAATTAGTTCATAAGTAGGTACCTACTTACCTATTTAAATACCAGAACCAACACTTGAACCTAAGTACCTACCTACCTACCTACCTTATAATATCGTATATTCCTTAAAGGCTTATTACACTATACAATTTATAGGAAATCAATTTAGGAAATCGGCAGGTGTAATCGCAGTTAGAACAGATTGGATCCGATTTAGTGTAAATTGGAGGTCCCGACCGCTCTACTTCCTAAATTGTCTACGATTTAGGACAGTGTAATCACGGCGCTACGATTTAGAACGACTAGTCGGCGTCCGAGCTTTGAGCGAAGTGGACGAGTAAACTGGGATGACTGACTTATTTTGGACGAAGGCGTTGAAAGCATTATTTTCTTTTACCACTTATCACAAAACTTAATATATAATGGAATAAAAATAGACAGCGGCTAAGTTTATTCTGAGGAAATGAAATAGATTTCTATAAACATAGATTTATTTATTTATCTATTTATGTATTTATTTCCTATCATAGGTATTAAGACATAATTAAGTTAAGAAAACCAATTACAAACAAACAATAATTATTATCTATAGTTCGTGGATCTCTTGGGCTGTGTAGATGGGTTTAAAAAAAATGCAGCAGGTAGACGAGTCATACAGTATGGTGACGAGTAGACCAGAGTACCTAGGTAGACGAATGGATTGGGCTAGATCAAGCCCAATCTTCTGTTGTTTTGGTAAAAACGTCGCCATCGATCGAAAATTCGAAACGTGCTACCCAGTACGATCCTTCTTCACGAATGCGTCGTTTGTACGATTTAGAATCCAATTTAGTGTAGTGTGATCACTAGCTAACAACTTAGGTTCCTAAATTGATTTCCTACAAATTGTATAGTGTAATAAGTACTTTAGCGTGAAAAAAGTTCGCATAATATTAATTATTTAAAAACCTACCTTACATTTCACAACTACATACCTATATTGAAAAAACTCTTTGCTGCGCGTAAATTGCGTAAAACCCTAGCTGTTGTGAGAAATAACAAAAAATATTTCATCAGCGTCTGTACTGCCATCTATCCATTACCTTTTGCAACTCATTGGAATGCAACTTACCACGTAGGCCATAAGTTACATATTTTCTAGTAAATACCGACGTTCTATCTTTCCACCAAACAATATATAGACATAATCAATGTTATTAACTAAACAATTGATACGTTAATCTAGTTAATAAAAAAATAAATGGCTCTAATATAAATTGCAACCATGACCTTGGCCGAACTCAATAGAAAATGTATCCACAATTCGTATCTAGATGGCGCTACTGACATGAAAAACAACAAATATGTCACGCCCAAATATAACTAACTGATGCATGATTACATGTTCTTGTGAAATAGAAACATCTCATTACTTATATTGTACCTCTTTCCAATTCATCACATGGAAGAAATAGTTTTATTTGCGACTTTTCCTTTGCAATAATAAATGCAACAAGAAAATGACGTTTGTTATATTTGAAGTCTTTTCAATTAAGAGAGTCACGGTGTTTATCTCTTTTGCACAACCGCTCGGATTTCATGCGCTAGAGCGAGAGCATGGTTATTGCGGTTTCGTTCGAAGCAGAACAGTCTTTCGTATCAGCTGACAACCAAAGCAAAACAGTCGGTGCGCGACCATCTTGTCAAAACTCAGAGTCGGTGACAACAAATAAATATTGTAAAATGTCCTAAATCGCTCTAAATGACATAACTATCATACTGTATTTAATAAAGTATCGTGCATATTTCATGTTGGTGTTGTTTTCGAAGCAGCTACTATATATTTCACTCGATTTTTCGGGTTTGTGTTGCGTCAAATGACGTCATGTATGTGATTACTGATTATACACGTATCGCGGCTGACGAGTTTGTAAGTATTTTCTGTTATTTCTGTGTTAATTTCATTAATTTGTTGTTGATGATGCGTAGTTTTCTATAAGTGCATGTTGTTTGTTTCATTCATGAATCGTTAGGAATCCGTGGGGCCCCTTCGGCTGTCCATACGCGTCAGACTGTGTTAGGTGCCCTTGAAAATTATTATTATGCAGCAAAAATCGCGTCGTTGCTGGGCCGATGGTATAAGTGTTTATTAGCAGAAGCAGTATACAGTTCCATTCATGATGTCGTCTATTTAGTTGTGGTTGTGGTAGATTACCTTCACATTTCGCATAGCAACGAACGTCCGCGGACTTGACTAAAAATGGAACGCTTGAGACTCATATAAAGTATTGTTCTTCAACATCGAAAGTGTGTTTTATATCTGTTTATCGGCACGATAACCCTTTAGGACACGAATAACATTATTTTTCTCTCGCTTTCCTTTTCATTTGTGTGTGTTATGTAGGTAGAAAGGTAATGTAAATGCAGGTACCTATGAACATTACTGTAAAGTAATGCCTGCATTCGGATATTTTACATCTGCATTGCAATCGGAAATATTTACGGTACTCTCTATTTTTACATAACAGTGTTTACGTGTAGGGTAAAAGACCCAGTAGTCAGCCTTTTAGTGAGAACTAAAATTTGATTCACCTGTATTTTAAATATTAAACACTATAAATAAAAACAAATGTTACTGTCAGAAAGGTTGTTTATTAAATTTACGAGATATATTAACAAAATATTAAATGAATAATCTAATTATATACAAAATCAGCATTAAACAAATTATGGCACTTTTCACCAGTAGTCAGCCTCATTTCTCCGCAAGTCAGCCATGTCTTACCCTGTTAAGTCAGCCTCTCACTTATTCTTGCATGTTTGGCATATAAATTCTTTTATATCAGCTTATTGCCATCCTCTGCTGAACGTAGGCCTCCCCCAGAGATCGCCAAACAACTTGGTTTTGGGCAACCATCTTCAAATCTTGGCCTATTGAGCCTAAGGGCGTCCCACTACGCATGATTGCCCAGGTCTGCTCCATCTACTGTTTGGTGTGTCCGTCTGTCTGTAGACAAGGCTGGCCCACTTCCACTTTAGCGTGCTGATTCGACGCGCAATGTTTTTCTATCCACCAAAGAAACCCTGAGCATCGCTCTCTCTATAACACGCTGAGCAGCCTTGAATTTGTGGACCAGGCCCACGATGAGTGTCCACGTTTCAACTCTTTAAGTCATTACGGGTTAGGACGCACTGGTTAAAGACCCTGGTCTTAAGGGATTGTGGAATCGAAAAGAATGTATATTTTTTCCAAATATATTCCGTAAATCACTTCCGAATACATTCTTCAGTTACAGCGGCTCGAACCTTAGTTAAATTTACGGATGTCATCATCTCATTTTAAAGGGAAGCCGCTTTTTGCTAACGCTATGCACCATTATTTCAAAGCAGTTTCTTCTTTGGTCAGCTCTGAGTCATGTCCTATTTTGCGGGGTGTTTTGGGACTCTTAAGTGTAGTCGATCTTGTAGAATTTCTCGCGGAAGTCTACAAAAAATCGACTGGCAATTTTAATCTTCATCACATTTCTAATAGACACCATAGTTTGTGTTAATTACTCTTATTTGTATTAGTGGATTGATCTTTTTGACATGATAGAATTCCAAAACAAAATGTTTTTCATGCTCAAATAATCGTGTCTAACTTTAACCCTTATTAAAAACGTTTTAAGGTACTATTTTGTGCAACAGCACTAACGGCTGACAACTGGATTTGTAGACCCATTGGTCGGCCCCTGACATTCAAGTACATTTTTACGCGGCTGACTACTGGTAAAATACACTTTTCGTCTTAGAAGAGTTAAATTCAGATTAATGAGCAACATTAGGACTATTCGCTCCGTTAATTTCAAATAAATTTAAGAAAATCACCAAAAATCTAGTAGTCAGCCGCTTATGGCTGAGTACTGGATCTACTTAAAAAAATCAAAACCCAGTAGTCGGCCACCTCAATTTCTACATATTAAACAAATAAATTGCATGTAAAAGTTAATTTTATCACAAAATATACATCTTATTGTAACACAGTATAAAAATCCAGTACATATTACAGCAAAAACACACAGAAACTTGCCGAAAACTCGAACACGTTTTCTTAAGAAATAAATAGTAATGGCCACGCGTCTAGCCATGTCTTTGGCAGCAGTGCAAATAAACGAGTGTAGCTCATCACCCTGACATGCTATTGGTTCGTAGATATGCGTAATAGTCAATAAGGAGACACGGATTCGATTAAACGTTATTTTAAAGGTGTAAACCAATTTCAACACTATTTATATGGAAATAATGTCTGTAAAGGCTGAGTACTGGTGCAGGGCTGACTACCGGGTGTTTTACCCTACCTACTTGTTAAAATATATCGCTCGCTTAATAGAGGTGGGCGTCACTCATACAATCAACCATGAATACTTACATGGGTACTTCCCCATACAAGTAACATTATTCAATAACACGCGTTTATTTTTTAGTTGTGTATGTAGTTAGGAGGTAGCTATACATCTATACAATCGTTGTTATTGTGGTTTTGTGATACTGTTATAGCAATATGTCAAATAAACACAAGAAACTAAATTAAATTAACATCATACCTACTAGGTACTTAGATATATTTAATAGGTAGCTACATAAAACATACTTAGGTACGACATTATTAGACCGAGTATCCGTCCGATCGCTTCGTAATTTTTAATTCCATCGACATAAAAAGTAGACTTTTTTTATTAGTTTATGATCACGTGCCGTCAAGTAACCGCGGTCGTTGTGCACACGACCTAATTTGAGTCTATGTTGTGTTTGTTGTTCAGAATCTTAGGTTTCGTTTACACAGTCGGACATGATCATTGTTTTTTCTTATAGGTATGTACAAGTGTATTAAGTGGTAGATAGGTAACTTTACCTACCACCTATTCGTTATATAAATATGTTACCTAGGTAGGTATTCAAAACGTGTGTAACCTAATTGGCGTTCGTGCATGATTCTCTTCTCCGAAAGTATTGTTAATTAATGAATAAATATAGCTACTAGGTACCTACCTAGTTACCAACCGAACCGTTGCAGGTCGCTCAAAACTTTGTAGGTAATTAGTTAATTACTTAGGTACGAGTTTTCTTAGCATTTTTAGTAGTAAGTAACAAATAATGTAGTACCTCTGCCTTCCTACGTAAGTACCACATTATTACATAAATATTTCATTTTATGATGAAATTGATAAGAGGTAACATAATTTGTCACTCAACAATACACCAGTAGTAAGGTATTTGTAAAGCAGCGACTCCATTTAGGCAGCCTCGAAACAAGCCGCCTCGCCCTGAGCACTCACTTGGTTCAAGTCGCGCCTCGACCCGTGGCAGCATCTAGACTTGTTCCGCGGGTCGAGGCCGGGCAGGCGACCCGCGGCTCCATTACAATCCATTTAGAATAACAAATATTTAACGGGAAAAAAGCGCTTTTAAAAATACCTAGTTATTCAACAATAGCATATTTATAACATTGTAAGTAGGTACCTACTTACCTAGGTATTGGTAGAATAACTCTTGTAAACCTTTATATTAATTAATTATTATCAATCTACGCTTAGAAGCAGCCTACCTACCTACATAAAAAACACTAAAAGTATGAAACAAGAAAATATTCTCATTTAAACCTGCCAGTGAAACCCTGTCAAGATCGGTCCAACCGTTTCAGAGATTAGCCGGAAGAAACAGACAGAAACAAAAATTTACATTTTTTATAACACCCGTTTATACTTTAGACATTTAAATTTTATTTATTTGTATAAGAGGGAACAGATGAACAGACATAGCGGTCAAAATCATAACCTTCCTTTGTGTTCTACCGTAGTCGAAGAACAACTGCCAACACGCCATCTTTTTATAATAGGTATGAATGCCTAATAAATATTTGCAGCAATTTTCATACACGTATTATGCCAAAAAGTCGTGATGATCGAATTCGTTAAAGATGACCTTGATACGAGTGGATTAATGACCTTCACCGCGTCAGGTGCATCGTTTCTCACAACACGACGACGACGCTCTTAAATTGGCACTATTTATATGACAAACATTAAAAAGGACAGCATACTTGAATGTACCCTGGTCGGATAAAAACTAAACAAAATTAGAAAAGTGCTTCCTCTTTCCATACTTCTAACAAATAAAACTGCAGGGCCTTTATCATACTGAGAAGACAAGCATTGATCACCGCGCTTCCTCAAGGCGGATGGTCGATTTCAGAATTAGGTACAGTCACCAAAGGAGATAAGTATCCATGTCGCCGGAAACAGTTGAAGCTTACTTAGAAACCAATGGAGGCTTTCAAGTGAAATTTAATTAAATCATTGAACTGTTTATTCTCTATTAATTATATTTTATTTTATTTATAAACACCCATCCGTTTCTAAGTAAACTTCAACTATTCCCGGCGACATGGATACTTATCTCTTTTGGTGACCGTACATAAATAATTATTAAGTTCAGGTTTACTCACGATGGGAGCGGTGAATTACGAAATCCGCACCCCCGGGTATAGGCAGAGGTGGAACACGCTGTGGTGTGGTGGGCCGGTAAGAGTCCGGCATGCTCCTCCGTCACCCCCACGATGGAGGAAGTCCAAGAAGATTTCCACCGCGCAAAAATAAAAGATTACTCACGATGTTTTCCATCAGATTTGTATCAAAGTAAAATTATTATTTTTTTGCTTTATCTCTTTATTTTTCGCCGCACTAGGAATTTCTCTTATAGCGTGGGTGCGTTTACAAACATATAAACTTACAAAAAGCCATACCCAGAAGACCCGAAACTGTCTGTAGGCCATACAAATATCTATTCCGTATGGGAATCGATCCCGCAACTCGCAAGCGCAGCAGCAAATCGCTCAGATTTCAATTAGATCATTAAAAGCCACACTTGAACGTCATTTGCATAAGACAATAATTGAATCTAGTTTTCATTTCCAAAAGGCAGTTTCGTATGGAGAAGAATCCACATGGGCAAGACACTCCATCTATTCTATGTGTGCGTTTCGACCGCGCGGCCACGGCGATATTTCGAAAAAAAAACTTTTCCAAGATTATGTAAAATTTTGTAAAAGTTGATTCCCAAAACCATAAATTTGTCGAAGATATGGTTAAAAAGTTATAAGGGTTTGAACGTGGCCGCGCCATTGAAACGCGGAGAACCGCGCGGCCACGGAGATCTTTAAAACTAACACCCATATTCTAAGTCAAAAACTCATGATTTCCTCGACTCGACTCAACCTCACTTAGGTGGTTTGATATTCATAGTTGTCATTTTACTCCTCATCTCAAATAGTTTCCTCACTCGAGGTGAGTTTGAGTTGAGGAACCAACTGTCAAATATAAGGTACGTCGCGATCTACCTTGAGGAAGGAATCATAGAACTTACGCGTATTTTATTCGATTTTTTTATATACTTTGAAGAGTTTTTTGTCTATTTGTATGATATATGGTATACGAGATGCAGAAAATCCAATTAAAGTGTGATAATGAAAATGAATTTAAAATTAGATTTCGTTTTTCTACAGATATTCTGGTGAACTTTTTGTTACCCTAGCTTGTTGTTTGAAAATGTTGGTGGTAAAGACGTGGATTGCCAATTCCACTCATGATTTGTTAGCAAGTGTTAACCGCTTTACGACTTTATGCAACAGGAATTAATGTCAACAAGAAACGCCTGAACCCATCACGAATATTGATCCTGTTCCAGTCTCTCACATTAGAAATAGTTTACGTGGTACATACCGTTACTAGGGATGCATTGATTGCAAGGCATTGTAATTAATAGCTACAATATCATAAAATAAAGTGTAGTGTATATGTGTGTTACTCTTAATTTAATAGATTGAATTTTAATTTTTTAACATTTAACTTCTTACATGTGTCAGTTTTAAATTCTTATTTACGCCCTTTTTTAAGAGTACCTACCATATTCTTTTTATAATACATTAATTTTTATAATTGCAGATTGATAAGGGTTTTCATTTAGGCAGCTTTCTTTTTAAGTAAATGGTTGTCTAACAGAGTAAAATAGGTACATATTACATGTGAAACATTTGTAAATGTTTAGTTTTAATTTTAATTTTTGTTAGGTTTAATTAAATAGGTAACTATAATAGAAGTAAGTACTTAGCTGTATTTTCAATATACCTATTTCACCTATTTATTTACCTAATAGTATAGAAAAATATATAGATATAAGTAGGTGGTTAGGCAAGACATTTAAATAAATTCAATATTAATGTTCAAAGTTTTATTTCTAAATATTGTCAATTGCAATTCAGCCTCTTCTCTCTTAGCTATTACAGTGATGAAGTTCCTGTGCAGCTTGCCTCTCAACTTTAATTTTCAAGTAGTTTTCCTCTGCTGCCTTTACTATCCGTTATTTCTCGATTATTTTTAGTTTGTGTAGCTCCTGTTCTCTTTATATAGAAAATTCCTCTTAAATCACTCAATTCCATAGATTTCTGAATCCTGTAATGTAACAAATAAAATCCATATTAAGGCAACTACCTATATAAAGATAATAATCATTTTACAAAAACAATTTGAATAATAATATTTAATATATTGTATTCTCATTAATTAATTTCTGTGGTGGGACATTTGTAATCTATTTGATTTTCATTTTAAATTCTGTTAAAAGAAAAATAACATTAAAAAATCAGTAAAAGTTGGTTGGACCTAGTAGCATGTACCTAGAAGGTACCTAAGTTTAATTTACTTAATGCTTGATGTAGGTACCGAAGGTGTGTTATTACATACTATCAATAGCTTCTAATAACTCAACAACAGTTTGCTCAGCGAGAGCAAACCAGCACTTCATCTTCACTAGTAGAAATACAACTGAATCATTGTACAACAAAATAAAGTTTAATGAAATAAATAAGTTTGATCTGCACTAGTACTTATTGTTGAATTTGTTTTGATGGGATTGTATTCCTCCGTTAGGTTAGGTCATGCAGCTTTTTTAGCTGCTGCGCTCCCCATAGTTGTGGCCAACGAGCTTAATTTATATTTTGTTATAACTATTGAAAACAAATCTCATCGCATTAATTAAAAAAACTGTCTTCCATATCCAGTCATTTGGAGCAAGTAAACACAATTAAACGACAACACAACACTGGTAATAGTGAAACACTACTAAAGATTTGTGATCCCAAGCTATCCACTTATCAAGTATCGCCATATTTTTTGCTCGGGACATGGTTTTTAGTTCAAGTGGATATATTTATTAGGTTTTGTTTATTTAAAATGTTCTACTTTTGTTTGACAAATGTGACACTTCAAGTTGTTAACCACAACAGCGCGCTCACAGACTGCTCTCCAAATAAGTTTAGCCAATATAACAACGAAATATTCCTCCAAATAATGACGTATTCGTGACGTATCCCCTCGACTCACACTCATTCGAGGAATCTCATAGTTTCCTTAATCTGTCAACTATGAATACGAATTTTGAGGGGCTATCGAGGCACGCCTTGAAGGCTCCTCGATTGAGTTGTGAGTCGAGGAGCTTTCGAGGTTAGAACTTAGTATATGGGTGTAAGCGTAGCAGAGACCTAAAATTCAGGTAAATAACAGATTGAATTTGTAAAAAAAATGTAAAAATACAGAAAAAAATCCTAGGTTTATATTTTAGGAGCTGCAAGACAAAAACCCCATGGCCGCGCCATTGAAACGGTGAATAACACTCTAGCGCCGATATCACGCTGAAAATGCATCGCAGACGTCTGAAATTCATTGTAAAATCTAGATTTGAATTTGTCGAAAATGTAAAAAATATACAAAAAATACCCAGGTTTAGATTTTAGGAGCTGTAAGACTAAAACCCCATGGCCGCGCCATTGAAACGGTGGAAAACACGTTATCGCTGATATCTCGCTAAAAAAGCATCGCAGAGGTCTGAAGTTTTTTGTAATACCTAGATTTGAATTTGTCGAAAATGTAAAAAATATACAAAAAATACCTAGGTTTATATTTCAGGAGCAGTAGTGCGGTATCGTATAAAAATAAGTTTTGATTATCTATCGAAGAAAGTAAGTATTAGTGAGTTTTTTTTTATAAACAACACCTATTAATATGTAGAACTACCGATAATATGCAAAACATATTTTTTATTCATAATACAAAGCCTTGCAATGTGTTTTGAATATTTCGATAGGGTGACCATGCCTTGTTGTTTACAGTAAACTTTCCACCTGTTGTAATAGAAATCATGTCCCAAGGATTCTAAATTGAATTAAAATGAAACGAAGAGATACAAAAACATAATAATATATCTTTATTTCTTTAAAAATCACATAAATCACAAATTGTTTACTTACACTAAGATATAAACTTCTATTAAAATCACAAATCACAGATTGTTTACTTACACTATGATAAATATTTTTTATTAATTAAGGGGACAATTGTCGAAATCATGCAAAAAAAAATTACATTTCACACAAACCAAAACTATAAAATAAGGTAACCACCTCGTATAAAACGTCAATATTTTTGAGATTTCTAATAGATGATGATTAAGATATTAAAAATCAGGGTAATATTATACTTTACTTTACATTGAGAATAAGCTCGCTAAGTGGGAATATGCAACCACTTTTTTTCTTGACCATCGATTACTTGGTGGAAATCTCAAAAATATTGACGTTTTATACGAGGTGGTTACCCTATTTTATAGTTTTGGTTTGTGTAAAATGTAATTTTCTTTTTGCATGATTTCGACAATTGTCCCCTTAATTAATAAAAAATATTTATCATAGTGTAAGTAAAAAATCTGTGATTTGTGATTTTAATAGAAGTTTATATCTTAGTGTAAGTAAACAATTTGTGATTTATGTGATTTTGAAAGAAATAAAGATATATTATTATGTTTTTGTATCTCTTCGTTTCATTTTAATTCAATTTAGAATCCTTGGGACATGATTTCTATTACAACAGGTGGAAAGTTTACTGTAAACAACAAGGCATGGTCACCCTATCGAAATATTCAAAACACATTGCAAGGCTTTGTATTATGAATAAAAAATATGTTTTGCATATTATCGGTAGTTCTACATATTAATAGGTGTTGTTTATAAAAAAAAACTCACTAATACTTACTTTCTTCGATAGATAATCAAAACTTATTTTTATACGATACCGCACTACTGCTCCTGAAATATAAACCTAGGTATTTTTTGTATATTTTTTACATTTTCGACAAATTCACATCTAGGTATTACAAAAAACTTCAGACCTCTGCGATGCTTTTTCAGCGAGATATCAGCGATAACGTGTTTTACACCGTTTCAATGGCGCGGCCATGGGGTTTTAGTCTTACAGCTCCTAAAATCTAAACCTGGGTATTTTTTGTATATTTTTTACATTTTCGACAAATTCAAATCTAGATTTTACAATGAATTTCAGACGTCTGCGATGCATTTTCAGCGTGATATCGGCGCTAGAGTGTTATTCACCGTTTCAATGGCGCGGCCATAGGGTTTTTGTCTTGCAGCTCCTAAAATATAAACCTAGGATTTTTTTCTGTATTTTTACATTGTTTTTACAAATTCAATCTGTTATTTACCTGAATTTTAGGTCTCTGCTACGCTTAGTTTTAAAGATCTCCGTGGCCGCGCGGTTCTCCGCGTTTCAATGGCGCGGCCACGTTCAAACCCTTATAACTTTTTAACCATATCTTCGACAAAGAACAATGCCCACTTCCCATACATTTAAAAACCTGATAACAAAAGTGTATGTATAGTAATAAAGTATAGTAGAAAGACTACCTGTAAGTTTAGAAAATAATGCCAGATAGTCATTTTTACGATTTAAACGCCATGAAGTCCAAAAAAATACAAATATTACTTTTTAGGTTAGGTTTTGCCGTTACCAAAAAAGTAGTAAAGAAATAAATGTGCTAGAACTGATTATTAACGCTTGGAAGTTTTTTTTTTGGTTTAAAATAGGAATACTTACCTACCTATCTATAGTCTAAAACAACTTTTTTACTTTGCGTATTCCTTGAAATCAGCTGCCTCTAAGTCACTGCTTAGGCTCTCAATAATGCCACTATAAATAGAGTGTCGAGCATTAACTGCTGTTTCAACAACAACAATAACGTTCTAGCATTCATATAGAATCTTGGAAACCCCTATCCAACATAATCACATCATTTTCTTGACAATATAATCTAAAAGATGAGTTTTCATAATATAAACATGTCAAATGTCAAAAAAATCCGTTTCAGTCGTGCGAATTCAATATAGCATACTGCATGATTAATTTATTTAATTATTATGTTATTTGTAATGAATATGTAATAAAGGTATAAGGAATAAAAAATAACATAATAATAAATACTTACTGATTAAATAAAACGTAAAATAATGAATAAAACTCAGAAACAGAGTTGAATAAAGTTATAGTTGCAATGTGTAAAATGGAACGTCGTAAAAAGAGTAGTTGAGGTGCGTTCGAAACATGGTATACGTTTACCTTTGACGTAGAATAAGCATAAATAAACTTAAAAATCTTTTTTTCCTGCGTTTCTTTTAACATTGTGATAAGCGTAATTAATATAGAATAAAATTAGCTAAATTTTAAGATTTAATACATTTCTATACATAGTCAGGTCAAAAATGAACATTCTTCTTTATGGTTTTGGGAATCAACTTTTACAAAATTTTACATAATCTTGGAAAAGTTTTTTTTTCGAAATATCGCCGTGGCCGCGCGGTCGAAACGCACACCTATTCTATTAGTTATAATAGAATTCTTTGTGGAGGAAATCGTCAGGAAAAGGAGGTAATTACCACCCTATCCACTAAACCTATTCCTACTTGCAAACAGCGTTTCTCTGTTCCATTTTTAAGGGTATAATGACCCTGGGGGTGTTTGAAAGCACATGAGACATTTCAGCATTCTCTCTGGGATATTGGTATTGGAACTGGTATCTGTTGAAGTCATGAGCGTCAGTTACCATTTACGATCTGGGCCTGTAGACGAAATCCCTTTCTGTTAGCGTTATACTTATAGCGGTAACGGAGAAATCAAATTGTATGGAGTTGACGTTTACTTACCAGATGTCACGTACAAATACAAATATGTCAACTGCATACAATTTGATCTTTCCGTTGGCGATAACGCTACCAGAAAAGGGATTTTGTCTACAGACCCAGGTGTGACGCTTTGCTTTTTTGCTAAAGTCAAAGCATTTATTACAATTAAATCATTTACAGGCACTTTTGTATTGTCAAGGAGTCGGTCGGTTAGTCAGAAAGTTGAAGCTAGTTGCATGTTCCAAAACGTAGGTAGGTGTCTATTGAGAAGAACGAGCAAGAAACTCCACTGACGCTCTTTTAAATCAAGTTTTTACAAAATACTGGTTACATTATTGTTGTATGTGTGAAAACAATGAGTAATCTAGCAACACAACACATATAAAACCATGCAGTTATTAGTCTTCTGGTGCGTTTCCAATTTGCTGGAGGTCTATATTTCGGTCAGTGGTTCTTTTCGGATGTGCAACGTGTAACAAACAAAGTAAAAACTGGCTCACTCAATGCTTATCCCCAAAAGGTCATTCTAGACAACAGTGCTCCACATTATTACATTTACATAATTCTGTAGCATAAACCACTATGTCTGAACTTTAAAAGACCATGACCTCTAAATTTGTGTCGGCCTTTATTTTCAGAGGTTACTGCATAAATTATTTTTACACTACTCTGAATTTAGCAAGCGTAATCACTCCATAGTATAAAACGTCGTCTGTCGTCGTCCCTCTGTACTGTAAGATCTTTAAAACTACATACCGGATTTTAATTCGGTTTTCATCAATAGATAGGGTGATTCAAGAGGAAGGTTTATACGTACTCATAGTTTGATATTGTTTTATGTTAATTTGTTGGCATATGACGATTATTGTTGATGATGTCTGAATAAATCATGCAGTCTGGGTACTTTAGTGGCGTGCTCCGCGTAAACCAATAGCGTTATATTCTACCCACGACCCGTGCAAAGCCGGGGCAGGTCGCTGGCTAACAATAATGTTGAAAGTGTAAATAGGAACAGCGTCATCAACTTTTATCCCCATTTTTTAAGGTATTTTAATGAGCAAGGGGTCCCCAGTTGGTGACGTTGTTGGACATACCTTGCCAGTTCATTTTATAGAACGGTTAAGGATCCTATTTACCAGTCAGGATGGTTTGTTCTTTCTTTCTTTCCTAATGATAATCTAGCTAGGTAGACATCTATCTACATAGCTTGCGGCAGCATCGACTGAGGCGCGATTCACTGACATTTTGTTGGCAACCTATCCCGCTGCAGTTTTTACGACATTACTTCTGGTTTACTGAATATAAACTACAGATCAGCTTTCATCTTTAAACCCACCCCCATCCATGGTACAGTAGGCTATCTAGTATCTAGTATTTAAATTGTTGTAAACTTAATTGATTGAAAAGTAAAAGCCGTACAGATCGATCGGTCAAAGTTAAGCTACGCTTGCCGCGGTCTGTCGGTGGATGGGTGACCATCCATTTCACACCGAGTTCCCTCCGTGCCTCCGAAAGCACGTAAAGCCGTTGATCTCGGCTGTGATTCGTAGATCTTGGGCAGTCAGAAGCCAGAAAGTCTGACAACCTCTTACTAAGGGGATTGTGTTACCCAGTAACTGCGTTGTGGAGGTCCGATAGGCAGTCGCTCCATGTAAAACACTAGTATGCAGTTGCATTCGGTTAAACTGGAAGCCGACCCCAACATAGTTGGGAAAAGGCTAGGCAGATGATGACTTAGCCATAATATTTTTTTAAACTAAGATATTATATTATATTTTTTTAAGACTCATTTGGGCGAAGAATAAAATTTACACTCCCTATATCCTTCTATATGTGCCAAATGCCAAGGTACCAAGCTTGTCACTGGCAAAATCCATGAAAATCTATTCGGGAGGCATACAGACAAACCAAAACTTTCGAATTTCAAATTTAGTACTTACTCGTAGTTACTTGCAGGCTGCAGTATGAAGGAGTACCATGGTAAAGTAAATAAACAATTAAGACGATTGATTAATTATTCAGTTGGCCGCCTGGCCGGTAACTTTAGCTTGAACTTCGTCTCCTCGGCCTGATGCCCCATTTCTCAGAGAATTTGTAATTCATACGCGGTCGTCACCCATTTCATACCGAGGTTCCTCCCTGCCTCGGATATCACGTAACAAAGCCGTTGTTCCCGGCTGTCGTTCATAAATCTTTGACAATCACAAGCCAGAAGTCTTTATTGGTAATCAGAAGCCAGAAAGTCTGACAACCAGTCTTTTCAAGGAGTGCCGTGTACCCAGTAACTGGGTCGTGGAGGTCAGACAGACACTCGTTCCTGACACTGGTATTCACAGTTGCGAAAAGGATACGGCTAGATAAATAAAGATGAATTAATTGAGCTATAAATTACTAAAGAACCATATACATAGGTATCTTCTATAATCCATATCCATACTTCCATACTAATATTATAAACGCGAAAGTAAAGAACTTTATTACGCTTTCACGATAAAACGGCTTAACCGATTTTGATGAAATTAGGTGTTAAGGTAGCTTGAACCCTGGGGAAGGACATAGGCTACTTTTTAATCCGCGACTACCGACATTCACGCGGACGAAGTCGCGGGCAAAAGCTAGTAAATCTATATTTTTAAAATGACTGATAAACAGGACCATTTAGAAAACATATTTCATTTCTCACGACTAAGTACAGCTCCATTGTTTGATACAATTATAAATGACCTTGGAACGGTCTTCCGTACCAAAACAAGCGAATTATCTAATCATAGTCATCATCATACAGGCTCGGGGTCATTTGAAAACTGCCAGTGTGAACTTCAACAACAAACATGGGTAATAAATTAGCGAAGATACCGCTCTCGGCTGTTTCATGATTTTTACTACGCAACGGATTTTCAAATTCAAAATCTTTTTTTCAGACAATAGATCCATTTAGTATCACCACATGAGACTAGTGTATAATACTGTTAGTAATTCTTTTTTTTTAATATCCCCATAAATTAATGGACGTCATAGACGTCTGTGCGCTCATGTCTTGACAAATGGACCATCAATTTTATTCGCCAGTGTAGCAAGGATGTCATGTTGGGTTGGTTGGTTGGATGTTGGATTTTAATGCGGTTTTCATCAATAGAGAGAGTGGTTCAAGAGGAAGGTCGTAAAGTTTGGTCTACATTGCACCCGTGCAAATCCGGAGTGAGTCGCTAGTTCTTCAAAAAAATTGTTATATTGTTCTTCTGAACTATAAAATAGAAATAAGTGTAGCGCTGTAGAAGAGCAATTTGCTCCAGCAGTTTCAATTTCATGTCAATATTTAGACACAGTATTACATGAGTATTAATACTACCGTACAGTAGCGACATGCTCCGCCCCCCTCCGAAGCACTGTTCCTCACCTCTTATCGCGTGGAACGTGCTCTCGGAAGTGCTTTTAGTTCGAGCGCATGTTTGTACAGTCTGTTATTTTGGTAGTAGTGTAGGCAATTATATCGTTTCGTTTATATGGAGTGTCGTGGGTGTGCTTTAGACGCCCACTGCTGGGCATAGGTCTCCCTCAAGGGCCCCAGGTTCAACCGTAATCGCCATGCTTGGCCGAGGCATGTTGGCGATCGCAGTAGATGTTGTGGTATTCAGAAGGGCGCTGCTGCCCATCCTCTGGTCAATATCCCTCTGTCACCTTGTATCTGTCTGTATTAAGACATTCCCGTCACAATAACGGAACTGAATGGGATCGGAATCTGGTGGGGACGGGACTTGCTTGTTTTCAACCGACTTCAAAAAGAAGGAGGTTCTCAATTCATCTGTATGTTTTTTTTTTGTATATTTGTTACGCGATTTCTCCGGCAAATGTAAAGCAATTTTGAAAACTTTTTTTGATGGATAGGGTAGTTTGATGGATAGTAACTTTAAATAAAAAAGAACACACATGACTTTAGTTTCGGAAGTCGGTGGCAATACAAAACAACAAATAGAACAGCCAAGCCACCGACTTCCGAAACTAAAGTCATGTGTGTTCTGTTTTATTTAAAGTTATTTTTCACTTTTTGGTTTTTGAAGGCGGCTGTCTTTTTTGTAAAAAAGCTTATTTGTATAGTTTTCTGAAAAACATTGCCCCACACTTGGAATTTCTCGTGTATCGTGAGTGTGTTTACAAACATATAAACTCACATATATTACACAAACAAGCATATCCGGAACAACTACCTGTAGCACCTGTAGACCATACAAATATTTTGTTCCGTGCGGGTTGGATTAAGAATCCAATGTCCTACCACAGTATAAATATTAGTACTACCGTACAGTATAGCGACACGCCCCGCCCTCCTCCGAAACACTGTTCCTGACCTCTTCCCGCGTCGAACGTGCTCTCGAAACTGCTTTTAGTTCGAACGTCGCGTAGACACGCACACACACGCATGTTTTTGTACAGTCTGTTATTTTGGTAGTAGTGTAGGTAATTAAATTGTTTCGTTTGTATGGAATGTCGTACCTACGACGGTCTTACCATGATTATCTTCTGGGACTTTTTAAAATGTTCTCAACATGTCTTTGCTGCCCTTCCTCAGATAGAAATTATTATGAATTATGGCACAAACGGAAATTGACAGGCAGTGCTATTCTTAG
This sequence comes from Charanyca ferruginea, assembly GCA_947361185.1. Taxonomy (NCBI): domain Eukaryota; kingdom Metazoa; phylum Arthropoda; class Insecta; order Lepidoptera; family Noctuidae; genus Charanyca; species Charanyca ferruginea. The sequence goes on along the minus strand of OX376056.1, from coordinate 11,761,598 downwards.
CCGAGACCGCGCGGAAATGAAATCACAGCGTGGGTTTACATCCCGATACAAGTATAATACTATTAAGTATGACATTTATTTTATAATAACATCAGTCGCTAACGGACAAGGAACGCGCATTGATCTTTTATACTGAATACGTATTTTCATCATCTATCACATTTCCTTACAAGTTTATAGCCATAGGACAGATATCTTATGGCTTTTGTCCACTTGCCCGCGTAATTTTCTTATGCATCCTTGTGTTTATTAAAAAGCACTCTAGGATAACGTAGGTTCCTATCAGCCAAAGAATTTTCAGAATCGGACCAGTAGTTGCAAACAAAGAAACTTCAGTTAAAAATAATGCTAGCTATAGATTATTCACAAAGGACAACAAATGTGCGATTATTGTGCAATAATGTTCTGCTGCAATATTTTCTGACTCGAGGAAATAGATATCTGATACATACCTGTTTGTGTTAAAGATAATGACTGCATATCACCTATAATATAGCTACACGTGCGACTATAAATGTTCAAATTAATATCAGTCTGCTTTCACTGCACATAACATATTTTGGCACGGCTGAAGAATCGCCATAACGTATACAAAATATTGAAGTACAGACGCCAGCACATCACGCCATACCTAAGTGTCAAATTTCCCCAATTAAATATGAACATTTAATTGGGCTTTTATAATAAAGTTGAAAATCTATCAAAGAAATTTGACAGATTGTAGTAGCTTGATGTGCTGGTCTCTGTACATAATATGGTGTACCTAACACAAATTGTGTTACACAATGAAAATTATGACACATGAACATTGAGTTATTATTTCTACGTAGTAATATTAGTTAAATGCACATGAAGGCAATCGTCGCATTGGCGTGAAGAAATGTATTACAATTACTCTACCAGTACTTAATGAACCTATAGACCTGTTTGAGGTATTTATTAATCTTCAAACCCACTGTTATCTAGGCAGGAATATAACCGCAGACGTCCTAATTTCTAACCACAAGGGTCCCCCGCAAATGGTAAATTAATTTTTGTTGTTATGTGTAATTTTTGTTGCTGTAGACATCATACAGAGTGAATAAAACAATAATAATGATAATAAGAAAGACCTAAATCCTAAATATTCCTTCCAAGTATACAACAGGATAATATCAGTAAAGGATAATATTGAACACACGATGACTCAATCTGAGGAAGACGCTTATAATACGGTCAAAGTATTCGATCTTTGTAATGTAATTGGCAATTCTACCGATGACGTTGTTAGGAGTTCCCGCATTGACGGCACTGAACATCTAGAAACTTAACGATTTGCGACACATTATGCAATGACGTAAAGAATTTATTGAAGATTTACTACTGGTAGAGTTGAAATAAGTCCTATCCGTGGTCCTATCTTATCTAACGAGCAACTCATCGTTACGAATTAGAGTGAATCATTACATATTTTGTTTGTTCTCTACATTGTACAGTATCTACACGCTCTACCGTAAAATAACAAAAGATCTTGGTTTTCTGGAGTGTAAATTATGTTCTTACTAGCTTCTGACTCCAAGTTCGGCCAAAGACTCGCTTCGCAGTCTTAAATTATCCTATGGGAAGATAAAAACTGAATAAAAATGTTAATGCTTTATGTTTTTAGCTGTCAATATCTATATGTGCGCCACATTCCACATACAGTTCAAGACACACTCACACACTCACTCACACACCCCACCCTCTCTTACATCCAGCCACACACAAAGACAAACACATACACCCACACCAGTTTAAAAAAAAATTGTACTTCTTAGTTTAATTGTCCAGTTCCTGCTGCAATCAACTGGTAGATCAACACAGTCCATAACTTATCATGAATATTGTTTGTTTGAATATAGCTTGATAGCTGAACACTGTGTCAAGATACAGGGAATCTTTGAGAGGCAGGGCTCAACAATATAGTGTACAGATTTTCTCAGCATATAAATAAGCACCTGTTTTAAACCTATTCATTAATACCAGTAAATTTCAATCGCATAGCTCACTTAAATCTAAGTAAGTTAGTTATGTCTGTAAACTGTTAATGAATAAATCAATTTATTAATATTATTATTATTTTCTATTGGTTTTTTTGTAGGCTAGTCGGGTAGACGGAAAGTACTGATAGCACGGGCCTAAGCCAAGTGATTATCAGCTGGGTTATGAGTTAAAGAGGTAGTAATAGGTACAATACGGTTTTGCATTACCTATGGCTTGAGAGAGAGATGAGGGTATGTTTAAATGGATAGGTTGGGGCGGGTTGTCTGATTCACATTGCAGGAACTTCCTCACCAGTCTGCACGTGTTTAGTATCACTGCCTTCTGCAGCAGGTGGTAGGTGTTAGAGGGCAGGTTCAGAGAAGTTAGGGACATGGTGAAGTTGTTTTGGTATTACTCCTGTTGTGGACAGCACTATGGGGACTATGGTTACTTTTTGCAGATGATTATTAAGTACTCCTTTCAGTCGTTTAAGTGGGAAAGACAGGGGCGTGCACAGAGTTTTTAGACAGGGTAGGCAGAAAAAAATAGGTAGGTATGCAGGGTCGACAAATATAGTTAAAGTTTACTTAGAAACCGATGGATATTTTTGAATAAAATAAAATAAAATTAATAGAGAATAAACATTTCAATGATTTAATTAAACATTCGAAAACATCCATCGGTTTCTAAGTCAACTTCAACCATTTCCGTCTTTCCGATGACCTGCATACCTATCTCTTTTGATGAATGTACCTACGTGATTTGCCACCTCAAATGATTCCTAGATTGACTGAATTTATAGACATCAATTTGTTTTTTTGCTGCCGTAGAAAAATATGAATAGGTCTGTATCGATGTAGGTAATGCCTCGTTTCAGGCGATTATATTATTTGAAAATAGTAGGAAAGGTAAACAGCCTAGAACAACCGCTGTATACTCAAGCGTCAGGCCCGCGTCACAGAGTAGGTAGGTATCTACCTCCTACCTACATTATAATAAGCTCTCTAACGTTTCGGCGTTTCCCGCCCCCCTAGCAAGAGTAGGTAAAGAAAAAACTAAGAAAATTTGCAGAAGAATACAGATCAAACCATCATACGAACAGATGTTTTCTATTTTTTTTAATCGATTTTACGATAGGAACTCAAAACAGGGTTAAAAATAATATGCGTAGAAGAAAAACGTTTTGCAATCTACTAAACAAGGAACAATTAGTTAGGTACTTACCTAATGTGTTTTTTTACCAATAAAATAATCTCAAGTTCACAACTTACTAGAAGTATAACAAGCACCTACCCTTTTCCCTTTCATGTGATGATGATGTGATTATCTATCATTATAAGTATTAAGTATATTGAGTACCGAAACCTAAACAAAATGTAGGCATTTTATTCGGGTTCGGTCAAATCCGACAACAACAAAATCTCGTCACATTTAATCGTAAAGCACGAATCTTCTACTTTAATTGATGTAATAAAACAGAACTGTACCAACCTCTTACGACCTAATCGCATGGTTAGTTTGTATTGATTGCAAATCTAGCGGCTATCCTCGATCAGTCTTTTTTCACCGAAGCCGAGAGAAAGTTTTGAAAAGGAATCATTTTTTAAGAATTGTCTATACCTACACAACTACACAACCACCACCAAACTTTCACAGTGAAGTTATTCCATTTTACACACTAGTAACAACGTTGAAATCATATAAAAATGCATTCACAAAACCATGAAACAAACCAAAACAAAAAAAATGGCGACTCAGAATAATTCACGTATATTTTTGTACCTACACAATTGTCGTATTCCGTCGTGTAAACTCGTGATAACTCGCGTGTAGTAAAATCTAAAAGGCAATGTCTTCAGTTTGCGTTGTGTGCGTGATTTGTGACATTGTGTGTCATGTACGAATAGAAAATGCACACGCGTGCTACGAGCCTGTCACGAGGCACACATCCAGACAAATATAATAATCTAGGCACAGAAATTTTGTGTCTCTCCCGTAGGGTCCTAGCGGCGCTAGTGCAGCGCGAAGCGATCGAAATGCGCGGACTAAGGCGCGACCGTATCGATGAGACTTCGTGTTACCACCGTTACGCGACAGATGGAGCTGATTTAAGGTTTTTTTATTAATTGAGAGTGTAAAATATTAGAGATATCAAAATAAATTAAAACAAGATAATAAATATTTATCTGAGTTGTAGGGTAGGCAATGTCTATGTGACTGTATGAACCGCACGCCACTGGGGAAAGAGTAACAAACATCCATCCGTTCATTCATACATCCATGCTTCCTCACTAACTTTCGCGTGTAAGACAGTGGAATTGATTGATTCAGGTTATAGTTATATAACAACAACAGACTTCTACAACATTTTGCACGGATTATCCAATTACTTCGCTTCTAAATGCACACATTATCCAATTACTCTTTGTTGCAGTTGATTATTCTAGCTTCTTATGCCACCTTAACAACAAAACAGGTTATATTCTAGAAGAAAAATGCATTTTCATTAGTAACTTTATTAAGCATGTTTGTTTATTTGTGAGCAGTTGACATAGATTGAACTCGTTTGTCTTCATGAATTGGGTAGTGCATGTTTCCTGTTCAACACTAATTTAATAAAAGAAGACGGTAAGTCGTAGAAAGGGAAACATCTCTTCAATGACAAGAAGTAATTTAGTCCAAACATTCGAAGTTAAATTATTTATTTCAATTATCGTTTTAATTGAAATAAATAACCACACCATTGACAAATGCAACTGGCTAAAGTATTAGAAACGACAGCAATGATAACAAAGAATACTGACCTATGACACTTTTCATCAAGAAACTGTAAACAGGATATTACAATACATCGCCCAAACCACGGAATAATAAAAACAAGAGGAAGTGCCCTTAGTCTTACTTAATACTGGATCCAGTGTCGCCAAACTCACACATTTGCAAATTAAAATGTACTTGCAATACACAGAAAACGATGATATAATTGGCTACAAATTATAAACGCAACTTTGGCGAAAAGCTTATTTATTGTTGTTAGAAATTAAACCGTATCACAACTGACGAACGTTGCTATTATTTTACATGTCAAAATCATTAAAGAGATTTTTTCCATCTAACAATCCAATTCGAGCAATGTCCAACGAGTTCAGCTATTCGACGCTAGAGAGCGCTGTTACCAAATTACTTAACATGACATCTATTGTGACTATAAATAGATGTCATTTTCGCATGCAACTGTTATTAATTTTTCTATTCAATGAGAGATGTGGTCAAGTTGTCGATAATTTGTACAATGTAAGAAATATAAGTACCTACTGTGTTTAAATTGATCTTTTTAATATACGTAATGGATCAAAAATGATGATTAATTAATTATGTATGCGTATATTGACATATTTTTCTGCGATACCTTTCATTGAGTCCGTAATATGATTGTAACTATGTAGAAAATTGATTGACATCTAAATTTTTGTGAAGATAAACTATACACACGTAAGTTGTATATAGAATATTTATAGGCCTACGTCTAACCGCGAATGAATGACTATTTGCCAGAATATAGGTATAAGGTTTTTAAAACTCATTTATTAAAAAAAAAGTTTGGTACTCTAAAAACATACCACATGTTATTGTTTTATCGACACGAACTATTTGCATTAATGTGTCGCATCCCTAAACGAGTAGCGTCGAAGTTTCTAGAATTTATGCCACGTAAAACGATTAGAGTCAAGACAGCGAGCAAGCTAATTTAGACTTTAATTAATGGTCATAAGGTAGTTTTTAGTTCGCGTCAAAGTAAAAATATGGTATTGTCAATAAAAATCGATTATGTTGAAATATATGAAAGTTTTATACTTTTTGGTGATACGATATACCTCTGCAAGAAACATTATTTGCCCAGCTATCATTTTTGCATGTAAAAATTGCACAATAAGGCATGGTTGTATTTTTTTTCCTTACGTGCGATATTTTGCGATATGTCACGGCGCTGCTAGTAGTTGATCTCGACTGGACCAATGTTGATCATTTCCACATAATTGTGCCACACGTTCGATGGCTGCGTGGCACTTCCCCTTGTTTTTATTATTCCGTGGCCCAAACCAAAACAAATCACACTTTCTTTTATTTAATTATCAAACAATAAGAAAATGAATCACTAATCGTTTACAATAATGTGTGCGTTACCCCAACAAGAAAGTATCTGCTAGAGTTATATGAGTAGAACGTATAGTTGGTGCCTTATCTGCTGTAAATGTGCCCCCACATAAAAAATGTGTGCCCCCTGTCGTTTCGAAAAAAAATCGAAAAAACGATTCTTGCTGGGGTAACGTTTTTCTAGCAGGAAAATTCTAAACGAATGATCGGAGAGAGAAAAACTGTGCATGGCCAGATAGCTTATATGTGTGCCAAAATGTGCCCCCAAAAATAAAATCTGTGCCCCTTCAGATTTTCGAGATATTGCATTTCCTGCTGGAGTAACGTTTTGATGAATAGTATATCTCTAAAACCATTGCATGTGCCCCTGTAGAATAAACATACGCGAGTAGCTCTTAATGTGTGCCCCTTTGTGCCCCAATTAGATTTTAGAAAATATTTATAGTTTTCAAGTTATCGCGGTTTTATGAAAACCCGAAAAAACATCGCAGCGCCTAAATGAGACAAGGCATAACTTCGCTGAAAACTGTATTCGGTCTTTCTTGACGCTAATAATAACCATACAAAGTTTCAAAAATGTTCATGCATGCGTTTTTGAATAATCTTGCTAAAAGTAAAAACGATGGTGTCATAACTTTGACGGCAAAATACAAGGAACTGGCACAATCCCAGATGTGTAGGTGTAAACCAAAATCTTGTGCCTTTAGTCAAAAATATATGGTGAAAATATTGAGCTTCAAATGTTACGCATTAAGTAAATATAAACAAAAAACCAAAATATGTAAACAACGGCTGGTTATCCGACCAAATCTGAATGACTACTAAAAAGCGACGGATTCATACTTAACGAGGACCTTCTTTATTGGACGTATTATACCTAAGCTGTTGTCCTTACAGTCGCGTTCAAAAGTTTTGAGGGCTAATTAAAAAATATATTAAATGCACCTTGTGACTATATAAATGAAACAGCTTGTTGATGTGGAAATTATTATTTTTATTCCCTTAATTTTAATTCTTAAAGTAATTATTGCATCAAATCACAGATCAAATTTCCTACCTATAAATATTATAAATTATTTGCACGTTGTGTAGTCATTATTATTTAAATCACAGATCAGTTTTTCATAGCCTAACATAATTATAATTAGTAAACATCACAAAAAATCACAGATCAATATTAAGTATAAGAATAATATTGTGTAAAAAAATATTAAATTTGAAATTACAGATAAATAATATTCTTACGAGTAACTTGCATATACATACAACATTATCACATGACTGTGGAATGACACTTAGATATCTAAAACGCCATCAAATCAAAATTATGTGACAATACATAATCAGCATTAATATAATCGTTGGTTAATAATTATAAATCCCTCATAGGTACGTAATACGACATACAAAATGGAAACACGTTGCATCACAGATCATTGTGCGGTTGACTATAGGTATACACTAAATACAACTCTCAAAACTGTAGGTACCAACATTTATTTGGTTAAGGTGAATGCTCCAACCAACCCGCGTAATTCAAATTTTCTTACGTTTTTTGGAATTTGCACACCAGTGCTATGAGTGCTAGGTTGTATGTTGATTAAAATATTATTAAGAAGTATAATCATCAATATGAACTTGGAGGGTTGCTCCAAGTTCATAAATGTGTAGGAATGACTTTTTCTGTTTTTCTTGGTTCCTACACCTTTATGAACTTTGAAGGTTGTATTGATGATTTTGATGATTATAATTCTGTAACTACATGCGTCTTACAGCCGCGAATAATATTTTAATCATCATACAACCTAGCACTGGCTTGCAAATTGCAAAAAAACGTAAGAGAATTTTATTTCGCGGGCTACCCTGGAGCATTTATCTGACCCTGTACAATTTTGTCTATTCTACTATGTAGACTATTACATGTGGCATAATATTATATTTCCCAGGTCGTTGGATTTTACTATATAAGTCATCATAGCATTCAAATAAATTACTATTTTTTCTGTAGCAGTGAGCCCTGTAATTACCAACACTTTTGGGTTTCGAAGTGGGTTCATATTCTATTACAGACAGAATTGTGTACTCCTTATTATTTACTTCAATGTTACGAGGCAGATCATCCAAGTTAGCGCACACGTCATGAAGTTCATAAATGATAATATCTTTAACATTGTATATGAATGATATATTTCCAGCGCAACAAATATGACACTCTGGAGTAAATTCTGTTCTTAAACATGATTCGCAAGCTTCTTGTAGGTGGTTGATACCTTTAGTATTTATTATATCCAAGTTCAACGGCAAATACTTGCAATTGTACAATTTGTTTTCATCTGCATGACTTGTGCACATACTATTAGAGCAAACTCTTTGTCTTATAGCGGAAACGAATAAGCTACTTGTACATATTTCATCTAATATTTTGGTCGTATTACATGAACAGTCAACTACGTATTGGGTTTTTGATTGTTTAAAAAGTTGAAGGAGCAATTTCGCTCTCAGGTCATATAATTTTTTACCACAATTCTTGGCATTCGATAATTCTTTAATTAATGATAAGAAATCATGAAATTCTCCTTTATTAATCTGTGCATCTACAGAGTCTCTAAATTTTTGTCTATCTTTGTAAGCTATCGCAAACGTTTGTGAAACAGAATCGAAAGCACATGTGTTTGTTATTATAGTACTGTTCTCAGCGGTTTTAGAATTTGCCACGTTGCCGTTTTGTAAAATATAAATTGGTTTGGGTTTTAAACTTCTGGGTGTGGATACGGCTAGCCCTCTCCAATTTTCAATTTTTATCGGGTTATCTTGAAAAACTGACTGTGCCTCAAAATCATTATTTTCGCACTTCAAGAGGTTAGGTTTTGGTCTTTTTGTCCTTTGTGTTCGCACAGTTTGTTGAGCTCGTTTACTTGAATCTATTCTGTGCAAAACGTCACTGGAACTAAGTTTTACAGCTCCATTTATAAAACCATGGTGCTGTACTAAAAACTCGTCTAATCGCACGCGTTGGTTTTTCGTATCAAAGTATATAGTTTTTAAATCTTTGAAATGATTTTCAACATTAGAGCTTGATGCATAGTGTTTGGCATTTTTGAAATGTCTGTTCATAACGCAACCCCACAGTGGAATTTTTTTCAGAAGTCGTTTTAATGTACTGTTCAATTCCGGTAAGAAATATTCATTTTTGTTATCTGATGGTTCAACTAACTGCAGATACAATTTTTCGGTTTGTATTAAGTCATCATAAAAGTTTATTAAAGGTAAAGAAACATCTTTGTCATTTTCGTTGTGAAGTATTTCGATTTTTGGTTGTATGTCATTTTCAGTATGAATATCTTCTAAATTTTCGTGATTCGTGTGATTTATAATTTGGACCTTTAGGTTTTCAAAAGCTTTATTGCATTTGGGCTGCAAATCATTCAAGTCCGTACTCCTGAACTCATGGAGCGATAACGTGATTATGTCTCTTAAAACTGTTTTAAGTTCTTCATAGCACCGGATCTGCTGAATATGTTTCAAGCAGCGAACGTAAAATAACTTAACTTTTTCGGAAGTTTTATCAAAACAGGATTGTTTATAAAGATTTTTAATAAAATGGGATTTATCCATGCGAACATAACAGAGAGGTATTGCTGCGGTATTTCCTTCAAGCACATCAAAACACTGTTTTAAATAATCATTGAATTCAATTTTTAAAAATACTTTAGTAATTGCTCCTAACAGGGCAGAACTGTCGTCACTAATTATTTCATCTGGCAAAACTTTTCCGATTTGCCACGTATTTAACCATGTGGTTATCGTCTCCATTGTATGGGATTCGGAGGCCATGTAGCACATTGGTACACTGGTATCCAGAGTGTAGGCAACCACTGCATATAAAAATAAATGTTTAGGAGTGCGATATTTTAATAAATCATTAGAAGGTGGTGGCTCAATTGGCTGAAATAAGGAGCCAGTAGCATCAATAGAAAGTATTTTCGACCTATTTTTTAAAGTTTCATTGTAATATTGGTTTTGTTAATTCGTCCAAAAATATGTGAAGAAGGGAACAAGACTGATTTTACGGATAAAATTATCGTAAGGAATGCAGTGCGCCATAGCATACAAAGATAGTATTGTATTTTTGTCAAACTGTAGCGCACTTCTGGCTTCATGACGCATTTTTCTTAAATTGGGTAATTTAGGGAAAGTTGTTGGCTTTTTTGGATTATCTATAGTCATTACCTCGTTTGCCATCGTGTGTTGAACTTTTAAAGCTTTTTCGTATATTAACTTTTCTTTGATTCGGTTTACTCTATCAGAAGTAAGTCTGTTTTTAATTAGTGGGTCATGAGGATAATTTTTGTTGTAATTATTTAATTTACAAGTAACCTTTACGTAAGTTTTAGATGGGGGGGAGATATTCAATGACAGTAGCGCGTCACATTGGGTACACCTGCCAGTACATTTGATTTCATTAAAGTTAAGATCAGCAGGTACATAACTATTACTGAAAGCAAATGTACTCTTTATATTAGTTCTAAAAAAGATTTGGTCTTGAATTTCGTTAGTCCACTTTTTTGGTAGGAGACGGTAAATTGAATTTTGGGGTACGATGTTCGAATATTCTGCAAGGCTCATTTGAAATGTTATAATGTCGGAGTCAGTATCTTTTTTTTCTTCAAATAGGTTTATACAATCATCGAAATCAAAAAAATATGTTTTATTTCTTCTAATACATATTTGTATGGCTTTAATGGCCATATTGTGGTTAAATTTTTCACGCAATTCCTGCTGTATGCAAATATAAACATTATTGCTTTTAGGAGGAATTGCTGCTTGGAATTTGTCTTTATATTTACTAATCACTCTCTTTAAATATTCTTTAGAAAAATTTCCTTTTCGAGTTGACATTATTGTATAGTAAAATTGTCAAAATTGTACGTATGTGAATGAAAGAACGGGTGTGTTAAAAAAAAAAAGAAGAAAATAAAAGTAACTTAAAAATAACTCTTGAGAGACTTGTGAAGCGGCTTACATTTCTCTACCGTATCTTTTTTGGGGCAGACTACCCGCCCGTTGGTGGGACGACATTGTGAAGGAGGGCCTGTATCATATTGGGTGAGGTTGGTGCAGGACCGTAGTATGCTGAGAAGAGGCATATACCATATGAACTTTCTTGAAGGTGGGTATTACACTGAAAAATAATGGAAATATTTCTATTTGACTTTTTTTTCTTCAGACAATTTAATTCGGCAGTATATATTTCTTGAAGGAACCACGAGCAAAAAAATACTCGTACCTACTAAGGGACCAGGACCACGGGCAATAAACGAGAAACTTGATTTATGTAGGTACGTCTCAGGTCTGAGATGTACGTTCAGCCTTCAGCGTTTAAAATGACGACATAGGTTTTGTACTTGGCCCAAACCAAGTATTGTAATTGGCCCAAAACTCCTGAATCTATTTACCCATTTCCTGACTCTACACTATTTTTATAGGTTGTAAGTTTGTGTATATCCAAAGACTAATAAATTCTCTATGTGTATATCCGTGGATATAAGATGTTGTGCTCAATTTTTTCCAGAAGTACTCCAGCAATTAAGTTTATAATACAGTTCTGATAAAATTTAACCCTGAATAACATACATTTAGCCTGATCGGTCCGCCAGAACTTTTTGAAATATATATATTCTATAGATCAACAAAATTATTACTTACATCATCTAGATAAACAATGGGAACCCCTCCCTGCTTGGTTTATATTATTGTTGTTATGGCTGCCATAGAACATTCTGTAAAAATCAAATCAATTATTTAGTTATTTCGGCTAAAAAGATACAGCCCTGTGACTGTGACATGTTGAGTGTTGACGGATTGTGGTCGAGTCTTAGTTTTGGAGACATGAATTCTTGTCATGAATTATTTTTTTACATAGTAACTAGAAGTTATTAAGGGATTATATGTCATCAACCTACCACAAGAAGAGAATTAAATACGTATTATACAAAAAAGTAAACAAATTACTGAATCGCTTTTGACGAAATTTCTATTGGACCAATCGGAAAGTATGTATATCCTTTCAGATGAAAACAAAACAAACATGATTTAGAACATATTAGTTAAAAAATAAATAAATAGGTACAGTAATGAAAAAAAAATCCCAAGTGCTTGATAAGGTACAAGTATTTTTAAATAAGTCAAAACAATGCCATTAAATACTTACCACTGCAGATCGTGCCATAAAATTCACCACCCCTACAACCACATAATTGTTATAAAATGCTTATACGCCACTTTCAACCAACTTAAAAAAACGTAAACAAACAGTATCAGTGCAACTGCATGACTCAACGTAACAGTGTCCTTGGCGTCATAACATAACTGCAACTGTTTACCAATACCAAGTAATAATCCAAACGCACTTCCTAGTCAATAAACACTTTGTATCCATTATTCATAATAGAGCGACGTTACACGTAACTGTCTCTGTCACACTAACACCGTACGCGTACTAGCTGTCTCACTTTCTCTAAGCTACACAAAGCGATTCCTTGCGTGACGACGTCAGCGGACGCCGCGGGGCCAGAGATGTATGTAGCGCGGTGTGGGGAGGCGAAAAAAGGGAATCTTCTGGTAAATGCTCCAACCAGCCTGCGAAATTCGAATTTTCCTACGTTTTTTTGCAATTTGCAGGCCAGTGCTTGGTTGTATGTTGATTAAAATATTATTCGCGGCTGTAAGACATATGTAGATACAAAATTATAATCATCAATATCATCAATACAATGCTCTAAGTTCATAAAGATGTAGGAATGAGTTTTCCTGTTTTTTCTTTTTTCCTACGCCTTTATTTAGTACGAAAATATTTAGTGTCAGTTTATTTGTTGTCACGAAACGTCGCTGCAATTTGTACAAAAAAAATACGTGTGAATAACAGTGCATTTCCAAATAAAGAAGCGAGTATTATTTTCATAGCATTAGCCTATTAATACAATTCATGTATGTATCGTCTTTATCTGTATATTACAAGTTATTCTGATATTGTGGCTAATTGAGGTTGTTTCTCACGAAAATGCTACACATATGAGTCACATTTCGTCACTCATATGACGTAACTCACATCTACGTGTAAAGTTAAAACATGTTTACACTGCGGCTGAAAATTTTAACAAATTATATGCCGGCGGCGTCCGGTGTTATCTCCATACAAAACGTTTCACTAATAAATAAATCCGACATTTACGGAAAATAGATATAAAAGAGTTTTAGTGTAATTTTTTAAAATAATAATTTGGAGGTTTCGAATAAATGCTAAATTTGATCATTAAACCTGCATTTTAGCTCCCTGCCGGACCCTGCTCAATTTGAGCAGTAGGACATAGTTTTAACTCTGCTTTACAATAAATGTGACTTACATTAGTATAAAAATACAGGTATGTCACAAAACAGTTTGGTCACGATTTTGAGCATGTTAGTCACATGTACATTTTATTTGAAAATGGCTCTTATAAATGTACTTAATCATGTGTAAGGTCATAGAAACAGCTATTAAAATATAATCCAATAACAACTTTATTTTATTAGTTATTACTTTTCTACTTCAGTGTACTCAGGCACAACACGTGTGAACCGGTTAGTGAGTAAAGTAAAGAAGGTCATCGATATGTATGAATCCGTCGCTTTTTAGTAGTCATTCAGATTTGGTCGGATAACCAGCCGTTGTTTACATATTTTGGTTTTTTGTTTATATTTACTTAATGCGTAACATTTGAAGCTCAATATTTTCACCATATATTTTTGACTAAAGGCACAAGATTTTGGTTTACACCTACACATCTGGGATTGTGCCAGTTCCTTGTATTTTGCCGTCAAAGTTATGACACCATCGTTTTTACTTTTAGCAAGATTATTCAAAAACGCATGCATGAACATTTTTGAAACTTTGTATGGTTATTATTAGCGTCAAGAAAGACCGAATACAGTTTTCAGCGAAGTTATGCCTTGTCTCATTTAGGCGCTGCGATGTTTTTTCGGGTTTTCATAAAACCGCGATAACTTGAAAACTATAAATATTTTCTAAAATCTAATTGGGGCACAAAGGGGCACACATTAAGAGCTACTCGCGTATGTTTATTCTACAGGGGCACATGCAATGGTTTTAGAGATATACTATTCATCAAAACGTTACTCCAGCAGGAAATGCAATATCTCGAAAATCTGAAGGGGCACAGATTTTATTTTTGGGGGCACATTTTGGCACACATATAAGCTATCTGGCCATGCACAGTTTTTCTCTCTCCGATCATTCGTTTAGAATTTTCCTGCTAGAAAAACGTTACCCCAGCAAGAATCGTTTTTTCGATTTTTTTTCGAAACGACAGGGGGCACACATTTTTTATGTGGGGGCACATTTACAGCAGATAAGGCACCAACTATACGTTCTACTCATATAACTCTAGGAGATACTTTCTTGTTGGGGTAACGCACACTACAATAATGCTCCTTGTTAAAAGGTGGTCATTCTAAACGATCGGTCGTAAAACTCGATGCTCAATGGGCGGAAGCTTATGTAATTAGTTACATAACATTAAGAGTTATTTTGTACGCTTTCTTAGCTTTGAAGTAGCCATAGATGATTTGGTGCACTATTCATTGATAGGAGGAAATCACTTCGTAGTTGTACTCTCTACCAGTCCGAACATAGCTCCCTATGAAACTCTAAACATTATTGCTTACAGTTTTCATTAAAGTGCTGTCAAAATGGCTTGTAGATCTTCTCAATATTTATGATATTCCCAAACAGATGATGTTTGGTTTCGTATTAATTAACAACGTTATACTAATTTTGATTACGTAATACCGGATGCAAAATCTACCAACTATGAAAAAAATGCAAAAAAGTTCGACATACGAATCCGAAATCCGAAATACATTTTAAAATGTGACAACAACAGAAGGCTAATTCTACTAATTAAAAACATTCAAAATCTAAGCACAAGCTCATCTCAGCTACAATCGATGTCGTAAAACATAGGTAGGTACGAGTAAATTAGAGACATTTTTGACAGATAATAAGATAAAAATATAGGATTGCCCCCCTGCAGTTCGTTACAGTTCGTTGCAGTTCGTTACTATTGGCAAGTCACAGATTTATCGTAACTTAGTAAGGCAAAACTCTGGCCTTTAGCAGTTTCCCAGCAAATTAAATTATCGGTTTTAGGCATGCAGAGACTAGAGAATGTCTCCTTAGAAATGTTATTTTGATTGACGCAATGTTTTCATCCTTTTCGTCTCTTCCGAAATTGACCTAATGTTGGCATCCTGTCTATCTTCTTTAACTGCCTAGCCGCTGGTCTAACCAGATGGAGCAGAATATCAGCATTTAGTTTGCGAGGACATTTTTAATGTCCATCTATTTTATAGTCGTGATAATTTTACAGACAAAATATATGTCCAAGTCAGAACAGCGTGATTGTCTAAAGATAGTCTCTACGTAAAATAATAAATACTAATAGAGAGCGTGGGGTTATCCCATAGATAGAATATCCGTGGGTTATCCCTACTTACCGTATTCCTTGATCTTTGACCCTATGTCATGATAAGAAGAAAAGGAAGGAAGAAACTCGGATTATTTACTCAAACAAATGATTGCTTTGTTTATTCGTAAATTAATAAGCTTGTTGGGGGGAAACCCGCAAGAAAATAGAATGTTTTTGCCGTTAGACCTCTTAATTGTAAAATTGACGACACGGTTGTGCGATTGACTACTGCGCTGCGTGTCGCGGGTTCAATTCCCGCATGGAACAAATATTTGTATGATAATTGTTCCGGGTCTGAATGTTTGTTTATGTGAGTTTGTTTGTAAATGCACCCACGGCACAGGAGAAATTCCTAGAGTGGCAACGTTTTTTTTAAGAAATAAAAATCTATTATTTTTCTTCAAAAATCAGCATGACTATTGAATGTATATTAACCAAACAAAATGGTCTTTTCGCGATAAGTTCCACCTGAGATGTTCTTGGAAGACTACAAATTCCCTTATTGGTCTTGTAGTGTATGCGCAGACGCAATGTCGAGGCAGTCGCTTACTGGCCGTAGGCGAGTGCAAACGTCTTCTGGACTCCGCATACTCTATATCTATCCGAGTGTCTAAAAGCAGTGTTTTATTGGCTCTCGAGACATTACAAGTGGCGACGAGGATAAAACTGAGGTACACGTAAGTACATGCTAACACTAAAAATAAAAAATTAAGGAAAGAATAAGTAATTATTGGTCATTGCTTATTAGTTGTTTGCGTGTAGCTTCGTTCCAAATAGCTTAAAACAAATGGTTGGTATTATAATAGAAATTATAAATGTTGGTTTAAGCAAATGAATACTCATCACACGATGAGTTATGTAACCTAAATCAAAACCACTTATGAACCAAGTCAACACGTACCTATACAATTCTTACTGATATGCAAATTCATGCCATTATCGTTCATTGCTAAGGGCCATGCATCGTTTCAGATGGAAAGAAAATAAGGCCATGCAAAACTATGGTTTAAACAATACTACAAAAAATTATGTATATTGTACACGTTTGCAAGCAACCTGACGGTACCTACCCACAATATTATTAGTTAAAAAGTTTAACCAATATAATGTGATGTATGATCGACATAATGAGAAATATCGATACATTTACAAAATGTCGACTAGCCTATATTGCAGTTCGGTTAAAGATATTATATCTACTTATATTTTAAAATTTGTTTTACATGTTGTATCTACTATTAAACAGAGCTTTAAATAATGACAGCTTGAATAATAATTCAATTGTGTTTGGACGCGATACAAAGTATGAGTATTGTGTTTATATTAACTTTTACTATTGTATTATGAACAACAATTACATCGTATCATTTAAATTAGGCACTTATCTATTCGTATGCTTGCACAATTTATTGAGAAAGTCATAGTTATAATAAAGGTTCACTTAAAGGCCACGCAATGAGTAAACAACAAAGGACCAAGCAGATTAATTACGTAACAATTTTAAGGGACTGTATGTTTAAATAACATATCACAAAAATATGTACAGGTCCACGCAATAAGTACTTACAAAATACAATAGGGCTATGCAGTTCTAATACTCGTACGGATTTTCAGTAAAAGTGACGCAAAAATAAGAGTCAATGAGCATATTTTATTGCTGGCTGCCCGAAAATGACTCATGCATCATCCACACATCCCAACTTGACCATTTTGATTGCGAAGGCAATCAGACATCTGTCGGCACTCGCTGGTTAGTATTCATCATTACCATACTATTTTCCAGTATACCAGAAAGATTGTATGTAAACTATGTTTTACTTCTTTGTTTGCATTTTGACATAAAAGTATTACGGTCATGCTAATATAACCTGCACGCCACTATAAAATCATTTTGATGAAAGACCCTAACGCAAGCACAGTAAAGATATCTAACAGTATTGTCACTCGTTTAAGGTCACGCGCTTAAGTACCTACGGCTCGCTTTCGTTCGAACGTCCAAAATCCAGTCGGGTTGCCACGCGCTCGCTAAGTGTACGTATACCGCAGATAATTTTTTTCTGATACAGTTTAATTAATAGTTCCGTACGATACTGCGACCGCAGCTTTAATAATGGGTAGTCGTGCAAATTGCAGTGTAGACGGCTGTCGAAATAAAATAACCAACAAAAGTTTATCCTTTTTTACATTACCTAAGGAGGAGGAAAGGTAATTATTTTGTATTTTTTTTTTGTTGATTCTTTTTTTGTATAATAGAGAGTTCTTTGTGTAATGTTAAGAAGAAAGTTTTATGATAGTACGTAATTATAAGTAGGTACCTATTGATTTGGTTAGATATTTTACATAGGTACTTATTATTTTTCAAAATATACACACAATAACTAGTCAACTGTAAAAAACAAAAATGTAAAAACTGTTTTTTATTCACCTATTCTTTTTAACCCCCGACGAAAAAGAGGGGTGTTATAAGTTTGACGTGTCTGTGTGTCTGTGTGTCTGTGTGTCTGTCTGTGGCACTGTAGCTCTTTAACGGGTGAACCGATTTGAATGCGGTTTTTTTTATTTGAAAGTAGATTCTCTAGCGATGGTTCTTAGACATGTTTCATCAAAATCGGTTCAGCAGTTTTAAAGTTATCAGCTCTTTTGTTTGCTGCGGTAGGGATCTTAGACGCATACCGAATGTTTACTTTGCTTTCAAACATATTATTATAGGTGACCACACTGACCACACAAAACCAAACTAAATTACATTTAAAAAATTTAAAATAAAAATTAAATTAAAAATTTAAAAAAACCCCCAACGCAAAACATAAAAGCGATTATGTAAAAAGTAAAAAATAATACTTTTGTTGAGCCATCAAACGTTTGTTCGTTGAAATGGCGCTATAATGTCGCGGCGGGGTACCGCGTAAGTCAAATCTCATTGCAAATCCCTGAGTTCGCTATTTTACCTATTGCTATTGTTATTTTAGCTATTGCTGACTTAGCGGTACCCCGCCGCGACATTATAGCGCCATTTCAACGAACAAACATTTGATGGCTCAACAAAAGATGTTATTTTTTACTTTTTAATTGCTTTTATGTTTTGCGTTGGGGGTTTTTTAAATTTTTAATTTAATTTTTATTTGAAAGTTTTTAAATGTAATTTAGTCTGGTTTTGAGAAGTTGTAGATACGTCTAAAGTTGTATTTCGTCATATGGATCTTTTTTTATATTAAAGATATCACCCTGAGAATGCGTTTGGTATTTATATAATTCAATTTTGGAAAAAGTGTGGATTGGATTCTTTTTGCGTAACTACGTCCAATTGGCACAACCGTATTTTGGCACAATCGTACCCAGTTTACATTATGTTTAAATAGCAGGGAACCGGTGCTTTGGCCCTTAAGTTTATATAATTAATTTTCAAGTTTTTAGTTTTCATTTCGTTAGTTAATTAATATTCCTCATTCCCTTTCAACACAGTATGCATTATTGTACTAGTCAAGCCCTTCCATTTGATATCCATACTGAGGGAGTCGTGAAAAAAAAAATGTAATTCGCCATTTTGTGGTGCCGGTCATCTTGGCTTTGAAATTTATCATAGTGTAAAGTATTCTACTAGTGGAGCCCTTTCATTTGATACCCATATTGATGGAGTTGTGAAAAAATATGTGATTAGCTATTTTGTAGCGGCGGCCATCTTGGACCGATTTTCATCAAACATAGCTAAGAACACTCCCGACTAATTCACCTTTCAAATAAAAAAAACAAAAACAAAATCGGTTCATCCGTTCGGGAGCTACGATGCCACAGACAGACACACACACACACACACACACAGACACGTCAAACTTATAACACCCCGTCGTTTTTACGTCGGGGGTTAAAAATAGCGAACTGATGGTAACTAGATTTGCAACAAGATTAACAACTAGATTAGCAACAAAAATTTGATAATATCGAAGCAAATTGGTCGGAAATGCTGGTAAATTAATAGACAGTGAATGAAATTGAGGGACTGACTTACTTAAGCGGTACCCCGCCGCGACATTATAGCGCCATTTCAACGAACAAACGTTTGATGGCTCAACAAAAGTATTATTTTTTACTTTTTACATAATCGCTTTTATGTTTTGCGTTGGGGGTTTTTTTAAATTTTTAATTTAATTTTTGTGTAATCATTTCATAACATAGACAGCCCTAGCGTTGCGTAATTTGACGCAGGTAATCGCCCGACACCACGTCAGACAACGTAGTAGATACTCTCGAGCGTGTGCGTAAGGTACATTTTAGCGCGCACGAACGGCTGTAATATTTTTGTAGGCAGATAAAGCGTTAGGTATCTATCTTTTTCTATGGAGTGAACTATCTGTTCCAAAGGAACTATTAGTTAATCTGTGACGCAAGTGCACACTCTTTACGTATGCACAAAAAGCGTAGAAGTCCTTGGATATATTTATTAATTGCTTAATAAGCCTACTATAAAAACAAACTTTAAGCTAAGCTAATCTTCAGTTCTTTAAAGCAATATGATAGAATGGCCATTCATAAGTAGGTACATGCAATCCGAACAGTGAGGCATTATGTTATTATTGAAATCAAAGAAAACTTAAAATAATTATTTCAATAAAATTAGACTAAAAGAAGAATGGAAGTAACCCTTAACTAATATTCACGCTTGTAGGTATATCACTATCAGTTACTACATATTTTAAAATGTGGAGATGACGATACACCAAATGGCGAACCACCAGTTTTGGCGAATATTTTAATCGTCAATGCCAATTATAATAAATGCGTCATATTGTTAATAGCCATACATACGTCAAGGAGCACGCCCAACGCTCGTAATGAGCACGCCCAACGCTTGTAATGAGCACGCCCAACGCTTGTAATGAGCATGCCAGAAGCTTGTAATGAGCACGCCCAACGCTTATAATGAGCACGCCCAACGCTTGTAATAAGCACGCCCAAAGCTTGTAATGAGCACGCCCAACGCTTGTAATGAGCACGCCCAACGCTTGTAATGAGCACGCCCAACGCTTGTAATGAGCACGCCCAACGCTTGTAATGAGCACGCCCAACGCTTGTAATGAGGACGCCAGAAGCTTGTAATGAGCACGCCAAACGCTTGTATTGAGCACGCCAAACGCTTGTATTGAGCACGCCAAACGCTTTTAATGAGCACGCCAATTATATATCCTACGGCTATGCAGTCGTGTAACTGTTACAATGCCATACGAGTCAAAACTTCCTGTAGCAGGTTGTCCTAATATGACTCATGCAATAGCTAAGGTCGCTTAGTTACTGACTATAGAAAATCAAACTAGTACGACTTCTATTGATATCTAATATTTTGTGATTAGTCACCTATTTAGATAAATCCTTCATAAAGTAATCTGCCAACGAATTCATCGGTCGTGGGTGAGCTGTGCTCGTCGCGGTCGCTCCGTGAATGGGTCCATCCTTTCGTACCGGGACCCTTCCGTGCGTCGGAAGGCACGTAGTTGAAGCTGTTGTTTCCGACTGTCATTTCCGGTTGTCATTCGTGGATGTTTGACAGTCGTTAACGTAGTCATAAACTAGAAGGTCTGACAACTAGTCTTGCCGGGGGGTGTCGTGTTGCCTGGTAGCTGGGTTTTGGGGGTCAGACTGTTAATTGCTGACTACTAGTTGGGAAAAGAATGGATATAATCATGATCAAATGATGATGACCAAATTGTTGTTGTTCACATTCAGACATTCGCCTACAATTTATACTTACTATTATAGAAAAAATGATGAGTTATTAAGTCATAGAACTAAACTTGTTGTAATTATGTTAGTAATATAATCCTGTGAGGTTATTAGTATTTTACAAATAACCCTGCATGCGCCATGCGGGTTATGATGTTGCGACGTGTTGACTCAAAACTTTGTTTATTTTCTACTGAATAGAGTTGTACAGAAAAGATCAAATTCATTATTAAGGAGTCTGTTAGTTAGTCAGAAAAGTTGATGGTAGTTGCTCTTTGTATCACGCAATAGTGTGAATAAGTATAAGGTAGAGGATATCATCGAAATGCTGACGATAATTATTCTTCAATAGTTACCTAGCTGTGGGAGATTAAAATGGTAAAATCATATGGCAAGCAGTAGAATTTAAAACCCATTTTAAGTCCATGTACCTAATATACATACTGACGGCACGGTTGGCGCAGCGGTTGAGCGATTGACTGCTGCGCTGCGTGTCGCGGGTTCGATTCCCGCACGAAACAAATATTTGTATGGTTTACAAATATCTAGTTGTTTCGAGTCTTGCTGTTTGTGTATGTGACTTTAAATGTTTGTAAAAATCCTAGTGTGGAGAGCAACGTTAAAAAAGAAAAGAATAAAGGAGAATGAAATTATATAGGTAATGTAGAGATTGATTGGCTAGTTGGGTAAGGCTGGACATGATGAATCGTGCTGCAATGTAAAATAATAAAATTCCACAGTAATCTAGTTACTCCATTTCATTATCTACCTGTAAAAGTGTAGTAGTAGAGTGTATATTATCATTAATAACTCAACTACACTTAAGCTTGCAATTTTGTTGATAAATTTGTAGTATAATATATACTGTTTTGTGTATCAAGTAAAAATGATTTTATTAGAGATTTAGATTCAACAAATTAGAGTTACGATTCTGTTACTCAAACGATCTTGCAACCATAACAATGTTTAGGGTCCCTCAGAAACAGGTAAATGAGCGGGTAAAAAGCAGGTAAGGTTTTCTTAATATGTAAAAGTAATTATATTTCCAGTCTTTCGTACGTGGAAAAATGGAAGTTATAACGCACGACTAACAATTAATGTGGACTGTAACTGTCTGAATAAATATATATATATATAATGTTGACGGTCTTAAAATAAAGACCAATTTAAGAAACTTAATAAAATGAAGTAGCCATCGAGATAAACTTTATGTTCATCCTATCTGAAAAAGGTTTTGTAAATTGACGCATTCCTGGGCCAAACTTAAGCATTCATTTTATAATTGAGAATAAGAAAATCAATAAATTGATACATGCGAAATATTTTGACGTCAAGGGTGTAGCTATTCTCTTCCTGCTTATATCTTCAACAAAGAGTACAGTGAGTACTGTTTCTAAGACAATATTGTTTTTGTTTAGTATGGAACCACTTTCGAAACTCACTAAAATAAAAGGCCTTTAATGTTTGCATTCATTTAATGATAGAAATTCATAAATAGGGCATGGGAGATTATGTGAGGTTTCGAAACTCACTAAAATAAAAGGCCTTTAATGTTTACATTCATTTAATGATATAAATAATTCATAAATAGGGCAAGGGAGATTATGTGAGGTGTTCTTGTGAATATATACCTACATAATATGCATCTTTTATATATGAGTAGGTACTGCATAATAACAATAATAATAATGTTTATTTCGAATAACAAATGATCATATCGACCTTTAAATTGACTTACCTACAATAAAAGCTGATAAAATGAGATACAATGCCTCACTAAATCTTTTGAGTATGGATAAAAGTCTAATTATTATATATTTAGCCTCGGTTTAACGAATTTTTACATATGGCATTTAAAGTATTACAGCCACCATGACGTCTATTATATCACGGGTTAGCTACAATAGTTTTCAGTGTGTCGCTTGCTCTGTGTTAGTGATCATGAAACCACATTGATTCATATTGCTGTTTAATTGTGTCATTAAAACCTGCTTTACAGTAACATAATTGCTCTCTTCAAATCGAGGCGGGATTATCAATGGTTCCCGTTCCCGAATTATTGTATAAAACATAGATTACAGACATCCCGGCAGCAACAGACCTGGAGTACAAAACAATAGACGAAGTGCGAGACAGTGATCTGCAAATGTAGAACAAAGGGAAGGAGTGTACGGAAAGCGACAGATACCAACAAGAGAATAGAGGAAAAAGTATTGGTGAAAAATGTAATCAAAGATGATTACCTCCAATTTAAATCCATACTTACAGTAACGGAAGTGAGTGGTCGCGAGGTTAATTAAAATAGTATCTAGTAGTAATGAAAATAATGTCATTGTTTTGTTGTTGTCTTATTGATTGATAGTTATATTGTTGTCTACTGTAAGTTGTCAACAACGTCTTTATGAATGTTACACAGATTTAAAATTAAGTAAAATCAAGGCTGTTCTGTTAAAGTTTGCGGGAGATTTGTAATAATAATATTTAAGAGATTTGATTAGTTAACCCCCATGTTATAGAAGTTTAAGTTAGGACATTAATTACCTACCTTAATTGTACTTTAAAACATTTCAATTCAATAAAAATAAAGGAGAGATGTAGTGTATCAGCAGGCCCCTCTTTCCCACTGGGCACACTGGGCACGTGCCCAGGGCCCCGCGATCGATAGGGGCCCCCAATTCCTACCAGATCACAAAACGATAACCGATATCTAATTCACATATAATAAAAATACAATTTAATGGGACACTAACTACACTATTTTGAAGACTAAAATATAATCAGTGAACTAATTTTTCATATAATTATAAAAAACTCTAGTTTATTTTCATGTAAATCCTTTCTAATGTAAATCTATGCTCTTTGAGTGGATTTAATGATTGGAAGCACATTATTTTAACACATCAAAAAAGCCCAGTAAAACTATGGTGACTTGTCTGGCACGAAGTAAAGCGGTTGATTGATTACATATAGACTTGTCAACATCGAAAAGAAGAGTCCTGGAGAAATGTAAACGGATTGTAGCTGTTGTAAATTAGTAGTAAATTTTTGGCATCGAGAGGGCTTCAGTATCGCGGTGACAATTAAATCCTCGGAACTACCAACGGAACTTCCTTATTTTCTTATTTAGCTGCAAACGTATGCCTATCAACAGTTTAAAAAAAATCTGTATTGAGTACCTATAATGACGAAATGGAATAACAGGTCCTAAAAAAATTATAAATTAAGTTAAATAAGCAGAAGTAAAATATTTTTCTATGAGCTTGACAGTACAACATGAGACAGATTGGGCAACTGTTGACCAGAACTTTTAAAATACGTAAAATACCATGTTCTCGTTGAAAGGTTTCAGAAATTTATACGTGGGTGGTTCTTTGAGTAAGGCATTATTTGGTGATTTTCATGGCAATTTTCAAATTCAATTTTTTCTTTTAATTGGTATCAGATTCATAAAATATGCGTAAAATTATTATTTTTTATAGAAAAGGCACCTCAGAGACCGATATACTTACAGAGATAATCGAGGTTAAAAAAATTGAGGCCACGCAAATCACAAAACACCCCACGAAAATGAAAATTTTAATTTGACGACACGGTTGGCGCAGTGGCTGAGCGATCGACTGCTGCGCAGCGTGTTGCGGGTTCGATTCCCGCCCAGGGTAAACATTTGTGTGATGAGCACTTGTGTTGGCCTTGTGTCTGGGTGTTGTTTATCTATATATGTATGTATTTACAAAAAAAAAAATGTATTTGTGTATGTATATCAGCTGTCTGACACCCATAGTACAGGGTCTCCCTAGTTTGGGGTCAGATGGCCGTGTGTGAAAATGTCCCCACATATTATTATTATTATTATTAATTTAACTTTCTCAAATGAATTACTTATCGTTACTTCATATTGAAAAGAAGTTATTTTATTATAATATCCCGCCCGGTTTTTGGCCTTGAACTCTTTATTAGCCTCTCTCTTCTTCTTCTTTCGGATAACTTCTTTCTCTCTAATTTTTCTTCTCTTGTTAATGGCATTTTTGGTCTAAAATGTTAATAATCCGTTATCTTTTTTCTAAACATGAATATAGGTGGCTAATCTTACGCTATTTTCATTTGTTTTATTTATTTATTTATTTATGCACGATTAATATACAAACGCCAGTTATCAATTTCTATTGTTCTATTCTTAATATGATTAGGTACTTATAAAGTCAGAAACCCATCGAATATGACATTTTAAGTTTGATTTAAACGAATTTATATTTAACTAAAGTAATAAAAAACATTTCATAACTTTATAAGTAGTACAAAACTCAAAGTAATTTCATTTGCAAGGTCAAAAATTGATCTGCGTGGGTCGTAACTACCAAGTAAACCACGCAAATCACAACCACGGAAATCAAGCTAAAAATATACAAAAACCTTTTAAGCAAATAAACTGTGTTTTGATTATAAGTTACGTTACCTTATATTTGTTCACTACAATATTTTATGAAATAAATAAATTCATAGACACCGGAGATAATTGTACCACGCAAATCAAAGTTTTGAGAAACCAAACCCACGCAACGAAGTTCTTACCATCTATTTTTTGAAAATTCGACGCACCATCATTCAAGAACTCTGCCCGGCCGTCGAAGCGCAACTAGTTGTAATGTAACTTGAATTATGATGACGCATCATCAGGCCGCGAATTTAGTGATGTGCTTGTGAAATTATAATAATCCACGCAAATCAGCAATTACCTCGGGACAGATACATTTAATTTTTTTTTAGGAAATGTAGTTCTTCTAGAATGATGGTCTAATTTTTCACAGCATTGTAAACTTCTTAGGAATTAGTATTATTTTTTTGGTAAGTATGAAGCGTTTAGTTTTAAATATATAATTTACTAAGTGACCAGATCGGGGCTTGGGACACTCCACGAAAATCAAAGAATGGGGGTATTTTATTTTTTAATGATATTTAATTATAAAGATAATTGAATAATAATCAGTATCCCAGTTAGGGGAGGATCTAAGGTATGCGCGAAAAAAAAAATGGCTTACTAACTTTTCGATTTCTATTATTTTTAAGTAAAGCCGCTTGAAAAACCTGTCCAAAAGAATGACCCACGTACTAAGGAGCATAAATCAAAGTATTTAGCGGAAACCATGTTTATTTTTAGAAAATCATGATATTCTCATAAAATATTGCAGAAGTCAAAGCCTCACATATGACGGAGAAGTTTCAGCACCTATACTTCTTATTGGTTGTAGACCAGTGTCTACAACCTATATAGGTATACCTCAGAGGCAACCAAGTTTTTTGAAATGGTTCAGTAAATACAAAACTATTTTTCGGCTTCTCCCCACCGATGGAATACATTGACAGAACATTTAGGTTGAAAAATAGTTTTCAAAAGTCTTTTTATTGACCAGATGGTCAGTCCAAGCTGATGCAGTAAGCGGCTTGCATGAAGGTCATAAACAAAGAAGACGAAACTAGAGACATATTATAATATTTATAGGAAATTTGGAGCTGTAACCAATTTTTGAAAGAATATACAAACAACTTTTTTTTTTTACTTTACTTGATGATTTTATTATTAACCTCAGGGATAAATTTAATTACTTTGAATCGACGGCCAAGGAATAAAAACCCAGAATCTGATTAAAAGGACTTATCTCAAAGAACAAGACGTAGAAACTCACTCCAGTTTTTCGATGGCTATGCACGGTAATTTCAACTGAATAGAAAAATAGAAATCAAAGTAGAAACCTTTCCTCCCATAATTGATACGTTATAATACATACTTTATGTTATAATACTACGCGTTCATCTAAAACAGCGATTAAGTTCCTTTAAGAACATTAGACAGCTAATAACAGACAGTCGATAACTATAAAGACGTTAATGAGGAAGAGTTGGAAATGGAATGTATATGTTACGGCTAAAACCCGAAGAACGGCTACACCTAGTTTTAACCGGCTAGAACAATGTGTAGCCGGTAGCAGTTAAACTTAGGTGTAGCCTTTTTTTTTACTTGGGGAAATCCTTATGGACTGTCCCTCGTCCGGGGAAGACGGAGGGTGTGCCGGACTATTACCAGCTAAACCACCACGGTGTTCCTCGACTGACCTATGGGCGGGGGTAGGGGATTCGCTCGCGCATGCACCGCGCCCCCGCCAGGCTATGACCCGCCAATAATGTAAGCGGGTCCCGTCGACCCCGGCGGTCTAAACGCCGCCGAATCCTCTAGAGTGCTGCCCGCGGAACACGGCGCGCCGCCTACATGGCCCTGCATCTGGTTGGGTGGTGGACTGCCCCTGAGTCGACCACCCGCAGGCCGGCAACGCATGAAGGCTCGAGGTCATTAAGCACCCTGCGGCGCCCAGTGCGTCTTCTCCTGGAGGGAAGTGAGGCAGTTGCTTCCCTCACCCTCTCTGCCGCCTCTTTTGCGTGCATGACTTGCTTGCTAAACGAGGCAACAGCCTCCCACGCACTCTCGCTCTGGAGCATTGAAAGAACGATGTTTGGGAACGAGAGGTCACCTACTGCTGCGGAGAGTTCACGGCGCTGCTGTGCCTATGCTGACCACTCTGCCAGCGTGTGCTGCGCTGTGTCCTTCAAGTAATCTCCGCAGTGGTGACAACCGGCCAATTGTTCGCGACACCGATACTTCCCAAAACAGCCATGTCCGGTCAGTATCTGGGTCTTACCGCCGAAATTACGGCGTGTCCTAAACTTAGGTGTAGCCTGCGAGCTCGGGACTTGGGGTACACTAACTTGATTATTTTTTAACCAAACCATTGAGCAGAAGAAGACGGTCGACGTCAAGTCGACGGAGCCACGCTCCGCGAGGCTCCTCTTTCTGTCTTCTTCCGGTTCAATAATACAAAAACAGACAATTTAACCACCGGAGTGTGGCTGCACCTAGTTCTAGCCGCTATGATGAAGGCTAAACTTGGTTCTAACCGAGGATAAGTAGGATGTACATCTAACTTTAACCGCAAGTGGCCGGCTGCACCAAGTTGTAGCCGGCCTAAACTAGGTGTAGCCGCACTTCGGCTATTAGCCGTAACATATACATTATACAGAATACTTGAAAATTGTTCATAGTGAAAATGAAAGAAGAAAGAATTTTGTGAACATATCATATTAAAAAAAAAAAACAAAATTGAAGACACATTTCCAAATAAGAAATCGAAAAAAAAAAACAGAAATCGTGTTGAAAATCTTCTTAAGCATAAAGATTGTAACAGCAGTGGCGAGCGTTCCTTCTCCAAATTAAAAAGGTTATGTTAATGCATCAAGAGATTTTAACCAGTTTGTCGCTAATGTCCATGTAGGTGAAGAAGTGATTAAATTTTGCCCATCTCAAATCTAGTAGCTACACACGGCTACACATCAAGCTATTCATTTCCAGTATAAACTGACCTCGCATTGTACGGAAATCCTATATAACGTGAGATCAGCATTAACTGGAAATGTATAGCTTGATGTGTAGCCGTGTGTACCTCTTATTTATTTATTGTCACTGTAAATAAATAAACCTAGAACTTTGCTTATCTACTTTCTTTGTTTGAACTAACAACTTAGTGCACTGTTTAGGTCATAGGGGCCCCATTATCCTATTGTGCCCAGGGCCCCCAACAGGTTAAAGACGGCCCTGAGTGTATGCGCAGACGCAATGTCGAGGCAGGCAGTCGCTTACTGGCCGTAGGCGAGTGCAAACGTCTTCTGGACTCCGCATACTCTATATCTATCCGAGTGTCTAAAAGCAGTGTTTTATTGGCTCTCGAGACATTACAGGTCTGACTTCGATAACTTAGTCAGCAGCATGGAAATGCAATTAAACAAGAATACAACTCTTACATATTGACATTGAATGAGCTTTAGATAGTCCGGTCCATTGTCAGACAGAATCACATCTCAACGTCAGATTCAATAATTTTCTTTCTCATTAGATTTCTCACTTAGTAGTTCTTGTGGGTTTGTTTGTTTGTGTATTTGTGTAGTGTGTGACAATCTTGAAATAATATATGAAATCATGAAGTACCAAAATAAATGTTGTGTTTAAAAACAACAAGGATTTTTAGCTCTTGTGTCACGTGTCTGTTAGTGTTTAGTACCTACTTTGGAAGTTAACAATCTCTATGTAGAATATTTATGAAAACGGTAATTCATAAAATTTGTATAATTAATGGTAATTTAAGCGTGTTAAAACAGAGAACGTTTAACTCTTCACTTGTGAGGCTATTGACAAAGAATAAAAACTATTAGGTACAGTCAACAGCAAAAGTAGATGATCAAAATCAGAAATTCAATACTAATTTACTAACACTAATTTATATAATTTATTACTAGTTTATTTATTAAAAGTATATGTGATTGTCACACACATACTTTTGAATCACTTCGACGCCACACAGTTCTGACGCGAACTCCGTTTATTAGTATTGAATTTCTGATTTTGATCATCTACTTTTGCTGTTGACTGTACTAAGTACGCTATATTAATTGTCTGTGCTGGGGTAGTGTGTGTGAATATTCAATACAGTAGTGAATTTATTATAAACTTGTATATATTGTTTAGTGTTAAAAAATGATTAGTGTCAAAAGATGGCGTCCGTTTCTCCGAGACTTGGAAGACACAATGACGTAGGTAACTTGGCAATTGATCATACAATTATGTCTGTCAACAGTGTCGACAAACATCTTGTAAAAAATATCTTTATGACAATACTAATTACCTACTTTCTAATTAAGTACTTAGCTCTAAACAGTTAAGCGGACATTTATATCATTATTTAAATTAACTAATGGACAACACAAAACATTATTTGTTTTAAGAAAAGGTAATTTTATATGGTTTGAATGGGCATTAGATAGAAAAAAAAAATCTTGTTAATTTTAACGTTCAAAACTGCCTTTTCTTATTGAAATACGTCATCAAATCAAATAAAACAACATTTATTTGACGTATAAATGGTACAATCAACGTCTATTCAACGTACATCAACAAATACAATCTCTTTTTGTCATTTTTATGTCAATATTATCATTTGACTGTGACGTATTTTAAAGGCACAGCCCACTTTGCAAGTCCTTTGCAGATATAATAGGTATGAAACTCGCTCGTGCCGTCTGCGATTCAATTAACCTAGGTACGGTTAGCAACAAAACTTAGAGAAATTTCTTAATATAAAAACCATTGCTGATTAATATACTGAATCTATTTAAGTACCTACTTACATATTACCAGTCTAAAAGAATTAAGCACTCCATTCTTTATCAATACACGATGACTTTTCGATGCTGACTGTACGTTTAGTAAGTTCTTGCTTACGTGGCACTTACATAATGGAAAGTGGAAAGACATTAATCAAATTAGAAATAACTGTTTCGGAGATAGTAATTGACTTAATGACATGAAATGATGACACATTGTGTCAATGTAAGGTCGTTCATTCTGTCGCTGATATTATCGCGATAATTATCGGATTTGACGTAAGTTAGAGTAGGCGTAAATTAGACAAATTACAAGTACTTACTATTTATAAAATACCTAAATTCATTACAAAATAACTAACATATTTGGCATGGATACAATTTAGTATACGAATCGTATTTAAAAAATGTTGTTCATAAATTCTTTAATTAATTAATTACAGACTAAATTAATTAACTAGGGTCAATGACATCTATATAGCCGAGCCAACAACCGTTCACACTGAATACTGGGTCTGTAAATACTCGTAGCTTGTTTAACATTTTAGTTTTTTATCAAACCTTTCCAAGCATGAAACATATATGTGTTCGAATACGCCACAATTTTATACATTTATATCCTTTTTTTCCTTCCCCATATAATACTAATTACGACAAAATAGTTAAGTAAGTAGGTACTTTTCAATATCATTATTTATTTCTTTATATACCGTGGCATTTTAATGGCCTGGACGGTAGCTCACCTCATTTAACAAATAGTACTAAACATTCATTAAAAAAAAGGTATTTTAATTTTTTAATCTCGTTTAGAGGTATTTTATTTCAGATACATTGAGTGAACTATCTTTGCAAGACGACATTTTAAAACTTTATGTTTATATAACAAAAGGTACATACAAAGACAGACACAATGTCTAACTGCCACACTCAGCGACGTCACTTAATAATAATGAACCATTAACTTTAATTGACCAAATAACTTGGCACATGTCAACAACATAAAAATTTTCTCGAACTGTCATATATTCGACTGACAGCGTTCCAAGTTATGTAGGTCAATTAAAGTTAATGATTCATTGTTATTAAATGACGTCTCTGAGTGAGGCAGTAAGACAACCACTATGACTACTATTTCTATGACCATTGCCTTACCGTGAGGAAACCTGTGCCTCCTCTGAAGTCAGCAGCTAGCCTGCCTTTCCTTCTAAGGAAAGGCAGGCTAGCTTTTCTTCAGAAGGGGTTTTTGACCTGCAAGGCTATAGTGAGACAATAACGGGCCCATTTAATGCGCATACGCACTTATTCCCCTAGGACCCAATAGCGCGACAGTTATGCGTATCTATAACTAACTATGTTAATGTTATTTCCAATTCTGCTTACCGGTTACCCATCAACAAAAATGACAATTAACTGCAATTATAACAAACTTTCTAAGTGTAACACAAATTAATTACATAATTGACTTTAATTATATGAGTAATAGGCGTCCCTTCGTTTTACCGGCACTGAAATAAGATGGCGGTTGTGCCAACTGAGTGTTTGTAAACAGCAGCGCACGCGCATGGTAAGATTCTTTTACACGTTAAACAAATGTGTTGACCTATCTTCGAAAGGAGTTACATATAGTGGATTGTGTTCATAGCCGTTTTACTAACAATAGGGTATTTTACTTTGTGTGAGAAAAAAATCTATAAATATATTATTGAGATAGTTTGGGCACAAAGCAGTCGGAAAATGTAAGTTTTAGTTCAGAAAATAACTAAATAGTTTTCAGTTTTTTTAATCTGTTTTATAACACCATGAAATAGTAGCCACCATGTTATTACGCTGTACGACAGTGTAAACAAAAAAAAAAACAACTGTCAGTCAACCGATTGGCGTATAATA
This sequence comes from Charanyca ferruginea, assembly GCA_947361185.1. Classification (NCBI taxonomy): domain Eukaryota; kingdom Metazoa; phylum Arthropoda; class Insecta; order Lepidoptera; family Noctuidae; genus Charanyca; species Charanyca ferruginea. Next base: position 11,729,112 of record OX376056.1, on the reverse strand, counting down.
ATAGGCTTTGTACTTTTATTATTTTCGTAACCAACGTAATTTTTTAAATATTAGGTACACCTATTACAAAATATTATTTTAATTATTTTTAAATTATATGCAATTATCTTAAATAATAACAGCGCATTTGTTACACACCGAACTGACGTCATTTTCGCATACCAATATGGCGTCCACCACGAGGCGTTTTCGTCAAAAACCGCGCGAAATTTGAAAATTTAAAATTTAGATGCTTTTTTATGGCACTTATCGATTGAATAAACATTTTGTGTTTTTTTGGTGTGCGTTACCCCAGCAAAATAATGTCGAAAATAGTAATTTAAATGTTACAGGCAATTAGTTGTCCAGCTTCTGTAATTGTTGCGCACATTTTTAAATTTGTTGCACATATAGATTTTGAGTTATTCCACAAAAACATTTCCTGCTGGGGTAACGTTACCGCAGCCAGACATTTTCGTTTATAATGGGAATATTGAAATAAATATTAGCCATATAATTAGTAGTCTAGACGAGGTAAATGTTGCAACTTATTTTGTATTAATTGTTCTTCCTTCGACTGCGATGTTATTCAAGATTTTGCTGGAGTAACGTTTGTAGTTTTGCTGGATCTCTGAAACGGATAAGCAGATTCTTATCATCTTTTTTACTTGATTTCTTAAGAATTAGTGGAATTAGTTGGGTAATAAAAAAACAAAATTAATGCACCATTCAAAGGTTATTTAATTAAATATAAAAACACTTCAATAGGTCCTAACACTTTGAATAAGAGCTCGAAAGACTTACTTTAAACGTTGTTTTGTAGCTTGTATCTGTCTTCAAATGTATGTGAAGTTTCATTAGTATCCTGTAAGTAATAAACAAATTATGATGAAATTCAGTTCTCCACTTTGACGGTCATAATGCGCGCTTAGTTATTTGGCCTCCGATAACCCTGTATGTAAATATATATACTAAATGATATATCAATAATTAGTTACTTAGTTCAGTTATATTCCTGTAAAAGTTCAGCGCAGTACATGCAATAATTAACGAGATAATAAAATAAAAGCCATTAGGAAGCGCAACACCGTGATAACCCGACCATATTAAGGTGGTTACAAAAAAGCGACCGCGCAGTACATTATGCTACCTTCTTAAATATGTAGGATAGGTTTACAAGTTTAGTACGGATGTGTACACAAGTGTTTTGAATTTGTGTTATTAAATTTTATTTACAGGTAAAATAATCATTTCAATAAAACTTTCAAAATATTAATAAAACTTTAAAACAATCACAGGTAGCAATACTGTTCTTATGGCATTTTCCATTACTTTTTAAATTTTAATTTACACTTTGTCTTTAGTAATACAAATCTTCACTTTTAAAATATAAATTAAGATTTAAAACCATTGCAGAAAATAACAGATATAGAATAAATGTTTTAAGTTCACATTATGCCTACTAATACTTACATATATCGTTTAAAAATCACAAAGTGATGGTAATATAATATAACATCACAATGTAAGTAGTAAAGTGCTTACAGTAAGCCCCACTGTTTTATAGTCTAATTTCAAACATCACAATAGTTTTTCCTAGCTAAATACGGATAGTTGTATTCTAAAAATTACTTAAATTATTTCAAAATCACATCGAATATTGAACAGTGTACGCGTCTGTACCGAACTTGTAAGGTGTATTATACTAAACATTTTAGAAGGTAGCATAATGTACTGCGCGGTCGCTTTTTTGTAACCACCTTAATATAGTCGGGTTATCACGGTGTTGCGCTTCCTAATGGCTTTTATTTTATTATCTCGTTGCACGCACACGCGGTATGAAGAGTTACATACACAAACGTTAAATAAAACGAACGAGTTCTGCTTTTTATTAGTGTGCGTATGTCGCGTCACTAAGCAGTAACTATAATATCAATGTATGTATCGTCATCAGTAATCTGTGTAATTGAATAAGTTATAATATTTCGCACCCAATCATTGTAACAGGTTTGGCGCAATGGCTAACGTATCTGGTTAGTTATTAAGAAGTCGTAAGATCAAATCTCGGTTGCAATACATTCTTTTTGTTTTGTAAACATAATTTTCGTAAAACTTTCATTACCTAGTTGAATTGCTAACAATTCAATTCCGTTCACAGATGAGTAAAATAACGTTTGAGAAGTGCGCACGGAACTCTCAGCCAATTTATTTTGACCGTTTAGGATATAACTACCCACAATTTTTGTTTATTTTTTTATACTTCCACCTTAGTTTATAAAAAATGAGCATTCTTAGTTGTCAGTCTACGAATATAAATTGCAATCCTAAGCATATAGATGAACACACATATTTCTGTGCGTTCTTTGTTTCTGATCCAATTGTGCTTCAACTTCTTCCAACCATGCAACAAGACGCAATTCATTGTTTTGCATGAGCAAAACGTTTTCATTAGTGAAATTGCAAGGTGATTATTAATATCGGTGAGTAACAAAGCTACTCGTGACAATGTTTTCATTACGTTAGTAATATTCCAACTCAAATTCTTAACTTATCTCACCATTGACCTATGACTAAATTAATGTAAAATAATATTTAAATATATCAGAATTTGATTCTGATAAAATTTACTTATTTTACGGTCTGTTTTTGTCTAACATAAAACATTTAGTCGAAATAAAGAAAAACTTTTAAATTATGTAATTAAAATAGTCATGAAACACGTTTATTATTTATCTAATAAATAAATAACGGTATTAAGTTTTATTACAACGAGGCAATATAAGACAGTCAGTTAATTTATCTATGATTAATTATCCACCAATTCACCATTGTTTATCTGCATTATTTTAAATATTATTTTGTTTTTATTCATTAAGGAGAACCGTGCAGTTGTATCCATCGAAGTGCGTATTCTGAAGAAATAGACCATCATCGACGTGGGCCAAAACCGAAGGCGAATTCTTCGGCTCGTTGCCACGACATCGTGGCAAGGCTGTTTACGGGACTAATCCGTTTTTATCCACCCGCATAACTGCATCAACACATAATGACATGTGTGCTTATAAACAGTGCGATATCACCTGCTGACCGGCATGAAGCTGGTTTAAGTTGCAGTAAGCCACCACGGAAGATTTTTCTGTCCAACGCTCACCGGCAAAAACAAATTCTATTCGCTAGGTCATATTATTACTTATATTTATTTTAATTGGGAGAACAATGTGTTTATTTTAGTGATGAGAAATGTTTAAAGTCGTTTATGGATGGCGTTAAAATACTGTAAACGAAGCCGAATTACTATTAATATACTTAGGTTTAAAAGCTACTTCATGTTGCCGTGATTCTCTTATAAACACCTAAGTTATTATGTATAGTCCGTAGTTGACAGTTATTTGCAGTATATATTTTGAAGTGTAAGTGATGTTATTGTTATTCAGTTAGAAGTTAAATTAATTTCTTACTATCTAACATGTTGATTCACTTCACTTTCAATTCCACTTTGTTTAAATTTGTATACATTGAAAAAACAATTACCATCATTCGTCCATTCATATTCAATAAAAAGAAAACTTTGTCTTGTCTTATAAACTCTTAATGAAGTTGCCAATAGTGTTCTAATCATAAAAAAGTTAGGTATCAATAGCGATATAATAATATTTTTACAATAGTTTTGCGTTATATAAATAATTGTATTGGTTACACGTAGTTTTTTATTTGCTAATATTAAAACCCATGCCAAATTGAACCCTAAGCCAACTCTTGTAAGAAACATAATAGTCGAAACGAGCTGGCTCATTCACTAATGACCCAATAGCGATAAGGAACAATAGGATTCCGCATTCCATCTTTTATTTATTAGTGATCGATGATTCCAACGCCTAGGTTATTTAATAAAATATTTTAATTTATTTTATTGGTTTTATTTAATTACCTTTTTATTTTTTTGTTTAAGTAATTTTATTTGACACAAAATATTAATGTTTTATAGGACAAAGGAAAAATAAAAACCCAAAACCATAACACCTGCCGGGGTTTGATCTTACGACACGAGGCTTATATATGCCAAGTGCTTTCACCGACCGGCTACCTGGTCCTTATATAAAAGGTTGAAATATTGGACTTCATTCAATTAAAATTGGTATACGTGGGTATATCATACGCACACAAACAGTTTAACTTCATAACCGACCAACCGACTAGTTCATTTACACACACAGTGACAATATCCCGTATGTGTGGCCTGTAAATCAATTACGTTGGTCGAGTGTACTACGCTGAAATTTTACAGGAATATAACTGAACTAAGTAACTAATTATTGATATATCATTTAGTTTATATATTCACATACAGGGTTATCGGAGGCCAAATAACTAAGCGCGCATTATGACCGTCAAAGTGGAGAACTGAATTTCATCATAATTTGTTTATTACTAACAGGATACTAATGAAACTTCACATACATTTGAAGACAGATACAAGCTACAAAACAACGTTTAAAGTAAGTTTTTCGAGCTCTTATTCAAAGTGTTAGGACCTATTGAAGTGTTTTTATATTTAATTAATTAACCTTTGAATGGTGCATTAATTTTGTTTTTTTATTACCCAACTAATTCAAACTAATTCTTAAGAAGTCATGTAAAAAAGATGATAAGAATCTGCTTATCCGTTTCAGAGATCCAGCAAAACCACAAACGTTACTCCAGCAAAATCTTGGATAACATCGCAGTCGAAGGAAGAACAAATACAAAATAAGTTGCAACATTTACCTCGTCTAGACTACTAATTATATGGCTAATATTTATTTCAATATTCCCATTAAAAAAGAAAATGTCTGGCTGCGGTAACGTTATCCCAGCAGGAAATGTTTTTGTGGAATAACTCAAAATCTATATGTGCAACAAATTTAAAAATGTGCGCAACAATTACAGAAGCTGGACAACTAATTGCCTGTAACATTTAAATTACTATTTTCGACATTATTTTGCTGGGGTAACGCACACGTTTTTTTGGTGGCATATTAGCACTATAGAATTAATAACAGCGCATTTGTTACACACCGAACTGACGTAATTTCCGCATACCAATATGGGGTCCACCACGAGGCGTTTTCGTCAAAAACCGCGCGAAATTTGAAAATTTAAAATTTAGATGCTTTTTTAAGGCACTTATCGATTGAATAAACATTTTGTTTTTTTGGTGGCATATTAGCACTATAGAATTTAATTGAGACGCTTTTAGAAATAGGTAAATAGGTGTAATATCCTATTGGGAAAAGTTTTTGCATGTTAAATAAGCAATGAGAGATGATGTGAATGACAAGAAAATGAATGATAAGATGATGGCTGGTGATGCAGAATTGAAAAAAAAAAGCATTTCACCTGAACACAAGTTCTATGTGTTCAGGTTCAGGTGTAAGAAGAAGAAGAAGAAACAAGCGATATACAGGATGACATCCAACATTGCTGACTGTATCAGTTTTTGGGGAAAGTAGAAGGTAAAAGACCACTGCCCTCAGAAAAGCCAAAGACTAAGTGGTTTGGAAACAGCTCGTCAACGACCCCGACAAAACGTTTCAGGATGGACATGACCTTCAGTAATAAATAACACGAACGATAAGAAGAAGAATCATGTTTTTGCAGATTGCTCAAACTGAACGTTCATCGCCACAGAAAGTTATACTTCGTCCTTATACCAGTATCACCATATAGGTTACTCTTTATCTGCATCTGATAATAATATATCTAGTAAGTAGGTGCCACCCAACTATTGTCTCATTGCAAGCCTGTTTTCATACACAAAAGGCATGAGCATTTATCAGGAAACTTGCTCAAGGTGGTTTGGCGATTTCAGACGTTAATTATAAGTTCAGGTTTCCTCACGATGTTTTCCTACGCCGATTATCAGTATTGTTCAAGATATACTTAGAAAATCCATTTGAATTGAAAAAGTCGCATTGTTACTTACTCTGTATTGACACTACCTCTTCATGAATGAGTGGGTACTACGGATAAAAATCAAAAAACATTGTTATGGACGATGTTTTTGTACATTATCTCGGAGACCCCATTTTTGCTCTCTTTCCACACTAAAATTTAATTAGAACTAGTGAAATCTGTCGACTTTATCAAATTACACTCATGGATAGTTAGAAAACTGCATCAGGAGCGTTATTGGTTTAACGGAGCCTCTGAATGACCTATATTTCGTAGTTAACATGCACGGAACGGTTTCAACGAGAAACAAAACGATATCGAACTTTTAGTATTGGATTTGGACCCGGCGTTTTTTAGTACGTTCAAAAAAAATATCCGTTGCTATCGATTTTCTCCGTCGTAAAACCTTAATTCTATGTTGAGTTACTAGGTTGATGGTTTTTAGTTTTTGAAAATAATCTTTTATACTACTCATTGCTTAAAAGTAGCTACTGCTGACGTTTGATGTAATACGTAAATGATACGTTGTAAAATAAACAAACTTAAGATAAGGCTATAGAATCAAAATTTCGCCATATTGTGTTGTTTGACCTGTTTTCATTACCCAATAAATTGCTTATCTATCCATCAGTGTGGAATTAGATCTAGTATGACCTCAGACAATGCCAGTTCTATTTTTATTACATAGTACCTAATTACAGACAGACACATGAAACCTAATTGCGGTGCAGTTTTACAACCTGTGACACTTACAGTACTCGCTAACCCGCTTGCTTGTCTAGCCAACTTATTAGTATTACGGAATGTAAAAAGGTTTGAGCATCGTTGTTCCACCATTCAACAAGTGAAGATCACATAAGAATGATGGAGATATCGTTGTACTTATGTTTAATGTATTACCGGTCACTAATATCATCATTCGCACGAACGTCGTTAGCTGCCAGTAAAGCATGAGAGTCATTATTTTAAGCTTATGCTCCGCTACGAGTGTGTGGAGAAACCTTTGAGTCAATTGCTTCCTTGAATATCCTCAAGAGGTGATCATAACGGAATTATTCTGGGTAAAAGATAGACATAAAACTGAACCTAACCGACCAAGCCCTAACTGCTTTAGTACATTCAGAACCAGATGTAGAGACGTATGATTAATAATTAATTGATCTTATACTTGGACAAAATCTGCAAGAAGATGATTTACTAAATTAGCTAGTAAGAGTAAACAAAAGGGTGCTGAAGATCCTCTGCAACACGACATCTTCTTACCAAACATTTTCTTCTTTAAACAGTTTCATAATAGTATCTTTAGTAGGGTCTACCAATAGTGCGAAAATTTAAAACAATGTTTGTAATAATACAAAAGTCACTCCACTTCCAAGATCTCATAAAAGTACTCTTCTTTGTCTATTAGAACTTTTTTATTTTATTTTTATCACTTTTAAGAAGGCTTACAGACAAATTACATAATAATAGGTAACTACAATAAATTATCCAGTTGCTAATAACAAGCCTCCACAGATGTTTAACAAATATCTATAGCCGAACAGTTGAAGTTTATTGTGTTACATATAATGCAAGTTGGTAAGTTTTACTATTTACGCTGCTACATAACCACATTATACATTAGATTGAGAACCACTAGCCGGTGCATCATTTACAAAATATGATTTGGCTATGAGCACACCTAGAAGCGGCCTTTGGCGTAACCCAATAGGATTTGTGCGTAATGCTAATTTTGATACCAGCTCAGGGCAGTGAACCGAGCCATTTGCTATGTTAATCAAAAAGCATATATCATTAATTAGTCGCCTGCGATCCAGTGGCAGAAAATGGTACCTCTTGCAACGGTGACTGTAATCAATAGAAACTTGGTGCGCCCCATAATCGAGATATCTCATAAACTTCTTCTGGATACCCTCAATACGCAACTTGTAGGTCTCGTATTGGGGGTTCCAGACTTGAGATGCATACTCCAAGTGGCTGCGTACGAACGAACAGTACAAAACCTTGATCGGCTTCAGAGAACGGAAACAGGCTGAGGACCTGATTATAAATCCTAGTGCTTTCGAGGCCTTGTTCACAATACTGTCAATATGTTGATCAAATAGTAATTTGCTATCCTGTATAATACCTAAATCCCTAATGCTGTTAACTTTGCCTATAATATGTTGGTTCAGACTATAGGTTGAATTTACTGTAGACTTCCGACGCGTGAAGGTCATATGAAAACATTTGGAGACATTCAATTGGAGCAGATTACGTGTGCAATATTCATCAAATCTATTAAGATCAGCTTGCAGCTGGCGAGTATCAGAGATATCACGTATAATTTTATGAACCTTCACCTTCCTTATTCGAACATTACCCATCTTACATTCTGCCTCCCTAATTATTTATTACCCAGCATCGTGGCCTTTGACTGCACAAAATCAATAGTGTCAATTACATCAATTACGATGGAACCTGTAATGCTCTTGGGGCCTATATTGAGGTCATTGAAATCTAGTTATTTACGGAGCTTTTTCAGCGGAGCCTTTTCCAGGAAATATAGCCAGGCTGCCTGCAGGTGTGTCGAATCAATAATACTGACGTACGCTTATAATACATCTCGCTATACAATATACACCTCTCTTGCTTTTGACTCCATTTATAGGTTTTACATTTTTACTGATAGTTTGAAGCTTGGTTCATTTCAACCTTGTTTCTTTTACGACCTTGAGACGGGTACATGATCATTGAAAATTAGACTCAATTATTTTCTGTATTAAGTATTATTTTAAATCGTGAGGTTACCTTCTCAGTTTAAATCAGAACGCCAATTGTACTAAACGTTTTAAATCTAGTCGTTATCTCATCTCAATGATAATCAATAGGTAAGTAGAGGCATTTTTGGCAGATTTGAATGCAAACATTCATAAAACTTTGAAGAATTATTGTCCGCCTAATTATGGTGTAAGTCCTTTTTAGGGTTCCATAGCCAAAGTAGCAAAAAACGGAACCCTTATGGATTCGTCATGTCTGTCTGTCTGTCCGTCCGTATGTCACAGCCACTTTTTTCCGAAACTATAAGAACTTTACTGTTGAAACTTTGAAACTTGGTAAGTAGATGTATTCTGTGAACCGCATTAAGATTTTCACACAAAAATAGAAAAAAATACAATAAATTTTGGGGGTTTCACATACTTAGAACTGAAACTCAATAATTTTTTTTCATCAAACGTGTGTTTCTAATATCATTTTCTTCTAAACTGAATAGTTTGCGCGGGAGACTCCCAAAGTGGTAAAATGTGCCCCCCCCCCCCCCCTGTAACTTCTAAAATAAGAAAATGATAAAACAAAAAAAAAAAAATATGAGTTTACCATGTAAACTTCCACCGAAAATTGGTTTGAAAGAGATCTAGTAAGTAGTTTTTTTTTTAATACGTCATAAACCGCAATTTACTTTTCATTCAATCAACTCAAATATTAAAATAAAAAAAAACTTTTATATTATGTTACTTGCTGCTACGGAACCCTTCATGAGCGAGTCCGACTCGCACTTGGCCGCTTTTTCCCTTTTTGTTTTTCCCTGTGAAAACGCTCATGCATACGCCCGGACTCGGGGGAGCCGTGGACGTTATATGAGACTCCTAGAGAAGAGACCCCAGACCAGCTCACTGAAAACACAGGGGAGACCCCTCATCGCCGCAGATGGGGTGCCCAAGAATAACTTTGGTATTCTACTGAGGCGCTCCGGCGGAATGCCGTTCCGCCAGTGCAGGGTGCCCCGGGCTTCACAGGGTACTCTTACGCAGGGACTCCAATTTTAGACGTTTGGGACCTTTGACCCAGGTACCTAGGCACCACTACGGCATGGTTTAATTCCTACGTAAAGGTCAGTAAACCAACAGCTGCTTCATTCGAAATTGGAAACTCGCCATAACTACGTCACCCATGAACTTGATCTGAAAATCTCTAGGAAACCTTTTTACGCCAAGGCAAGTCTTAAAGAATCATGGCGAGATTCATACATTCTTTTGTATGAAAAAAATAAAAATTTATAGGGTTTAAAATGTTTTCCAATGTGGAGAATTATATAACATTACCGATTGTTAGACTTACCATAATTTTAAACCCGTAATTTTCATCACGTTGCCAATTTTGTGACAAGTGACTTTAACGGATCTATCAAATTGGCAGACAAGTGATATGACAAGTGTGAAATAAATAATCATTATTTGTGACGTTATTTCCTTTAAAACGATGCAATTTCAGTGTAAGAACTACGAAACGGTGGCTGTCAGTGTCACTGTTACAGTCAGTCGCCGTTTCGTTCTAAAATAATGAGCTATTCGTTAAACTAACATCCATTTTTTTTTTGCGGGGTTTTAAAAATATTGTAAAATATTTTTATACTCTTGGGTACCTAAAGAGTATCTTCAACTCTTTAGGTACCCAAGAGTATAAAAATTAGAATTTCAACTTCTCTAATCATCTTTATTTTTTTTGTACAAATCCTGCCATGATCCTTTGGTTGATAATTTTTTGAGGCTGTAATTTCTAATGAAACCTGTCAAACGGTTTCATGATACAGATTCTAATTATAGCTTAACGAGTAAAATAATCTAAATAGCTATCATCAAATACTACATCTAAACTAGTTAAAAAAATTAACTCAATCACCACGTAATAGAGTTCTAAATTGATAGAGAGCCAACTACATGCAGCTAGATAAATGTAATTTCAGTTTCATCAGAAATTGTACTTATAGTTGTGATGATAAAGTGTAAAATAGCATGATAGAGAGAGTTCGAACAAATTGTTAACTCAATTATTCATAGCTAGACTTCCGCTCCGACGGTTCCCGTTGCATATAGTAATAGTAATGTTTAGCCGCTATTGGCGCATGTGTTGTAATCTTGTAATCAATACGCTGAAGTACACGTGTTTCGAACAAATAGGTTTTTCATCCCACCATCTCGGAAAGAGTATTTTTAATCTTCAATATCTGAGTGGAAAAGCCGTTTTTATTCTCTAGAGGATAAAGTAAATTTATCTTCAATATCTGAGTGGAAAAGCCGTTTTTATTCTCTAGAGGATAAAGTAAATTGAATTTAGAACATCGTGTGCACTAAGTTTGTGAATTAAAAAAAAACATTAAACCTATTTACTGCTACCTCTATGGTGCCGAATATATCATACAACTTTTTTTTAATTTGTTAAAAACTCAGACTTTGTAAACGTATTTTTTTTGCATTTAGTAATTTCCTCGCTGAGGTGGAATGAAAAGTTACGTGTTGCACTCGAGTGCAAAGATTTTTCACCTCGTGCTCTTTTGATTCCCTCGCTAACGCTCAGGATTCTAATTTTGAATCACTCGCTGCGCTCGTGATTCAATTTTAGAATCCTTCGCTTGCTCGGTCATCAAAATTGAACACGCGGTTAAAAAGCAACTTTGCACTCTTGTATAACAAATAACTATTATTGGACCTGTTGTTTGTTTGAGAAAATGATGGGCAAATAACGTGTGTCGTGCATAAGTGTAGTACAAGGGTTATGTACAATTAGGTATGCTAGAATGGAACTGATAATTTTAATTTCGAAACTAATACTAGCTGACGTGGCAAACGTTGTTAGGCAAAATGAGAAATAGCCTATGACCTATTTTCAGACCTACCAAATATACACAAAAAAATTGGTTGTCTCTAAAGTCGGTTTACGGACGACAGTTTTACGTGATAACGTCATAAAGAAACATAATGGCTAATATAATATATATAACATAAGCAAATAATGATTTCCGTCGAGGTGCGCGGAGCTTATTGGTTAGGCCGATCTTGCCTCTCTATCGCTTGTTCCGCGCTCTCGCTTGCACGGTCAGGCTCAGGCGGCACGTGACAATTTTTCATGCGTGCAGCCGGTGTTCATCGATTTATAAGACGTTATCACGTAAAAAAATTATCAAAAATCGGTCAAGCCATTTCGGAGGAATCGAGGTAGGTAACAAACATTATGACACGAGATTTTTATAAATAAATTAAAAGAAGATTGTAAAGAGGTAAAATTTGTCTGTTTATAGGGGTTAATCTCAAAAATTATTTCTCCAATAGGAAGCTACGTTATTCCTGATTGCTATGACATATAATAATAATAATAATAATATGTGGGGACATTTTCATACACGGCCATCTGACCCCAAACTAGGGAGACCCTGTACTATGGGTGTCAGACAGCTGATATACATACACAAATACATTTTTTTTTTGTAAATACATACATATATAGGTAAACAACACCCAGACACAAGGCAAGCACAAGTGCTCATCACACAAATAAACCCTGGCTGACCCTGGGCGGGAATCGAACCCGCAACACGCTGCGCAGCAGTCGATCGCTCAGCCACTGCGCCAACCGTGTCGTCCAAGTAATTTATTATTTAAAAAATTAGGGAACCGAAAGTAAATTCACGCGAGCGAAGTTACAGGTAATGTGCTAGTATAGTAGTGTAAAAAGGTACAGACGCCAGCAGCACGCGTAGCATGACCACCGCTATGTCTACGGAAGAATAGACATACTGACAGGAAGAATAGACAAAATGACGGTCGTAGAAAGATTTATTTCGTTGCGAGCATGGCGATGAAGAGAAGAAATGTTTCTACTCTACAGTAGACAAGAGTCTACAATGCCGAGCATGACGACCATTTTTTTCTCTACTTTTGACATTTGGGTGTAGAAACTTTTCTTCTAACAAGTGTCAAATTCAGTCAAATAGTCTACATCACAATTGACCTAGACAAGTATATTTCTATGTAGACAAGGATCTATAAGGTGCTATAAAAATATCTGCCACGGCTGCAATGGGAGACAGTATTGTGTTTATAGATTACAATAGTAAAGATAAATTATTGATCATTTGTCATATTTTAATTCATACAAAAAATTGTACGTATAAATTTGAATTGATTTATTCGCATAAAACCATCACGTAGACTTGCTGTTGCCAGACCGCACCGAATAGGTACAATTCAATCGTTTCGCAAAACGCCGGCGCCGTTCATACACTGTTGCCATTCTTATCATTACGCCCACCCTGACCCGCACTACCCCGTTCGTCGCACGCGCCAGCCGACCGCGCCGCGCGCTCGCCAGTCGCCCGGTCGCCCCTCGCCCGCTCGGAAGTTAGTTTTAATTAGCGGTTAGCGACGGAATAATCGCTCGCGCTTCCTTTAAAAATGCCTCCCAGACGACGGTATTCCAATCAAGCATATCTTGAAATGGTGTTGTGCTACCGCGAGTGTAACTCCATAACTGCGCATGCAGTAAACTTATACCAGCAGAGGTTTGGTGTGCGAGTGAGTCATCATACATTATTAGAAGTGTGGAAGAACTAAAAAGGCGCATCAAACGCGCATTTAGGCAAGTAAAAAGTGAAACGGACACATTAAATAAAGTGAAGAGACATGTAGGTACGTAAGCGTGCCTACATTTGTGTGCTGTAATTTATCGTTATTTGATACCTAAGTATTAATCTAAGCACCTACTGTTTAAAAATAATAAGAAAAAAATTGCGATTCTTACACTAACTTGTCAGTCCAAAGCCTGTTTTAAGTGTGATGGGAAGTTTATCATCTTATTTACCTACGTCAGTTTTTTGGAAGAATGCGGCAGCTGGTAAGTAATTGCACTTTTAAAACACTTTTTTCCCTGCGTATTATTGTGTACCTAGTAGGTTTATAGGTTAGATAGTGACGAACTAATCAGCTGATTTCAGTTTTCATTCACACTAATTCACAGAACAGATAGAAAGAGATAGCAGTTGTTTTCATTGACGAAGCGACACATCGCGCGTAATTTGTGAAACGCGGCAGAGTAGAGTCAATGTTTATTAAACTACTTTATTTTCTCAAATTAAATTAACTATTCTGGGGTACGAAAGTTCTTCACTATTGTAATCTTTAAACACAATACTACCTCCCATTAAAGCCGTGGCAGATATTTTTATAGCACCTTATATATTGATTTTAAAAACTCAATTCAATATTTTTTACCATCTAAATTTGTTGTTATTGAATAATCTCCTTCATTTGATGGCCAATCATGATAAGTACTTACGTGATATTGGCAAAATTGTGGTGACTCTTCCACAAAAGTAGAGTTGAAGTTGTTTTTATAAACTTGTTGGAGGACTACCGTCACCATCCTTTCAGTTTTTTTTTGCAAAGAAGAATGCATTAAACCGGGGCTCACGTTCTTCCCGAAAACGAGGCTTTGGAAAATTATGAAGTTAGTAAAGAGAAATGCAGAATCTGTGCCGGGAGCTGAGCAAGAATCTGTCTCCTAGAAAATCTCAGGAACTGCCTATTCTTGTTAAAGTAAGTTCAACCTATTTGAAGATTAGGAACCCACGCCTTCCCAACTGCTTCTAATTCAAATAGGTCAGAAATATTACCTAGGTACGGTGGATCCAACAATGTCTAATCATTTGCTGGGTCTTTGATTGCTGAAAGTGAGTAGGTAGCCATTTAGTTGGATAGATTTCTTACTGTAGGTACTTGCCAAATAAAAAAAAAGTATATTGCACATAATAGGGTTGTACTTATTTTCAAACTGGACTTCCAAACAAAGTAAAACTTGTACTATGGAAGTCAAGGCGCTCTCTTATATCTAGAACAAGAATACAATAAACGGCAAAGGAAGCATGCAAGGCCAGAGTACTTGGCAAACAAGTAAAAAAAGTAGAAAATATTCATATAAGAAACTTTATACTATAATGTATTTAATTTATTTCAGTCTGAAACCGGACTTATTAATAATTTGAAATAATAAACAGTCAATAGGTCTATAGTTTTATTTATTAATATAATTATAGGTAGTATGTACAACTAGGTAATTCATTTTTGGGCCTCATATATTGATTCACCATTCAGGAACTATGTTATCTGTAATAACAAAACACAAAATTAATTATTTATTATTGATTTTCAGGAGGTTCAGGCTAAACTTTGGAACCGGCTCATGACTTGAATGCTTATCATGGTACACCCAGAAGCACGGAAGCACAGAGGTAGCCCTTTATGGAGGCACATAGGTAGAGGTTCTACAAGTTGTAACTCATGGAAGAACTGACATTACTCGTATAATAAGAAATTTATTTTAAGTACTTAAATAAAAATTGTACCTTTGTAAATGGCTTTGTCTCATTTTCCTTTCAGTTAGTTTGTTTTAAATAAACTTATTGTCACAGATTAACTAATAGTTCCTTTGGAAATTGTAGTCCACCAACAACATCTCAATCTATGGGTTGGTACTTCGCACGCTGCAAATAAATAATTAATCAGTTTTAGTATGTGAATGAGGTAAGAACACTGACGATAAGTAATAAAGAAAAGAAAAAGCATGCACCTATCATATATCACTTGCTATGATATATGATAGGTGCATGCTTTTTCTTTGATTGACGATAAAAGTGAAGAATTTTCCTTTGTAAACCAAGAATTTTTATCAGACGATGCGACTATCTTCTTTCAATCCTCAAATGCGATTTTCAACTAATCGAGGACTACATTCTCTTAAATTAATCACACACAATAGGTACACCAATGCACAACGCTAATTATTTAGTAATTTCTTTCACTTAGATTTACTCGTACTTACTTTTTTTTGCCGTAGTCCCAAGTCTATTTATTTTCCAAAATCGAAACATTTGGACAATTAAATTTTTAATATTGTTTTCTAAAATATTTTGTTAATATATCGATCCGACAGCCGTCACAATAAAAATAACGTTTCGTTGTTGCTTTGAATACCATTACAATGTGGATAAGAGTAGTGTACATAATATTTATTTGTTACCTTTATTATTAAGTTATAACCTGTGTCTACTTATTATTACACTGTTTGTTGTCTCCAAGTAAATAAATAAACGTTCAAAATGTGATAAAACGTAACGATTGACACATTTTTGTCGACAACGAAACGCAATTTTATCGTAAAATTTTTAACGTCTGTCTACAACACAGCACTCCGGCGTTGCTATGGAAAGAAAAGATATGTCTTTCTCTACGTAGAAACGCGAGTCTACCAGTCGGCTCATGCTCGGTTAGATAGAGATGTCAAGTAGGATAGAAAGAACTATGTCTATTCTACGTAGAGTAGACAGAATTGTCATGCTACGCCTGCAGGCGTAGCATGACAATTCTACAGTTCTACAAGTCTACATAACCGAGCATGAGCCGATCGGTAGACTCGCGTTTCTACGTAGAGTAAGACATATCTTTTCTTTCTTTCCATAGCAACGGCGGGGTGCTGTGTTGTAGCTAGACGTTAAAAATTTTACGATAAAATTGCGTTTCGTTGTCGACAAAAATGTGTCAATCGTTACGATTTATCACCTTTTGAACGATTATTTATTTACTTAGAGACAACAAACAGTATATTAATATGTACACATAGGTTAGAACTTAAGAATAAAGGTAACAAATAAATATTATGTACACTACTCATACCCACATTGTAATGTTATTCAAAGCAACAACGAAACGTTATTTTTATTGTGACGGGTGACGGCTGTCGGATCAATCAATTCGGATTTGCAAAGTAATAGAGTAACTATTTATCAAAATATTTAAAATATTGTATAGATCTATGTCTATGTGTCTAAAAACAATATTAAAAATGTAATTGTCCAAATGTTTCGATTTTGGAAAATAAACAGACTTGGGACCGCGGCAAAAAAAGTAAGTACGAGTAAATATAAGTATAAGTAAGTGAATGAAATTACTAAATAATTAGCATTGTGCATTGGTGTATTGTGTGTGATTAATTGAGAATGTAGTCCTCGATTAGTTGAAAATCGCATTTGAGGATTAAAAGAAGATTGTCGCATCTCTGATAAAAATTCTTGATTTACAAAGGCAAATTCTTCACTTTTATCTCCTTGCTATGATATGATAGGTACCTTGGTCATGCTTTTTTTTTCTTTATTACTTATCGTCAGTGTTCTTACCTCATTCACATACATACTAAAACTGATTTATTTATTTATTTGCAGCATGCGAAGTACCAACCCACAGATTGAGATGTTGTTGGTGGACTACAATTTCCAAAGGAACTATTAGTTAATCTGTGACAATAAGTTTATTTAAAACAAACTAACTGAAAGGAAAATAAGACAAAGCCATTTACAAAGGTACAATTTTTATTTACATAAAATAAATTTCTTATACGAGTAATGTCAGTTCTTCCATGAGTTGCGACTTGTAGAACCTCTACCTATGTGCCTCCGTAAAGGGCTACCTCTGTGCCTCTGTGCTTCAGGGTGTACCATGATAAGCATTCAAGTCATGAGCCGGTTCCAAAGTTTAGCCCTAACCTCCTGAAAATCAATAATAAATAATTAATTTTGTGTTTTGTTATTACAGATAACATAGTTCCCGAATGGTGAAACATTATGAGGCCCAAAAATGAATTACCTAGTGGTACATACAATAATTATATTAATAAATAAAACTATACACCTATTGACTTTTTATTACTTCAAATTATTAATCTGTCTGGTTTCAGACAAATAAATTAAATACAATATACCTACTATATAGTCTCTTATATGAATATTTTCTACTTTTTACTTGTTTGCTAAGCACTCTGGCCTTGCATGCTTCCTTTGCCTTTTATTATATTCTTGTTCTAAATATAAGAGAGCGCCTTGACTTCCATAGTACAAGTTTAGTATAGTACCTAGTTTGGAAGTCCAGTTTCAAAAATAAGTACAACCCTATTATGTGCAATATACTTTTTTTTTATTTGGTAAGTACCTAGGTACAGTAAGAAATCTATCCTATACTAAACGGCTACTCACTTCAGCAATCAAAGAACTAGCAAATGATTAGACATTGTTGGATTCACGGTAGGTACCTACCTAGGTAATATTTCTGACCTATTTGTATTAGAAGCAGTTGGAAGGCGTGGGTTCCTAATCTTCAAACAGATTGAACTTACTTTAACAGTTCCTGAGATTTTCTAGGAGACAGATCCTTGCAGGATCAGCTCCCGGCACAGATTCTGCAATCTCTTTACTAACTTCATAATTTTCCAAAACCTCGTTTTCGGGAAGAACGAGAGCCCCGGTTTAATGCATTCTTCTTTGCAAAAAAACTGAGAAGATGCTGACGGTAGTCCTCCAACATGTTTTCAAAATCAACTTCAAGTCGGCTTTTGTGGAAGAGTCGCCACAATTTTGCCAATATCACGTAGGTACTTATCAAGATTGGCCATTAAATGAAGGTGATTGTTCAATAACAACAAATTTGGATGGTAAAAAATATTAAATTGAGTTTTAAAATCAATATAGATCCTTGTCTACATAGAAATAAACTTGTCTAGGTCAATTGTGATGTAGACTATTTGACACTTGTTGGAAGAAATGTTTCTACACCCAAATGTCAAAAGTAGAGAAAAAAATGGTCGTCATGCTCGGCATTGTAGACTTTTGTCTACTGTAGAGTAGAAACATTTCTTCTCTTCATCGCCATACTCGCAACGAAAGAAATCTTTCTACAACCGGCATTTTGTCTATTCTTCCTGTCAGTATGTCTATTCTTCCGTAGACATAGCGGTGGTCATGCTACGCGTGCAGCACATCAAATCATACCAAACTATCAAATCGTCCCTTAGCTTACAACACCGCCTAAGTCGAAAATTGGCGGTTTTCACATTTGAATGCCTTTGGATGGAGCTGCTCATTGCGCGTCTAACCATTGGTATATAGATTTCAGCCAATCAGAAGCCGTAATTCGAAAAGTAGTGACAGCGCGCAAGTCGGTTGGCCTCTCAACACCGCATATGTCGTAAGTCTGTCATACTTTTCTCGTAAAAGTTCTTCGCGCTTCGTGATTATTATATTTTTGAGTGAGTTTTAACGCTGAAAGGTCTATGCAAGAAGTTTGAATAGAAGATTAAAAGGTAAGCTATATAATAAAGTATCTAATGTTTATTGATTTATGCGTATTAATTTAGAAAGAAATGATAATAGAATATCTTCATAGAATATAATATCTTCTAGCTTCATTTCAGCTTCAAAAGTAACTGGAAAAAGGCCATACCCACATGGAATGAGAGAGAGGGCGCTGCTGTGCGTAAACAAACAATCAGCTGTGTTACAAATAACTCTTAAAAATACAATAAGTGATTACTTACTAACGAAATAGTGTTTAAAAGAAAGCATTGGTGTTATAAACTGAGTGATATTGAAGTACGTGCAAAATATTAAGTTTTAACTGAATAATAACAACAAAATGTGCTAGAAGAATAACGACTACAAAATTCAAAAGTGAAATCATTTATTTCAAATAAACCATTTACAGGCATTTTTGAATTGTCAAGGAGTCAGTCAGTCAAAAAGTTGCAGCTAGTTGCTCGTTCCAAACAGTAGGTTTCTATGGAGAAGAACGAGCAAGAAACTCCATGAACACTCTTTTAAAATCAATAGAATATTACAAATTTAGGTTACATCATTCATGTTGAATCTAGAGGTACAATGTGAGAACGATGTAACAAATTGTGCACGTTAAAAGAGGTCCTAGTGGCAATGAAATTAGACAATTCAAAATAAATTTAAAATAACCGAGGCAGCTAAGAGATGACCAGTCTCAACTGACGGCGCCCGTTCACGAACATGACGCACGGATCGGCACCATTTAGTTCAACCATTTTGAAGGGAACCAAATGATCCAACACATGCGCCACCATCAGCGAGACATTCAAGTGAGCATGACAAACACTCAACCGCCAGGGCATATTCAAGTCAACGAAAGACATCTCGTAAATGGTGGCTTTAAAGTACATAGTGCTCACATGTATGTGCTATGCAAAATTATATAATACTAATAGTTTGAGTTTATACAATGCAAAGATAATGTAGTTCTACATCTTCAGCAGCTCCAAAAAAATTGTCACCAATGCTAATCAATAAATCTATGAACCCTTATGGCTGTGGAGCTAGACCAGCATCCAGCCAAGCATTTTTATCAGTGATGTAATCATCCAATTTATAATATGCTCGGCTGCATAGTGTGCGTTTAATATAGGACTTAAATTTTGCCTCATTAAGTTGAACAATGTGGGGAGGTATTTTATTGTAACACTTTAGACAGAACCCCATGAAAGAAGAATCTACTTTAGCCAGCCTGAAACCTGGTTGAACTAGTTGGTCCCTGTTTCTAGTACTATAGTTATGTCTGTCACTTCTTTTACCAAAAAGATGCAGATTTTTTCTAGCGTACATAATGTTTTCATAAATGTATTGACAAGGTACCGTCATTATGTTAATTTCCTTAAACAGTTCCCTTAGAGAATCCCTTAGAAGTTCCCTTAGAAGAGTATTACCTAAAATCGATGACATTGGATATTAGAAACTCCTGGAAGTGTCCGACATGCGTCTGCAAAATACCTAAGACAGGAAACACTGACACTCCCATACGATCCCAAAAAAACCCTGAGAACAATAACTTAACAACACCAACAGCGAGCAACAACGTTACCACGAGAAAGAAAACTATACATTCCAATAATGACACATCTAGCTCCGAAGATCTGAGTATGTTAGGAGACACAATACAAACCGAGGAAAATAACAATACACAGTGTCCATTAAGCATGCAAAGTTTGAGCGAATTAATTATACTACGCTTGAAAGAAAACAATACTTCTATCATAAAAGAACTACAGAATACTATACAAACCGAGATTAATAGAGCCATTACGGAACTAAAACTAGACTTTGACTCCAAAATGAATACCTTAACTACACAGAATAATCAAAGAAAGCAAGAAATAGAAAACATTAACACTAAAATATCAACATTACAATTAGAAAACGATAATTTAAAAAAAGAAGTAAGAAATCTATCAACTCGGACATTTCAAGCACCAAGCATACCAGAAAACCACCACCACAAACTTGTACTCTACGGCCTTACAGAGTATTATCAAGAGCCTGAACGTGAATTATATAACAGACTGGTAGAATTATTTCGCGATATAGTCAACGTAGACCTATCAGGCTACATAGAAGACATGTACCGAGTAGGAAGAAAAGGCACAAAGAATAGACCGCTTGTAATAGAATTGCTCAGTAAAAGAATGACCAGGTATATCGTCAGCAGCAGCCAGTGCTTTCAGGGAACCGGACTGGGTATTTCAGAATTTCTAGACGCGAAATCACGAAAAGAAAGGGCTCAAATGAGAGAAGACTTATTTAAGGCTAGACAAAACGGACACCATGCAATAATAAGAAACAACCAATTATATATAGATGGAAAAATTGTTGACAAAAAATATGACTACATAAAACCACAACAAGTAGATACAACTCACCAGGAAAATGATATAAGAGCGAATAGCTTCACTAACCAATCTCACCATGTGGATACGCTGAATGAATCTGTAAACCACACATTTCGTAAACAAAGACCTAGCATTTAAAATTTTATTCCAGAATTTCCAAAGTCTGAACAACAAACAACACTTACTTGACGCTTTCATTACCCAAAATTCTAGCTACAAAGCAATATGTATCTCGGAAACCTGGCTATCAGAAGAAAAACTAGCAATAATTAAGATTAGCGGCTATAAAGTTGCATCATGTTATTGTCGTCGTACTCGAACAGGCGGCGGTGTTTGTATTCTACTCCAAGAACATATAGACAGCATACATAGAAGTGATATTACAGATAAATCTATAGAATATGTACTAGAGTTATGTGCTACTGAATTGCCTAAAGAAAACTTATTAATTATAACAATGTACTGGAATAGAAGAGAGGAAGAAGTATTTTACCAACAACTTAAACTAATTCTAAAATATATAAATAATAAATATTCGAAATTAAATATAATTATAGGAGGCGACTTTAACATTAACATATTATCAGATAACCTTAAATCAAACCAATTCATAAATTTAATGCAGGAATATAAATTTACCCAATACATAAAAAGCCCGACACGAGTAACGCTAAACACAACTAGTTGCTTGGACTTAATATTCACAAATTTTAAATTCAAAGATATGTACACAACCGTAGAAGAGCTAGGATTTTCAGACCATAATAGTACCATTTTACATTTCAACTTGCCTAAACAAACAAAAAACATCGCCTGGTACGTGAAAAAAAGATTTTACAATCACACAAATATATTAAAATTTAAATCTAAATTACAGGAAATAAATTGGAGTGATATCATAACAACTGAAAAAGATATGAACAGTAATTATGAAGCTTTTAATGACACACTCATTAACATACTAAATCAATGCATGCCATTAAAAAAATTCAAGTTAAAACCAAATTATAAAAAATAC
Organism: Charanyca ferruginea; assembly: GCA_947361185.1. Lineage (NCBI taxonomy): Eukaryota > Metazoa > Arthropoda > Insecta > Lepidoptera > Noctuidae > Charanyca > Charanyca ferruginea. The sequence continues at coordinate 11,706,866 of OX376056.1, read as the reverse complement.
TGGCTCACCGTGGGTATAAAAAGCTCTTGCAACAATAAAAGATTATTAAAAATACTTACAACTAAAACAAACAATCCCATATTAACCCAACATTACAAAAAGTATGAAAAAATTCTAAAGAAAACGGTAACGATAGCAAAAAAACTACACTACAAAAATAAAATGACTAAATCTAATAATAAAGTTAAGACAATGTGGAGCATAGTAAATGAACGTACAAACAAAAAAATAGCAAGTGAGAAGTGGAACATAACCTTACAAACGAATAATAGCGTAACTTCCAAACCCAAAGAGGTAGCAAACATATTTAATGACTTTTTTGCTTCTATCGGGGAGGCGACAAATAACTTAACCGGCAAACCAAAAGGATTTCCAGTTATTTGCCCTACGGAGAATACAATCTTCCTCAGTCCAATTGATCCTTACGAGGTGAACACATTAATAAAAAATTTGAAAAATAAAAAAAGTCACGGCGTTGATTAACTTCCACCTACCTTATTAAGACAATGTGCAGACGAATTAACCTTACCATTTTATAAATTATTAAACCAATCATTTGAAGAAGGAGTTTTTCCCAATTTCTTAAAAAAAGCTCTTATAAAACCTATTCATAAAAAGAATTGCAAGACTGATCCGAATAATTACCGCCCCATTGCCCTCTTACCGACAGCTTCCAAAATCTTCGAAAAAGCCATGTAATCGAGTATATAGTTTTTGCGAAAAATATCATATATTTCATGACTGCCAACACGGCTTCCGAAAAAACCGTTCCACTATCTTAGCCGTTTACAAATATATTCAAAAAGCCCTCGATATAATAAATGATAAAAAGTACGCGATAGGACTTTTGCTTGATATGACCAAAGCATATGATAAAGTGCAATTTGAAATATTATTAAATAAACTATATAGTATAGGACTCCGCGGTAAATGTTATGACTGGTTTGTATCTTATTTGAAACATAGGGAACAAATAGTTGAAATCGAACATTACAACAACAGCAAAAATGAAATAGAATTAATCAGATCCGACAGCAAACAAATCACCGCCTCAATCCCGCAAGGAAGCGTAATAGGGTGTTTCCTATTTCTTGTTTACGTAAATGACCTCCCTAAAAATATAAATGAACCATGTGTCCTGTTTGCGGATGACATATCTATACTGACCTCATGCGAAAATAACACAAATTTAAATGATAAATTAAATTCCATTCTAGATTCTACAATGAATTGGATGTCTGAACACAACCTAGAAATTAATTTCGAGAAAACTAAAATAATTCCATTCCACCCCCGCCAAAAAATACCAATAAATATAAACTTTAGCTTTAAAAATAATACATTAGAAGTAGTTGATAAATTCACCCTACTAGGCTTGAACATTGATACTCACATAAATTGGAAGTCACACATTCAGAAAGTAAGAACAAAAATATCTAAATTCTCATACGCCCTCCGCGAGATCAAAAAAACTACAGACCTGAAAACCGCACTAGTAACGTACTATGCGTACGCCTACGCATGGCTGAAATACGGCGTCATCTTATGGGGCAACAGCACTGACGCGCCCACGCTATTTACCTTACAAAAAAAACTAATAAGAATCATAGTAAATATCGAAGTAACCGATAGTTGTAAACCCCACTTTCAGGAACTAAAGATTTTATCCCTACCCTGTCTATATATATTTGAAGTTTGTAAGTTCGTGCGTAAGTACCCAGAATTCTTTACAAAAAGAGAGGACATACAAAAGAAAATTATTTTAAGACATAAAAATAGACTAAACTTACCAACATCGCGACTAAAAATGCACTCCAATAGTACCTTTGTCATGTCCATAAGAATTTATAATAAGTTACCCGAAATAATAAAGAATTTGAATAAATATAACATCTTTATCAATAAATTGAAGCATTTCCTTGTAAGCAAATGCTACTACAGTATAAACGAATACTTAAACGATAAATTATAAGTAATTTCATGATATAAATATTAATATCTACAAATATTATTAAAGTACGCCTAACTAGTCATAATGCGAACAATACATTTTAAATATGAAGCGTGCAATAAATAGTTACCTTAGGGATAATAACTAAAAAATAAATATTAATTACATAATAAATAAATAATAATAAGTAAATAAAACAATAAAGAATAATTAAAAATAAAAACATAAGTGGTAACACAAGGTTACTAAATAAATAAATGTAGGTATACTATCTATAAAACAAGCAAAAATTCTAAATTCAATTTTGTATTAATAAGAACAGAGTAGCTTACTAACTACGTAATCAATAATATTTAGCATATAAAGCACCCAGTGGTCTTCCTCCTCTCTCCTACTTGATTTATGCTGTGCCCGACAGGGTCCATAATTGTGACTTATATAATATTTTCCTACCAACTACATGATACATTATGGTACGCAATAAAGAATTGAGAATTGAGAATTGAATGTCATTCTGTACACAGTGCAATAAAGTATAAATTAAAAGGTAAAGAAATTTACCTCTTGCTCATACATGGCTGTAAGTAAAATAGCTAGGAGTGATCTATGCCTTACGAAGCTTGTTATTTGGACTAAGTATACCTTTTTTACCGACTTTTCGAAATAATTAATTTATAAATCTATACGGCTTGGTAAAAAGACAGGTGACCCAGTCGTCACAGATGTACGTATGCTAGAATACCGACCAAGTGGCACAATTTGGTATAAAATTGCTTTTGATGACGAGCTTCAGCCGTTACCATACCGTCCCACTCCAATTAACAGCTTTAAACAAATAAATCACCCGCAGAAATTGTATGCAGCTAGAATATCAATTACACAGCGGAAGTATGAAGATTTGCAAGACCTAAAAAGTGTATTACCATCTAGTTGCCACTCTTTTTATGATGACCTTCCGCACAGCAATCGCTAAAGACTGCAACTAACTAAATTATAAGACTGAAGATTTCGAGTATTATATTTTAGTTTTATAATTTTATTACTATTTTAACTTGTTTCGTTGGAGTTTATTAAAGACTATGTTTTAAATATTTACCTATTAAAATAAAATAATAAATTATTGCACAGACGCTCTAAAGGTTCGTGTGTCACCAAATAATTTTAAGCAATTGATCTCAACAATGTGATTCTTAAGATTTACTTTATAAATACCTACCTATGTTATAACGATTGTTAATTATTCTTGAAATATTTCTTAATAAAAACTTTCCTTTGTAAATCATCTATTAATACCTTATTTCCTTACATTTTCCCAAACAACACCGCCTTAACCCGCCATTTGTGACGTGTATGTCTGTAAGACCGGGTAGTTCAAAAAAGTCTTATAACTTTTTTATCCGCTATAGAATCAAGTAGTGATTTCGTGTACTTTCGTCATTGCGCGTCCCCCACCGTTAGTCCACCCCGCGCCAGCGACACGCACGTATTTCTTGGAGTTTTGGAGCCAACCCGGTGCGTGAGACCTGGGTTACAGACTACGTAAGTCAAATAGTCAAAGTATAATTTGTTGGCAGGATTTTGTTTTTTTGTTTTATTTTTTTATTTTTATAGTTCCTAATGTCTTAAGACTGCCAAAGGCTGATTTAGCAATAAAAAAATTATTTTTGTTACAATTTCTATATTTTAACGTAAGTCTAGAAAAAAATTCGATAATTTTCAGTGGTATAAGTATAATACAGTAAAGACTAATAAACGTTATTTTTTTATGATACATCTTTGTTTTATTGATAAAAAAAACATGTCTTTTTAATATTTGACCGAGTAAAAGTAGCATGGAGTATTGCTTAAAAAAAAACCTTAGGTTGAAAAACCCGGTGCCTAGGACCGGCGTCACCAAAGAAGAAAGTCAAATTCACGTCACAAGTGGCGGGTTAATCTCTCTTAGTCTTTTTGGGGACTGAGTCGCCCTCGTCCGTGGGAGTACACCCTTATCCCGAATCCCCACACGTGGTCCCTGGGTGGTGCAAACCAGGCGACAACATACTGGTGGTAGGCTTCGGCCGTGGCTAGTGACCACCCACTGGATAAAGCCGCCCCGCCAAACGGCCTTGCCGTGTTTCGGTGCGATGTCCAGTGACGCCGTCTGAGTAGGGTGGGTCGGAATAGCTGCTTCACTAGCTGTTAGACCGTATTTGACACGCATAACTGTAGCTGCATCGGGTACCTAGTCCTGGAGGGTAGCGGGATCCGAGGCACAGTGTACCGCTGGCCGACTGCAGTTAGTAGGGGGCCCGATCGAAGCTAGCCACTCTCAGGAGGCTGCCCCGCCAACTCGCGAAAAATCCCGGAATGCGCCATCGTGCCGGTTGGCGACCGGACGATAGGGCCCGATGGACATCCCCGGGGGGGCTCGGGCGTCCCCGCAGTCTCCAGATTAGTTACCCACTAATGTCGTTGCGTTGTGTGTGTCTGCTGGTCAGCAGCGTGAAGCCTCATTCTACTTCCACCCTACTCACCGTAATTCATTCCATAATGCCCAAAAGAAGCAAGAGACATAAGGTAGTACAGCGGTTGCACTCCCTGTCACTGAAAGTGCACCTCACCAATATTAGAGGGTTGCACTCAAATATCGTGCCGGTCCACTTCCATCTTGAGACCGAAAAGCCAGCTCTCTTGTTTCTAACGGAGACGCAAATCAGATGTCCGACTGACACGGCGTACCTATCGTACCCAGGGTACTCCCTGGAACACAATTTTAAGGCTCGGGCCGGAGTGTGCTTGTACGCCCGGGACGACATCTGTTTTCGCCGTCTCCGTAACCTTGAAGACCGAAGGTTTTCTGTACTTTGGGTTTCTCGTGGATACTGGTATGGAGAAAATTCTCTATGCCTGTGTCTACCGTTCGCACAGCGGAGACCAGGAGACGACCAGACTCACAGATTATCTCAGTGAGGCGGCCGATGCGGCTCAGCAAAAGTACCCTACTGCCCAATTAGTGTTACTGGGGGATTTCAATGCCCACCACAAGGAGTGGTTGTTCCCAAACCGGGACACTGACCATGCTGGGAGAGAGATGCCAAAGCTTGCCTTAGCGTTAAATCTCACCCAACTGGTCCAAGGGGCTACTAGGGTTCCTGATGTTGAGACGCACACAGCCTATTGCTTGGACCTTCTGCTCACTACTGATCCAGACCTCTACTCTGTGTCGGTTTCTTCACCTCTGGGTAGCTCCGACCACTGTCTGGTGAAATCTGTATGCGTCTACTCTCCATCCATTCCTAGCCCAAGTGGCTACCGGCGGATGTGGCGGTACAAGTCAGCAGACTGGGATGAGATGCGCTGTTTTTTCGCGTCTTACCCTTGGCAGCCTGTCTGTTTTTCTTCTGGTGACCCCTCTACCTGCGCGGATGCCGTGACGGAAGTGTTGCGTCAAGGTATGGAGTTTTTTATACCTTATTCCGACGTATCTCCCTCCGACCATCTTGAGCTTCTTGGCGTTACCTTGACGTCGAGTCTCAATTTTGGGTCATACAACGAGTCAAAGGCCCAACTAGCTGCCAAAAAGCTAGGAGTCCTCGCAAAGGTGCGAAAGTACTTCACGTGGGAACAGATGCTGAACCTATACCAAGCACAAGTTCGATCGTGCATGGAGTACTGTTCGCACCTCTGGGATGGATCTGCCAAGTACCAGCTGGAGGCGTTGGAAGTTATTGAAAGACGTGCCAAGAGGCTCATAGACAACGACTTCCTGGTTAAGGCTAAGCTCCAAAGCCTTGAACACCGCCGCGCCGTTGCCAGCCTATCGGTCTTTTATCGGGTACATTTCGGAGAGTGTGCTTTGGAATTGCACAACTTAATTCCCCCATCCCCATTCCATCACCGGACGAGCAGGGATACGGCGAAGCGTCACCGCTATACGGTTGAAGTTCCACGGTCTCGAACCAAGCGCTTTGACTCCACATTTATTGTGCGAACTGCCAGACTGTGGAATTCACTGCCCGCCTCTCTATTCCCCCCCGATACATATAATCTGGGTATCTTCAAGGCACGAGTGAACCGGTTTATTCTAGGCAAGCGTGCTCCAACTTAGGCCGCATCATCACTTAAGATGTGAGTTGCGGTCAAACGCAAGCCTATAACAATATATAAAAAAAAAAAAAAAAAAAACTAATAAAATATCAGTCAACACAGCTCAAGTCATAAAATAAAAGTTAAAATAAAGTAAACCGTCAAAATAAGTATAAATAATTATTTCTTAACCGCTATCTAGGGTATTTATTAAGTAATAACAGAAAAAATCCATCGATTGTTTTAAATAGACAGTTTTTTACGTCTCCTGTAAAGTTGGTAAAAATGACATAAGCGGTGTTGTTAGCTAAGGGACGAAATCTGAATTGAATATGAACCTTATTCCTTTGTTATAAAGATGAAAATCTATCAAGGAAATTCGACAGATAGTTGTAGCTTGATGTCCCTCTCTGCCCCCGATAGTAAAAAAGACGTATCTAACAAAAAGTAAATTTAGAGAAAAAAATGTTTAAAGTTGAAAAACGGGAAACTCTATGCGGTGATTTTGTTATTGCATTTATCAAAATTCTGTCAATGTACTATCTTCGGCATATATCTCCTCCTAATTTTGTGTTATATCATTTTAGTATTGATAGTATATTTTATTTTTCAAAAAAAGCGTTTCTTTTTAGCAAAAAAAAACCGGAAAATTACGTAGAACTAAGTAGGAAAGCCGTACACCACATGCGCCCTATCAATGTAGCACCAATTACCTACAACAGGTATTTTCATAATGTTAAGTTTAAAAGGCGCATTTTGTTATTTACGACTTTCATACTTAGTACCTACCTTAGCTGTTGCAGCTATTCAATTAATAAGATAAAGAGTATCTATCACCTATCTTTCATACAATAAAAAACGATGGTTGGCCTTACAAAGCCCAAGGAAACCATATTTTTGAAGATATAAACATCATTTAAATTGGTGGTTAATTTAAATATAAAAAATCAAAGTCACTTATTAGGTTATTAGGTACGTAACCAACATTTATTTTTATACCTACTTACTTACCTAAAATTATTTATTTGTTTGTAAGAGGTTTGTTATCTCTGGAAGTACCTAGGTACTAAGGGTTTTGCCGAGTGCCATAGGATTATTTTTTTATTTTTCGAGATTCACTTCATATATTTCTAGGTAGGTACCTACTTTCTTTCCGTAAAGTTTAGTGTTTAGTGTTATCTATCAGGCAGGAAGTGTGGGCCGCATAGCTCGCTGATTGTTGACCCCTGCACACTTGCTTATTGTTTTAATATTTTGCCCATTGATAAGCGCATACGCATTCGACATAATATGTCGAAGTTTAAAAATATTATTTTTAAACTTTTCCGCGTGACAACTACCTAGGTAGGTACCTACCTATATGTAGGTACTTACCTACCAGTTGGTTTTGACTTATTTCCTTATTGTCATGTTAATTTAATTCGAGTGCTCTTATAATCCATACTTCCATACTTTTTTAATATATATAAATGCGAAAGTAACTCTGTCCTTTACGTTTTCACGATAAAACGGCTGAACCGATTCTGATGAAACTTGGTATGAAAATAGCTTGAACCCTGGAGAAGGACTTAAGCTACTTTTTAATCCGGGACTTCGTGTACATCCGCGATAGGTAGGTACCCGACATTGACGCGGACAAAGTGGCGGGCAAAAGCTAGTACCTACCTAATATTATGTATTATAAATGCGAAAGTAACTCTGTCTGTTAAGCTTTCAGGATGGAACGGCTGAACCGATTTGATGAAAGTACAATGCCAGAAACTCTATAGAACTTTGACCCACTCAATAAAAGTCATGTGCATGTGTAGCATTTTACTGTTTATTTATTGCTGATAACTAAACATTAGTGTTAGTGACTGTAGAACTTGCGGTTTCCGTTTAAATCTAAAAACAATAATGACATTGACTATAGGTAAAATTATATTTTAGGTAAAATGAGTCTGTATTTTATGGGTAGGTAGGTATTTCGTAATCCACAAGTTCTTTATTTTCATTTATTTACTTTTCTGTACATGGGTGGGGCAGGATCTGGCATTGTCATTTGGTATGAAAATAGCTTGAACTCTAGGGAAGGACATAGGCTAGACAAAGGCGCGATAACCGACATTTACGCGGACGACGTCGCAGGCAGAAGCTAGTTAAATAAAAATATTCCAGGTTTACCGTTTAGGTTAGTAGTATATGCACAACTTAGAAACTAGTGTTAGTATCTACCAAAGACTACGCCCCAGTGGCATTTAGGCGTACCCACTGTCCCAGTAAGTATGGGGCTACCCCCCTATCGGCTGTAGTTTTTACAGGTAGGTAATCAATGACAAATAATGATGACAAGCTGGTAGGTACATCTTGGTATCCAAGATACAGGCTTGCCTAGTTTGGGGCCAATGTTAAATCCTGTGTAATTTTCATGCAATAAATCTGAAGCCGTATGAATATACATACACATCATATAGGTACCTATGTAGTAAGTACATTTGATCTGAGCTAGAAAGAAGTTTGGTCTGAAGCTTTTCCATTTTAAGATAGGTACATTCCCGAATATACAGGGTTTCCAGTAAATAGCACGACATACTGCAGGGGGTGATAGCTTGGGTCAATACCTGTCAAAACAACACAATATAATTATGTTAAGCAAAATCTCACGGATTTACAGTTTTACAAAATTTTCCGAAATATCGAAAAATCTCTACCTTGAAACAGATTTTTAAGCATCTCGTAATGAAAAAATCCTTTTCTAGTATTTTTTTACATCAAATTATGCGTGAATAGTTACTTTACTCATTGATAAATATTTTTTCTATCAAAAACAATACCATGTTTTCAAGAAATGCAGTTTTTTGTTTAAATTTTCACAGAACAATTTTCCTATCGCCTAACTTTAACCTACAGTGGTGAAAAAAAATCCGTAAATTTTTACTGAACATATATTGTGTTGTTTTGGTAGGTATTGACCCAAGCTATCACCCCCTGCAGTATGTCGTGCTATTTACTGGACACCCTGTATACATACGGTCTATATTATACCAAAATAATTACCTGATCTTATAAAGAAAACAGATAATTTTTAACGACGAAGTCTGTACTTGTCATTAACGTCGTCGTCGGAAAATTTAAATTAAATAAAAACCTATCTAGATAATAAATATAAGCAATTAAGTATTTACGTAAGCATAGCTATGTAGGTAGGTATGTACGATTTGCTTTTCTAACCGAAACAATAAACCAGTAATTAACGCACTTGTCAAAGCGTTAAACGTTAACTAGTACATTTCACAAGAATGGCCTTCTCTCAAACTTTGCAAATATGGCCGACGACCTCGACCATGGTAGCTCTGTAAGCATTTTGACAAGCGTGACCTTGGATTGTGACAACATGTGAAAAACCCAGAATACAAATACCAGCAAACTTATCCATGCGTGTGGCGAAATATAGAACTAAAATGTAGTGTACTGGATTTGACAGATGGTTGACATCTTTCCTTAGCGGGCAGGCCACGGTGACACGCAAATATAAGTTTGTAGTTACGTCGGACATCTCGCTTCAACAATACAACTTATAATTGTTTTTTCCTCAATCAACTTTTAAATGTCGAATCGGGTTTTTATTTTGTTTTTGTTAAGGGGGTACCGAGCAAAATCATTCAAAACAGTCGTCACTGTTAAAGTGATATAATCAATACTTTTACCATAATTGCCATAAAAAATATGTAATGAATACCACAGTGAATGTGTTAACCGATTATCGTTGGCAAAAAATAAGAATACTGTTTAATTTAATAAACAAAAATACGTAAAGTTGTACAAAAATCTTTAAAAAAATCTCGTATTTAGTTGAGTTTTGTTAGTAAACTATTTTTTTTTCACAAACTTGAATTCATATTAATCTTTAACATTCATACTACAATTTGTAGTTTTTACATTTTCGAAATGTCGCTTAGTTATTTTATTATTAATTTTTCGCGCTGTTTTGAATCATACGCAACGTATGTATGTATGATTCAAAACAGCGCGTCAATTAAAACAAAAAATAATTAACCTTTCGCACTATAAAAGATGTGAGGTAGCCAAGTAGGCACACAAATAGATGAACAGTCATATTATTGCTAATTAGATCAAAATCCACAGATATTGTTCCATCCATAGATTTGTATGGTTCCTTCCATCAGTGACTTGTTCTGAATGCCAAACATGTCCCCTTTTCCTTGGCTTTCAATTTCAGAATGGCTTCTTAACTAATTCGAGATACCTACGGTATATTTGAACGAAGTGAACTGATTGATGGCCAACCAACCGTTCACCATTACGGTGCTCTGGTAACTGCAGACCTGGGCCATTAGTCTTGTGACTTGAAGGGGGGGATGTGTAAGAATAAGAATAAGAATAAGAATTATTTATTGCGTAACTGTGTACAGTGTGTGAGATCTTATAATAATACATAATAGTTATTGTATCAACAGTTTACCCATGTCGGATATGCAATATTTAACAGTGAAAAACAAGTTAATTACTTAGTGTTAACTACATACGTCATTTTTACATTTGTGATTTTTTGTCAAAAAATTCATTCAAATTATAATACACATTATTAATTAACATTTTTTTTAATTTAGTTTTAAACAAATTTCCATTTAACCTTGCTTAACCTTGTAACCTTGCTTTTAGAAACAATTTTGATAGAACATCGAACTTGTTTAACGTGTACAAGTTGTTTCTAATTGATTTGTTAAACGCGATGTATCCTGTTCATATTTTTATGCTTGTTTAGTGCAACCAGCGCATAGATTTGCATTATTTCGTGCCGGCACTTCACATGGCGTATTTGTGCAAATCTTCGCCTTGTTTGAATAATACTAGATGTACTTACCCTAATTGTTACTGTTAGAAAGCCCATTTTGTATTATCGGAAAAGGCATTTTATTTTATTGGCCTGAGGGGGACATAACCGTTTTGTTTGACAACTTTCAGTTTACAAGTTCTTTACGTGTGATAAATATTGGAATAGGGGAGAGTCTTCTGTCTCCTGGGTAAAGGGCTCCCTCTATGCCTTCTACATTTCGCGATTCTGTGCTTCAACCCTCCAGTTTTAGAGGAATCCTTTCAGTTCGTTCCGTCATCTCCTTCATGGCCTGCCGTGAAGTCTTCCTGTCTCAGGGCACCAATATTGAAGTTTGTTAAAAATAATTCAAATTCCTCACTAAACTGACAATTTTGTAGCAAACCTACAAAATGACGTAACCTAAATTCTTGCGATACCAACTCACTTGAAAAAGTCGAAAGCTTCGCTTCGCGCATGCGGTCGGTGCGCACGCGTTTTCACTTTCACGGGCCGTTGCCCCTTCGGGCAACCTCGGCATACTTCGGCTCATTGGGTCAAGGTTGGACCCGGACGAGATTTTGATGTGATATTATGGGGACATGACCTTCAGATTTGGGGCGAGATGAGGATATTTACTAGAAAATAAATGTTTTTTTTTTTAATCTAGCTAGGTATTTTATGGTAAAGTTAATAGGTAGCCACTTTTATGGATTTTTCTGTGGCAGTTAAAAGTTGTCGTTAAATTGATTTACGGCTGTTAACCTCTTTTCGCATCTATGAAATTCTTTCAGTTTCATTCCAAGTGTGTGTGTACTTAGAGTAAAATAGATAAAGTTAAGATGAGGCTGGCATGCCATTGTGGATAAACCTTATAAAAAGATTAAGATTTAAAAAATAAATATAAAAACTTGTTAACATATTGACCGCCACAGTTATGATCTGGTCACGACTTCATGACAGACTTTTATACGGGAACTAACTGACCCGACAGACGTTGTCCTGTCGATTGATTTTTCAATTTTCTTACCGTCTAAACCTTCCCTGAACTTCCACAAATATTTCAAGACCAAAATTAGCCAAATATTTCCAACCGTTCTCGAGTTTTAGCGAGACTAACGAACTACGATTCATTTTTATTATATAGATAGATAGATAAAGCTCATAAAACAACATTGTTTTTTTATTTACTAATTGTAATTCATGTTCGACGGTCAAAAGGGCAAGCTGGATATCTGAGGTAACGACGTCTCTTCAACAGGATAAAACAACAATTCACTCTAAAGTTAGAACAATATCCTGGCTAATTCGCTTCAGCACGGAAAAAGAATATCGTGAACGCATAATTAACACACATTCCTCATTTGCAGGGTTGTCACTAGGCATAATTATATCCGCAGTGCTATTCTGTTACAATCTCCCTCGGTGAACACCTAAGTGAAGTGAGCTGTCATCCGATTGAAGTGCTTTGTAATATAACAGGCTCAGAATCTAAGAGATAAGCGAGCATTGTTTTGTTGTTCAAATGCATCGTCTATGAATCTAAAGAAGTACCTACTTATGCATATCTTAAAGGCGTTCCCATACACAAGCGATTCAGTCGTGTGGTCCTGGCCGCGAATAGCGTTACCTCATTTCTACCCGTGGGTGTCGTAAAAGGCAACAATAGGACCAGAGGATGGGCAGCAGCGTCCTTCTGAGTACCATACATCGCCAATCATCGGACTTGCATGGCGTTTACGAGACAGATTATGCCCAGGCGTCTAATGGTTGAGATGATGACACGAGCAGTAATCCCTGTGGCTAAAATGTCACAGGCCCCGCCTAATGTTTACTGCCCTCCGTTGATCTCGTAGTCGCAAGCCCTACCGCTGAACGGATGTCCTGGGTTCCATTCCCAGGCCTGGCAACGTGTCATTATGTTTTTCTATTAACTCCGGGCTGCTACTGAGAAATTTAAAAAGAAAGAAAAAAAAGAAAGAAAGTTGAAAGTTGGTTGAAGTTGAAAGTTGGTGGTGTGACACCCCCGTGCCTCGAAAGATACGTACAGCCGATGGTCCTACGCCTGATCTCTCCCTGGGCCTGTAGACAAGATCCCTTTCTGTTAGCGTTAACGCCAACGAAAAAATCTAATTGTATGCAGTTGACATATTTGCATCACGTGACATCTGGTCAGCAAACGTCAACTCCATACAATTTGATTTTTCCGTTGGCGTTAACGCTAATTGAAAGGGATTTTGTTTGACTACCCTGGGGCTACTTCACATAACTAAAGAAGTGCTGTTGCAGTTAAGTTTCGATCAAAACAACGCTTTGTGTATTCTCTACCGCTGTCAAGCACGCTGGCGTCAACGGCATTCTACTGTTGCGCACCTTTGGTGCATGGTTCGGAACAATCGGAACGCAACATGATTGGTATTCTGTTCGTTGGACTTCTCAAAATGACAGTTAAAAAGCACAAAAAAATATATTATAATAACGTAATATTCTTTGATATGTAATCGATTGATATTTTTTTGCTCATGTGGTTAAACCATAAGTAAGTGTGGTAGAGTTTGGTTGTCGTGCAGTTGCCGCGCAATTCACGCGCAGCTAACGCGCAGTTCAAAGATTACAAGAATACCGTTTATCACTCAAACTTGAACTTAACTACAACTGCACTACAACTTCATTGGCGCGTCATAAAATTACGTGAATTAGCCCTCTGGTCGTGTCGGATTGCTGTCCCATCGGACTGCTAGAGTAAAGGAAAAGGGAGTGAACCTGTGTTTACGTACACACTTGTAAAAAAAAAGCTATATAGCTCTGGTGAATTATTACAACTCGTCAACTCGTTTCTTCGTTCTGACAACCCTATTGCCTACTGCCTTCATCGTTATCGTTTCCAAACTGCTCGTGTTGAATCATTGATGTATTAACCTAATTTTGGTACCTTCAATACTCACTGACACGACTACCGTCAATAAGCAACTTGCCGAGGAAATTCTACTGATAATATACAAGTAATATTACAGTCATACAATTTATGGTAATGGAATAATTTGTTAGAATTTATTTATTCAGAGGGAAAACATGTTTCTATTGAAGTGACGGAATAACCTCACGAATTTGTCTGCAAGGCTACCAGATGAACAATTCAATCTCGATAGTCATATAGTGCTATAAATGGACTAAAAATTAAAGATGGAACAAATCATTGAAAGCAGTGAATAATCATATGATTTAGTTTATCATATGACATACCTGCGATTGTCATTTGCAATCACAGTGATTATGATTTCTCATTGGTGCGTGTATGAATGAATGAATGACATCGCGCGACCGCGGCGATCATGCACGACAATCATACGAGCGAGCATCGAGGAGTGAGCGGGACGCATCCACCACTCAAGCAATCCCTGCGTGCGAGTAGTGCGTCCGATTAACCTGTGACCCGCGTCGCAATCATTCTAAATTAAACATGAAGTTGATCACCATAAGGTCGAGATTGAATTACAATTTTATTTTATTTTTCATATGATTTTTTTATCGAAACAAACGTAATGAAATGACATTTCTGGCGGGCAGGCAGGCGGTCGTTCTCGTCAGTCATATGACATAATAGCACGTGCCCGTTGTTGTGTGGCATATATTGCTATTCGCGTAGTTTTTTGAGTTAGTTGATTGCAAAATCTGTGAAAGTTTTTATTAGTGTATTATTAGGGGATTACTTTTTTGTAGGTATTAAGACAAAAACGAGCACCATACATCTTTTTAACTTTAAAGTACGGAAAATTTTTCAATTAAACACACAATAACACAAAATTTAAGTACCTACTTAACACAAAGCTAAACTTTCACAATATCGCATACAAAACTGGAATTTATTTTGCTCATGTGATTTCTATATAGGTAGTTTTACATCAATTGATTATGACGACGAACGTGTCCTGTTACATCATAATCATTATTCAATTACCATGTCATTTCATTTCAATATTTTCAATGATAAATAGTAGGAAAATCATTCTCAATGAAAAATAGCAGGTGTGAAAAGTAGCAGGTGATTTCACTGTAATAAAAAAAATCATATGATCATATGATTATGATTTCTAAATACCAATCATTTCCATCTCTACCAAAAATAGGTACTATTATTGTCCCACTGCTGGACAAAGGACTCTTCTCATATAGAGAAGACACGAGCACTAGGTAATCACCAAACGCATAGGTACTCAAGACGAATTGACGATTTCAGACCAAATTAATAATGACGCTATGACAATAGGTGTTCTGACAGAGAAACCTGACAATTTACTATGGAAAAGACTAAAACTGGATAACACGATACCCCTTTTTAAGACTGGTTGTCAAACTTTTTGACTGGCAAAGATCTACGAATAATAGTCAGAACGAACGGCTTTACGTGCTTTCTGAGGCACGGACGAGTCTCCGTATTAGTTGTCAGTTTAATTCAAAATTAACCACTACTTTTTTTTAACCACTTAGTTAACTAGTCCCCATATTATGTGCATGATGTGGTCTCCTATAAGTAGTCCAAGGAGCATACATAACACTAACACACTGTACAAAAATGTCATGAATTGTTTGAGATCCTAAATAAAGAAATAAAATAGTTCTTCTCAAACGTTCCTTCCGCATGACCTAAACTAAAACTAATCGGAACGTAAATCCTGTATTTCAGCCAGCACGTTGTCATAACACGTGCTGGTAAATCTGTGTAGAATCTAGACACACAATAATAATAATAATAATAATAATTTATTGCAGACTTTCATCCATAATTTGTTAGTAACAATATTCTTAGCCTAGAGTTAGTAAAAGTTAAATAATATAGATAATAACAATATTTAGGCGCTTGGTCTCGCGTGAAGGCCTATCCAGTGCGCCATCAGTGTAGAGTCCCACCGGCCGGCGCACGCAGACAGGATGGCGCTGGGGCTGCCGCGCACCCGCGCCAGCATCGACGCACAGCGCTTACGTATAATGGCGTGAAAGCCGTCCACGTGCGCTTGCGCGAACATGCTACTAGCGCTGCAGTACCGCGGCAGCCCCATCAACACCCTGAATGCGTTATTATACTGTACACGCAGGGCGTCGTATGCTCTCTGCGTGTAATTGACCCACAAACTGAAACAATAATGACATGCTGAATGCTGATGCCCCCCTGCTTTGTTTATCTCTCAGTAGATAATTACATGGTTATGTTACACTTATTTCTGATTAAAAAAAAAATGTTATTTGTGATCTTTCTTCCCGCCCGGATTTGATATGTTTACACCTCGGATGATATCGAATTCCTAACTGCGACTGGCAATTTTTTATAAAGTATGCTTAATTATGGGATGGGAGATTTGGTTTGAATTACAATAAAATTACAGCAGATTCGGGTACTTTATATCCAGAAATTGGGGATTTGGGCCAAAACACATGATGCGATGCGACATGATGCGGTCAATAATGTAGTTCTCCTAAAACTACGATTAATAATTTTCAATTAAAAATCTAGAACTTGCTTAGTCCAAAAACAAGCAAAGCTTTGTTTTTGGACTAAGCAAGTTCTAGATTCTAGGTGAGACTACCAAACTACATAAAAAAATACTTAAAAAAGCTTCTAGCAGTTTTATTATCGTATTGGCTAGCGAAGAAGTCGAGTGGGGTCTTCAAGCTCCATTGTGAATTGTGGCTTTGAGAAACTGACCTTCAAACCGGATAAAAATCAGTGCAAAAAAATACACCTGTTTGTAATTTGAATTAAATTATTGTTTATGTTAATGTTAGATATTTTGTTATTCTGTTTTAATATTTTACAGAATTTGTTGTGTTTGAATTCCACTTCGAAATTCATTTTATTATTAGCTAGGTATTTAATTTGTTAGCTTAATTGTTTATTTTATTGTGGTTGCTGTGGTCTACTGTAAGTGTAGGAGTACACCTATGAAATACTTTTTAATGGTAATAACAATTGTACCCATATCTTTTGTTGAGATTCTAATATAAATAAATTATCTTGTGGCTCTTCTAGACTTGTGTTTGTTTAAGTTGTTGGTCAGTATGTCTTTGAACACAATGGTTAATATTGGTTGTCATTCGTAGATCTTTGACAGTCGGAATATATAGATAAGGGAAGCCAGAAAGTCTGACAAACCAGCCTTAGCAAGCGGTATCATGTTACCCAGTAACTGGATTGTGGTTGTGGAGGTCAGACAGGCAGTCGCTCCATGTAAAACACTGGTATTCAGCTGCATCCGTTTAGACTGGAAGGGTTATATGGTAGTTGCTGGAAGCCGAACTCAACATACTTGAAAAAGGCTACGTAGATAAACTCTTTCACGGCAAAACTTCTGACTAAAGCGGCATTTAATTAAAGAACAGGATTTAAAGTCCTGTTCACACACAAAAAAAAAACAATAACACACATAGCAATGTTACAGCGATCATCGACCTCCCGTTATCGTTATCACGTTAGGAAACTGCACTTGGCAAAGAAACCTGATATCGCTGATAACAGGTGATACAGCAGAATCGTATCGGACGCTTGCTCTTGCTGTCTGTGGTGAAAGATGAGTAAAGTCAACGTCAAATCATTTATTTCAATTAGAACATTAGAAGGCACTTTTGAATGTCTTATAAGAGAAATTAATCTAGTCGCCCCATCCAAAAGGTAGTTTCGTATGGAGAAGAATGGGCAAGAAACTCTATACTAGATAGATAGTACCTAGAAGGATAAGTATGACTATACATGAAGATAATATGAGGAGCTCGTGGCTAAGAAGCCGAACAGATCGATCGGTCAAAGGTTAAGCTACGCTAGCCGCGGTCGGTCTGTGGATGGGTGACCATCCCTTTCATACCGAGTTCCCTCCGTGCTTCGGAAAGCACGTAAAGCCGTTGGTCCCGGCTGTCATTTGTAGATCTTTGGCAGTCGTTATGGGTAGTCAGAAGCCAGAAAGTCTGACAATCAGTCTTACCAAGGGGTATCGTGTTACTCAGTAACTGGGTTGTGGAGGTCCGATAGGCAGTCGCTCCATGTAAAACATTGGTATTCAGCTGCATTCGGTTAATTTCGGTTAGACTGGAAGCCGACCCCAACATACACTCGGCGTCACAAAAATCGCACCTTTTCGAAAATAAGTTTAAAACATGTCCCGTCAGTAACGAATACATTAAACCCAATTAATATTGGTATCAATTAAAAGTATGTTTAACGACCTTTAAATTAACAACAGTTAGAATTCCTAAACACAACAGATCTCATTAGCACGTAACGTTAAAAAAAATGTTGTCAAAATACGCATTACAACGGCCACTAATTGCACCTCCCTACAAGGGTATAAAACGGGCGACCCGGGTTAAATGTGGGTCATTCGCTATTCAACCTTTGAAGTGAACACACGTGAACAGCTACAGCAAGAAAAATACCCCAGAAGATGGATACCACTGCAGATGAAGCCGCTCAAGTCATTGCACTACTGCAATCAGGGATGCGGCAATGTGATGTTGCTCGGCAACTGAACTTGAGTCGTTTTGCCGTTCGACGAGTGTTCCAACGTTTCCAAGAGACTGGTGGCTATATCCGAAGACGTGGATCTGGAAGACAACGGTGCACATCCGAAAGAGACGATCGCTTCATTGTTTCGACGTCTTTACGTAATCGGTTCTCCAATGCTGTTGAGCTGCAACAACAACTGCGATCAGCTCGCAGAACTTCTGTAAGCGTCTCCACGATTAGAAGAAGAATGCGGGAGAAGAAAATTGCAGCTCATAGGGCTGCTACAGGGCCCAAATTGACTGCACAGCATAGGAGAGACCGGTTGCAATTTGCCCGTGACCATGTGGATTGGACAATAGACCAATGGAGGGCTGTGCTCTTCTCGGATGAGACGAGGGTGTGTCTTTTCTGCAACGACAGGCGTCGAAGAGTGTATAGGAGGCAAGGGGAACGATTCGCACAAGCCTGTATTCAAGAGACAGTGGAATACGGGGGTGGCTCGTGCATGTTCTGGGGCGGCATGTCAATCGACGGTAAAACGAACCTTGTGTGTGTTTCTCGGACTGGAAGTGCTCGCGGGCAAGGGTCGCTGACTGCTGCTCGGTACATAACAGAGATCTTAGAGGAGCAGGTTGTCCCTTATGCGGGTTTTGTTGGCAGTGGGTTCACGTTAATGCACGATAACGCCCGTTGTCACACCGCTTTAATTGTAAGAGACTACCTGCAAGAAGTTGGCATCCCTGTTATGCGCTGGCCGGCGCGAAGTCCAGACCTGAACCCTATTGAGCACCTTTGGGATGAACTGAAACGGCGAGTACGGGCACGAAATCCTGCCCCTACCACTCTCCAAGACCTTCAAGATGCCGTCGTTGCAGAATGGGACAACATTCCACAAGAGACTGTTGTCACATTAATAAGGTCCATGAGAGAACGCATGGAAGCAGTCATCAGGGCTAGGGGGGGTAACACTAGGTTTTAAGTTAGTTTTAAGGACTTTGTTGTAATTTTTGCTGATAAAATAAAATTTAACTTTTTAATCATTTGCATTAGCTTGCTTTTTTTTATTCCCTGGTAAACAAAAAACCAAAACCATTGATTTATTCTGAAATTTAAATAAATTGCCTTTCCAATTATACCTTATAGTCATATGTATACCATTGATTAATAGGGTTAAAATGACTTTGAAGGAAATTCTTAAAGAGGTGCGATTTTTGTGACGCCGAGTGTAGTTGGGAAAAGGCTAGGCAGATGATGATGATGAAGATAATATCTAATAAATAAAATCAAACACACTAGAAGTTGTGCAACGCAGTGGCTTATTGTTCTGGGACAGACTGTCATGATGCAGAAAAAATCAACAAAAAATAATAAATAATTATTCCCGTGTTAATGAGTTTGGTTCAGCACACTGCAGACAACTTAATACTGCGCTGCAATTTGCAAAAAGCGTAAGAAATTTTGAATTTCACGGGCCACATTGAAGGAATTACCTTCATGGATTGTAGGTACTAAACACCCATACAGAAAGAGTGTCCTCCAAAATACCTAAGTAGGTCACTAGTGCAAAACATTTAAAAGCGAGATTGATTATTCTATAGAGAAACTGAGGGAGATCATTTTCCTTAGGTACTGTAGAATAGGTAATCATGTTGTTTTTTTTTTTACCAAAGTACCGGTTATTAACAACACATCTACCAACCTACTTACAAAAGAATCAAAACACGAGACACACTGAACTGGTTTTAAAATTTTCCTAACACGAATCGAGAGACATTGATTTATATTAATTATCATGTTAATATTGCATGATAAGTTTATCTATCACATAGCTGTTGATAACGGAGCTATAGATTATGTACAGATGCAACACTGAAAATTAATTAAGCATGTACTTATTAGGGTAAAAAAGTAAAATCAAAATAAAGTGTCAATGTGTGGGTACGTACATTATTTTTTGACATGGTAAACGAGTCAGACGCAGCCAAATCTATGCACTTCTGAACACTCTTTATTTGTCTGTGTGGAGGGCTTTTAGGCTGCATCATCACTTAAGATCAGGGCCTGTAGACATAATCCCTTTTCTGCGCCAACGGAAAATGAAATTGTATGGAGTTGACATATTTGAATCACGTGACGTGACATCGCGTAAGCAAACGTCAACTCCATACAATATCATTTTCCGTTGGCGTTAGCGCTAACAGAAAAGGGATTTTGTCTACAGGCCCTGGTGAGTTGCGGTCAAACGCAAGCCTATAACAATGTAAAAAAAAAAATTACTGAAACCATTACCTCCCGCGAAAGAGACTTAACATTTAGTTCAGTTTCAATATCTGCCAATCGACCTAACCAGACAGAGAAGACGTAAATTGAGGACGCGTCGCGGACGCGGCGCCTATTTAATTCAAAATGTATAGAAGAAGCATCGCGACACAAAATATATAAAAACTGGTCGTGGGTACGAGTTACGACGCTTACTCGTCTGCGTCCTATTGAAAAACATAGAAAAGACAGGGCACGGGCGCAGATATGAGTGCGGACGGTGCACGAAGAAACGGGTCTTGAACGCAGCGATCACTGTCTTGCCTGCGACTGGTGGCAACGAGTTTAGAGAAGACCATCGTATCTTTTGTAATTTATTTGAAAATCATGCAGTGCTATATGATTAATTACAATAGACCAGAGTATCCGTAGGGGCCGTGCCACGCCTTTTCTATATATGTTTGAAAATGTTATGTGTGCGGTCCCATCTGTGACACATCCTCGTCTTATCGTTTTTCTGTCTAGCTAGCGGCTTTGACGTGATTTCTCCACTCTCTAGTGCAAGCTATTTCGTTATACCCATGCCGTACCTAAAGCTTTTGTTTTCAATTGAACACGTCATTCGTTTTATCTAAATGATTTATATAAATGACTAGCTGACCCGACAGACGTTGTCCTGTCCCTATCTACCTACTTAACCTGCCTATCTACTTACCCTACATACTCTCCCTACCCTCCATACCCTACCTACCCTACATACCCTACCTACCCTACATCCTACATACCCTACATACTACATTGAAGAAACTAATACGTCGTCTATGTATAATTTGTGGAGAAGAAATGAATACGTCATCTTTGTTTTTTTCTTTGATGGTTTTTTTAATGTTCCACGCAACTTTCTTAGTATTTTCTTTCATATTCTTCTTCTCCTTACAATATATTAGCCCTAAGTTTATATTTAGTGACTGGGCAACTAAGGGTATTAGAAAAAGTAGAGAAAGACTGTTTGAGCTGTATGGCCTTAAGCCTTATATTAACACGGAAACTTTCAACAAGTATGTTGCTACTTATTCTAAAACTTTTAGAAATACTTGCAAGGTAGCGAAAGCGCTATACATTAGTAACAAGATCAAATCGGCAGACGATAAAATAAAGACAGTTTGGAAAGTTATAAATAACGAAACTAGCAAGAAAAAAGTTCGTAACGCGGAATATACATTGGAGACATCACACGGTCCCGTAAGCTCTAACATAGAAGTAGCTCGTGAATTTGTAAATTTCTTTACTAGCATACCAATCAAAACCACGGAAGCTTTGAATTCCTCACCTGACGACTCAATTGCGTTATTAAAAGCGAACGTTCCAGGCTGCTCGGTAGAATTTCAATTTAAACATATTGACCCCATGACCGTTTTAAAAGCTTTTCGGCAAATCAAAATAAAATTTACTGAAGATCTGTGGGGTATGTCTATTAAAGTTTGTACATCTATAATAGAAACAATAGCACCTTATTTGGCTTTAATATTTAATATGTGCGTAGACCAAGGTGTTTTCCCAGATTTAATGAAATTTAGTAAGGTCATACCTCTTTTCAAACCCGGGGATAGTAAAGATACTAACAATTATAGACCCGTGTCCGTGTTGCCGGCTTTCAGCAAGGTTTTTGAAAAGATTATGCTTAATCAGATGCTTGCTCATTTTAACACAAATGGCATATTACACGATCAACAGTATGGTTTCACCAAAGGGCGTTGTACGACTGACGCCGGTGTCACTTTATTAAAACACATATTTACTGCGTGGGAAGAGGCACAAGATGACATAGGAATCTTTTGTTACCTCTCCAAGGCATTTGATTGCGTAAATCACGACACATTAATTCTGAAACTTGGGCATTACGGACTAGGTAAACTTGCGCTTAGTTTAGTGAAATCTTATTTAAATGATAGACAGCAGCAAGTTCAAATAAACGGGGTGAATTCACATGGTTTAAAAGTACAAATGGGAGTTCCGCAAGGCTCAATTTTAGGTCCTTTCCTCTTTTTAGTTTATATTAATGATCTTCCCCGGTTATTCAAAAACCAACCACAAATGGTGTTATTTGCCGATGACACGTCATTAATTTTTAAAATAAATAGACGGGCTCAAAATCTTAACAACGTAAATAACGCCTTACTTGAGGTACAAAAGTGGTTCACGGCTAACAATTTAGTATTAAATGAAAAAAAAACTAAGTGCATCAGATTTGCTTTGCCAAATGTTAAAAATAGTGAGTGTGACATAGTATTGAATAAAGAGAAACTGGAATTCGTCGATAAAACCGTTTTTCTGGGAATGACGCTCGACTCAAGGCTACAATGGGGTCCTCATTTAACATCTCTCGCAGGACGGCTAAGTTCGGCAGCATATTGAGCATATTGAGCTACCCTCGCACCGTGCGCGCGAAAACAAGTGTTCTTGAGTGCTCGCATTATTAATTATCATATTGATGTTAAAAAGTGAATATCTAACACAAAACTTATATTAGTGTGTAGCTATATGATCGAGCTTCACAGTACAATAATCAGTTTGTGAATTTAACCATCACTTAAAAAGTAAATACAATAAATAGCGGTACGTAATCATTGCAAAAATACTAATAAGTCAGCTGTTAAACGGCGGTGCTACGCTCCGGGGTCATTGACCGACCTTCATTCGTCATGCAGCGGACACACGAAGATACACGAGCCGCTTGATCGCCTTTACTCGGTTGCTTTCGGACGACGCTCGGGTTACGAACAGACCAAGTGACGACTATACTGCGTTGCCTGCTCCTACGCACCGTAAACAAGTTAGTTACATAGAATATAGAATGCCACTAAACCGAACTCCACCGCCTGCTTCGCCTTCGGCGTTGATGCTCGCAGTCGGCGAGAGCAGTCAACAGGCTTCTTTAACTGCTATTGATAACACAAATAATGAACCATTACACCACTGTGACTCTGCACCTGATCTCCAGTCACTTACGGTTAACGTCAAGGAGCGTAAGAAAAAAAAGCTCACAAACAGCGATACTAAAATTTCAGCTACAGTAAAGGAGCTTTTTTCACAATTTTCGAAAGAACAAGACATTCGTTTTCAAGAGCTTCAAACCACAATAAGTAAATTGAACGAACAGAACGAAGAATTACGTAAAAGTGTCAACTTAATGTCTGACAAGTACGACGAGTTTTTGAGGCGAATTTCACGCCTGGAGTCGGAAAAACAGGAAGACAGGAAAATCATTGGTTTACTTGAGGAGAAACTTGAACTGTTGGAACGTAAATCGCGTATGTCAGGCATCGAAATTCGGAACATTCCAAAAGAAACTGGAGAAACAAAGGAGAGCCTATGTAACGTATTGGTAAACATGGGAAAAACTTTCGATGTTGAAATTAATACTTCCAGTGTCAGGGACATTTATCGCCTAACCACCAAAGACGGATCAAATCCGGTGATAGTTGATTTCTGCTCAGTTCTAACCAAAGAAAAGGTTATAAAAGGGGTTAAAAGCTTTAATAAATCTAGAGTAAAAGGGGAAAAACTAAACACAACCCACCTTAATCCTTTGCATCCACTAAAACCAATATACGTGTCTGAAACCTTAACTCACAAGGCGCACAGATTGTTTTACCACGCACGATCTTTTAAAAAAAACTATGGTTACGCATTCTGCTGGACCTCAAATGGTATGGTATATTTAAAAAAAGATGCTGACTGCCCCCAAATCCGTATAACCACTGAACTGGATCTAGAAAAACTGAGAATTTCGCAATGACTACCTATTGTTAAGCTTAATTTTCTAATGCATGCCCCTCTGTTTTGTTTATTTGTTTTTACAATACACTTACAAATCTACTTACTTTTATATCACTCATAATAAGCTTTACAAAAATATATAACACAACCGTATTATTACACACATACCATGAATCATTCACCACATTGAGATACCATGATTATATTATTATAATAAACACGCTAAAATGCGAACTATTATTGCAGCCAATGACTTTAAAACTGTGTCGTACAGCGGCAACTTTGCTCTTTTACTTATATCAGGCGTTATAATTATATGTATGAATAATGTAAGATTACTTTCTTCTATTTTTAATATTATATTTGACATTTATATTCAATATCTCATTAACATTCGATAATTTAAATGATTTAGCGAATAAAATTGATAAGGTAACAGTATCAGAATCACAGTATGCCCAAATCGGTGACTGTCATAAAGTAATTTTGCCTTCATCTGACAGTCTCGTAGTTCTCACTCAAAACATACGCAGCATAAACTGCAATCTAAGTGGCTTATTAGTATTATTGGCTAGATTAAAGCTGCAATGTGATGTGCTTGTCCTCACAGAAAGCTGGCTATCGTCCACGACAAAAATACCCAACTTATTGGGCTATCGTTCGTCTATTACAAAAAATAATGTAAAACAAAATTACGGTGTTGTCATATTTTATAAGGATCACCTTGATTGTATAATTGAGGAACCAAACTTTAGTGAAGGTAACTGTTTGATAGTAACTCTCCAAAATCAAATTGCAATTATTGCAATATATCGGTCACCGTCTTATACAAACCTAGACTCATTTCTTAAATCCCTAAATGATGTTTTAATAAATTACTCTTCCTTCAAAAACATAATAGTAATAGGAGACATAAATATTGCAATAAACTCAGACAAAATTGACCATCATGGTGAACGTTACCTTAATTTAGCTGCTAGTCACGGCTTGCTGCCTTCGCATACGTTAATTACTAGGCCAGAAAGTAAAACATGTATTGATCATATACTCCTTAAAACTAAAAGTGCTTGCAACACCATAGTACCAGAAACAACCTTGACTGATCACTACCCAGTCTTACTATCGATGAACTTTACGAAATCGCAACATTATGCGATAACCACCATTAATAAAATCGACGAAGATGGCCTAAAAGAGGAAATGTCAAAAATAGACTTTACTTTCGTATACGAGTCGACTGATCCAAACTTATCTCTGGGACAGATTGTCTCTTGTCTTCAGGCTACAATTCAAAAACATACCAAAGTCATTACCTTATCACGTAGAAAGAAAATTATAAAACCCTGGATAACACAAGGTTTATTGTGCTGTATGAGAAACAGAGACAAGCTGCATAAAAAATAAAAACTTTCACCAGACAACGCTACATTAAAATTGACATACACACGTTACAGAAACTTCTGCAGCTCAATACTAAAAAAAGTAAAAAGAGCTTATGAAAAGAACCTTGTACAATCGGCTCAAAATGATAATAAGAAGCTTTGGAAAGTAATAAAAGACGTCACAAACACTACTAAAAATCCCAACTTCTCAAAGGAGCTTCTGTCCCTTGATTCCAGTCCGCAGCAGTCTCTGGATAAAATAAACGATTACTTTGTTAATGTTGGTAGGTCTCTAGCCGAAAAGATCCGGCAATTAAATTCAAACCCAACAGGTACCTATGAAGATACAAACCCTGATAAGCCCACTACAATAAATTCTTTTGTATTGGATGATACTGATGAATGTGAAGTTGACCGCCTCATTATTAACTTGAAATCAGATAGCTCAACGGGATTTGATGGGATTAGCAATAAATTTTTAAAGAAATTCAGAAACACCTTAACTCCCCCACTCACCTTCATATTTAACTTATGTCTCCAAAAAGGAATTTTTCCAAACTCTTTAAAGAAGTCTGAAGTCTGCCCCATACATAAAGGTGGAAACAGAGAGTCCATCAGCAATTATAGACCAATATCCATACTCCCATCCATCTCTAAGCTCCTAGAGAGAATTATCAACAAGAGACTCAGTAGTTACCTTGAAAATAATAACCTGCTCTCACCCAATCAGTACGGCTTTCGAAATGGTAAATCTACTGAACAAGCGGTGAACAAACTCTCAGGTTACATCAGTGATAATTTAGATAAAAAACAGAAGTGCCTGGCCATCTTTTTAGATCTAGCTAAGGCCTTTGACACAATCTCTGTTTCAGTCCTCTTGGCCAAGCTAGAAAGGCTGGGAATCAGAGGCACGCAGTGGAAACTCTTCGAAAGTTACCTTTCAAATCGCCGTCAGTGTGTTCGTGTGGGAAATTTGACCAGCACTGACCGCCTAGCCACACACGGGGTTCCACAGGGTAGCATATTAGGACCGACCCTATTTCTTGTATACATTAGCGACCTTACTAATATAATACTTTCCCAAGGCGAAATTATCTCCTTTGCGGACGATACTGCACTCCTTTTTTCTGCTGACAGCTGGAACGAAGTATTTGATGCCGCTCAATCTGGATTTGATACCGTAAGGAAATGGCTAAATGACAATGTTCTAACGTTAAATATCGGCAAAACTAAATACATTTGCTTTAGTATTCGATCAGACGTGGGGATTAATCAGGATCATGCCATTATTCCTCATGAATGTACATCGAATGGGTCGTGCTCTTGTGCTAAACTAGAACGGGTTGATTCCATCAAGTATTTAGGCGTAACCATAGATCAAAATCTTAACTTTAAGGAACACATAAAAACGTTATCGGGTCGGGTTCGGAAACTCATATATATCTTTAAAACATTACGGCACATCACTGAACCCCATATCTTGAAACGTATATACTTTGCTATCTGCCAATCTCTATTAACATATTGTATATCCGTTTGGGGAGGTGCTCCAAAAACTACACTTAAGTCTATTGAGGTTGCCCAACGAGCAATATTAAAGGTGAGTACCTTCAAACCAATACTTTTCTCTACCACCTTGCTTTATCAGTTGTGTGAAGTGCTAACTGTCAGACAATTATTCATATTGAAAATAATTATTATGCAACACACTCGCACAATTTACGACCCCCAAGTTTTGAATGTACGCAGAAGTTATATGGTTTGTACACAACACAGGCCATATAGTACTAAATTCAGTAACAAATTCTTTAATTTTCTCGGTCCCTACATCTACAATAAACTTAATAAAAATCTTACTATTTATCCACTCTGTACAGATCGTTGTAAGAAAAAAGTAGCAGAATTCCTACAAGGTCTCACATATGAAGAGACTGAGAAACTTCTAAAAATACCTACGTAACCAGTAAATTGTGTTTAATGTTACTAAAAAATCATTATACATAGACAAATATACATATTATTATATTTTATATGCATGTTTTCTGTATGCCGTGTATCTCACAAATTCATGTGTTCACTCAAAACAACATAATTACACTCACACTCCCTCTCACACGCACTCATTCACTACATCACATAACACAAAGAGAGGTACACACATACACATTTATACATTCATACATTCATACATACATACCATAAATAGAACTGAACTGTGTGTGAAATGTGTCCACATATTATATTATTATTAACTTAGAACTATTATTATTCCTTGTATTGTAAAATGCTAGCATTTAAGAACCCTAATTTAAGGTAACTCGAGGGGATTGGCGCTGTTAGCCGAAATACAGGTTCCTCCTAGTTCGGCTGCAGATGCTAAAACTTTTTGTTGTACTTCTGTTTTTAACATAGCACTAAACTGTAACAAAATCTAAGTACTGTTTTTATGAAATAAAGATTATTATTATTATATGCTGTCAGAAAGATCCGGCAATTTACTGATGTGGATACCGCGAGACTGGTCTATTTTAGTTTTATTTATTTATTTATTTATTAGGTTCACCAACAATTGTTTACACACACATACAGCTACGCATATTTGATGCATAAAATAAATTAACAGTGCAACAATTAATTAAAGGCAAACACCACATTCACAATTCAAATAATCAAAAATAAAGCTAACTTACAAAGTGATAAGCGCTAATTATTTACAACTAATAACAATTGCATGAATATAAAATATGAGATTGATAAAAAAATAAAAAAAATTACAACATTGAAAATATTGGTAAAATTGATAATATTGATAAAACTGGTAAAATTAATTAAATTTACAAATTGGCAAGTGATAAAATTGATTTAAATTAGAAAATATGGATATATAAAATTGACAAATTGGTAAAAATTAATACATTAATAAAATTGATATAAATTACAAAAAAAAATGATAAAATTGACAAAAGTCGTAAAACATTATAAAGTTCATTCAATTAATAAAATTTGAAAAAACAATTATTTCATGGATAAAATAAATACTTACATTGATAAAAACTGGTAAAATTAATAAAATATACAAAATTGCCAAATGATAAAATTGATTTACATTGGAGAATATGGATTTATAAAATTGACAAATTGGTAAAAATTAATACATTAATAAATTGATATAAATTACAAAAAAAAATAATGATAAAATCGACAAACGTGGTAAAAATTATAAAGTTCGTTTGAGGTAATAACATTTGCAAAACATAATTATTTCATGGACAAAATACATACATTGATAAAAATGGTAGAAATTGATAAACAATTAGAAAATAGGTAAAAGTTTTCAAAAAGTGTAAAAATAAGAGAAAACAAATTAAAATCTTGTACAAATTAGGGGTTACTCGGTAAGCATTTGAGAATGGATTTCAGTCTTGCAAAAGAATCAAAGTGGAGATCGACAACATCACTATATCTGTTTACTTCCTTACACATTCTTGCATAAGGCGAATTAGTTCCCAAAACGGTTCTTCTTAAGGGCGGATAAAGAGGGGTGATTGCACTACGCGGGATTCTAGCAGGAGCCCGAAAATTGAAAACTGTAAGTAAGCAAGGACAATCTATTTTATTCTTAATGATTTTATAGGCAAACATCGCGTCAATCAGTTGTCTACGCCTCTCTAAGGATGTCATGTTGAAGTGTTCTAACCTTTTGTTATAGGAACGTATTTTTTTGGCGATACCATTAGCAAATGCGAGATGCCAAGCGAATCGTTTCTGGATACGTTCGAGACGCAATGAATGTGTGGCGTAATGAGGACGCCAAACTACACTGTTATATTCAAGAATGCTACGAATAAGACTATTATAGAGCATTATTTTTGTCTTATTGTAGCGAAAGGATTTGCAATTTCTTAGGACCAACCCTAACATTTTAGAGGCCCTTTTAACGATGCTATCTAGGTGTGGCGTAAAAGTTAACTTGGTATCAAAAAGAACACCAAGGTCCTTTATGGTTTCTACTTCCTTTATGTTGTGACCAGAAATATAGTAATTACTGCGATGTGGGTTACTCTTTCTTGAGAATTTTACATGGTAGCATTTTTTAGCGTTCAGTTCCATTCTGTTACTATTACACCATTGCACAAGACGATTGAGATCACTTTGTAGATGTAACGGATCTTCTTCACTCTTGATTATCCTTAAAAACTTTAAATCGTCAGCGAACATGAAAAAATCTGAATGTAGAAAACACTGCGGGATATCATTTATGAATTAAATAAACAAAATCGGTCCCAAATGTGAACCCTGAGGAACACCGGAAGAAATACAATGCATGGTTGATTTAAAACCGTTAACAACGACATAAAAAAATCTTTCCTTTAAATACGATTCCAGCCACTCCAACAAAGACCCACAGATGCCATAGGCGCGTAACTTGGCTATTAGGATTTTATGGGATACTTTGTCAAAAGCCTTGCTGAAGTCTGTATAAATAACATCAGCTTGATGGCCTGCATCTACAGCCTTCACAAGTAGTTCTGTAAAGGGAACCAAATTAGTACTTGTGGAACGTGTTCTAACAAATCCATGCTGATGATCGCTTAAATACATCTTTAAGTGATTCTGAATATATGGACAGATGAATGACTCAAAAACTTTGGCGAATGAAGATAAAATTGAAATGGGCCTGTAATTAGTAACCATGTCAGTGTCTTCCGATTTGTGAACAGGAACAAGTTTAGCGATTTTCCACTTTGAAGGAAATATACCTGAAGCTAATGATTTGTTATAAATCAACATTAATGGGTAAACGAGCTCAGATGAACATTTTGAAATGAAAACGGGAGGTATTCCATCCGGCCCGGCCCCTTTATTCGTATCTAGGCTTTTCAATTTCCTGTACAAAATGTCAGAAGATATATCTGGTGCAGTTAAGCACAAACTATTAATCTCTATAGATTGTAAGAATTCTGACTCGCAGCCAGCACTGCTATTATCGTCAGGGATATAAACGGATGAAAAATAATCAGCAAATAACTCGCATACTTTAGCCCCGTTAGTTAGTTACTTTCATAGTATAATGTCTTACGGTATTTTATTGTGGGGACGAGCTGCAGACATCGATTCTATTTTTATTCTGCAGAAAAGAGCCATCAGAGCCATTTATAATCTGCGTATGCGCGATTCTCTAAGGGAACTGTTTAAGGAAATTAACATAATGACGGTGCCTTGTCAATACATCTATGAAAACATCATGTACGCTAGAAAAAATCTGCATCTTTTTGATAAAAGAGGTGACAGACATAATTATAATACTAGAAATA
The DNA here is from genome assembly GCA_947361185.1 of Charanyca ferruginea. Lineage (NCBI taxonomy): Eukaryota > Metazoa > Arthropoda > Insecta > Lepidoptera > Noctuidae > Charanyca > Charanyca ferruginea. The sequence goes on along the minus strand of OX376056.1, from coordinate 11,675,806 downwards.
GGGAATTAGGGACCAACTAGTTCAACCAGGTTTCAGACTGGCTAAAGTAGATTCGTCTTTCATGGGGTACTGTTTAAAGTGTTACAATAAAATACTTCCCCACATTGTTCAACTAAATGAGACAAAATTTAAGTCTTGTATTAAACGCACACTATGCAACCGAGCATATTATAAATTGAGTGATTACATCACTGATAAAAATGCTTGGCTGGATGCTGGTCTAGCTCCACAGCCATAAGGGTTCATAGATTGATTGATTAGCATTTGTAACAATTTTTGGAGCTGCTGAAGATGTAGATCTAAATTATCTTTGCATTGTATAAACTCAATGTGTTAGTATTATATAATTTTTCGTAGCACATACATGTGAGCACTATGTTCTTTAAAGCTACCATTTACGAGGTATACCTCTCATTGACTTGAATATGCCCTGGCGGTTGGGAGAGTCATGCTCACTTGAATGTCTCGCTGCCGGTGGCGCATGTGTTGGATCATTCGGTTCCCTTCAAAATGGTTGAGCTAAATGGTGCCGATCCATGCGTCATGTTCGTGAACGGACGCCGTCGGTTGGGACTGGTCATCTCTTAGCTGCCTCGGTTATTTTAAATTTTGGTTTGAATTGTTATTATAACTATATTTGTCTCTAGACCTCTTTTAACATGCAAGACGTGTTACATTGTTCTCACATTGTACCCTTAGATTCAACATGAATGATGTAACCTAAATTTGTAAAATTTATCTGATTTTAAAGGAGTGTTCATGGAGTTTCTTGCTCGTTCTTCTCCATAGAAACCTACTGTTTGGAACGAGCAACTAGCTTCAACTTTCTGACTGACTGACTCTGACAATTCAAAAGTACCTGTAAATGGTTTAATTGAAATAAATGATTTTGAGTTTGAGTTTTGAGTTTGAATAACAAACAGAACAAAAAATAATTAGCGAAATTGGTCCAGCCGTTCACGCGTGATGCCGTGAGTCGTGACCAAGGGAAATAAGGATTCATTTTTATAACCCCTTATCTGTAACGAAATCTCCAGATAGATGTGAGTGCTTGTCATTTTATTATGGCCTCCTTCAATCGCCAAGTCTCCACAGTAAACATTATCTGGTTTCCACTTCGATCGCATTCTTCTTTAGGTCATCAGGATTCTATACCTCGGTCGTTCCCTATTGTTAGAAGATTGCAGCCATTACTCCAACTACTACTAAACTATGCACCCACTCACACAACATAATTAAAATCCATTCAATGTTAGGTAAGCTGCTATTTCTGTAATTATGAAATCATTGTCGATAAATTATCTCAAACTGGTTTCATTACTTTTATTAGATCAGGCTGGTGATGTCCTCGGCTGATAAAATAGTTCCTCGTCGTCTTGTTTTATAAAATTGTCTTAAATCGCAAATTAATTTTACCGCCTGAATCTCTTATCCATCTTCTTATTATAGTCTTTCCGACTCCCATAAAAAGTAACAGTAATCTATTTGCAGATACTCTGCGACAATTGCAATGTACAAGTTTGCGTTAGCAAAAGAAAAAAATGCAGAAATGACGTGAGAACAAATAGTAGCTATGTAAAGTACTATGGGTATAAAACATTAACCCATGGTTTCTCTAACGCAAAATGAATTACCAGCAGTGCTATTCTGTTACAATCTACCTCGCTGAACACCTAGGTGAAGTGAGCTGTCATCCGATTGTACCTGGTGCCTTGTAAATTCCTAGCATCGTTCGAAAATCCGGGAGTAAACTATGTGACTTATGCAAAAAGGCTGATCATCAGGGCACATGCCCAGCATTGACCCATACATACCCACATAAACTTACGGTTTCTTCCTTATGGACGCAGTCAAAAACTACAGAACGCCACTACATAGCAGTAATTCTTTCTGTTCAGCATTAAACTGTTTCCTACCTTTCACCTCTTGATGACTACGTGACTTCTACAGCCGTAAACAAGTGTATAAAATTCCTGAGTCTCAATTGATATGAAATCTTTTTTTAACATTGCCAGGTGTCCGGATAAAACCGTACACAGTCAGGCTTTATGGTTGTGTCCGGCTAAATTAGACGGTGTACGGACTATCCGGCTTTTGTTAGGCTTTTTAATTTTACCTTTTTTGCATTTAGCATGTGTTAGTTTCCGCTCCGCTTGTATTAACACTGTCTGCAATCTTGTACCACTGTCCTCCACTATCTGTCCTTTTACTAGTCACTTTTTTTCACCTGTGGACCAATTTGTATTAGCACTGTCCGCAAACGAGTGGATTAGCACTGTCCCCTACTGTCCGGCCTTTTTACCGAAATGTCCTGCTAAACTGGCTGGTCTGTCCGGCTTTTCGGTTTTAAGACCTGGCAACCCTAGCTATATTATTAAAGGAAATACCAGAATGAAGCCCGCCTATAAACCTAGTTACATTTTTACACCTGTAGACCAATGTTTAGTCTATGCAGTGCTCAGCAAAAGACTGGAAAATAAATTGTCCCATTATTTTGTTCCAGATAGTTTAACATGCACGACCAGGAGCAAGACGGTGAGCCAGCGCATCATGCGCGGCGGCCAATGAACGCGTTTCTCATCTTCTGCAAACGACACAGAAGCGTTGTGCGCGACAAATATCCTAATCTTGAGAACAGGTGTGTTACACGTCATATACATAGCATATTTAGTTGCTTCTTCCAAGCATTCCAATGTTCTGGGATGATAGTCCTTGGTCTATTCTATAAAATTGTTTTCACGCAAAACCCATTTTGGCTAAGCGTTATAACTTCCTCAAAAATACGTAGCTATTAATTTTCATTTACAGCCTTTACTTACAACATCCTACACATGCCACTTGGATGTATCAAGATCAATTGCTTGAACACAAGAAAGCAGGGCCATAAAAACTAAACAACACAGGTTATTTTTTCATTCCTCGATTTTCGGCATTATAAATCATTAGCAGTAGGTAATGGACAATCAGATCTATTTGTCGAAATCGAAGACTAATGAGAAAGCTCAAAAAAATCGCGTTAAAATGGCTTTGAATGTAAAAGACAAAACACATTCCTAATTCCCTCATATACACTTGAAGTAAAGCATACGATAAAACTGATAAGATACAAAGTTTACACGATTTTATACTTTACCTATAATAGTAATTGTAACGTTACAGGTCCATAACTAAAATCCTCGGCGAGTGGTGGGCAAATTTGGACAAGGAAGAAAAGGCTTGCTACACAGGTCTTGCTAAACAGGTGGGCTATGAATATTGATACCAAAAAAAAATCTTGATGAAATAATTATGTTGTAAGCGACTACTTTTTAGTGGTTATACTTATATTTGTTTTTTTGTGTCTCCAGTACAAAGACGCCTTCTTCAGCGCTAATCCTGACTTCAAGTGGTACAAGCTACCCGCGCCACCGCTCCGCACGCTGTCCTCTCGCCCCAGAGAATCCAACGACAAGCCCATAGAGTCCCCCAACAGTGAACATCACGACTCCGAACTGGAGAAGACAAATAACAACTCCACTAAAGTAGACTTGAACAAAAAATCTAAAGAGGAATTGTTCGAAGCTCAATCTAAACCACTCTCCATGTTCACACCCGGCAAGCTTGCCGATGAAGCCCAAATGGGAGGCCTTAGCAGCCTCTTAGCCACTAAGACTGAAACTCAAACTACAAACCCCTATTACTCACCCCCATGCTTTAAGTTCAACGCGATCTCAACACCAAACGAATACAGATCTCATAACTTAATAGAGAGGGCCAAGGCGAAAGGTCCTCAAAACGAAGAAAGCATACGTGAGCTGCAGAACGCACTCACTGAAACCTCCAGGCTGTTCGAGGAAGACTTCGATAATGACAAGAAGAAGATATACTACGGTGTGCCCAACGACCAGTTCACCAACCAGGATGTGATAGACCAAATAGTTGAAAAGAGATTTTCTAAGGAAGACGAGTACGGTTATCAGAGGAACTATTCTGATGATGAAAAGAACATGAGGTCTGGTAGATCGTGCAAGGGGAAGAGGTACCAGGAGTTTATGGCTGTTGGAGGGCTCATAGTCAACAAGCGACAAAAGAGAGATTCGGACAAGCCAGACGAGAACTACAGCGCGGCCTGTAGCTGGGATCCTGGCAGTCTGCGGGACGACACGACGGAGGAGGACGGAGGGCCCAAGTACAACAACTCAACTGCCGAGAAGCTGGCCGACAGCGACGATAAAATCGAAATTACCGACACGCCTGAACCCGACAATAATGGTAACAAAACATTCAAGGCTGCCGACTTCGACTTAGACGCCAAAATAAGAGCTCTGCCCTCACTTAGCTTAGAGAAATTCCAACAAAAGAAACGTGAAAACAAACACAAGAAGAAAACCATCAACTTGAAACCGAAAGCGCAAGAGTGTTCACACATAGTCAATTCAGTTCCTAGGTCCATGTTGGACGACAGGCGGGAGATGGTGGAACACTGGCGCGACACGGTCATCGGCAGCCAAAAAAGAAAGCCGAGGAAGATCAGCATCACGAGACTCGAGATCAACAGTATGGTCTCGAGCGTCGACTTGAACCATTCGCGGAAAATAAGTCCTGAGATAATGATAGCCACGGAAGCGCCACGCACCGCGGTCCAGAATATGGAGATATGCAAGCAGTCGCAGCACAACGTGGACCTCCTTGCGCTGGCCACGCTGGCCGAGGTCGCGTCCAACACGTCCAAGCTGGACGACTCCTCCATCATACAGAACATGACCGCCAAAGCAAGCGACTGCCACGCTTCCATGGTATAAGATACCAATACAACTAGCCTTAAAAAAAATTCCAAATATTATTTACTTTGTAATCAGATAATATTTATATATAGATCTAATTTTACATTGTACGCATAAAAGTTAATATTATTGTACACTTTTAAATGTAGTTTTTATAACGTAGCTATAGAACTATTTATATTGAAAATAGAAAAAAAAAGAACTATATGTATACCTAAAGTTAGTTACGTCATTTAGGCTGCTAAATACTGCTTTGTTAGGACTAGAAAGCGTAAGAGTGATAGATATTATCTGTCCTCACAAATAACAACAAAGCATAATGAATTTTACATATAGTAAGAAGAGATACAAATAAATTACAATTATGATATCTTATTAAGGTGTCGTGGGATTTGTTGACGCCATTTCATCACATCATAACGGTAATAAAACGCCAAACAAATAAGTCATTTTAAGATAATTATTGTAAACCTCATTATGTGTAAAACTAGGTTATTTAAATCGCCTTAATAATTTAGAGATTAAAAGAAAAACGTAAGACACCACATGCATAGACTGCATTGCATTTTTAAGGTGACTTATTTCTCGTTTTAATTGCCTATGTGCAATGATTATCATTTATATAATATTATATTTATATTATACAACAGTGACGGGAGTCACATGTTTTTTGTATAAAGCGAATTTATCACAAGTAATATTATGGCAACTGGAGGAAGGAAATACTTGAATAAGGCTGGAAATATAAATAATATCAGTAGCTTTAAATTAAATTTTAAAATAAACAGTGGCCTGACATTAATTATTACTTGTGGCTGACTGTCAGTAGCATACGATATAGAAGTACATGATCACATATTGTTACTCCATGCTTGGCTGCATTACACACGTATAATGCGTCTACAAGCAAATAAGCGAATGACCACACTGCTAGTTCACATCGTCGATTTGTCGACCAGAATAAATGGAAATAGCTTAGTTCAGTTTCTTATAGTTGAAACATCAAGCCAAAACTTTTACCCTGCTGACAGTCGGCCTCTTTGGATCACTAGACTGTCAAGCCAGCATGACAAACTTTATGGTAAACTATTTCCAGCCAGGATTGGGACGTCTGTTAAATGCTATTGTAGAAAACCTTAAGATAGTGTTCCTGCAATCCCCTGTACATACGATAATACAGAACCTTTATTTAGTGAATGTTATAGGAGATATTTTAACATAAGGCCCAATCTAAAAAAAAACATAGTTTAAAGATTTATACTTATCTTTTTGGAAGATTTTATACTGACCTGAAGTTTAATAAAGTAACAACTCTATGGGGTATTGGAAAATCTTTTGTAGTAAGGAAACGTGATGTTATTTATAAGAATGGAGCAATTGGCGAAAGAGGAGATGATAGTAATTTTTATAGTTGCCAGATGAGGCCTCAGAATACCGGCCGTGTCACGCGAGTCAAACTCGCCAAACTTTTCTTTGTGATAAAAAAATATTTGAATAGTGTTGTTAGTTTTAACTTAAAAATATATCATCATTGATCATAATTATTATTTATCGAAACCCATTAAAAATGTTTTACTCATCATAAAAATCTAAAAAAAAAAATCATAATTTCGATTAAACGTACACTGATTAGATTAATCTTGTCCCTGTTAGGTACCTGAAGTTTATCGAAAAATTCACGAATTTCATGTGAGAAAAAACAAAAAAAAAACAAATGTAAAAGATCATTTTCAAACCAATACAAGTTATAAAATAAATGTCAATATAAATGTAGATTACATGTTTCTAAGAACAGTGTTTCTCAAATATTTTGTTCTTGTTTATTTTTGTAATGGATTTTAAGAGGTTTCTGTGATTTTATTCTATTTCCTATGTTAAGGTTGCCGGCATGATGATTTTGTTTGCAGGTCTAGTCTAGATTAGGGTGTACAAAGAAAAAAAAATATGATCAAGTACTAAATTCGAAAAGTGCACTTATATTTTTTAAAGTTACAAACGATGACACAAGCCATAATGTGACATGCTCATCCAAAGACCAAATGTATTTAGAATAGAAAAGCTAGGCTGTAGATATTGTATATGTAATATATAGGTAATATATAAAATATTATATATAATAAATATCCAAACAACTCGTCAATATTGTGGCATTCCAAATGTCGAAATTATCATGTTACTCTTTATTATTTCATGTTGCATTTTTTTATTTTCACATAGATTTTAAACTAAATAATTGTTGATTTTTATGTAAAGTTTAATTGATTGTTACGTTTTATTAGAAGGTGGAGAGCTTTTGACGGTTCCTATAGTTACGAGATTTTTAATAATGAGCTTTACAGGGCTTTACAATGAAGATAAATTAATAAATATCTACATAAAAATTACAGATTACTTATGAAAAATATATATTTTGCCTTGTCAAGATAGAGCCTTATTTTAAATTGAAAAATATCTAGTATTAGGCTAATTGAGAAGGGGCCAGGGTCTGAAAAGGGAACTGGGAATTTAGAAGTAATCACACAATTTTAAAATGATATAACCTTCAGAAATATATATTTATGGACATGGTGAGATTAAAAAGGAAATCTCTAAAGTAAAACCTGTAGGATCCGATTTAAATAAATAATGGTGCTGGAAGATCTGTATTAAATTATTTTAAGAAACACAGTTCTGAGCATGCGCGAGGTTCTGCAAGTCAAAGTAGGTATTGTAATGAATTATTATCGTTATTTTTAAGATAGTCGCGATCACTTTGTGCTAAATATTTATATAAAATATCCTGAACAAACAGTACATTGCTGTAGCGCAAATTGATTGTTGATGATTTTGGTATCGGTACGGTAAATTTTATGTAGTTTGAGAAACACTGGTCTGTTATAATATAAGTTAGGGCATAATATGTCGGTACCCAAAGTGTTTACCTGTTCGGTTCCAAAGTATATTGTTGAATGTTTTGTTTCAAACCGCGGTTCAATCTATATCCTTTTATTGTAGTAATAAAGTTTATTCATATTAACAATGCTTTTGTTTTACTGCTCTCATTACAAACGATAGACAAATACGGACTTTATAAAACAATTAGCTGCCCTGTGATATTTATTTTAACACATTGGTACGGTCTGCGCCAAAAGTCTATTAACACTTTACTTTTATAAATTACTAACTTGTTCCTGCGATGTCGTCCGCGTGAATGTCAGTTATCGCGGAGGTAGACACTCGAATTGAAAAGATGTATTTTCTTGTTGTTCAAGCTTATTCTTACTTTTGCATTCATAATATTAGCACACCTACGACACTCCAAACAAAAGAAACGATTTAATTACCTACACTACTACCAAAATAACAGACTGTACAAATACGTGCGTGTGTGTGCGCGTCTACGCACCGCATGAACTAAAAGCAGTTTCGAGAGCACGTTCGACGCGGCAAGAGGTGAGGAACAGTGTTTCGGAGGGAGGCGGGGCGTGTCCACGGACGGTAGGTAGTACTAATATTTATTTATTCTGTGATAGTAGTATGGATAACACAATGGTCAAAAACAACACGATGATCTGTTTTTTAGCCTTTCAGGAAAGAGCTGATTTTGCAGCCATGCCGTATTTCCATTAATAATCCTAAATTCCTATTAGTGTCCTTATAATTAGGATTTTAAAAAATACTACTTAGGTATTGTAAGTGTTAAGGTAGGTACAATACCTAAGTAGTATTTTTTTAAATCCTAATTCTACTTAGGTACAAATACAACTTAGATATTGTTGTGACCTAAATAGTCGCTGACCTTAGTCAGCTGGTTCTGTACCTACCTATAAAAATTGATTGTGCTAATTTATAAAAAAGTAACGATATTAATCTGAACTATGCCAAATTGTACCTAGGACGTTAATCGATAAATAATCCGATTCAGTCGAATTCTCTGACTCTGTCTGACTTGACCCTCTCACAAAATGGTCTTACCTCATTGCAACAATAGTGCTGTCAATGCTACTTGTACGACACCGGGTGACCGGGCTCAAATAATAGGTAAGATGGATCTGCGCTATCAGACCTATGATGGTGTTGGTGTTGAGATGTTGGTCGATGCTCTTGGCAATTAAGCCATTATTATATTATAAATTATAAGTAGGCAGGCCGCGACTTCGTCTGCGCAGACTTGTACTTTTCACGATGGCTCGAGTTGAGGCGATGCAGATGTTATAAGTAACGACTTTAATCTAGTTGCGGGCTTGCGTTTGCAAACACATCGCTGGATTAGTCCGAATATGTTCGGCGCCACATTCGGACGTTGTCAGGCTTTACATTTTCTCGGAGTTATCAAGTCAGCGGTGTATAACGTTTGCGACTACGAGATTTCTAGGGAGAAAACAATAATGTCATGTCAACACATATCCTATTATGATGCATTATGATATTTATGATAATTACGTGTGTGAAAACGTGTTCATCGTGTTCATTAATTTCATGAGGATTACATGGCTTTACTATTATCTGAAGAAGCTAATAAAAAAAAAACATATTGTTATGAACAAGGCGGTGTTGTTATTATTTTTTGTTCGTGCATTTTTAATTTTACGATCGAACTGACTTTTAAGCAGTGAAACGAAACGCTTCGACGACATGATATGCTACCGGGGTACCCGGTACGGTACCCCGTGTCCCCGTCCGTGGCACAGTGGGCTGTAATTCGCGTTTCATAGACATTCAACATTTTTTTTTAAGTGTCGCTTTTTTTGCTTGGTAACGATTGGGAATACCTACTACATGCCATACAAAATAAACTTTTTGGTTTATAATCGGAAACAGCGCACTCAGAATTTTTTTCGAAAAAATTTGTATGGAGTCGGCATAATAAATGATGATGTCTCCATTATCGCACAATTGCGCCTAATATCCTCTTAGGTTATCAATATATGAATTATTTTGGATTTTTTGACATACTCCATGCCAAGGTCAAACGTACGCTTTTTTAAAAATTACATGTAATTGGTAATATTTATCAAATATATAAATTTTAAACATCATAAGACACATGTCATGTTGTGATTCTTTTGTGGTAACTACTAGAAATACCCTTAAAACTAAATTTTAGTAGTTGTGCAATACAAATAATTATAAAAATTAATAAAAATGTCATTAAAACCATAAATATGATGAAAAATTTAATATTAAAATGATTACAATAAAAATATAGGATAAAATTAATAAAACAATGAATATATTATTTAAAAATATTGCCTATTCTGAATCACTATCTTCAGAGTCGAACTCAGAGTCAGAATTTATTTGAGCAATATCCCTAAACTCGAATTCAGGTGTTTGAAGATTCAGCAGATCCAATGTTCCATCAAACATAGGTTTCTTTTTTTTTGCATCCATCGTTGGCCTTACTGCTGAAATAAGCGGATCGGATGAAACAAGAAGGAAATTAAAAATATCTTCATTGGAACTCACTCGGCTCTTCTTACGTGAGTGATGTTCTCCGAATCTTCTGAAGTCCTTGTTCCTTGCTTCTGAAGCTTCTTCAGATAAACTTTCAATCGGTACTATTGCGTTAAAAGCAATAATTTCGGCTCCATGAAGCAGTATCGTGTGCACTGTTGATGACATGTAGCACCAGTTGTAAAATTCAATATATTTCTCAGCAGTTACGTACGCATATTCTTTAAATTTCGAAATATTGATGGGTTCTCCTGAAGTTATGGCTTACAATATGGCTTGCAAAAAACTATACATTGCCTAGGTATTGTATAGAATACCGGAGTATACAGATTGCCGGTATCAAATAAAGGATACAGGTATTAAGCCAATTTTTTTATGGTTTTTAATGAATTCCAATTTCTAATATTGCACACAATTAATTTGCGTAAATGTCTAGTATATATACATACATGTTAAGCTTGATACTAGTTAAAACAAAACAATAAACAAAAAAAAATTGTTTGTTTTTAAAGATTTTTTTTTAAAAAAAGCGCACGTTTGACCTTGGCATGGAGTATGTCAAAAAATCCAAAATAATTCATATATTAATAACCTAAGAGGATATTAGGCGCAAATGTGCGATAATGGAGATATCATCATTTATTATGCCGACTCCATACAATTTTTTTCGAAAAAAATTCTGAGTGAGCTGTTTCCGATTATAAACCTAAAAGTTTATTTTATAAGGCATGTAGTAGGTATTCCCAATCGTTACCAAGCAAAAAAAGCGACACTTAAAAAAAAATGTTGAATGTCTCAGCCCACTGTGCGTCGTACCCATGAAGATATAGGATAAATAAGCTTCTTGGTCGTACCCAAGAAGCTTATAGTTAAAAGTGGAGGCAACACTTTAAATACCTAAGTGAAGCCAACTGTGAGCAGACGCTCTCTTTCTGAATGCATACATAAGATAAAGAAAACACATATCACTGTCTCGTTCTTATGTATGCATTCAGAAAGAGAGCATCAGCCCACAGTTAGTTTCAAGTTTTTGTGCTAAGTGTTGGCTCCATTTATACCTATATCTTCATGGTCGTACCGGTACCTAACCTACCGGCAATTGAACTATTGAAGTGTCAAATTCAACTGTCTGTCATGTCTGTCATTATTGTAAAGATGAAAATTCGTTCGTTAAAATTAGCCAAAATTTAACGAATAAATTCAGCGATACAATACTTTGTTAGGGGTGAGCTGTAAAATAACCCACACAATTAATTTAATGCTCACGTGTGTGTGTCGTTACAAATATTGTTTCAAATCTGGATGAAGATATTATGATCGCTGCGTCTGAACCTCTGGTATTATTGTTTCTTTTTTGTTGTAAAATTGTAGTGCAACTTTTGTATTATTCCTCATGTTCTCTATAAAAACCTTAATTCCTCGTATTTCCATATCTTAATTTCAATAATCACAACTTGAATTAGTTAGATCAGGTTCATCTAATAAATAGCCCCAATAAATATTCGTAAAGTTTTAAATACATTCGCAACTGAAGATAATTTCTAGAAAACTAAAGGCAATCAAAAATACAGGCATGTGATGATGTTTCTATTGTTACATGACTGTTTTTCCTTCTTAAATCTGTAAGGGATTATTTATTGCCTTAACTATGAATGAATAGGCAGCATAACATGATAATCTTCCCATTCTCACTCCCCAGGAGTTTGTGCCACATGGCAGAACAGTGCTGGCCAAGCACCCAGGTCAGATCTACAGCAAGCACAACACCTCAGCATCGGAGAACTCCCTGCTGTACAAGCTCACCAACTTTGCTATCAAAGATGAGAGCCTGCTGGAAGCAAGGGAGGCAGAGGAACAGGAGTGGTGGTGTATTCGGGAGGTTTATTATAAATGTTGTGATGGTTTGTACTTTATTAAAATAATATTTATGTACTTAATTTTGGTGGTAGGTACCAGAATGACTTTAGGCACACCTCGGACACTTCATACAAAACTTGCAAAATAATTACCTATTACTACTACAAAACCAAATGACGTCTGTACACGTGCAAATGTGTGCGTGAATTTTAGTAGGGTTGAATCAGTTGGATGTTGTGGCACCGAACGACAACGGAACTACCCGAACGTTTCGAGCATTATTGTGAAGTGATCTTGTCCGAGCGTTCAATTATTTGTTTCTTAAAGAAATAAAGTAAATGATATTTGATTTTGAATACTCGGATTTGTAATGACATAAAAGTAATATTATAATATTTATTATGTAAAGTGCTTTATTTATTCATCAATAATGGTAAATTAAGGTACCTACCTAATTACAAAATATGGAATTCACGATCGCCCCGTACCATTACGCGGCAACGTAATTTTTTTTTTCATTTATTTCGGAACCAGTCCATGTCCATACATGTTAAGTTTAAAAGTATTAAAAATAAAAAAGATATTTTATACATTGGCTAGGATTTAGTAGAGTAATCGATGGAACCATAGACCATTAGTTTGACAGGTGGATTTTTTCCCGGCTGTCAGATTTTTTTGACGTATCCCTTTTGGCATAATTAGGACTCACTTTCCTGTCTGTCTTCGCTAAGAACATGCAAAATTAAATTTCGCAGTTTCAATCACGAGATTGAAATGTTTCAAAGGTCCACCGCTGGTGGGAACCTCTTTGTTTCAATGATAGCAGCAGTGCTACTTTAATATTTTGGGAAACCGTGAGTATTTTGTTGGTTGATTCTTCATCGCCATGACCTGACAATAAACTTGAGGTCATGTATCCTATCCCTCGTCGATTTTCTATTGTTACAGCACCTATATTGCCATCGCGGTTTGGTTGTGCCCATAATACGAGCGTGGCATGTTTTGTTTTCGTTAAAGAATGGTGAGTCACTCCAAATTTCCGATTTACTACCTCGTCGCCATTTTGTTCGACGTGTGGACTTGACTAACAAAAGAAATCGTTTTGTTTTCAGCCCCAAAGGCGTTCTTATTTATACTTTGGATTTTCATCTTTAAATTTAAATTCATCATGGAGATGAGCTGATGCGTTTCGCCTCGAGTCTCCAATCCACCACTCAGGTTTAATTTATATAGCTTTCCCCAAGCCTGTGGTATGTCACTTTAGTTTTTTCGTAGTTACAATTTAAAATCGTGCAATACTGACAGCTCTAGCATAAAGTTTAGATTTAAAATTTAATAGTTATAAATCAACTTTCCCTTCTAAAGAAAGGGACTTTCTCGTGTTGTGTTCACCATATTGCCTGCGGTGTGTAATATAATAATTAAAAGGGTCTAAATTTATTTAACTAACTAACAAACTATGGGTGTGATTCTAAAGTGGAGAAGTTAGGGAGCTCAAAATTAAACAAAAATAACTAAAAGGAATAAGGTTCGGGCGCCAGAGCTCACTAGGTAATTTAAAACAAAGGTAATCCGGGATAGCTAATAGGTAAAGGACAGGACTTCTAATCTAGGTCGGAGATTTCTGAAATTAAGCTGCAAATTCTTTATCAATAGCTCATTTATTTCTATCGCAGGCAGTGTGGCGAACACAATATTAGAAAGCCCCTTTCTTTTTGAAGGGCAGGTTGTTTTATAACTATTAAATTCTATAATTAAATTTCATGTTTAAGTTGTCAGTATTGCACGATTTAGTTGAGTCTACGAAAAGAAAGTTAAAAAAACATACCACAGACTTTGAGAAACTATTTAAAATAAACCTGAAGGGTTGATTGGAGACTCGTGGTGAATCGCATCAGCTCATCTCCATGATGAATTTAAGTTTCGTGGATGAAAATCCAAACTATAGGTAAGAACGCCTTTGGGGCTGAAAACAAAAGGATTTCTTTTGTTAGTTAAACCCACGCGTCAGGCAAAATGGCGACGTGGTATCAAATCGGAAGTTTAAGGAAACACTTACCGTTCTTAGCAAAAACAGAGCATGTCAATTGCTCGTGCTATGGGCACAACCAAAACGCGATGGCGATATAGGTGGATTTCAAAAATACTTGAGAAGCACGGCCACTAACATGGCAACAAAGCGGATCCCATCTGTGGTGGACCCAGGAAATATCTCAATCCAATGATTGGCACGGAATAGAATTTCACTCCTGCCTCATCTTAGTGACTTCGGTCGGAAAGTGAAGCCACTCATGCCGAACCGGAAGCGTCAAAATAATCTGACAGCTGGGGAAATGAAGTCCAACTGTCAAACTGATGGTCTATGGTTTTATCGATTACTCTACTAACTCCTTGCCAATCTATCAAATGTTTAAAGTGTGTCCACTGCTTTAGCGAAAACTTCCAAAAAATGACGAGAGAGGTCGACACTATGTAGCGAGTAGAAAATACTCGTTACATTACATCCCTCCCCGAAAAATAAAAGAAAGGAACTTTCTTTTATTAGAAAGAAACAACGAAAAACGAAGTGAACAAAAAATTCAAAAACAAAGAAAACTATCATAGTGCAGTTAGGCGTCATGGCCACTGACTAAAACTTCGGTACTACAACCGATCAACAAAGCCAAACAACAAACAAATCCAAATTCAGTTAAACCCGAGGGCCGCTGACTAAAACTCTAACAAGACTAAACACTAAACAAATCTAAATTCAGTTAAGCACGAGAGCCGCTGATTAAATCTTGAACAAAACTACTAAACATTAAACACTAACTTTGAGTACAGTTAAGCGCTATGGCTACTGACTAACTTTACACTAATTTACTAAACTATCCTACACCTCTTAAGTTCAGTTAAGCACTATCGCCACTGACTAACTTCAGCCAACCTACTAATCTAAACCACTCCACTTAAGTTCAGTTAAGCACTATCGCCACTGACTAACTCTACACATCTCTACCAACTAATCCGGAGTGCAGGTAGGCACTATCGCCGCTGACTATCCTCAACTAACCTACCGTTCAGCTTTGAGTACAGTTAGGCACCATAGCCTCTGTCTATCTCAGCAACAACCAATTAAAATTTACAATACCTAAACAAAAATTCTAGATAGAGTTGAAGGACTCTATCAAAAATATTGATTCCCAACAAAAGGTTAGATAGAGTCGAAGGGCTCTATCTAAAAGGCTGGATAGAGTTGAAGGGCTCTATCCAAAAATATTGTCACAGCAATAACCTGTAACAAACAAAAACCATATTGTGATCGGCGCTACACCACCGAACTTCCGAGCACAATAGTAAAAAGGTATGACGAAAGTCAAAATTTCACCTTGTGACTGGCACAACAATGACCAACACAAGGGCAAAAGGGCAAATGTAAGCTGTGATTGGCTCCACTCTACCAACCTTCCAAGCACAGACAAACAAACAAAATATATTGGATTACCGAAGGGGAAAATCACAATACCTAAAGGCGAAAGCCAAGATGAAATCGAGGTCAAAAATTACACCAAGATCCAAAAACAAAGTACATTCTTTAACAAAAGTTTCAGAATGACCGCCAAAACAAGGTAGGACGCTCTATAACAAAAGTTACAGAATGACCTCAAAAGCAAAATCCGGTATGAACGCGTTACTAACAAAGTCAAATCCAAGTCTAGTATCGAAGAAATATCTAGACAAAAAACAACACTGTCAACAAACAGCAAAAAAAATAGAATTAAATTCAATAACTATTTAAAACTATGAGAGAAATAGAATGATTCTAACCTACAAAAAAGAAAGATTACAAAAAACTTGAAATGAAATTTAAGTTTTAAAATCTTTTTAGGTAATAAAAAACCCAAAGTGTAAGGTTGTATAGGCTCTTTCTTTTTCAAAAAAAATGTAAACAAGTAAAGGATTACCTTTAAAAAAGAAAGAAAGAAAAGATATAAGATCCCATACAATCTCAACAAACAAACAAAACAAACAAGATAAGATCCTTTGATGTGTAAAATGTATAGTGTAAAGAATAGGTATTTCTAATTTAACCAAAATGACCTAAGTTTATTTTAGTAAGAATTGAATTGGAATCTAATAAATTGAAGTGAAGACACCTAACATAATAATAACTTTCAGACTGCCATAAACTTTCATTCATCATTCTAACAAAGGCAGCTCCTCACACAAAAATACTCAAAACCAATACCAAATCTATGATTTCCCCAAAATTTAAAATTTAATAATATCTTTTACATGATAACGACCCACGGAACCCTTATTTAAATCTTTCAAAACATAAACGTTATCAGAAACTTTTTCAGTTATTTCACACTTTAAGAACTTAGGTGCAAGCTTAGCCGAAAAATAAGCAGGTGCATGAGATTGAACAAAACTTCTTCTCCACACAACATCACCCACACCAAAAGAAATGACTTTCCGACCCTTATTATAATAAGCGGCATTTCGCTTATACCCTTTTAACAAATAAGCTTGAACTTTAACAAAAATATCACTAAGTGAATTAAGAGAAACTGCATAAGAGTTTCTATTTGAAACCTCTAGTTGAGATAAATTATCAACAGAGTTACTAAAATGATGTAAGGAAGCATCTAAAACAAGTTCCCTACCAAACATAAGAAAATTAGGTGTAAATTCTGTAGCAAGATTTACACTATTATTTAAAGCTAATTGAACATTGGGCAAAAAACTTGACCAAGTCCTATGATCATCTTTAACAAAACACGATATGCAAGTTTCGACTGTTTTATTATATCTCTCAACAGGATTATTTTGAGGTGTGTACAATGTGTTATAAAATATTTTAGTTATATTAAAACCTTTCAAGAATTCTACAAAATGTTTTGAAGTAAATTGAGTTCCATTGTCACAAACTACTATTTTTGGACAACCAAATTTAAGAAATATTTCTTTTTCAAAATGTTTACAAATTACTCTAGTAGTTGCATTAATCATTGGAAAGAACCAGCAATATTTAGTAAAAACATCTACAACTGAAAGTATGTATTTATGACCAGAATAAGTTTTAGGTAAAATACCTATTATATCTACTGAAAGCATAAGCATGGGGCGATCAACCTTTTTAGGATTAATCATCGTACCAAAAGGAGGAGAAGTAGTATGTTTGTAAGCTTTACAAGTATCACAAGACAAAATGTATTGGTGAACATCATTAAACATACCTTTCCAAAAATAATGTTGTTTTAATTTCTTTAAAGTTTTATGAATACCTAAATGACCTGAATTTACATCATCATGATTTGACCTAATAGTATCTAAGATATTCTCTTTAGGAATAACTATCTTCCAGTCTAAAAGACTATGAGGGTTAAATTTATTTTTACAATATTTATACAAAGTGTTATTTTCGACTCTAAAATTCTTATACTTTCTAGGAGATTTCTGACATTGAATAAATATTTTTCTATACCAAGGATCAATAATATCATCATCAGGGGAGACTAAATTATCCTGAGTGGTTATAGCAGTGACTTCTATACGAGATAAAGCATCTGGAACTAAATGTAATGAACCTTTTTTATGAATAATATCAAAAGTAAATTGAGAAATTCTAGCAGCCCAACGAGCTAAGCGTCCACTAGGATTATTGAGACCTAGGAGCCATTTCAAACAAGCGTGGTCAGTAATAACAGTAAACTTCATTCCTTCAATATAAGGTCTAAAATGTTCTATGGAATCTAAAATAGCTAATAATTCACGTTCTGTGGTACTATAATTTCTTTCACATTTATTAAGTGATCTAGAATAAAAAGCAATGGGATGTTGATCACCATTATCATCTTCTTGACTCAAAACACTACCTATGCCCACAGAGCTGGCATCACAATGCAAAAAGAAAGGTTTTTCAAAATTAGGACATTGCAAAACAGGGGAAGTTATTAAAGAATGTTTTAATTCTTGAAATGCATTTTCAGCTTCGTCATTCCAAGTAAGTGACTTTTTAGAATTTTTACTACCTGCTGTCAATTTAGTTAAAGGAGAAGCAATATCAGCAAATTTACAAATGAATCTACGATAATAAGAACATAAACCAAGGAAACTGCGAAGTTGTTTTACCGTTTCTGGGCGTGGGAAATTTTCTATTGTCTCTAATTTAGAAGGATCAGTATGTAAACCATTACTGTCAACAATGAAACCAAGATAGCGAAGTCTGTCCTTGCAAAAATTACACTTTTTTAAATTTACAGTTAAACCTGCCTCTTTTAATATACTATGAATTTTATGCAACTGTGCTATATGGCTATTAAAATCAGAATTAATACAAATTAAGTCATCTAAATAACAGAATACAGAATTATCATACTCTGGACCAAAAAGTTTATCTACTAGTCTCTGCAACTCAGCTGGTGCATTTGTGAGACCAAATGGCATGCGAACAAATTCGTACAGACCTTTTCCAGGTACTACAAAAGCAGTTTTTTCGCGGGAGGATTTTTCAAGTGCAATTTGCAAAAATGCTTTAGAAAGATCTATAGTACTAATATATCTAGCACCTCTAAGGTTATCTAATATTCTAGAAGTATAAGGAAGGGGATAAGAGTCTTTAATAGTAACAGAATTTAAACGTCTTGAATCTAAACACAATCTAGTACCTCCATCTTTCTTTTCTACCGCCAATACGGGTGAACACCAAGGAGACTTAGAGGGTTGAATAATACCTTCTCCTAATAAAACTTCTACTTCATCAAAAAGTTCCTTTTGTTTAGCAGGACTCAGAGGCCAATATCTCTGTTTAAAAGGTTCACTAGTAACGTTAATTTTATGTTCAACCAAATGAGTAAGACCTAAACCTCTTTTCTCATAAGAAATATCTTCAAACAAAGCAATAATATTATCTAATTTTTGTTTCTCAGAAGGAGAAAGTTCAGAAATAGAGGTAATTGAACAAACTTGTTTATTATTTTCTGGAACAAGTATAATGTTCTTCCACAATTCTTCAGCTAAATGAAATTTAATCCAAAAGTCAAAACCTAAAATAATTAATGGATCAAAAGAAGGAATAATTAAAAACTCTACGGATTTAGTTATATTATCACAAGTTACTGGCAAATCCAGTGCACCAATAATTCTCCGGGCGGAGCCATCCGCAGTGCAAGCAGCGCCACTAATAGGTCTAATTTTATAACCTAACTGTAAAAATCGTTCATGTGTGTTTGAGCCTAAAATGCATTTATCGGAACCACTGTCCAACAATCCTGAAAAAATTTGATTACCAACAAAAAAAGTTAAAAATGGTCTAGCATCATTCTGTTTTGTAAACAGAATAGGAGCCGAACGATAAATATTAAAAAAGGTTTTTAAATAATCTAACCAGTTGGAAAATTCTTTGTCACGGGCAACATCATCAGGCTTGTGACTTCTAACAATTTTTTCACCCATCGAGACGCTCGAAGTTTTATCAAAAACGTGGGCTCGATGCTGCCTAATCAGTTTTTTGACTCTTGCGAGTTTTTAGTATCCAAATTACAAACGTCACAAGTCTTAGAAGTGACCCCAGCTTTATGACACTTAAAACAAACAACACCTGGAATAGACTTGCAATTTCTATATAAATGTCCAGGTTTTTTGCATTTTAAACAAACTAAATCATTAGAAACGGCATTAGATTTAACAGAGGGTTTAATTGATTCTTTAAAAGGTTTTCTATTTACAACAACTTCTAAGTCTTTTGCAAGTTCTAGAAATTGTTCGATTGAATCTATTTGTCTACGAAACAAAAAGGGTGTGTAAATTGGTAACATATTTTGTTGTATCACGTTAACTAAAGTGTAGTCAAATAAAGGTACTGAAAGACGACTAGCCATATCATAAATTTCCGTAATGAAATCAGGAAGCGACTCAGACTGTTTCTGTTTCCTTGTGCGGAGCTCATTTTCTAAAAAGTGATCAAAATTAGGTGTATCAAAGCGTTTCAAAAGCGCAAGCTTAAGCTCATGCCAGGAAGAAATACGAATTCGAACAGATCTAAACCATTTGAGTGCAGTACCATTAAGCAAATCTGTAAAAGAACCAACCAGCAAATTTTCGTTGTAATTTCTATAAAGAAAATATTCTTCAACTTGTGTAATAAAATCACGAACACAAGTTCTACCATCATAAATTATTTTGCTATGTTTCAAATCAGGCAGTTTAGTAAGAGGAGGAAAGTTTTTACGAATGTTTTCGTTAACAAGCGCATTCAAGGAGTTAAAAGAAGGCAAAGCTCGAGCTGTAAAATCCGAAGACGAATGTGCGATTCCAGATTCAAAAGGATTGCCAACATCGGTGGCATTAGCCATCTCGTGACCTTTCTCAACAACATTAGCATCAGCAGCAGTAGAAGCTTCGACCTCAACCGAATCCTGAGGCGGTGGAAACTGAACTCCCTTGTCCTCCATGACTAGCGAGTAACAAGGCAAATAGCAACGAAAAGCAAGGACTAAACTTCAAAGAATTTCAAAATAAATCAAAGTTTGAAAAATAAAATTAAAGTTTTGAGGTTAAGTATCAAAATCAATGTGGTATTTCCAAAGTTATTTAACGTTAAAAAGTGCAATAATAACTCACAAAACGGCTTAAAATTAAATAAACTAGGTGCACAATAATGTACTTAATGTTTAAATTTAATTATTAACATAAAAAGTTAACTTAGATATGAATTATATCACTGTATGAGATTTAACAATAACACGGTCTACACTTAACAATTGTTGGTTTTGCTAAGGAAAAAACATGTTAAAAACACAAGAAAATAAACAAATTATCCAATGTAAAACTAAAACATTGTTTGCAAAATACAATATCAAACTAAGTTACAACTTATGAGTCTAATTATTCAAAGTTTATAAACTAGATCAATTACAATGTAAAAACAATATGAAATACAATATGAATACTAAATATTGTAAACAATAGACTCATTAGTTAAAATATAAATGAATTTAGTGTGCAATACTGACTGTACTCACCGTACAAACCTGCTTCAAGTCCCTGTTCGGGCGCCAATTGTAATATAATAATTAAAAGGGTCTAAATTTATTTAACTAACTAACAAACTATGGGTGTGATTCTAAAGTGGAGAAGTTAGGGAGCTCAAAATTAAACAAAAATAACTAAAAGGAATAAGGTTCGGGCGCCAGAGCTCACTAGGTAATTTAAAACAAAGGTAATCCGGGATAGCTAATAGGTAAAGGACAGGACTTCTAATCTAGGTCGGAGATTTCTGAAATTAAGCTGCAAATTCTTTATCAATAGCTCATTTATTTCTATCGCAGGCAGTGTGGCGAACACAATATTAGAAAGCCCCTTTCTTTTTGAAGGGCAGGTTGTTTTATAACTATTAAATTCTATAATTAAATTTCATGTTTAAGTTGTCAGTATTGCACGATTTAGTTGAGTCTACGAAAAGAAAGTTAAAAAAACATACCACAGACTTTGAGAAACTATTTAAAATAAACCTGAAGGGTTGATTGGAGACTCGTGGTGAATCGCATCAGCTCATCTCCATGATGAATTTAAGTTTCGTGGATGAAAATCCAAACTATAGGTAAGAACGCCTTTGGGGCTGAAAACAAAAGGATTTCTTTTGTTAGTTAAACCCACGCGTCAGGCAAAATGGCGACGTGGTATCAAATCGGAAGTTTAAGGAAACACTTACCGTTCTTAGCAAAAACAGAGCATGTCAATTGCTCGTGCTATGGGCACAACCAAAACGCGATGGCGATATAGGTGGATTTCAAAAATACTTGAGAAGCACGGCCACTAACATGGCAACAAAGCGGATCCCATCTGTGGTGGACCCAGGAAATATCTCAATCCAATGATTGGCACGGAATAGAATTTCACTCCTGCCTCATCTTAGTGACTTCGGTCGGAAAGTGAAGCCACTCATGCCGAACCGGAAGCGTCAAAATAATCTGACAGCTGGGGAAATGAAGTCCAACTGTCAAACTGATGGTCTATGGTTTTATCGATTACTCTACTAACTCCTTGCCAATCTATCAAATGTTTAAAGTGTGTCCACTGCTTTAGCGAAAACTTCCAAAAAATGACGAGAGAGGTCGACACTATGTAGCGAGTAGAAAATACTCGTTACAGGTGTTAGAAATAAATGAGCTATTGTTTAAGAAATTGCAGCTTAATTTCCATCCCTCCGACCTTAGATTAAAAGTCATATCTTTTCCTTTCCGCTATCCAGGATTCCTTTGTTTTTAATTACCTAGTGAGCTCTGGCGCCCGATCCTCATTTCTCTTAGTTACTTTTGTTTAATTCGAGCTCCCTAACTTCTCATCTTTAGAATCACACTCATAGTTAGTTAAATATATTTTTTTTTTTATTTTTTTATTACAATTGTCGCACTAGAACAGGGACATGAAGCAGGATTGTATGGTGTACAGTCAGTATTGCACATTAAATTCATTTATATTTTAACTAATGAGTCTATTGTTTACAATATTTAGTTTCCATATTGTCATTCATATTGTTTTTACATTGTAATTGATCTAGTTTATAAACTTTGAATAATTAGACTCATAAGTTGTAACTTAGTTTGGTATTGTATTTTGCAAACAATGTTTTAGTTTACATTGGATAATTAGTTTATTTTCTTGTGTTTTTGACATGTTTTTTCCTTAGCAAAACCAACAATTGTTAAGCGTAGACCAAAAAAAAAAAATAAATACAATAATATTAAATCTCATACAGTGACATAATTCATATCTAAGTTAACTTTTTATGTTAATAATTAAATTTAAACAATAAGTACATTATTGTGCACCTAGTTTATTTAATTTTAAGCCGTTTTGTAAGTTATTATTGCACTTTTTAACGTTAAATAACTTAGCAATTTTTCATGGAAATACCACATTGATTTTCATACTTAACCTCAAACTTAAATTTTATTTTTCAAACTTTGATTTATTTTGAAATTCTTTGAAGTTTAGTCCTTGCTTTTCATTGCTATTTGCCTTGTTACTCGTTAGTCATGGAGGACAAGGAAGTTCAGTTTCCACCGCCTCAGGATTCGGTTGAGGTCGAAGCTTGTACTGCTGCTGATGCTAATGTTGTTGAGAAAGGTCACGAGATGGTTAATGCCACCGATGTTGGCAATCCGTTTGAATCTGGAATCGCACATTCGTCTTCGGATTTTACAGCTCGAGCTTTGCCTTCTTTTAACTCCTTGAATGCGCTTGTTAACGAAAACATTCGAAAAAACTTTGCTCCTCTTACTAAACTGCCTGATTTAAATAATTGCAGAATAATTTACGATGGTAGAACTTGTGTTGGTGACTTTATTACACAAGTTGAAGAATATTTTCTTTATAGAAATTACAACGAAAATTTGCTGGTTGGTTCTTTTACAGATTTGCTTGATGGTACTGCACTCAAATGGTTTAGATCTATACGAATTCGTATTTCTTCTTGGCATGAACTTAAGCTTGCACTTTTAAAACGCTTTGATAAACCTAATTTTGATCACTTTTTAGAAAATGAGCTCCGCACCAGGAAACAGAAACAGTCTGAGTCGCTTCCTGATTTCATTACGGAAATTTATGATATGGCTAGTCGTCTTTCAGTACCTTTATTTGACTACACTTTAATTAACGTGATACAACAGAATATGTTACCAATTTACACACCCTTTTTGTTTCGTAGACAAATAGATTCAATCGAACAATTTCTAGAACTTGCAAAAGAATTAGAAGTTGTTGTCAATAGAAAACCTTTTAAAGAATCCTTTAAACCTTCTGTTAAATCTAATGCCGTTTCTAACGATTTAGTTTGTTTAAAATGCAAAAAACCTGGACATTTATATAAAAATTGCAAGTCTATTCCAGGTGTTGTTTGTTTTAAGTGTCATAAAGCTGGGGTCACTTCTAAGACTTGTGACGTTTGTAATTTGGATACTAAAAGCTCGCAAGAGTCAAAAAACTGATTAGGCAGCATCGAGCCCACGTTTTTGATAAAACTTCGAGCGCCTCGATGTGTGAAAAAATTGTTAGAAGTCACAAGCCTGATGATGTTGCCCGTGACAAAGAATTTTCCAACTGGATAGATTATTTAAAAACCTTTTTTAATATTTATCGTTCGGCCCCTATTCTATTTACAAAACAAAATGATGCTAGACCATTTTAAACTTTTACTGTTGGCAATCAAATTTTTTCAGGTTTGTTGGACAGTGGTTCCGATAAATGCATTTTAGGCTCAAATACACATGAACGATTTTTACAGTCAGGTTATAAAATTAGACCAATTAGTGGCGCTGCTTGCACTGCGGACGGCTCCGCCCGGAGAATTATTGGTGCCATGGATTTGCCAGTAACTTGTGATAATATAACTAAATTCGTAGAGTTTTTAATTATTCCTTCTTTTGATCCACTAATTATTTTAGGTTTTGACTTTTGGATTAAATTTAATTTAGCTGAAGATTTGTGGAAGAACATTATACTTGTTCCAGAAAATGATAAACAAGTTTGTTCAATTACTTCTATTTCTGAACTTTCTCCTTCTGAGAAACAAAAATTAGATAATATTATTGCTTTGTTTGAAGATATTTCTTATGAGAAAAGAGGTTTAGGTCTTACTCATTTAGTTGAACATAAAATTAACGTTACTAGTGAACCTTTTAAACAGAGATATTGGCCTCTGAGTCCTGCTAAACAAAAGGAACTTTTTGATGAAGTAGAAGTTTTACTAAGAGAAGGTATTATTCAACCCTCTAAGTCTCCTTGGTGTTCACCCGTATTGGCGGTAGAAAAGAAAGATGGAGGTACTAGATTGTGTTTAGATTCAAGACGTTTAAATTCTGTTACTATTAAAGATTCTTATCCCCTTCCTTATACTTCTAGAATATTGGATAACCTTAGAGGTGCTAGATATATTAGTACTATAGATCTTTCTAAAGCATTTTTGCAAATTGCACTTGAAAAATCCTCCCGCGAAAAAACTGCTTTTGTAGTACCTGGAAAAGGTCTGTACGAATTTGTTCGCATGCCATTTGGTCTCACTAATGCACCGGCTGAGTTGCAGAGACTAGTAGATAAACTTTTTGGTCCAGAGTATGATAATTCTGTATTCTGTTATTTAGATGACTTAATTTGTATTAATTCTGATTTTAATAGCCATATAGCACAGTTGCATAAAATTCATAGTATATTAAAAGAGGCAGGTTTAACTGTAAATTTAAAAAAGTGTAATTTTTGCAAGGACAGACTTCGCTATCTTGGTTTCATTGTTGACAGTAATGGTTTACATACTGATCCTTCTAAATTAGAGACAATAGAAAATTTCCCACGCCCAGAAACGGTAAAACAACTTCGCAGTTTCCTTGGTTTATGTTCTTATTATCGTAGATTCATTTGTAAATTTGCTGATATTGCTTCTCCTTTAACCAAATTGACAGCAGGTAGCAAAAATTCTAAAAAGTCACTTTACTTGGAATGACGAAGCTGAAAATGCATTTCAAGAATTAAAACATTCTTTAATAACTTCTCCTGTTTTGCAATGTCCTAATTTTGAAAAACCTTTCTTTTTGCATTGTGATGCCAGCTCTGTGGGCATAGGTAGTGTTTTGAGTCAAGAAGATGACAATGGTGATCAACATCCCATTGCTTTTTATTCTAGATCACTTAATAAATGTGAAAGAAATTATAGTACCACAGAACGTGAATTATTAGCTATTTTAGATTCCATAGAACATTTTAGACCTTATATTGAGGGAATGAAGTTTACTGTCATTACTGACCACGCTTGTTTGAAATGGCTCCTAGGTCTCAATAATCCTAGTGGACGCCTAGCTCGTTGGGCTGCTAGAATTTCTCAATTTACTTTTGATATTATTCATAAAAAAGGTTCATTACATTTAGTTCCAGATGCTTTATCTCGTATAGAAGTCACTGCTATAACCACTCAGGATAATTTAGTCTCCCCTGATGATGAAATTACTGATCCTTGGTATAGAAAAATATTTATTCAATGTCAGAAATCTCCTAGAAAGTATAAGAATTTTAGAGTCGAAAATAACACTTTGTATAAATATTGTAAAAATAAATTTAACCCTCACAGTCTTTTAGACTGGAAGATAGTTATTCCTAAAGAGAATATCTTGGATACTATTAGGTCAAATCATGATGATGTAAATTCAGGTCATTTAGGTATTCATAAAACTTTAAAGAAATTAAAACAACATTATTTTTGGAAAGGTATGTTTAATGATGTTCACCAATACATTTTGTCTTGTGATACTTGTAAAGCTTACAAACATACTACTTCTCCTCCTTTTGGTACGATGATTAATCCTAAAAAGGTTGATCGCCCCATGCTTATGCTTTCAGTAGATATAATAGGTATTTTACCTAAAACTTATTCTGGTCATAAATACATACTTTCAGTTGTAGATGTTTTTACTAAATATTGCTAGTTCTTTCCAATGATTAATGCAACTACTAGAGTAATTTGTAAACATTTTGAAAAAGAAATATTTTTTAAATTTGGTTGTCCAAAAATAGTAGTTTGTGACAATGGAACTCAATTTACTTCAAAACATTTTGTAGAATTCTTGAATTCTTTAATATAACTAAAATATAAGGTGCTATAAAAATATCTGCCACGGCTTTAATGGGAGGTAGTATTGTGTTTAAAGATTACAATAGTGAAGAACTTTCGTACCCCAGAATAGTTAATTTAATTTGAGAAAATAAAGTAGTTTAATAAACATTGACTCTACTCTGCATAACGCGTTTCACAAATTACGCGCGATGTGTCGCTTCGTCAATGAAAACAACTGCTATCTCTTTCTATCTGTTCTGTGAATGAAAACTGAAATCAGCTGATTGGTTCGTCACTATCTAACCTACTAGGTACACAATAATACGCAGGGAAAAAAGTGTTTTAAAAGTGCAATTACTTACCAGCTACCGCATTCTTCCAAAAAACTGACGTAGGTAAATAAGATGATAAACTTCCCATCACACTTAAAACAGGCTTTGGACTGACAAGTTAGTGTAAGAATCGCAATTTTTTTCTTATTATTTTTAAACAGTAGGTGCTTAGATTAATACTTAGGTATCAAATAACGATAAATTACAGTAACTTGGCGTTGCCTTCGCCTTCGCGTTGCACACAAATGTAGGCACGCTTACGTACATGTCTCTTCACTTTATTTAATGTGTCCGTTTCACTTTTTACTTGCCTAAATGCGCGTTTGATGCGCCTTTTTAGTTCTTCCACACATGATGACTCACTCGCACACCAAACCTCTGCTGGTATAAGTTTACACTCGCGGTAGCACAACACCATTTCAAGATATGCTTGATTGGAATACCGTCGTCTGGGAGGCATTTTTAAAGGAAGCGCGAGCGATTATCCCGTCGCTAACCGCTAATTAAAACTAACTTCCGAGCGGGCGGGGTGCGACCGGGCGACTGGCGAGCGGGCGGTCGGCTGGCGCGTGCGACGAACGGGGTAGTGCGGGTCAGGGTGGGGGCGTAATGATAAGAATGGCAACAGTGTATGAACGGCGCCGGCGTTTTGCGAAACGATTGAATTGTACCTATTCGGTGCGGTGTGGCAACAGCAAGTCTACGTGATGGTTTTATGCGAATAAATCAATTCAAATTTATACGTACAATTTTTTGTATGAAAAAAAATATGACAAATGATCAATAATTTATCTTTACTATTGTAATCTATAAACACAATACTGTCTCCCATTGCAGCCGTGGCAGATATTTTTATAGCACCTTATATTTTATAACACATTGTATACACCTCAAAATAATCCTGTTGAGAGATATAATAAAACAGTCGAAACTTGCATATCGTGTTTTGTTAAAGATGATCATAGGACTTGGTCAAATTTTTTGCCCAATGTTCAATTAGCTTTAAATAATAGTGTAAATCTTGCTACAGAATTTACACCTAATTTTCTTATGTTTGGTAGGGAACTTGTTTTAGATGCTTCCTTACATCATTTTAGTAACTCTGTTGATAATTTATCTCAACTAGAGGTTTCAAATAGAAACTCTTATGCAGTTTCTCTTAATTCACTTAGTGATATTTTTGTTAAAGTTCAAGCTTATTTGTTAAAGGGGTATAAGCGGAATGCCGCTTATTATAATAAGGATCGGAAAGTCATTTCTTTTGATGTGGGTGATGTTGTGTGGAGAAGAAGTTTTGTTCAATCTCATGCACCTGCTTATTTTTCGGCTAAGCTTGCACCTAAGTTCTTAAAGTGTGAAATAACAGAAAAAGTTTCTGATAACGTTTATGTTTTGAAAGATTTAAATAAGGGTTCCGTGGGTCGTTATCATGTAAAGGATATTATAAAATTTTAAAATTTTGGGGAATTTTTAGACTTGGTATTGGTATTGAGTATTTTTGTGTGAGGTTACACCTCTGTAAGGATGATGAATGAAAGGTTATGGTGTTCTGAAGGTTATTATTATGTTAGGCAACTTCATTACAATTTATTAGATTCCAATTCAATTCTTTCTAAAATAAACTTAGGTCATTTTGGTTAATTTAGAAATACCTACTCTTTACACTATACATTTTACACATCAAAGGATCTTATCTTGTTTGTTTTGTTTGTTTGTTGAGATTGTATGGGATCTTATATCTTTTCTTTCTTTCTTTTTTAAAGGTAATCCTTTACTTGTTTACATTTTTTTTTGAAAAAGAAAGATCCTATACAACCTTATACCTTAGGTTTTTATTACCTAAAAAGATTTAAAAACTAAAATTTCAGTTCAAGTTTTTTTGTAATCTTCCTTTTTTATATCCGCTCAACTGTTGACATCCAACAGATAAGCGGTTATATTAAAATCATTCTATTTCTCTCATAGTTTTAAATAGTTATTGATTTTAATATTTTTTTTTTACTGTTTGTTGACAGTGTTGTTTTTTGTCTAGATATTTCTTCGATACTAGACTTGGATTTGACTTTGTTAGTAACGCGTTCATACCGGATTTTGCTTTTGAGGTCATTCTGTAACTTTTGTTATAGAACGTCCTACCTTGTTTTTGGCGTCATTCTAAAACTTTTGTTAAAGAATGTACTTTGTTTTTGGATCTTGGTGTAATTTTTGACCTCGATTTCATCTTGACTTTCGCCTTTAGGTATTGTGATTTTCCCCTTCGGAAATCCAATATATTTTGTTTGTTTGTCTGTACTTGGAAGGTTGGTAGAGTAGAGCCAATCACAGCTTTCATTTGCCCTTTTACCATTGTGTTGGTCATTGTTGTACCAGTCACAATGTGGAAATTTTGACTTTTGTCATACCTTTTTACTATTGTGTTCGGAAGTTCGGTGGTGTAGCGCCGATCACAATATGGTTTTTGCTTGTTACAGGTTATTGCTGTGACAATATTTTTGGATAGAGCCCTTCAACTCTATCCAACCTTTTTAGATAGAGCCCTTCAACTCTATGTAACCTTTTTGTTGGAAATCAATATTTTTGGATAGAGCCCTTCAACTCTATCCAACCTTTTTAGATAGAGCCCTTCAACTCTATCTAACCTTTTTATTGGGAATCAATATTTTTGGGTAGAGCCCTTCAACTCTGTCTGACTTTATTGGTTCGGAATCTATACTTTTAGATAGAGTCCTTCAACTCTATCTAGAATTTTTGTTTAGGTATTGATATTTTTAATTGGTTGTTGCTGAGATAGACAGAGGTTATGGTGCCTAACTGTGCTCAAAGCTGAACTGTAGGTTAGTTGAGGATAGTCAGCGGCGATAGTGCCTACCTGCACTCCAGATTGGTTGGTAGAGATGTGTAGAGTTAGTCAGTGGCGATAGTGCTTAACTGAACTTAAGTGGTGTGGTTTAGTTTAGTAGGTTGGCTGAAGTTAGTCAGTGGCGATAGTGCTTAACTGAACTTAAGAGGTGTAGGATAGTTTAGTAAATTAGTGTAAAGTTAGTCAGTAGCCATAGCGCTTAACTGTACTCAAAGTTAGTGTTTAATATTTAGTAGTTTTGTTAAAGTTTTAGTCAGCGGCTCTCGTGCCTAACTGAGTTTGGATTTGTTTAGTGTTTAAGTTTTGTTGAAGTTTTAGTCAGCGGCTCTCGTGCTTAACTGAATTTGGATTTGTTTGTTGTTTGGCTTTGTTGATCGGTGTAGTACCGACGTTTTAGTCAGTGGCCATGACGCCTAACTGCACTGATAGTTTTCTTTGTTTTTGAATTTTTTGTTCACTTCGTTTTTCGTTGTTTCTTTCTAATAAAAGAAAGTTCCTTTCTTTTATTTTTCGGGGAGGGATGTAATGTAACGAGTATTTTCTACTCGCTACATAGTGTCGACCTCTCTCGTCATTTTTTGGAAGTTTTCACGGTAATGCCGTGACGCACTTTAGATATTTTATAGATTGGCTAGGATTTAGTAGAGTAATCGGTGGAACCATAGACCATTAGTTTGACAGGTGGATTTTTTCCCGGCTGTCAGATTTTTTTGACGTATCCGTTTTGGCATAATTAGGACTCACTTTCCTGTCCGTCTTCGCTAAGAACATGCAAAATTAAATTTCGCCCGTTTCAATCACGAGATTGAAATGTTTCAAAGGTCCACCGCTGGTGGGAACCTCTTTGTTTCAATGATAGCAGCAGTGCTACTTTAATATTTTGGGAAACCGTGAGTATTTTGTTGGTTGATTCTTCATCGCCATGACCTGACAATAAACTTGAGGTCATGTATCCTAACCCTCGTCGATTTTCCATTGTTACAGCACCTATATTGCCATCGCGGTTTGGTTGTGCCCATAATACGAGCGTGGCATGTTTTGTTCTTGTTAAAGAACGGTGAGTCACTCCAAATTTCCGATTGACTACCTCGTCGCCATTTTGTTCGACGTGTGGACTTGACTAACAAAAGAAATCGTTTTGTTTTCAGCCCCAAAGGCGTTCTTATTTATACTTTGGATTTTCATCTTTAAATTTAAATTCATCATGGAGATGACCTGATGCGTTTCGCCTCGAGTCTCCAATCCACCACTCAGGTTTAATTTATATAGCTTTCCCCAAGCCTGTGGTATGTCACTTTAGTTTTTTCGTAGTTACAATTTAAAATCGTGCAATACTGACAGCTCTAGCATAAAGTTTAGATTTAAAATTTAATAGTTATAAATCAACTTTCCCTTCTAAAGAAAGGGACTTTCTCGTGTTGTGTTCACCATATTGCCTGCGGTGTTAGAAATAAATGAGCTATTGTTTAAGAAATTGCAGCTTAATTTCCATCCCTCCGACCTTAGATTAAAAGTCATATCTTTTCCTTTCCGCTATCCAGGATTCCTTTGTTTTTAATTACCTAGTGAGCTCTGGCGCCCGATCCTCATTTCTCTTAGTTACTTTTGTTTAATTCGAGCTCCCTAACTTCTCATCTTTAGAATCACACACATAGTTAGTTAAATATATATATGTCGGATCGTCACTGAGCGATCGAGGAGGAGTGCCGAGCGGTATAGTACATCGTCAGGAGTATGGGCGTTCCCATTATCCCATTAGGGATAAACAAGACCTGTAAAAACAATTATACACTATTAGTAAAGAAAACATAATACAAATGGTAATCATTAACAAGAATAAAGTAAGTTAAAGGTACAGCAACAATACAGTTAATCGAACAGACCATTAAGGTCCCACAGTTCGTACAGTGGCCAAGCCACCCAATGATAAACGAACAAACCCTTAAGGTTTACAGTTCGTACAGCAGCCTAAGTCCACCCAATGATAAACGAACAAACCCTTAAGGTCTATAGTTCGTACAGTAGCATAAGCCACCCAAATACAAAGTGTATCGCTCGCTAGCAGCAAGCCTATACAGCTATGTGAATATACAGCAGCGCTGTACCAGGTAAACCGACAGTTTTGTCGGGAGCAGGAACTCTTTACTGAGTCGAATCCGAGGATCGACTGCCGTACTTACGGAGTGCACGCTCTTTTATAAGGCGATGCCCCCCACCTTGCAACCTCTCCATACAAGTCTGTCCATGCGCACGGAAGTGCGTCACGTGTTTACTTGATACAAAACACTAAAATGTGCTGAATCTAATAAGATCTGTAATCAAATAACACAATGATAATTGTCATGAATAAACAATAGTGATTTCATAAAGTAATTCGTTTTACATTCAAAGTAACGTGTCAACAATTGTTTTGAATAAAACCATCGATAATAATTATCGAAATAAAGTAACCACAAATCAGTGTGCACACACAATTAATCATGTTTCGAATTAATAGACAATAATTGATAGTAAAATCACATAAATTAACAATAAGAAACACAAATCATAACAAATTTAGTTAACACCCACAATGTGATTAATAAACTGTCTCCAACATATATTTTTTTATTTTTTATTACATAATAATAATTACAATGGGGCGACGCGACAAGGTTAGTGCGTAGGGTACTACTTTTCAATTCCAAGAATGAATAGAACGTGAAAGAAAGGGACATAAGTACATAACTAAGACAATAAAGAGAGAGAGAGTAATATTAATAGCTGGTAATGTTGGTATGTTATTATTACGGAAGTTTTAATTGTATTATTTTAAATTGGTAATGTTGGTATGTTATTATTACGGAAGTTTTAATTGTATTATTATAAAACGACGAAAACTTGGAAAATAAATGAATCATCGTGATTAAAGCTAATAAATAAAACTTAAAACAAAATAAATCGCAAAATTGTGTGTTTGTGTCAGCAGTACCTACAGCGCTGCAGTTCTTACGATTTTGAGCGCCCAGGCTAAAGAGTCGGTGGTTAGCCCCTCCGGTGCGGGGTCGAGGGTGCGGTATCTGATATAGCGCGGGGAAGGGAGTGTCCCTTCTGTACGTAGTACTATTAAGTATTCTGTGCTTTAGGTTAAATTTAAACTCATTTTGTTATGTTGACCACTTTAACTACTTTATTTAACACTATAATAATAATTTTTGTCAGTGGAAACAGGCAAAAAAAGAATAATGTGACATTTGTAAGTTACAGTCAAGAAGAGGCATATCTAAGACATTGTAACCAGTCATAATTTTGTTACTCTGCAGATTTTGAAGACGAACCGCAGCACACTAAAGACTCAAAATACGAATACAACTCTGAATCTTTTCGGGCCCCAAGTCGTCTCAAGAATGACTTCAATATTTCCATCAAGTCAGAACTTCTCAGTGGGATGAAGAAGATGGATGCAGAAGGGTTGAACTCTGCAGGACCCTCTCGAGGCGGTAGTGCAAACAGTTCTAGCAACATGTCTAAGAAATTTAACTTGGCTTCAGTACCAAGTAAGAGTGACAAGGCTATGGTTAATCCAAAGACTGATAGTTCTTATGAGGAAGAGTTGTATGTGAAAGGGTGTACTGCTGTTTGGTCCAAAGGTAAGAAGATCTAGGGTCTAGTTTGCTGTGTATTTTTATTGTAAAAACTTGTCTTGAGGATTCTGGTTCTATGAGAATCTGTGCTTTGTAATTTAAATCTAAACCTCGGATCTCGAACGATAATAGATGCTAAAATTAATTTGCCAAGGATGTGTAAGCTGCTGTGATTACTACCAATGATAATGGTACTGATTTGAGCTGTTTCACATTGTGCTGTGAAGTGACAATGCCAGATCCTGCCCCACCCATTTACAGAAAAAGTAATTTAATAAAATAATTGTAATGATCAAAGAATCTTATTATAATAAAATGTTTTGCTTTAGAACTTGCGAACTTGCGTTCTTGGTTTGTTTCCACGAGACAGGCTAGAGTGTGGAGTTGTGTGGAGTTCATTAGCAAAATGCTTCCTTTGTGTCTTATATTTGTGTCTTATATTGTTTTTTTTTGAGAACCTAATTGATAATGTAGACTATTGTAGACTATAAGGAAATGTAAAGAACTGTTTTATTGGCAAATGAACACATTATAATTCTTACTTGCGGATTACAAATCAATGCTAAAGGGAATGCAAATACAGTTTTTTTATTTAAACAGAAATGGCAAGTTCTGCAGTCATTAAGACTAATGTTTAGTTATCAGCAATGAATATGCAGTAAGATGCTACATATTGCAAGCTTGTACATGACTTTTATTGAGTGGGGCAAAGTTCTATAGAGTTTCTGGCATTGTCCTTTGCACACAGGCAGATTTAATGGCTGCCAATGGCAAAGCTTCAGCTTCAAGTCACGGTGGCCAGGTTCTGGGCTGCAGCAATAATATATAATGTAGTAGTTTGTCATCGAAATGCTGTGAAGATTTTTGACTGGGAAGCTTGCAGACATATAGACTTAGGTTAAAGAAAATGTATGTTACTAGTTTACATAAATATACCTACTTAAAAAAA
The DNA here is from genome assembly GCA_947361185.1 of Charanyca ferruginea. Classification (NCBI taxonomy): domain Eukaryota; kingdom Metazoa; phylum Arthropoda; class Insecta; order Lepidoptera; family Noctuidae; genus Charanyca; species Charanyca ferruginea. The sequence goes on along the minus strand of OX376056.1, from coordinate 11,641,399 downwards.
ATTTTAAACTACCTACTTATTTTAAAAAGCTTTTTACAAAAATGACAACCACCTTCAAAAACTAAAAAGTGAAAAATGACTTTAGCACAGAACACATATGAGTTTAGTTTCGGAAGTCGGTGGCTTTGTTCTGTTTGTTGTTTTGTATTGCCACCGAATTCCGAAACTAAACTCATGTGTGTTCTATGCTTTTTAGTTGAGAGATTGAAAGTTAACTACACCAAAAACGTCTATGTAAATTTTTTGGGTATTTGTTGGTTTTTGGAAAAGTGCTGAATCAATTTCGATAAAATTTATATGGGACCACCCCTGAGGCATACGCTATCCATAAAACAAAGAATTTTCAAAATCTGTTCACATTTTGTCGGAGAAATCGCGTAACAAATCGCGCATATACTTAATGCAAATTTAAGACTTATATGGTTTTCGCATGAATGCCATTATCAGAACTGGGCCAAATTGAAATGGGACCATACGGGAAGCACCAGCTTTTAAATAAAAAAAGAATCATCATAATCGGTTCACCCAGAGGAAAGTTCTGAGGTAACAAACATTAAAAAAATACACACGACTTGATAACCTCCTCCTTTTTTTAAGTTGGTTGAAAAACATTAAAACCTATATTATTGTATTCTTTTTCTTAAACCTATATTATTCTTTTTATTTCAGGACTAATCTCAACCCCAGCAACAAAGTTATCAGATCCAGAACACAGAGAAACCATTGCCTGCTATACTATAGAGAACCCCATAAAACACGCAGCTTTCTGCAATTTTCATGTTGACATCAAAAACACCATGCTTATAGACGCATTGAACACCCAAATAGGCGACGTGAAGAAAAACATAAAGATTGAAGATACTACTGAACATATTCTGACAAAAATCATGCCCGCTATTCTTCTAGTAGATAGTAAATGCATGAAAGTATATGCGAATGAGGGACGAGAATATATTACAAGTATACCATTTCAAGTGAAAAAAGTCTGGCCAATGAGGTATGGAGTTTTATTAGAAAAAGAGGCAACACCATCTCAAAACTCAATGCTACCAAACTCCTTTCAAACTTTGAAGTTCAATGATTCTCAAAACAGTATGTTTTTTAAGTCAAAGTCTAACTTTCCGTTCAACATGAGTTCTAAGTTGCGTCCTGAATCTGTGTCTGATTTTGACGTGGATGTTTCACTACCAACGTGCTTCTCTTTAACTCATCCTTTGGATGAGGTTACTCCTATCCTGATGAAGTCACCGTCACTAGGGCTTCAGTACTACAATGATGGGGATATACAAATAATGTTTGTGAGTACAAACCCCAGCATAATTCTGCTGTTTGACTGGAAATTGGGAACCCATTCGCTTTGGAGAATCCGGAAAACTGTTCGCGAGGAGTGCTTGTCCATGTGCCCAAATATGAATTCAACAACAACTGTCTTCAGTCAATCTTGTGACTATATTGGCAGTCCAATGCAAAGCCAGAGAAACGTCACCAGCTGGGCAACTGGGTTAGGCAGCCAGTACCAATCTAAAAAGATACCAACCACTCCAACAATGTCCCGTTCAAGAATCAACAGTCCGATGGCCAACGTGTTCCATCAACAAGGGTTATCACCTCATGCTTCTATTGGTCAAGCATCCTACACTTCCATGATGGCTAACAATGGTCCGCAGAATCCTCCATCATTGCCATTGTATCCGGATATTTGCTTGGACCATATCTGGACGGATACTCAAAATATACGGAGAGATCCTATTGAGTCCGCAAGTGATATGAAGACGTTCCTACATAGTGATCTAGTGGGTCATGACTACCTATGTTTTATTGTCAAAGTGGGAGGTGTGTGTAAGTTGCAGATAGTGAGGTTGCAACGTTCTCATTCACTCGGACAGACGTCTAAGACTAATCTTATAGTTGGGGCAGTTTCGACTGTGTTGGCTAAGGATGCTGTGGTTTTAGAACATTTGAACATGATCGCGTTGATTGATGAAGCTGGGAATATTATATTGCAGTCGGGAAATCATGTTGTTGGGAAGGTTAGTAGCTTTGTGTAGCTACTAGTAGATCTTTAACAGTAATTATGGGCATTATGGGTCTTACTAAGGGGTATTGTGACACCTATTAATTAGGTTGAGGTCTGACCTCTGTCTGGTCTTGTAGAGGTTAGAACTGCATGCATATAGACTGGAAGCCGAACCCAACATAGTTAGAAAAAGCCTAGGCAGATGAGTGTATTGACCTGGAGAAAAGATACACTTTTCTCCAGGTCAACGTAAATAAACTTACTTATCTTTTGTCCAGGTTCACGTAGGCGGTGTGCTAGCCCGCCTCATGGACTCCCCCTACACTAAGCGAGCTACCTTCCAGTCCCCGTTCCCTCGTCGTAGCAGCTTGTTGCCAAGCAGATGCAATGAAACTTCCAACTTTGATGATTCAGCATTACATCTCCTGTCGCCAGTGCCTCATACTTCCACGGCTAGGATTGAGCAAAAGGAGAGCTTAGGTGAGACATTATAAACATCATTTTTGCTTTTGTTAACTGAGTCAAGGATAAGATTTATCTTTTGCTTGACACTTCATTTATTTTTACTTCACACCACAAAGTAACTAAGGCGGACTTAATGAGTCCGCCTTTGTTCCTTTGTGTATGAGTATGTATGATGCTTAGGCACTCTCTACTAGACAATCAAGGGTGGTAAAGAGATAACATAGCGAGTTCATAACAAAAAGTAATAACTAAAAAAGTTAAAAACATATAAACTACACACTACACCACCACTACACACTACAATTTAGATATCTGAATGACATCAAAATGCAAAATTGAATCACAAATCGTGTTATTGCATTACCAGTATCAGCTTTATGCAAAAGTATCTAAAAGCTAATTTCAATTGGTTGTTGTTTGAGCCCCTTACTGTTATTTTATACCTTTGTACAAGCTGCAAGAAAACTTACTTAGCTTGTAACAAGACTCAAAGTCGTTTACCGAACACTTATTATTTATTCCCAGGTCTTTGTGGACTCTGCGACGCGGCCGGCTCCCGGCTTACTTTGCAGTTTGAAGCAGGTCTTATGTACCGGATATCGCTACCGCCATTGACTTGTTCTACTCTTGTCACTCGGTGTTATACTGCCTTGAGGGCGATATTACCTAAAGATGTTACTATGCAGGTAAGATGAATATCTATACTATATATACTCCATTTACAATAGCATTAGACAGAAGTTAAAAAAGGTTCTTTTTAATGCACATTTTGTAACAAAAGTACAATAAACATGCTAAAGTTACGACAGACACCGAATTTATTACAATCTATTTTTACAGTAACTGTCACGCGTATTTGTAACTATTGTAATAATTTATCTTCTGAAATTATGTGACTTTCATTTAGTTGTATATTTAATTCCAATTTAAAATTACAGTGTCAATGCAAAAAACCTAACAGAAGCAGGGATGCACAATACCCGGAACATTGTATGTTTCACTGTAATTCTACCAAATTTAAAATGTTACCTAATCTTTAAAAGACTTTTATTCGGTTCATAATGTTATACGCCCATATTCAGTACTATCTTAGATCTATTTATCAAAATTAAATTATAATAAGTTGAATTAATTTTTTTTTTACTTATCTTTGAAATAAAATGTTTTGCATACCTGCTTCTATGAGCCTCTTTTTTCTAATGCTATTATAAATGGAGTATAGTTATTTCGAAGAAAATTAGTAGTATTCAGTAGAATTGAAACATACTTTTCTATATACTACGAAACAAAGTTGCTTTCTGCCATCTGTCCCTCTGTACGCTTCTTCATATCAGCCTATTGCCGTCCACTGCTGAACATAGGCCTCCCCCATAAATCGCCAACCAACCCGGTCTTGGGCAACCCGCATCCCTCCGCTGCCAGCCACCTTCTTTAAATCGTCGGTCTATCGTGCCGCAGGGCGTCCCACACTACGCTTGCCCAAACGCGGTCTCCACTCTAGAGCGTGTCTGTTCAATCTACCGTCTGTCCGTCTGCAGACATGGCCGGCCCACTTCTGTACGCTTAAATCTCTTAAACTATGCAACGGTTTTTAACGCGGTTTTCAGCAATAGATAAAAATGATTCATGAGGAAGGTCTATACGTATAATTTATTATCAAAAAATTTGAGATCTGTAAGATAACTCACGCGGACGAAGTGGCGGGCAAAATGCTGGAGAAGTCTGGTTATAAGATGGTGGAAAAAATTTCATTATAATCCTCGTTCTACAATTCCAGTAAGCTGAGTTTATGACTAGCAATTTCCTTGACATAATATCCTTTTGCCAAACACTAAAATGTCGTTAATATTAGTATTTCATTTATTAATTTTAAAGACATAATTATATTTTTACATATTAATACAATAATAAAAATAGTAGTAGCCCATCAGTATCTGGAATAGGGTCCAAGCTACCGGTGGTCAGGGCTCCAGGGTGAAGAATCTTTTAACAATATGCGCCATGTCCAGGAGTACCGCTTTCTTAGTCAAGACCTTGCTCCAACTGCCCAACGAGAGCCTTCTCAGTTGTTGTTATCATTATTTCTTTCCACAGGTAATAATAAAATGGTACGGAGTCCGCAACGCACCCGGCAGCCAAGACCTAACTCCCGAACAAGAATGGTCTATGTTCTCGAATCTTCTACTCTCTCTCATTGGCTACGACGTCGAGCGACTACACACGAAACAAAGCGATGACGTCATCGACCATGCCGAAGTCGCCACAAAAAAGCAAAGAACTTCAAGCGACGGAACCCCAGATGACTGGGATTATCTCCTAAACTCCAAAATGCATAAAGCTATAGGACATTCTTTAACTATGCTGAAACTACCTATACCAAATTCTGATGGGTATCATAAAGCTAAATGGACAAGTATGGAAATCAAAAAACCTAATTTATTCAATACAAATTCGCTCTTATTCCCTCACGTTTTACAAGTATTGTACTCATTACATTTAGTTTACGAAGAAATTAAACTAAATACTCTTTTATGGAGTAACTTGCGACCATTATCAACCTTTTTGTATCAATTATCGAAGGATTTGAAACTCGATGCGTATGTCAATCATTACTGGCTGGATTTCCCGACGGATTTGAATTTGGAATACGACGATGAGTCACAAATAAATGAGGGTAGTTTGAAGAAGTTGTGTGAACCTGTGTACTTTAGTCGGGATCCACCGAATATTTATTCGTATTTGAACTCGATGCTGAAGGATTTGGATGTGGGGAATTACCCTTATTTGGCTGAAGTTAATATAATGTCCAGGGATCTTATAGAGGTGCGTATTTCATCCATTTTTGTTTTATAAAGCTAGTTAAAAAATACACATTTAAATAATATACAAATAAAAAAATATACAAATAATATTAATAATGTTAAGCCTCTTTTTAGGGTGTGTGTGTGAATTAAGTGTGTGAGTATGTGTGATGTGTACTGTAAGAGTTCAGACCGCGCTGAAATCTTACGGTTACCGGATCGTAATGTGATGTGTGGTGTCCTAGGAGTCTGAGGGTTATTTAAATTAAAGAAGGAACACCAAGATAAACTTTTTATATTGAATAAATAGCACGTCGGCCTCTGACAGCGCCCGGCGAAACAATGCCTTGATATAAAAATAATCCTAACGCTTCTAAATTCAAAATACTCTCTAGAACGAATCCAGAGCGTTTAGACGAAACATTTAGTCAAATGCTTTCGACCAGCATGCCATATGCATACAACCTCAGATTATAAAACACAAGGCAGATAGACCGTGCAGAACACTGAGAGCGAAGCCAAAAAAGTAAATAAAACGTAAACGTAACTCTGTCTCTTTTTATCTTCACTAACTTATATCTCCCTCTCAACTTCCGTTCGCCTCGCCTGACTGACTCGTGTCAGTAAAGCGCGAAGCGCGTTGTAGGTATTCGCTTTTGAATTTGTATTTGCTTTTTTGGCTTCACTCTCTGTGTTCCGTGCGGTCTATCTGCCTTTTGTTTCATAATCTGAGCGTACAACCTTAACAGTACTAATGGAGGGTAGGGGAAAGGACCGATCTCTCATATGGGAGAAAGTTGAAAAAGTGTCCAGCTCTAAGCAGCAAGATACAGTTCCAAAACCCAGGCAAAAAGCGCTAGCGTAGGCACAGGGTATGGTATGAATGTAGCCACAGAACAGATCCGTGAATATAGCAGTTGTTGACGGATTGAAGTATGCCAAGTTAGAATATTTGTACCCGGTCGCGATTGTAACGCCACCCTTATGTGGCACATTTTAACGGACATTTTTTTGTACACGGAGATAGTGCTTCTTAACTCTACCCTCCATAACAGTACTGTACAGTCACGAGCATAATATGTATACAGATTGCAAAGCTCAAAATAAAATGTCTCGTGAAATAACTATTTCAACTTATAGAAAAACCTATATTATAGTAGTTTGGGATAAAAAATACCCTATTCGTAACCCCATAACATTTCAATCAATAGTATAGGAGAAGACCAACTGTTTACATGTTTTTGTTCGTGACTGTACCTCTGCTTATCACACCTCGGGTATTAAACATATTGTTAAATATGTTAGCTACAAAGGTGTTGACTCAAAAACGGTCTAATTCGCTCTGCTGTATTCGACCATACATCTACATGTGTGGCGCAGCCACATCCTCTTAACTATACAGGGTGAAATTAAAGTCGTGAGCAAATTTTTAAGGAGTGACTCAGACCACTATTCTGAACAACTTTCATTATAGCCAACTCAAACAGCGCGAAAAAAGAAACATTTGTTCCATACATTTTGGCCGAGTACCTATTGCTCTTCTGTATTGAACAGCTGATTTTTTTCGCGCTGTTTGTGTTGGCCCCATTTTGAAAGTTGATCAGGTTTGTGTTCTGAGCGACTCCTTAAAAATTTGCTCATAAATTCAATTTTATCCTATAGTTACACATATTGTATTATTAATTTTCAGATCTTATCTACGGTGGGTTGCGGTCGCTCGGCCGGCGTACAAACGATATCGTCTCGCGACACTGTGACGGCCAGCAGCACTCCGCGCGCGAGACGAGACAACAACACCTACAGCTCGCCTTACTGCCAGGCTGTTATCATGGCTTGTGATAAAGGTATTGTCGCTCGTGTTGTGTTGAGATTGACGAATAGGATAGGCCAACCCGCTTGGCTGTTGATTTGACGCCTGGAGTCATATTGTCATTGTTTTACTATTGTGTCTGTTAATTGGACAGTTGAGCTCCACTGACTGTCCACCTTGCCCTGTGGGGTGTCCAGGCTGGAGTAGCACCCACCTATTCCATCTCGAGGGTGTCGGAGACGCGACTAAGGGAAAATCCGAAAGTCAGGCAACAGCGGCTCCCGTGTACTTAACAACTGCGATCCCCAAGACGCCTGCCAAACGTGGGGATTATTACCCTTATGGGGGAGGCCTTTGTTTAACAGTGGTCGTCTTCCGGCTGATGATGATGACTGTTCACCTTTACTCATTAACTTCTGATGTACAGTGAACACAAAAGATAAGTAACTGGGGTCGTCAAATCTAATTAAGTACTTTCGACAGCATTGGTTAACAAGAAAACATTAACTATAAGTGGTAGAAAAGAAAATGGATGATTCTCCTTAAAAAAAATACTGCCGATTATAACTTCGTACCACAAGCTACCATAATAGCTCCACTGAATAAACTCTCTCTTATCTGTCGCCGTCCTTTTCTTCATCTGCCTTGTAGTAAGAGATGCCAATTGTCTAATTTTAATTTAGTTTGTGGACAAGGGAATCGGCTCCAATATCGTCTTTAAACATTTTACCCAGGTATCACCCTCCGTGACCTGGGCAACCTGCCCCCCGCGCTGGGGCTTCTGCTCCTCACAGTGTTCAGCCGCTGCAAGAGCTCCCCGCCCGCGGACTGGCCCCCAGCTGCCTATAACCTAGTGATGAGGGAAGACCTGGCCCATCAGGCCGAAGTGGCTCATACTATGAAGACTGCATCAGATTATATGGAGTGTGAGTAAAATTATTCTTCTTCTTAGCGTGTCGATGGCAAACACAGATATATATCATGTGTGTGTATGTATGTGTATGTGATTGTGTGTGTGTGTGTGTGTGTGTGTGTGTGTGTGTGTGTGTGTGTGTGTGTGTGTGTGTGTGTGTGTGTGTGTGTGTGTGTGTGTGTGTGTGTGTGTGTGTGTGTGTGTGTGTGGATGGATGTGTATGTGTGTGTGTGTGTGTGTGGATGTGTGACTGTGACTGTGTGTGACACTGAAGATAGCCATCATTTTAGAACCCCCACCTGTGAAGATTCTCATCGCTTCGGCAGTTCTGACTGCGGAGTCGGTTTAAAGATTTCAAAGTCTGTTGCAATAAAAGGACTTGGACACTAATAATCTTGTATTTTATTAGAATAAGATTTTATGCACGTTAACACGACAATGTTCCACAGAGTAGAATAGAGCACACATTATTCAGACTAGTCTATAGTTGGAAGGCGCGAAATTTAAATTGTACAGATTAAATACAAATACTTTAACACTCCCTTCAAATTAGAGCCTTCCTTTGAATTATTGAATTAACAATTAAGGTTTTAGACACATGCCAATTTTACTTCTCATTAGCTTAATTTTATCTCTACACAGGCCTTTAGTAAAAATGTCAGCTAGTTGGCTCTCTGTGCTTACATAATTTAAAGAAATAATTTTTTCACAGTATTTTTCTTTCACAAAATTATACTTAACGTCTATATGCTTACAGCGCTTATGAAATTCACTGTTTTTGATCACATTTATGGCACTTTGATTGTCAATGTTTAAGCACACGGAATTTTGTTTATACTCTCCCACATCACTAAGTAATTGCCTTATCCACATTACTTCTTTGGTGGCTGCGCAGGCAGCCATAAATTCAGCCTCTGTTGTTGAGAGCGCTACACTTTGTTGGCGCTGACTAGACCATGTGATGGCGGCACCATTTTAATGAAAACATATCCTGTCATAGAACGTCTTGATGTAACATCATTGGCATAATCTGCATCGCTGTAGCCAATTAACTCAGTAATTTGAGGCTTAGATTGATAACATAGACCATATTCTATTGTACGTTTTAAGTACTTCAATATTTTCTTGACTGCATTCCAGTGAGACTCATTGTAACAATGCCAAAACTGACTTACCAAACTAACGGCAAACATTATGTCAGGTCTGGTTACAGTTGCTAGATGAATGAGTGAGCCAACTGCTTCTCTGTATGGTAAGTTTTTCACAGGCACTGTCTCACCTTTTTGGAGCTTCACATGCGGATCAGCTGGAATACAGTTAGGGTTAGCGTTGTTCATGTGAAATTTATCCAACAATTTCTCAATATATTTAGTTTGATGAATAAATATGTATTTATCACTTCTCTCTATTTGCATACCAACAAAATTAACTGGTGAACAAGTCTTTATGTCAAAGTTTCTTTTTAAATCATCTATAACATCCTTTAACACCTTTTTCTCCTTACATAACAACAGTCCATCGTCTACATAAAGACAAAGGTAGCATTTAATTCCATCAACTTGACCAATATAGACACACTGATCAGCTAAACTTTTTACAAAACCAAATTTTTGTAAGGCTGTATTAAATTTAGTGTTCCAGCACCTGGGACCTTGTTTTAGGCCATAAAGAGATTTATTAAGTTTACATACAGTGTTAGGTGCACATTCTAAACCCTCAGGTGGACACATAAATATTTGTTCTTTTAGTTCTCCATACAGAAAAGCTGTCTTTATATCAAATTGCATTATTTCCAAGTGTTGTTCAGCAGCTATTGATAAAAGGGAACGAATGGAATCATACCTGACTGTTGGTGAGAAAGTTTCTTCATAATCGATACCTTTAGTTTGTGCATATCCCTTTGCACACAGACGAGACTTGTACCGTGGACCCGTTAGTTCTTCTTTTATTTTAAACACCCACTTACACCCAATCACTTTGGCGTCTTTAGGTTTCACAACCAATGTCCATGTTTTAGTTTCATTATGAGATTGTAACTCTTGTTTTATTGACATTTTCCATTTTTCAGATTCAGCTGAACTAATTGCATCACTGTAGGTAATAGGTACATCTATATTTCCTTCACCATAACATAAGTAACTTTCAGATTCATCAGATTTTGAAGATAAATTTTTGTTTCTTGGCCTTAATGTCATTTTTGAAGTTAGCAGATCTTGGAATTTTCTATCAGGTACATATATACTACTGTTTGATGAGTCATCAGATTCAAATTCATCAGAAGTTGTGACAGTGTTTGTGGAGGTTGACATCTCATTTGAATTTTCACAAAGGGTCTTACTCATAGACTCATCTTTTGACTCTGTCAAGTCCACCGGAACATAATTTCTAATAACAGTTGACTCCAGGAAAACTGCATCTCTGCTTTTGACAATCATTCCAGTAGTAGGTATAATGAACCTGTAGCCTTTGGTATTGTCGCAGTAACCAATGAAAATGGCTTTTGTTGCCTTTGGATCCCATTTCTTTGTCTTTTCTTTTGGTAAGTGTATCATAGTTTCACACCCAAATATGCGCAGGTGACTAACACTTGGTTTTCTTCCGGACCATAGTTCTTCAGGAGTTTTATATGATAGGGACTTTGTTGGAATCCTATTAACAAGATATGCTGCTGTATGTACAGCCTCTGCCCAATATTGTTTCTGTAACTTTGCATTGAACAACATGCATTTGGCTTTTTCTACTAAAGTCCTATTTAGTCGTTCTGCAACTCCATTTTGCTGTGGTGTATAGGGTACTGTTGTCTGATGTATGGTACCATTACCTTTTAACAGATCAGATACATTCTTGTTTATAAATTCAAGGCCATTATCTGTGCGGAGGCACTTGATTTTGCATTCTAATTGATTTTCCACATATTTCACAAATTCTTTCAATTTATCTATCACTTCTGATTTCTTATGCAAGAAATAAACAAAGACCTTTTTTGAGTAATCGTGGATAAAGGTGAGAAAATACTTAGCTCCACCCAGAGATTCTGTCTCCATTGGACCACACACATCAGAATGCACTAGTTCAAGTAGTTTAGTAGCTCTTGTTCCTTTATTTTTGAAGGGTAATCTTGTCTGTTTAGCTTCTAGGCATGTTATGCATGTTAAATTGTCCTTTTTCTTCAGTATTTTCATTCCTTCTGTATTTTCATTCATTTTATTTAAATCATTGAAGTTCAGATGACCCATTCTCTGGTGCCATATATATGCATCTTCCTCATCAACGTCGGATATGTATGCATGTTCATTGTACATGTTTAATCGGTACATATTGTTGACTAGAACAGCTGTTGCCACTATAGTGTTATTTTGGTTCAGAATAACACATCCTTTGCTGTTAAAGGAGAATGGCGAGACTACATGTATTGTGGGACCCAGTGTTAGGAGTAGCATACATTATAGAAACTTATGAATTGTTAAAGAACGACATAAGACTAACCAAAAAGCAAATGGGAAGTAAGTTATAGAAGATGGGAGAAAAAAGATATGAACGGTAGAAGATTATAACCTAAAATATTCTTAAAGTACTTTGGGCATGTACTTATTGGCCTATTATTCAGTAGTAGAATGGCTTATTCATACATATTTACTTAAATTCACACCTATATCCCGTGAGGGTAGGTAGAAACTACAGAACGCCATCTGCTACGATTCGTAATAGGCAGGTATCTACTTCTTTTACTTCATCCACGAACATACGTCCGCGCGTTGCGCCTGACTTTTTTAAGGACATCACTAATATTTTCAGTGAATTTTTCTAGGGTGTCCTCCCATTACTTGTCCAGAAACTAGATTGTGGTCAGGTTAAACCTAGCTAACATGTAGTTTAGCATCATCCTATTGCTCTTTGCAATCCATCGGCACAGTATGTCCTCTTCCATATCTACATCTCTACAAGCCATCATCTTAGCATTCACCCCCTTACTACCTACCATACCTATCATCTTTCACACAATCTATGCTGCTCAGGGGTTTGGCTAGGTTTACAGACATCAACCCTCGTTACGAAAAGGTTCATAAAATAGTAATAACTTTTTAAAGTGGTAAAGGTACACAATATGACTAGATAAGGAGTCCAGTTGTTAGATCTAGAATATAATATAAATAAGCATATTTGCTCTGCTTGAAACTAGAGGTTTGTTAAATAAATAAAAATATATTTTAAAGAAATCGCTTTTATTTACTTTATAATGACTTATAAAATATTGAAGACATACAATTGTTGTGAATCTTGGATATTTTTTTTTTAGTATGTAAGTATTGATTTATCTAATTAAAAGATTATCTAAGAAGGCAGCTGGTGCAGCGACATACCTCTGGTGTCTGGCATAGCCCATCTACCACAATATGCTCATAACATGAGAGCAACAGCCCACTGTCCATGTTCCCACGGGGCAATAACAATAGTATCCTAATATGGCATTTCGCCCCTCCAGCCTCCTATCTAGTGCGATGTATGTATAATAGGACTTGCTACCTATATGCCTAGATTTAATTCGGGCACTTAGAATAAATGGGTGGTTGCCAAATAAATAGTTACCTAGGTGGAAATTGCAAATTCTAGCATTGCTAGGAATATAGAAATTAAAATCCTTTATAATTCGTTTTCTGAGCCCATCAGGTATATGTCGCTTTTCAGCATCATTGCACTCCAAAAACAAGCAGCGCCGTGCTGTATCAGCCGCTCTTCTCAACGTGGGCAATATAATATGTTCAGCAGAAGTTTCCTGTAATGGACGTCTTGAGGTGGATGGACTAGCCTCTTCACCCTCTGCTGTGTCAGATATTCTTCTTGTGGGCAATATTTGTTTAGTAGATGTTTCCACTAATGGATTTCCAAATGTTGATGGACCAACCTCTTCAACTTCCACCGTTTGCTCTGTCTGTTGAGAAGATGTTGGTTGACTGATTGCAGAAGGTGAAACCACAGCAGAACTTCTATGAGAACTGTCCACCCCTCTCTGTGCCCGTAAATAGCATGGCACACATATGTCCTCATTTAAGGTTAACTGAAACAATAAAAGTAAAATGTTGCCAAAAATAATAATATATTAGGATTTCATATCATTATTTGTAATATTAAATGTTTATAGGGTTACTGGTAAGGTTGGCATCCAAAAAGCCCACTTGTGATGAGACCTTGACAGTAACCTTACCTTAGGCTTACCAGTAACCCTATATAAATTGTTTTCATTACCAACCTGGCGGGGCCTTATCCATTCCGATACAATGTCTCTTATTCGGGTTTCCCTTTCAGACATCTCTGGTCGGACAACTAGCCTGCTCCTGATTCTCAAAATCTATCTGCCACAACCAGCACATACATCACGAAGGCCAGGTTGTGGTTGGGTCTCATGTTCAGGACCATCATTTGGGTTACTGTTTATCAACTCCCAACATGAGTGACAAATATAGTTGTCTCCAGTTACCTAAAAATATTATTACTATGGTTAAGGATACACAAAAAATGTTTACAAGCTAAGTTATAATCATGTTTTGCTTTTGGGTTAAGAAAGTGACTACCACATTCAATGCTGCCAAAGCATGTGTGGTACAGGTACCCATACTGAGTAGATTAAAGAACAGACTATCCAAAAACTCTATCCATCAGGTTATTACGCTAGCAGTGTGGTTATACTAAAATAGTAATATTCTTCTAATCAAGTATCTTGACTTGGCCTGCGAAGTTGTACTTCATCAGTGGTACACCTAGTCATACAACATTGTTACGAGATTCTGCTCTCTGGAGCCCTTACCATTGGTAGCTTGGGTCCTGATACCGGTGCAGTATTTTATTTTAAAATGTTATTAATATTGTGCACCACAAGCAGTACCTAAGACGACCCACTGACCGTAATCTGCAGTATTATAAAATACTTCAGGTTGTTATTATATTCAGAAGATTAACAGGTGCTCCTGTGTTGCCCAATACTGCAAGACGAGCAGGAAGAGCATAATTATGATATGAGTATTATATACGAAACTACATATTTGGGTCAGTGGGTAGTCTTAGGGGCGGTATACGAAATCTCTACTTTTGCTTGCTCCATTTATTTTATATTTGTATGATTTGTGTTCATGAAATTAAACAAATTAGTACATGAATATACTTACATCACGCGGGTACACCCATTTCTGTACTCTTTCAACTATTTGATCACGTTCATCAGACAAACGATGTCTCGGTAAGCGAGCAATTCTCAATTATTAACACAACGCATTTTAACCGTTGAGAAATTCCAAATCACTTGCAAGTCGGTCGTCAGTCTAAAGGTAAAGCCAAATTGTCAAGAATCCACAAAATCGCAAAAATAGTATTAGAATCCCACCCACTTAGCTGTTAAAAACAAACAATGGAATGAATTGACAATGACATCAAATGACATGACAATTCGACACTGACGTTCCATTTTTACGTTCCATGTTTTCATTACTGTTAAAATAATTTATATTATTTTTAACGCCCGACGTAAAAACGACGGGGTGTTATAAGTTTGACGTGTCTGTGTGTGTGTGTGTGTGTGTGTGTGTGTGTGTGTGTGTGTGTGTGTGTGTGTGTGTGTGTGTGTGTGTGTGTGTGTGTGTGTGTGTGTGTGTCTGTCTGTGGCATCGTAGCTCCCGAACGGATGAACCGATTTTGTTTTTGTTTTTTTTATTTGAAAAGTGAATTAGTCGGGAGTGTTTTTAGCTATGTTTGATGAAAATCGGTCCAAGATGGCCGCCGCTACAAAATAGCTAATCACATATTTTTTCACAACTCCATCAATATGGGTATCAAATGAAAGGGCTTCACTAGTAGAATACTTTACACTATGATAAATTTCAAGGCCAAGATGACCGGCACCACAAAATGGCGAATTATATATACCAAACGCATTCTCAGGGTGATATCTTTAATATCAAAAAAGATCCATGTGACGAAATACAACTTTAGACGTATCTAAAACTTCTCAAAACCAGACTAAATTACATTTAAAAACTTTCAAATAAAAATTAAATTAAAAATTTAAAAAACCCCCAACGCAAAACATAAAAGCAATTATTTAAAAAGTAAAAAATAATATCTTTTGTTGAGCCATCAAATGTTTGTTCGTTGAAATGGCGCTATAATGTCGCGGCGGGGTACCGCTAAGTCAGCAATAGCTAAATAGGTAAAATAGCGAACTCATGGATTTGCAATGAGATTTGACTTACGCGGTACCCCGCCGAGACATTATAGCGCCATTTCAACGAACAAACATTTGATGGCTCAACAAAAGATATTATTTTTTACTTTTTAAATAATTGCTTTTATGTTTTGCGTTGGGGGTTTTTTAAATTTTTAATTTAATTTTTTACGGACTGTTTATAACAGTATTTATGTTTCGTTTTATACGTTATTGGTTTATTTAACAAGATGTAAGTAAAATAAAAAGGAAATCTGCCAAGCGAAAACGTACTTAAGTATTTTAAGAGGGTAAATCAATAGTGTAGATTGGAATGTATCAATGTAATTCGTAAAAAACATTGCGTTCGGAAACTGCACGATACTTATTTTTTAATTAACTAAAATCATTAATAACTTTTAATTCCCATTCTCTAGTAACTCAATATTTTTTATATAGAACTCTTATAAACTTGTTACTATAATTAGTATAAACTAGTCCGAGCACGGTGCTCCGTTAATTTTTAAATAAGGTGGGTCCAGCCTCGCCATCCTCCTTTGACTTGGCCACCATTTCTTATTATTTGACTAACTGACATTAAATTAGTTGCCAGCTCAGGCACATACAGCACATTCTGTAGCAGTACTGTATTGCATTGTCCTTTTGCATTAAGAACATCTAGAGTTAACTGCCCAGAACATTCCACAGACAAGGATTTATCATTGGCAACCTTGATTGTTCTGGTCAATGGCTCAGTCTTTTGTGACAATAAGTGACTATGCCTAGTCATATGTACAGAGGCTCCGGAATCAATGTACCATGAATCATTGCTGTTTTCGGAGGCGATAAATGCTGCAGCATAACTTGAGCTTTCCGTCTTGCCTTTATTCTTTAATTAGCACTCTGTACTTATGTGGCCATATTTGTTACAACTGTAACACCGGGGTCCTTTTTTAAAACTTTTCTTATTGCCTTTCTTTTTGAAACTGTGATTAATTGCAAATGCTGAGTTTTGACTTTCATTCATTTTGACATCTTGCAGAATTTTGGATTTAACTAAATCTGCACTTATTTTCATTCCGGAACTTTCAATTGCAATTATCATGGGTTGGTAAGACTCGGGTAGACCGGAGAGTAGTAAGGTGCCCAACCACTCGTCATCTACTTTGAAACCAATATTTCTTAATTTATGCGCTGTCGTCATAATTTTACTGACGTATTGTTCTACATTTTGGCAACCGGTGAGCGATGTCGTGCACAATTCCCTTAGTAGTCCAACGCGGCGTGTTAGCCCTGAATCGTCGAAAGCTTTGGCCAGATTATCCCATACCTCCTTAGCAGTGTTGGCTTCCTGAATATGTACATAGTTCGTGGAATCGACCAGAAGAATTAACTTTGTCTTAGCTTTTGTGTCACGCTTGGGATCTACGGCATCACCCTCAACACAGTCCCACAATTCCTCGTGTTGGAGATACGTTTTAACGGCGAATCTCTACGTCGAGTAGTTGTCTCGGCCCGTTAATTTTTCAATTAATGCCAGTGGATTGTTGGAAGACATTTTTGCAGATCGCGTGGTACTTAGGTTAGGAAAAATTGCCGGCTTGACTATTAGCACTTTTTACACGAATAGACAAACTGTTTTACTTAAAGGACTTGGACACTAATAATCTTGTATTTTATTAGAATAAGATTTTATGCACGTTAACACGACAATGTTCCACAGAGTAGAATAGAGCACACATTATTCAGACTAGTCTATAGTTGGAAGGCGCGAAATTTAAATTGTACAGATTAAATAGAAATACTTTAACAAAGTCGGCCACAGCAATGCATGCCCAGATGAAAGACTGTCCGATGTCTCCATTAAATGTTTAGGAGGTTTTAATTTATCTCGCCAAAGATAGCATCTTTCCGAGGAGGTGTTGCCATCAAATAGACTTACGCATATAAAAAATGAAGTTTCTGTTATAGTAGGGGTGCTTTCCTAAATCTATACAAATATTTGAAAGCTGAAGATTTTCTAACTAATCTCCGGATCTGCTTGTTACTGAAATTTATATCTCTAATAGGAAGCTACTTTATCCCTAAATGCTTTAGGCTATATGTTATTACCAAAAAATTAGGAATCTGTGAGAAAATTTACGGGAACGAAGTCGAGGGCAAAAGCTTGTATTACTATAGGTATGATGGCAAAGATTGCTGGACATTTTGGTATTTTACTGGATATTATAGTACATACTAGCTGAAGTTAAAGAGGATTGGAGAGAGTTCCTTTGTCCAGCAGTGGGACAATGTTAAAATATACATAATACCGGTTACAAATTTTCCAGCCTTACCAAGGGGTGCTGGCTTACCCAATAACTGAGTTGTGGGGGGCTCCATGTAAAACACTGGTAGTCAGCTGCAACCGGTAAGACTGGAAACCGACCCCAATATAGTTGGGAAAAGGCTAGGCAGATGATGACCTTACTAATTAAATTAATATGTTACCAAATGCAGCTATTACGCAGCTAACTACTGCAATTATGGCGCATCTGTTTTGGTTGTGTGCTGCAATATTGTGCTGATTATGTCACTGTATTTTTTATCTGCGCAGTCTCGCAAAGTTCAAAAACTAAGAAAATGGTTAGCGCAATTTATACTTAAATATTCACTATGCCCCCACCAGTTATAGCCCTGGAAGTGCTGGAGAAAGATACAGTGTACACCCTGGCCCAGCGCCCAGTGGAGCCGACGAGGAGCAACCCCGATGATGCTGATGTCATCACCGGCATGGAGCATCTCAACACACAGTTACTAAGTTTGCTGTATCCGAGAGATCATAGGTGAGAGAACTTGATAGATATCGAAACTGTTATCGTACCACTATTCATGTTTGCTACATTCGCAAAGGTACTACTTTAGAGTGGTCAATGAGCAGATTCTTCCATTCGGCCTTTCTACATAATATAAAATATAGTCGCCTCTCGGCGTCTGTCCCTCTGTTATTTTTTTTTTAAATTCGTACTATTAATTTTACTATAGATAGAGATTATGGATAGATTTTATAGATAAAGTGATTCAAGAGGAAGGGTTATACATATAGTTTGATCTACATTGCATCTGTATAAAGCCGGGGCAAGTCGCTAAAATGAATTGGCTGTCTATACAATAGTGAAATTTCCACTCTTTATTCAGAGCCGTCGTGTTCGTAACTATCAAAGCTCACATATGTATTCTCTTGTTTACTTTTACATATATACACACTTTTTTCTATGACCAAAAGACTGACAGAATGACATTAGTAGTAGTAGTATGACGGGCTGGTGTCCCCACGTCCCAGCGCGTATTTTGCGTTATAACATTATAACCAGTGATAGGAATAGGTAGTGCTTATTAGCCTAAAGTTTGAAGAACAGAGACAAGAAACGGAGACTTCCTTACTACTATATTTTTTCCCGGACATCTGCCCGGACAACACTTAAATACATTAAAAAATTATGTTATTTGGAATAAGTTCGTGTTGTTTACGTAAAGTTTGCGACTAGACATAACATAACACAGTCGTTACAACTATAACATTTTCCGAAAGTTTTCTTTTTGGAGAACATTTTGTAAATGACTTGTTGATCTTAAAACTATGAAACGCAGTCTTTGTTTAAAGAGCCGTACACGTTTCGAAGTAAATATCTGCTTTCTAGCTCGCTCTTGGCCACGTTTGTTGAGATTTCTAAAGTTCAAGTGTGTAATTGAAAAAAAAAACTGATAATTGTTTTTAAAATAATAAAACGGTAATTTTTATCATTTTAGCATTCTCTATACGTATTTTGGATGGAGATAGAGTATTTATCATTTCAAAAACAAAAGGTATTTGTCTTTTACCTTACTAAAATATATTTCAAAATGTGCATAATGTTGGGTCACATTGTTTAGTAACACACTTAAACTTTAAAATCTTTAAAAACACCATTTAATCTTTATTGCACCGAAAGTACAATGGGCGGACTTTTACGGCAGCGCATTTCGTTATCTTATTGTTAAACTCGGCGTGGTCGCATACCCGTGCGGCGTGGGAACGCTCTACATACCTTCCCCCACCGCCGCGTGACGGCGCGCCGCTCAGGTTATTCTCACTCCTGTACTTCGGTCTGTTGAGTGCGCATCTCCTGTATCACGTATATTGTTTCTGTGAATATTGTTTTTGACCCTCGCATGTTTTTTGGTTTATTTATTGGATCTTCCTAATACGACTACCTTGGCTTGAATTTATGGATTGCGATTTTCTGCAATAAGATTGTTCCTGTCTGTCTACATCAAATAATACGGTAAGTCAACCTTTAATTAGTTTTGAATGTTTTGACTAAAGTTATTTATTTTATTTCTTGTAAGAACAAATTCAATAACAATCACGTGGCTACGCGTGTTCATATTTTTAACCGTATTTAACATCCATACAAACTTTCATATGATAAAAAGGACCGTTTTATTATTTTAATAAAAACAATTGTCAGTTTTTTTTTCAATTATACACTTGAACTTTAGAAATCTCAAGAAACATGGCCAAGAGCGAGCTAGAAAACAGATATTTACTTCGAAACGTGTACGGCTCTTTAAACAAAGACTGCGTTTCATAGTTTTAAGATCAACAAGTCATTTACAAAATGTTCTCCAAAAAGAAAACTTTCAGAATATTTGATAGTTGTAACGACTGTGTTATGTTATGTCTAGTCGCAAACTTTAGGTAAACAACACGAACTTATTCCAAATAACATAATTTTTTAATGTATTTAAGTGTTGTCCGGGCAGATGTCCGAGAAAAAATATAGTACTAAGGAAGTCTCCGTTTCTTGTCTCTGTTCTTCAAACTTTAGGCTAATAAGCACTACCTATTCCTATCACTGATTATAACTCATAAAACAATTTTTAATTAAATTATTTTTAAAGAGTGGATGGTCTTGCCCATACTAAACTATGTTTTGGAAGGGACAACTTGATTAACTATTTTTTTTTGTTGATTATTATTGACACATTTTTTGGTCTAATTGAAATAAATTATTTGACTTTGACTTAAAATGCATAACACACATATTTTATTCCAGAATGACAGAAGTAATAAACCTGCTTCAATCCTCGATCCCCGTGACGATCAATTTGAAGCAACGTCCCGAAGTGTCCGACCACGACTTCATTGAGGAGCAGGACAAGTACCTGTTTGCTATCAGTACTAGGACTATGGCACTGCCGATTGCAAGGTGAGTTTGGTATTTTTGTCTCTGGTTTGTTATTATTTGTTTATTTTTAGCCTTGTTTGTCCCACTTCAGGGCATTGTTTCAGTTTTAACTTTTTCATATTTATATTAGCTTCAGAAAAAACGAACGATTACGATTCGAAGAATTTACGTTATAATTATCTATACTCCGTTCACAATAAGATTAGACATACACAAACCTTTTTTTACTGTCCCTTCAACCGATTTTGACTTCTATTCCGTAGACTTAAGGATGACATTAGAGGCAAAAAAGTGGTTACAATAACAACTGTTTTTTGCAGCTAACATTTGTCATGCCACCAACGCAATATACCTAAGTCAAAATCGGTTGAACGGACTGTAAAAAATATTTGTGTATTTGTCTAATCTTATTGTGAACGGAGTATAGATTGTTCGGATAAATCTACAATCTGTTTTTTTTTTTACTATTTTGAATTGACGACTAATTTCAATACAAATCTCCTTGGTTTGAAAATCATTGGTCATCAATGTGTACTTCTTTTTTAAATATTTTTGAGTAGCGAGCGACCAAGAACCGATGTCAGTGGCATTCTTTTCCGCCAAGACAACGCGCCTGCTCACACAGCTGCGTAGCTCGCACAAAAATGAACTATTTGAATACTTCGGAGGTACAAATATTGCCCCATCCTCCGTACAGCCCAGATTTAACTCCATGTGATTTTTTCTAATTTCTCACGGTAAAAATAATGGTTCTTGGGCAAAAATTTCACACTGCAGACGCCGTAGAAACTTCGGCGGTTATTTTTCTTCTCATAAAGAGAAGGGGCGAGCATTATCACCACATTTGCGGATGGCAGATTGGTCCTATTCAACTTGATATTCATGAGGTAGTGGTAACATCCGATATGTCCTGCAGGGGCATGGCGAGCCTGCGCACGGTGCCGTGCCCCGCCACGGAGGCGGTGGAGGTGCCACGCGTGTGCGTGTGGGGGCGGTGGCGGGGGCGGGCCGGGGGCGCGGGGGCGGGCGAGGGCACAGCGCCGGGGGCGTGGCCGAGCTTCCACAACGGAGCCGCGGCCGGGCTCGCGCTCGTACCGCTGTCCGGCTTCACCATCGACTCCGAGTGGGTCATCTACAACAAACCGAGGGTAACTGATTTGAATTAATCTTTTCATAGTTTTCGAAGTTTTATTGTACTTGAATCTGGAAGACGTATCCTCTCGCTAGGAGACTCGCCACAGTTTTTAACTTTTCCAGCTGCCATCGTTTATATCTTTTTCTGTTCTAGAAACACAATTTTTATTTTATTTTTTTATAATAATTAGGTAGAAATTGCTTTTAATATAGCGAATATTGTATTAACTTTTAACCTATTTTTCGCACAAGAAAAATAATAATAATAATAATAAAAACACACAAACATTTACAAATAACAGAACAGAGACGTGGACCAGTGTTTACGTCAATTACAGACGTGCACAGCATTCATAACAAAATAGAATAAAAAACAGCATTCAATTAACAAAACAAAAGTAATGAAAAGAACAAAAAACGTAAACTTCTTGCAAAATATTTTTTTCTTGGTTTCTTTTACTTCTTCTCAAATTGTTTTCACCCAATTCCGAGCGTTGGCATCCTGTATTGCACACTATTCGCCTCTGTCCAGTAGGCCTAGCCAAGTTAATAACGTTTCGTATCTGTTTCTACTATAATTAACGCCTCGTCGTAATCAATTTTTTATTTTAGATCACATGACTTATCGTTGAGATGACGTCATTCCCATACATTTGATTAGTTTTCTATTAGCGTTATCGATTGTAGATTGTCATTTTGGCTAAGGCCCCTGGGCTTTCTCTATCCACCCTTGTCCAGCAATCTAGACCAGGACGTCACTCACACTCCGTGGCTGTCTACCCGCACTTCTACCGACCAGGTCTAGGGTTCCACACCACAACTGTCTCCTATCGGTCCCCGTCTACTATCGGTTCGACGGTACGACTTATAGAACCCGCCACTTTCTTTTTGTTTCACTTTCTCTTCGCTTTCACTACGGCTATGTCAATGAGTTCTCGTATTTATCAAACTTAGAATTCTCGAATTTTATCAAAATAATATTAAACATATGTTTTTTACTTATCAAGATTCATATTTGAGCCCAAAATAAGGATGGTGAATATCTAATCACATACACATACAATTCTATTCCAACAGGGTACGGCAGAAATGTCAACAGAACACGCAGGGTTCCTCATGGCGCTAGGACTGAATGGTCACCTCCGAGACATGCCGTTCATGAACATCTACGAGTACCTCGTGAAGTGTAACGAGATGATCAGTGTTGGACTGCTGCTGGGGTTGGCTGCTACTTATAGAGGTAACGCGTAGAAGATATTTATTATAGTTTGGAATTTTCAGTTACTAGAATAGAGTAACTACAGCGGATCATGGTCCTGCAAATTGCACAAACTACTGTGTGCGCTTTTTTCTTAGAATCATAATTATTTAATTATTATTATTAATTATTACACCTGTTTACGCTTACAGTTGTGAAGTTTCGCCAACTAATCAGAAAAATACCTTGTATAATAATGTGTGAAGGTCTCTAATCTAAATCTGTATAATGTTACCAATAAAATTGTTTTACCTTTTGCTTTGCTGTGTGGGACCAATAACAGGCTGATACAATTTTAAATTACTGTATCCAAAAAGTTTATCGCAAACAATCCCTATTTGTACCCCCCTACGGACCCCTCAAATTTGGTAGGACTTCTTCACCAATTTTGAGGAAAGCTTTCCTAAAAGTTCGAACATAATGGAGCGTGGACATTTCTTACTTCATATTTCGACCCCCAGGAACAATGGACGTCCAAGCAACTAAAATGATGAGCATCCACCTAGAACCGCTTCTACCACCCACATCTATCGAGCTGGACATCCAACAGAATATCCTGGTGGCTGCACTGCTTGGCGTGGGGCTTATATACCAGGGCACTGCGCATACGCATTACGCGCAAGTTTTGCTTAATGAGATCGGTGAGTTTAGAGACTATCAAAATTATAATTGGTTAATTTTTACAGTATATCAATATTGCTGTTTTTTTTTAAATTAAAGGCAAATGGAAGATTAATTAAAATTGAAATAAATATTACTAAAGCCATTAATTTTTCTAGTTTGTTACGGAATTAATGCGTGTGGCATACATCTTTAATTTGCAAGCGATCAAAGCTTTAGCGGGAACGAACAAACAATTATTATCATTTAAATATTTTTATGTAGGTTTTTTTGACACTTAAGCTTAATTCACATCGCCGTGGAACGAAACAGAACGGAGGCTGCGTGCGAATTCGTATGATTTGATTCTTCGGAATCCTTGAGAATTCGTCTGAAGACGAGCGATCTGTTTTTGACGTGAATACGTCTATTCGCTCGTTAAGAATAGTCATAGCTGGTTAAATTTTCTTGTGTTACAAAGTACCGTCAATACTAATAACCACGAATGTAATGATGCGATAAGGGTAGAGGTTCTTGCGTATGTACGTACGTAATATATTAGGTCTTTACATATGAAATTGCCGCTCGGTATCAAAAATTAAAAATAACTTTTTTTAAAAGAAATTATATATTTAGTCAATCGAAGTATGCACCATTGTTATCGATACACTTCCGCCATTTTATCGGGAGCTCATTGATCCCTTTGGTAAAAAAAACCCTGGGAGCGAGAATCGATGAACTGCTTGAAGGCTGTTTTAACTGCCTCATCAGAATTGAATTTTTTTCCTTGTAAAAAGTTGTCCAAATTTCGGAATAAGTGGTAATCGATTGGGGCAAGATCTGGAGAGTATGGTGGGTGACGCAGAGTTTCCAGTCGCAGCTCCTCTAACTTGGCGACCGTCTGATGTGTAGTATGTGGTCGAGCGTTATCCTGAAGGAGCAATGGGCTAGAGCAATTGACCAGTCTCGGTTGTTTAATACGTTAACTGCCGGGTCAAAAACGTTAAAGGTAAAACCTCCACTAGCGTCGGACACACGGTGTCCCCCATGGCGCTTAAAGTGTTAATGGTGAGCTTTTCCATCATTGTTTGCAACTCTTGACAATACATGTCTGCAGTAATCGTCTGGCCTGATCTCAAGAAGCTGTAGTGGATGACACCAGCACAGGACCACCAAACACTAACTAGAATCTTCTTTTTGGTCAGTTTTCGCTTGGGGCAAGGTTTTGCCGGTTCTCCAGGGTTAAGCCATTGCGCTTGCGATTATCGTACACGATCCACTTCTCATCAAAAGTGACAATACGATTTAAAATTCCCTCATTATTGTGACGATTGAGCAAAGAAGCGCAGCAACCGACGCGTGTTTGTTGGTGTGCTTCAGTAAATTCATACGGTACCCACTTTTCGAGCTTTTTTACTTTTCCAATTTGACGCAAATGGATAATGATTGTTTTGTCACTTACTCCAAAGGCTGCTGCTAATTCAGAAGTGTTTTGAGATGGATCCGCTTCCACTATCGCCATTAATTCTTCATTATTCACTTGAGTATCCGGTCGTCCACGAGGCTCATTTTGTAAATCAAAATTTCCAGAACGGAAACGTTGAAACCAAAAACGCACCGTTCGTTCGTTAGCGGTGCCTGGCCCGTACACGACGTTAATCCTTCGAGCCGTTTCTGCTGCACTGGTGCCACGGTGGAACTCATATTCGCAAATACCGCGAATTTTTAATTTGTCCATTGTTGTTGCTATAGCAATTTTCAAGCCCAAACAAATAACGTGAAAACAAATGAAACACGAATTTTAAAACAATTTTCTTTAGTCTTTATTTTGAAATAATTTTGAATTTGGAATTCCTAATCAAACACAAAATATTTGACTTCAAAGTTGCCAGTATTAAGTATCGGCAATTTCATATGTAAGGACCTAATATCATCATTGGCTTCCAGTTTAACCAAATCACCTTATCGACACTACAAAATAATGACCTTTGATGTTTGACTTTTCCGGTGATCACTCTCCATATGGCTGACGTTATACGACGGCGCCATTTCCTACCCCTCGTTTACACCAAGGTATAATACATGTATTCTACAAGTTTTATGCAATGTCTGTAACTATCGTTCACACTCAAATACAAGTATAAAACTTGTTTTTGACTAAACTTGTATCATACTTGTTGTGCGAATACTTATTTTTAATCCGGTCTGAACAAAATATAAAACAAAACATGTAGAAAACAAGTATAATACAAGTTTAAGACAAGTTGTGTCTTCGACAAGTACTATAAAAGTTTTGGATAAAACAAGTATTATACTTGTTTCTTGGTGTAAACGAGGGGTTACCTGAGTCCTCGCCCCCAGGCAAGCCCCCGGGGCCCGAGATGGAGAACTGCGTGGAGCGCGAGGGCTACGCGCTGGCGGCGGGGCTGGCGCTGGGGCTCGTGCTGGCGGGGGCGGCGCGGGGCGGTGCGGGTGCAGCGCGAGGCGGCGCGGGGGCGGTGCTGGCGCCGCTCGCCAACAAGCTGCGCACTTACATGCTTGGCGGGGACAAGCATCCGCTTACTGGTGAGCTTTAACTAAGTACAGAGGCCGGTTTATCAAGCTACAACAATCTGTAATTTTTTTTAAAATTTTCAAGTTTATTACAAAACTAGCACTTCGTCCGCGGTAATACTATGGTTCCCTGGTACATAGAACCTATGTACCAGGAGACCAGACGACTCCGTCTGCGTGAATTCTCTTAAGGTTCTCTAATTTTTTGATAATGCATTATAGCCTATAGCATTTAGGGATAACGTAGCTTCCTATTGGTGAAAGATTTTTCAAAATCGGATGGGTGGTTTCGGAAATGAGTCCCTACATACAAACTTTCAAACATACAAACTTACAAACAAATTTTACCTCTTTAATAATAATATTAGTATAGATATAGCTTATAAGGTTCATATTCTATTGGGAAAATTTCACAGTTTGGTATGACTTGATATGCTGGTGTCTACATTTATGGACCGACATGCCTGAAAAATGAATGCTGGGCAGCATTGAAGATAGCATGTATACCTTGTTATCGACATAATTGAGTGGTTCACACCACTAATCAACCATTACAAGACGCAACTTCTCTAAAAAAGACACTTTATACTAACCCTGAAAACACGATTAACTTTCAATTTACTGTTAAATTTTTTTTTTTGTTCAAGGGCCAATTTCACGGAACTTTTCATAATCGGATATTAGCAAATCAGACATTACAACTAACATCGATGTAAATTGTATTATTGCCGCGCAAACATTTCTGGGTATGTCTTAACTAGACGCACGGTTGATTTGTGTCTTGGGAAATAACCGCGCGTCAGCTTTCTTTGCGCGCTGTGTGTGGACACAACTTAATTTTGACATAATTACGTATCAACAAAATGAAATGTTGCAAGAACACACTCATACTTGACTACACTACTGACATTTTTATGTATTTGTATTATTTAACACGAGTCTGTACGATACGGCTAGATATAGTGATACATTGTCGGTGAACATTGACCTGTGACAATGCGACTTTTTTCAGATTCCAGATTTTCTGATGTCATGTTATTTTTTGTTGGTGGAACATAAATACAATTAACATCGATGTTAGTTGTAATGTCTGATTTCCAAATGTTGAAATGAAAAGTTTCGTGAAATTGGCCCTTAGTAAAATTTTGTTTGTTATCGTTTTGTGTAAGAATAATAATGTCTTATTGTGGGAAAAATAAGGGGAATTTTCTGATGTGTAGGGCATCTACAAATTCTGTATGGGGCATGTACAAATATTGTGCTTCAATTTTTTGTCCTTTATTCTGGTAAAATTAAAAGTTTACTGAACTACATTATCTGAAATATATAAAAATAAAACAACATAAAGTTAAATACCTATACATTTTACGTTTGCATCTTTAAATAACCTAAAATAAAAATGGCGCGCGTTGGTGCGGCAATTTTTTATTGTAATTACTAATGCATATCCTAGATATCATATCAATCGTAAAATAAAGTCTTGACAATCCTTGACAAATAAACAAAAAAACGTTTCAATTAATATTTTATGCAATTTTTTTCAATTTGTCGGTTTATCTTTCGGATTTTTTTAAACACATAAATAAAACATTAACTAACTAATTGTTATGTTAAAATAATCAACATACCTTGTACTTCCACATTCACAATGTTTTTTATCCACAATTTATCACACCAAAGTACAGTTCAGACTCGAAATCAGTGAAAAAACCAACGCCGAGAACAAAGAATTGCGGTTGAAACAACGACTGGGTTCCGACTGCTCGTACGGGGAGAGGTGACTACTTGAGTTACAAATGTGTTTCTTATTCGATGGACCGGTTATTAAGCCGCAAAAATGTATAGCTACAATAGGTTTTTATTTAACTTCGATATTTCGACTTTTGACCGGATTTTACATGAATATACTCCTATGTGGGACGTTCAGCAGTGGACGACAGTAGACTGATATGATGATGAAACAAAAAAAAACTGTGCGGTCGGGTAACTCCCGTAAGGAACTTCGTTCCTTACGTACGTGTCTGTTCAAAAAGAAAAAATATAAAAATAATAATATATCACGAGCAGGCGAGTGCGCTGCAGCGGCTCGAACACACGCATTTCGTTACGTGACGATTTCTACTAATTCGCTCTACCCGTAAGCCGAGTTAGGGAACGTCCTCGTTCCAAAAACAAACTCTTCACCTTTATGATATTAAGTATAAATTACCCAATTCTTCCAAAGGTTCTCAAAAAGAGAAGTACAAGCAAGGTTCGTTCGCCATCCGCGAGGGAGCCACGGTGAACCTGGACGTGACGTCACCGGGCGCGACCCTGGCCCTAGGCCTGCTGTACCTGCGCTCCAACAGCGCGGCGCTAGCGTCGTGGCTGGAGCCGCCCAGCACTGCCTACCAGCTCGACTTCGTGAGGCCGGACCTGCTCATGCTCAGGGTTATTGCTAGAGGTACAGTGCACATACGTGACGTCACCGCGACCCTGGCCCTAGGCCTGCTGTACCTGCGCTCCAACAGTGCGGCGCTAGCGGCGTGGCTGGAGCCGCCCAGCACCGCCTACCAGCTCGACTTCGTGAGGCCGGACCTGCTCATCCAGGGTACCATAAACCAGTGTAGCATAAACTTACTAAAATTTGACAAATGTCTTGCATCTCTTACCGCCAAGCAGCTAAAGAAAAGGACGGCGACAGATAAAAACTGTCCAAGTGCGAGTCGAACTTGCGAACTGTTACGCGAGCCCACGTAAACAAGGTTTAAAAAAAAACACTTTGATTCACGAAAAGAACTAGTTTTAATTCGGAGTTTGACCTTGTTACAATTTTGGGACTTTTCGGTTAACACTAAGTCAAACTGGCAGACACAACGATAAACGGATATGGTAGAGGTTCGGCGGATGGGACTCGACTGACGAGCTGCGGGAGCGGCGAGGCAGTCTGGCCAAAAATGATGATAAGACATTTTCAAGGAAGTCTATGTAATCGATTATTATTGATTATTAAGGGTTTTCCTTAGCATTGGGAAACTATAACAGCCCCCCGATTTGGAGTAAACTACACCTTTAAAAGTGAAGTTTATGTCTAATAAAATATGTGTCATCCGATTCGAAGAGAGGGTCTCGTGTTAATATCTGGTAGTTCAATGTCATTTAATTCAGGATCATTATTTTCAGGAGTTTTATGTTCTTTAAATTTCATTATTTTCTTGTGTATGCCAGTTTTATACACCTTATAAATAACAAAACACATGATAGAAATCATAATGACAATCGTGATACTTGAATAATATTTTTGATATAAAACAATATGCGGTTTTTCAATTACATTGTTAAGGCCTTTCAGGATTTCAGGATTATCATAAGCTAAGGAGTCTAAGTTAACATTCTTAAGATTAACTATAGGTAAGTTTGATACAATATTATTATAAGCTATAATATTACAACATGAATCATTTAAAATATTAAAATTGGAAAGAACAGTTTTCAGCTGAATTTTATGATTTTCATGCGAGGTTAAACGAGTGTCCTTGCAGTAGGCAACACATTTAGGAGGTAAGTACAATACACCATTTCCACTGAATTCTATTTCAGTGGATTGCGAGTTATTACATTCAATACTTATTTTAGTTTTTTCTGACATTACATATAACCATCTACTGTAGCGCAGTGGCTGCCAGATGCTGACGTGACCGTGAATAAATTTGGTTTCACAAATCGGAGGAATTGAGGTGAGTACTTTTGTAATAATTTCTGTTTCACAGGAAGGTGTCGCGGAAGAGGAGTATAAGATTGACGCTTCACAAAGGTAATGGTCATTATTAATTATCTTACAATAATCTAGATCATCTAACTTACAGTACATTGACCTATCTCTGCTTATACCAATATATTTGGAGGAGGGAATGATGGTCGAATATGACCTTGGATTATTTTTATCATGAGGAACCAGCGAAGGTAAGTTATGATATACATTTAAGTGCATAGGGTTAATGAGAGGGATTTTCACTGTAAACACTACTTTTTCTTTATTGAAGTAACTAGATATTTCTGATATATTTAAAATAGTATGCATGTTATCAAGGCTTAAAGATACTGGAAGTTGTTTAGATTCGGGTAAGAATCTGTAATTGTCTACCAATTCGGTGTAAAGTTCCTTAGGTGTTAGGATGGTAGGGTACAGGACATTAGATTTACTGAACATAATAGAGTTAATTATGTCTTCAACTTTGAAGGACAAGGCTAGGAGACTATTTTCTATCATGGAAGTTAGTTCCAGCATGCGAGACCTAATACCTAATTCTTTTGAAACATAAGTCAGATTTAGGACATCTTGAGATAATTCATCAATTGCATCTTTCAGATGTTTTTCATTTAGTTTAATTATATGCAGAGTTTCATTGAAAGATCTAAGCAAGGAAGTAGTGACTAATATATTTTCCTTCATCAGAAGGGCTAGTTTCTTCTGGTCTGTTTCTACTTCTTTAATGGCATTATCGTATCTAATGGCATCGTCTTCATCCATTGTGCCAAATATTTTTTTTGATACTGTGCCTACGAATCCTAGAAGGGCAGATCTTCTCGACTGGCGAGATGTAAGGTGAAAAATGGCTTCGTTGTCATGAGCTATATCATTATAGCGGGTATTCAATGGTTCAAAGAGATTACTACATTCTAAATAATCAAAAACTTTACCGTTGTCACATATTTGTTTGGATTTGTTGAGAATAAGGCGGAGGTTTAGAATATGCGGATTAATAAATGATACATCATAAGGAATAACTATACTAAGGTGACTATCAATTAAGCTTAAAGAACCTAAGGGGTCGAAGTAGATGCCAGGACTGTTCGTCAAGGGCGTAATGAATTCCTGACCCAGCGTTGAGTTACTGTAATAGAATATAATTAAAATTAGTATTAAGTATACAACTAGGGTTACGTTTCAGATCTAGGAGCTAGTTTGACTTCGTCGTAGTGATGTGTCACATGACGTCTGTTTACGAGTAAGGTCAAGGTGTTTCTACCGTTGATTTTTACGACCTTATACGGTCCTTTCCAAATTGGCGAAAGGGCTTTACGTAAACGTACATGATTTTTGAGATATACGTCTCCGACTTTATATTGAGCGGGTCGCGAGCGGGCGTCGTAATACTGTTTAGATCTTTCCTTGGATCTTAGTATGTTTTCGATGGCTTTTTCACGTGAAAGCTTTAGACGGTGATGTAAGGATTTAAGATATTCTGGATATGTAAGGTCTGATTGCAATTCGTAGACAGAGTCCGGAATAAAAGGTTTCTGGCCGAAGAGGAGCTCATACGGCGTAAAGTTAGTAGTGGAATGAGTAGATGTGTTATACGCCAACATAGCAGTATAGACATATCTATGCCAATCAGAATGATTTTCGTTGACATAAGATTTAAGGTATTCTTTAAGTGTGGAGTGACTGCGTTCAAGTGCACCTTGAGTTTGAGGATGGTATGGGGAAGACCAGATTTGTTTAATTTTCAGAAAGTCGCAGGTCTTTTTAAATAGCTCTGCGGTGAAGTTTGTGCCTTGATCAGTTAAGATAGACTTTGGAATACCGAAAACAGAAATGAAGTGCACTAGACATTCACATGTTTCTTCCGCAGTCGCACTAGCGATAGGATAAGCGAGGGAATATTTGGTAAGGTCGTCTTGTAGTGTAACAATGAATTTGAGCTTAGTCAGACCAGCTTCTGGAAGGGGACCTACGAGGTCAAGGCTGAGCCGTTCAAATGGTTTAGTAGAAGTGGTAGTTATTTGCATTGGTGATTTATTAATCTGTCTTAGGGCTTTGTTACTTTGGCATTGGGAGCAATTTCTTACGTATGTTTCGATATCTGTTCGCATATTTTTCCAGAAATACCTTTCTTTTACTCGATTAAACATTCGCGTAGATCCTAAATGTCCGGCAATAGGAATATCATGGTTTTCGCGGAGTATTCTAGGTATTTCCGAGGGTGTAGGGAAAATTATAGTATTGTGATAAATATGAACTGATACTTGAGTATTATTAAAGATGTAACAGAACATGTTGTATATTTTAACCCAGATATGTTTGTCAAAAGGATTTTGAAAGTCAGTGATGGCTAAAGCTAAATGTAGGTCGCTATCAGTAGAATTATGTATTATATCAGATCGAAGATTTTGTATACTTTTATAAATGTCCTCATAAGAGTTGTTATCAAAGTGATATACTTTAGTGAATAGGAAATATATTGTCTTTCCTTTGTAATTGAATGAGATAAAGGAGTAAAGAGTTCTTTCTTTCTCTAGAAGTTCTTTTGAATCTTCGAGGTTAGTCAAGATTTCTTCAACGTGAGGGTTGGACTCATCAAGATCGATGGAAGTAGGTATAACCATGATTTTGCAGTTCGTTTTCAGGATGCTCTCGTTGTGTTCTATGATTTCAGCGTTGCTATTAAAATCTTTACTATTTATTATTTTCAGGAATTTACTATAGTTATCGTCACTCGAAGGGTTCGTTGTGAGGTTCGGAGAATTGTTAAGTGTGGTTGGTGTGATAGGATCGTTGATTCCTGGTGGTGAATCATCATTGTCTAAGAGGTCTACAGATGGTAGTTTGTCATCAAAATCTAGGGAACCAGGAGGTAATTGGATATCCAGATCCTCAAGAGTTAGAGGGCTGAATTGAGGTGTGAGATTATCTGCATTTTGGTTAGATGTGGATGGAACGGGATCACAGTCTGATGGTTGAATTGGGTTTACAGGATATCGGGACAAGGCGTCGGCAGCGGCATTAAGTTTTCCTTTCTGATAACCAATTTCGTACTCGTATTCCATTAGTTTTAGGCGCCATCTCTGTAATTTGCTACTAGGATCTTTATGATTAAACAACCATTTTAGTGGCCTATGATCCGTGATGATCAGGAATTTCCGTCCATAGAGATATGGACGAAAGGTTTTGCAACCGTATAAAATAGCGAGGAGTTCTTTTTCAGTGGTATTATAGTTAGATTCGCTCTTATTGAGGGTCCGAGAGGCAAAGGCTATTGGCCTATCTTTACCAAGTGGACCTTGGCTGAGTACGGCACCGATAGCATAGTTAGAGGCGTCGCACGTTAGAATGAATGGCGCAGAAAAATCTGGATAAATGAGGATAGGAGCAGAGGTAAGTTTGTGTTTGAGTTCGTCAAACGCGACTTGTTGATGATTTTCCCATATGAAGGGGACATCCTTCTTCAAAAGTTGAGTTAAAGGTTTAGCAATATTGGAGAAGTTGGAAATGAAACGGCGATAGTAGGATACAAGTCCGAGGAAGGACTTGATGTCCTTTGGGGATTTAGGAACAGGAAACTTGGTTACTGCTTTTATCTTTTCAGGGTTCGGTTTTACACCATCTTTGGTTATCTGATGGCCAAGGTATGCGGCTTCACGTCGGAGAAACTCGCACTTGTCAGGTTGGAGTTTATCAATGTGAGAATTTAAATCATGTGAATATATAACTATGTCATCTAGGTATACAAAGCACCGTATACCTTGGAGGCCCGTGAGAGCGGTATTCATTAACCGTTGGAAAGTAGCAGGCGCGTTCTTTAAGCCAAATGGCATCCTTGTGAACTGGTAATGTCCTTGTGGTACACTAAACGCTGTTTTAGGAGCGTCCTCTTCATTAATTAAGATTTGGTGGAAACCTGATGCAAGGTCAAGGGTCGAAAAATATTTACTCTGACCCAGCTGATCTAAAATCTCGGATATTTGTAGTATAGGGTAGCTATCTCCAATAGTGATGTCGTTTAGTTTTCGGTAATCGATAACTATACGCCACTTTTGTTGTCCGGATGCATCGATTTTTTTTGGGACAATTCATATTGGTGAAGACCATGGGGACTCTGAATGTTTTATAATCCCTTGATCAAGCATCTGGTCAATTTGTTTATTGACTTCTTGCTTGTGTACCTCTGGGAACCGATAAGATTTCACGTTTATAGGGTTTTGAGCGCTCGTCGTTATATTATGTTTAAGTGCATTTGTATGGGAAAGTTTGTCACCAGGGATATGGAATATGTCCGAGTATTCGGAGCAAATATCGTGAAGGGCATTTGCTTCCTCAGAATTGAGGTGAGCGATTCTAAGGAGGTTTAATACTTCTTGTGATCGGAGGTAAGAGTTATTGTTTTCAAAACGACAAGCTGTGTGAGCGTTTACTGACTCGAAAGGTTCGGTTAATGAACTTAAGGGAATGAGTGTGATATCTAAATTTGACTTTAGGGTTATAGGACTTTCAGAAGTATTGATTATTGATAAATTAATTCTTTTGTTTTCTTTAACTGCTACTAGGCAATTGGCAATCAGTAAGTCTTCATGAAAACATTGGTCTAGTACAAGTCCTTCTTTCACTTCAGGGTTGGAGACGGAGCACTCTATGATGGTTTCAGTCCTAGGAGGGATTACATAAGTAGGTGCATTGAAACGTAATTTTATTTCGTGTTTACCTATTTTTAAGATTTCGCGAGTGTAGTCAATGGTGCAGCCAAAATTGATTAGCATATCTGTGCCAATAACACCATCATAAGGTAAGTGTATTCGGGGTATTATATGGAATCTATGTGTGATACTATTTTTATCATCTATTTTTAGGTTAAGCGGAAAATGTCCTACTGTTGGTGAAGCTTCATCAATAGGGTCAATGCCTTTCAAGAGAATTACTTCTGTTGTGATATCAACTGGCGTTTGTATGGAAGATTGTTTTAAAAGGCTTACAGTTGCACCAGAGTCTACGAGGAGAGATATGGAAGTGTTTGATACTTGGGTATGGACAAGGATGTGAGGTAAACGTCTTTTAAATGGATTAATATTAATCTCATAAATTTTTGTTTCAGGGGTTGAACGAGGAACGATTGAGTCTAAAGTGGATTTGACACGCGCAGAATGGTTTATTTTACTTTCAGCGGATGCAGTGGCTACAGAGGGAATTGTGTTGCGGTTTATTTGCAAGTCCCTATTGTCAGGGGATACAGAGGATACAGCGGATTCAGAGGATACAGAGGATACAGTGGATTTAGAGGGTACAGCGGATGCAGAGGATACAGCGGATGCAGAGGATACAGCGGATGCAGAGGATACAGCGGATGCAGAGGATACAGTGGACATAGCATTGGTGTCTTTGATATAGAAATGTTTTGGAATTTGAGGTTTGGGTCTCACGAGACACCACCGTGAGCCCTTTATTCGTTTAAATCATCATTTGGTTTATATTGAGTTTCTTCCACGCGGTAATCGCCTTCGTTACTATTTACCGCGTGAACTTGAACTTGA
This sequence comes from Charanyca ferruginea, assembly GCA_947361185.1. Classification (NCBI taxonomy): domain Eukaryota; kingdom Metazoa; phylum Arthropoda; class Insecta; order Lepidoptera; family Noctuidae; genus Charanyca; species Charanyca ferruginea. The sequence goes on along the minus strand of OX376056.1, from coordinate 11,606,161 downwards.
TTGTTTTGACGCCTAGGTAGTCCTTGATTATTTTGATCTCTAAAGCGGTTATTGTTAAATTCCCGCTTTCTACATTCCTCAATAGTGTGGCCCACATTTTTGCAATAACGACACACCGGAGGACCTGAAGTAGATGGTTTTTGATTATGGAGCTCATTCGAAACACCTTGCTGTGTAGGGTTTCGGTTTTGCTGGAATCGACGCTGAGACCAACGCCCTTGATTGGACGAATTGTTATTGATTGCTGATGGATTACGCTTAGTGGTCGTCTGTAATATTTTTTCTTCAGACACGGCAAAGCCAATGGCTTCATTTAAGGTTTCAGGGTCACGACATCTGACTACAGTTGATAATCGAGAATTTAAGCCACTGATAAATGTGTGCAATGCTAAATCTTGCATTGCAGCGACACGGCCAGTCAGTTCACCTTTCTTTTTCGTGGGTATAGAAATGTTGATTTCAGTCAATAGTTTGGCTAGGCATGTCTCTACGCGTAGTGCGAACTGGTTGACTGTTTCGCTATTACTTTGACAGCAATCTTGGAGATCTGAGAGTAGTGCAGCGTAATGTTTTTTCTCGCCAAATTGGTTTTTAAGAAATTCTTCTAATTGTTGCCAGTTTTCGAATTCTCTAATAGAGCACGCGCTTTCGGCACGGCCTTCAAGTTGGCTTAAAATATATTTTAATATTGTGTCTTGTTGAGATAGTGACGCAAGACTTATTGCATTTCTACAATTATTTAAAAACGCATTAAGTTTTTCGCGATTACCGTCGAATTTGTTAATGAATTTGCTTATAAAGTTCATGTCGATTTCTTTTGTTTCTTTTGACATGGTATTAGGCTCGTCTTTAGGCATGAAAGTTTAGTCTAAACAAAGATAACGCGCGAGGTACGGAGCTGCGATAAGACAAGGATGTTGCACTATTCTCAGAACTGAGCGATAAAATAATACATAGGGACAATTGATTAATTAAATGTTACTAAGTCTAGCACTTTGAAACTCGAATTAAATTGGAACTATACGATGAAATTATGTAGTTTAAATCACCAACACTATTTTCACAACACAAATTGTTTCGATGTAGGATGAATGTACTTACAGGAACACTGCGACGGCGAAGGCAATACGAATCATTTCGTAGCCAGGCGAGATCACTAAAGGTAAGTGATAGATATTTGGGGTTACACCAGCACGGCACGTGAGGGCCTAATAAGACCAGCGGGATACAGCGGCACTGAGCAGAAAGGCTCAGAGACAGGATGCAGCGACAGGATACAGAGGTAAGATTAAATTTAGCACTTTTCACTGTCACAATCACAACACAAGTGAGTATGGTTTTTCTATTTTTTTTTTTTTTTTTTTTCACAGAAATGAGGCGATCCGAGGATTTTTAAAATCCCTTAAGCTGCCACCAATGTTACGCGAGCCCATGTAAACAAGGTTTTAAAAAAAACACTTTGATTCACGAAAAGAACTAGTTTTAATTCGGAGTTTGACCTTGTTACAATTTTGGGACTTTTCGGTTAACACTAAGTCAAACTGGCAGACACAACGATAAACGGATATGGTAGAGGTTCGGCGGATGGGACTCGACTGACGAGCTGCGGGAGCGGCGAGGCAGTCTGGCCAAAAATGATGATAAGACATTTTCAAGGAAGTCTATGTAATCGATTATTATTGATTATTAAGGGTTTTCCTTAGCATTGGGAAACTATAACAGAACGAAGGGTTCCGTACCAATCTATACAACATTAGACATCGAGCAAAAAAAACGGCTAAAAATCACGTTTGTTGTATGGGATTTATTTTCTTCTGTTTTTCTTTTGTTGTTGATAAAGCGGCAACAGAAATACCTACATCATGTGTGAAAATTGCAACTGTCTAGCTATCACGGTTCATGAGATACAACCTGGTGAGAGACAACCAGACAGACGGACAGTGGAATGTTAGTAATAGGGTCCCGTTTTTACCCTTTGGTTACAGAGCCCTAAAAAATAAGTTAGAGCTGTGAAATTATTTTTTTTTTAACTTCGCCGTCAGGGCCGTCTTTAACCTGTTGGGGGCCCTGGGCACAATAGGATAATGGGGCCCCTATGACCTAAACAGAGCACTAAGTTGTTAGTTCAAACAAAGAAAGTAGATAAGCAAAGTTCTAGGTTTATTTATTTACAGTTACAATAAATAAATAAGAGGTACCTACTAGATTTGAGATGGGCAAAATCTTTAACCACTTCTTCACCTACATGGACATTAGCAACAAACTGGTTAAAATCTTTTGATGCATTAACATAACCTTTTTAATATGGAGAAGGAACGCTCGCCACTGCTGTTACAATCTTTATGCTTAAGAAGATTTTCAATAAGATTTCTGTTTTTTTTTTCGATTTCTCATTTGGAAATGTGTCTTCAATTTTGTTTTTTTTTTAATATGATATGTTCACAAAATTCTTTCTTCCTTCATTTTCACTATGAACTATTTTCAAGTATTCTGTATAATGTATATGTTACGGCTAATAGCCGAAGTGCGGCTACACCTAGTTTAGGCTGGCTACAACTTGGTGCAGCCGGCCACTTGCGGTTAAAGTTACATGTACATCCTACTTATCCTCGGTTAGAACCAAGTTTAGCCTTCATCATAGCGGCTAGAACTAGGTGCAGCCACACTCCGGTGGTTAAATTGTCTGTTTTTGTGCTATTGAACCGGACGAAGACAGAAAGAGGAGCCGCGCGCAGCGTGGCTTGACGTCGACCGTCTTCTTCTGCTCAATGGTTTGGTAAAAAATAATCAAGTCGGGGTACCCCAAATCCCGAGCTCGCAGGCTACACCTAAGTTTAGGACACGCCGTAATTTCGGCGGTAAGACCCGTCATGAGGATCGGTTAGGGCGCCGGCACGGCGGCGCCCTCACGTTCCGGCTGACGCAGATACTGACCGGACATGGCTGTTTTGGGAAGTAACGGTGTCGCGAAAAATTGCTCGGTTGTCACTACTGCGGAGATTGCTTGGAGGACACAGCGCAGCACACGCTGGCAGAGTGGCCAGCATAGGCAGAGCATCACCGTGAACTCTCCGCAGCAGTAGGTGACCTCTCGTTCCCAAACATCGTTCTTTCGATGCTCCAGAGCGAGAGTGCGTGGGAGGCTGTTGCCTCGTTTAGCGAGCAAGTCATGCACGCAAAAGAGGCGGCAGAGAGGGTGAGGGAAGCAACTGCCTCACTTCCCTCCAGGAGAAGACGCACCGGGCGCCGCAGGGTGCTTAATGACCTCGAGCCTTCATGCGTTGCCGGCCTGCGAGTGGTCGACTCAGGGGCAGTCCACCACCCAACCAGATGCAGAGGATTCGGCGGCGTTTAGACCGCCGAGGTCGACGGGACCCGCCTCATTGGCGGGTCATAGCCTGGCGGGGGAGCGGTGCATGCGCGAGCGAATCCCGTACCCCCGCCCATAGGTCAGTCGAGGAACACCGTGGTGGTTTTAGCGGGTAAAAGTCCGGCACACCCCCCGTCTTCCCCGGACGAAGGACAGTCCATTAGGATTTCCTCAAGTTAAAAAAAGACTGCATCTAAGTTTAACTGCTACCGGCTACTACACCTAGTTCTAGCCGGTTAAAACTAGGTGTAGCCGCACTTCGGGTTTTAGCCGTAACATATACATTCCATTTCCAACTCTTTCTCATTAACGTCTTTATAGTTAACGACTAGCTGACTGTTATTAGCTGTCTAATGTTCTTAAAGGAACTTAATCGCTGTTTTAGATGAATGCGTAGTATTATAACATAAAGGATGTATTATAACGTATCCATTATGGGAGAAAGGTTTTACTTTGATTTCTATTTTTCCATTTAGTTGAAATTACCGTGCATAGCCATCGAAAAACTGGCGTGAGTTTCTACGTCTTGTTCTTTGAGATAGGTCCTTTTAATCAGATTCTGGGTTTTTATTCCTTGGCCGTCGATTCAAAGTAATCAAGTGAAGTAAAAAAAAATGTTGTTTGTATATTCTTTCAATTATTGGTTAGAGCTCCAAATTTCCTATAAATATTATAATGTCTATAGTTTCGTTTTCTTTGTTAATGACCTTCATGCAAGCCACTTACTGCATCAGCTCGGACTGACCATCTGGTCAATAAAAAAACTTTTGAAAACTATTTTTCAACCTAAATGTTCTGTCAATGTATTCCATCGGTGGGGAGAGGCCGAAAAATAGTATTGTATTTACTGACCCATTTCAAAAAACTTGGTTGCCTCTGAGGTAACTATATATAGGTTGTAGACACTGGTCTACAACCAATAAGAAGTATAGGTACTGATACTTCTCCGTCACATTTGAGGCTTTGACTTCTGCAATTTTTTATGAGAATATCATGATTTTCTAAAAATAAACATGGTTTCCGCTAAATACTTTGATTTATGCTCCTTAATACGTATAAATTTCTGAAACCTTTCAACGAGAACATGGTCTTTTACGTATTTTAAAGTTCTGGTCAACATGAGACAGATTGGTCGTACTGTCAAGCTCATAGAAAAATATTTTACTTCTGTTAATTTAATTTATAATTTTTTTAGGACCTGTTATTCCATTTCGTCAATATAGGTACTCAATATAGATTTTTTTTAACTGTTGATAGGCATACGTTTGCAGCTAAATAAGAAAATAAGGAATGTTACCTTTTCCAGGATTCCCAAATATTTTATTAAATTATATTATATAACTCCACACCTCCACACACAAATAATTTTCACTGTTGGAAGTTCCGAGGATTTAATTGTCGCCGCGAAACTGAAGCCCTCTCGATGCCAAAAATTTACTACTAATTTACAACAGCTACAATCAGTTTACATTTCTCCAGGACTCTTCTTTTCGATGTTGACAAGTCTATATGTAATCAATCAACCGCTTTACTTCGTGCCAGACAAGTCACCATAGTTTTACTGGGCTTTTTTGATGTGTTAAAATAGCGTGCTTCCAATCATTAAATCCACTCAAAGAGCATAGATTTACATTAGAAAGGATTTTCATGAAAACAAACTAGAGTTTATTTTTTCAATAATATGAAAAATTAGTTCACTGATTATTTAGTCTTCAAAATAGTGTAGTTAGTGTCCCATTAAATTGTATTTTAATTATATGTTTGAATTAGATATCGGTTATAGTTTTGTGATCTGGCAGGAATTGGGGGCCCCTATCGATCGCGGGGCCCTGGGCACGTGCCCAGTGTGCCCAGTGGGAAAGAGGGGCCTGTTCGCCGTGTTTCTTCTCCTGTCTGGGAGCCACTGCAAAATATCGCGACTGCGTATTCACGTATTATTATATAATTCTTGTAATTATACAAAATATTGTCAGCATTTTTATAAGACTGATTATTATTATTATTAAGAATATTATTAAGACTGTTTGGACCGCTGCAACTTCTACAAGCAAGCTTCAACTTTCTGAATTAAAAGACCCATAAAAATTAAGTAAATTTATTGTGGGTGTTATCAAAAAGCTTATAGATAAAACTGGAGGCAACACACAGACACTCTCTTTCTGAATGCATACAAAAGAACGAGACAGTGATATGTGTTTTCTTTATCTTATGTATGCATTTAGAAAGAGAGTGTCTGCCCACAGTTGGTTTCACTTAGGTGTTTAGTGTTGCCTCCATTTTTCTATCAGCCAAGCTATAAGCTCCTTGGCTGTTATCTACACTTTTCAAAAGTGCCTGTTAAAGTCAAAGCCAAAGTCAAAGCATTTATTTCCATTAAACCATTTACAGGCACTTTTGAATTGTCAAAGAATCAGTTAGTTGGTCAGAAAAATTAAGCTAGTTGCTTGTTTCAAAACGTAGCGTAGGTAGAGACCTACGCTACGTTTAGCGAAACAAGAAACTCCACGGATACTCTTTTAAATCAAGTTTTTACAAAATACTGATTACATTATTCACGTTGCTTCTATATGTGAAAACAATGCAGGTTTAGACCAATACAATGCATTAAAAAAAAGAATCATAATAAAAAGATAAAAACCATGGCAGTTAAGAGTTCCTACTGACAATGCCAACCAGCGCTGACCAATCTCTACTGACAGCGCCCGTTCACGAACGTGACGCGTGGATCAGCACCATTCAGCTCAACCATTTTGAAGGGAGCCGCATGATCCAACACACGCGCCATCATCAGCGAGATATTTGAGTGAGCATAACAATGCTCTCAACCGCCATGTTCATTTACGTCAAAACATACATATAATTTACTTTATAAATGGCTCCATAGTATTCACATTCACTAAATTGAAATGATGCTGCTAAATTTTTCAAAACTAGGGATTCCAATGTTATGTTAGTACCCAACTGATAAGGCGCGTCGTGAATCTTCGTTCGCACAGAAAAGAAAGTAAGGCCCCGAAGATTAACGAAAGAATGCTTAAAACTTACAATAAACCTTAGATCACTACTATAAGGTTCATAATACACTGCAGCTGTTAGTTCCGTCTCACTCGCAAGTCACGCCCCTCCGCACAATTACACTTCGTGCCAATTTTATCGGGCCACCAGTTTTCATGAAATATATAAATAATTAAAAATATAGGTTATTTAAAATGTACGATTTATTTAATAAACAAATAAGTATTTATTTAATAAACAATAGAAATGTATGGCTTGGTATGAAAAATTTTCCAATTCCTTACGATAAGTTTTTTAAAATTTACCCTTTTTCGGCGTTCTAAAAGAAGGCCCCGCAGTGTTTTCACTCGTATGCTGATCCTTCTCTTTAAAAATTCTCGTTATTGTTCGTTTTGAAATTTGTGTACCTTCGGCCGTACGGTCAATACATTTCAAAAATCGATCTTTTATAATTGTTGTGTTCTTAATTAAGACTCATGAGCTTCTTTTTTCATAAACTCGTGCACATTGAAAATTATTTCCCGAGCTCGACTTTTAAGTGATTGCCCCCTTTTTAAAGAACTCATTTAAAACCATAAAAAAGAAAACACTTTTGTTGCCACTAAGTGTACTTTTGCCTGCTGCGTGTGCACTCGATCAGAAATATGGCGGCTGACCAATAGCAGTACAGGAAAAAGAAGCGCGGTGCGTGGAGCGTGCCGATTGGTCAATAGCATTTCCCGCGCTTTGAAAATTCATCTTCTGCGCAGGTACATCGGTAAGCCATATCAGTTGGGTACTACTGTACGTAGGTATGTGTTAATGTTAGGTACCTCTCTGTTTGTTAGATGAAGTAGTATTAGTAAATAGTTTATTATGTGTGTATTACACATTTCTACTGAATTTGAACTAGATGACTCAATTATTCCCCATCATGTCAACCTTTAGACGCCCACTGCTAGGCATTGGTCCAAGGGGGTTGGTCCAAGGGGGGGTTCAGCCGTAATCTCCATGCTTGGCCGATGCATGTTGGCGATCGCAGTAGTGTTATGGTACTCAGAAGGACGCTGCTGCCCATCCTCTGGTCAATATCCCTCTGTCGCCTTCTACGACACACACGGTAGAAATGGGGCAATGACTCATTGACTCCTATTCTGAAGTTATTTTGATTATTTCAGGATTAGTGCTATGGGACAGTATAGAGCCCACTGAAGACTGGGTGGAGGCTCAAGTGCCGGCTTCTATAAAACCGTACTGCTTCGTCAAACCGACTGAGGATAACATCGATTATGAAGCTATGAAGTGAGTTTTTCTGAAATAATGAATTTATTAATAATTTTTTTTTTCAGTTTTGTGTCAATTTTGGTCAATTAGCTTTAGTTTATTTTGACGTCAGCAAAGATTTACATAGCATTTAAACCACCTGACTACTTAAATTATTAAATGTCTAGCACAACCAACGGTTGTCAGGATTCTGTTAGCCAAACACCGAAGCTCCGGCGCACCTAGGTTTGGCTAGTCAAACCACAGGTCTGACTGGAAATCTATATGTATATGTTATGGCTAAAACCTGAAGTGTGGCTTCACCTAGTTTTAACCAGCTAGAACTAGGTGTAGCCGGCAACAGTTGGTTAAACTTAGGTGTATCCTACTTATCTTCGGTTAGAACTAAGTTTAGCCTTCATCATAGCGACTAGAAATAGGTGCACACCAGTGGTTAAATTGTCTGTTTTTGTGCTTTTGAACCGGAAGATGACGGTAGACGTCAGGGGCACCCCGAGGTTATTGTTCGCGACGATAGCTCACGGTGGAGATGAATATAAGTTAGGAACTATGTACATTAATTGCAGTGGACTGTATAACATGTATAATGGAAAACTATGAAAAACAAGTAAATATGCTAAGACAGGAAATCGCGCGAGCACAGCAGCACAAAGTACGTAAGGCTGCGGCGCGCCCGAGCAGAGAGACCACTCAGAACAAACCGCTATTTTTCGCACGCACATATTGACATTACGTTTATAGGCATTCTCAAGCAGTTTCAAACAGACTTCAGTCTTGACTGTCACGTGTTGTCTAAATTAATAAATGAGATACATTGACATTTCATGACGCACAGAAAAATTTTGTTATAATAAAATGCAAAGAGTTCCAACCAGTGTCAATAAAATTTCATATTGTCTCAAACAAAACCTACAGAGGCAATACAGTAGCAGCCCTAGTGAGTTTGGCAAGTTTAGGTAGTTATTTTTGAAAAATGGCGGGAGCGGACTTTCTGTAACCTCTATATTTTGTGACAGCCGTGCGTAAGTGCGTGCAACAGCTGACTGGTGGTGTGGTGCGGGGCCAGCGCTCGGCTGCGCCCGTTGACTCCCCGCTGCCCCCGCACCCCTCGTTCACTGCCGCTGACACGCGGCGATGTTGAGTGACGCAGTCTCAACAATTATTTATTTATTTTGTTCGAGGTTACATACAACAGCCGCACAAAACCGGTTCCTTTAACCGTCTTCTTCTACTCAATGGTTCGAGCTTGAGGATACACCTAAGTTTAACCAAGTGCTACCGGCTACATCTAGTTCTAGCCGATTAAAACTAGGTGTAGCTGCACTTCGTTTTTTAGCTGTAACACATAAATAAATTCGTTAGTCATGAATTCATGTCTAATTCTAACAGATACTTACTCAGATAGTCAAACATAGAAACTCGATTTAGGTTTGACCAGTCGGACGTAAAGATGTAGGAATGTGTAAGTTTTGATTATTTTACTTTCGACGTTTGACTAAAAAGCACCAGTCAAAGGCCGAAATAGGAATGTATTACGAGGTTACCGAAAGGCGTGGGTCCAACCTAGAATAAACCAGACATTTCGCGTAGAAGATATATATCGATCTTTGACCATAACATATTTGGAGCACCGATTTGGGCCGATAGGGGCGGTACGACGTAAATTGCTTCAAAGTCAATGTTTAGCTTTGATATTTTTATGTAAAGCATATAGGACCGTTAGTACTGAAGCCCTTCCGGTACTAGCAGGTGTGCTTCCAATCGATCTTGAGGTGCAGCGACGTGCTGCAATGTACTATTCCGCGCGAGAGACCATTGACGCAAACTTTTTAACTCAACATGGCCATGCTAAGATCTCTAGATTATTAAAACCGCAGTCTGACGTCTGGGAGGAACTTTTATCTGAATGGCGATGTAGGTGGGATGATTGCATCAGGGGCCGCGACACCACCGTCAGTTCTTTCCATCCGTTCGTGAGCGATTGGCCAGGACTTGGCTAGAGGTGGACCACTGTATTGCCCAATTTCTAACAGGCCATGGCAACTTTAAGAGTAAATTATTTTCTTTTAAGCTTGATGCTTCGACTTTGTGTCAATGTTCTACATCTGACTGTGAATACGAACAATCTGCACATCACATCTTATGGGAGTGTATTCTTTGGCAGAAAGAACGCAATATTATATTACATAGAGTACAGGTTACATCTGGAGCTATTTATCCTGCGGCCTTTGTAGAAACTAGAACTAATTTCCATGTGTTTAAGCTATTTTGCCATACATATTATTGGAATCAGATGCAACAGCTCACTTTTTAGGACCCTATGTAAATTATAATCCGTGGAGCTTAGCAACTGGGCTTCTTCCAGTTGTTAACGTCTCTTTGTGCCTTTTGGCCTAATTCTGTTCTGCCTTCTGCTTTATAATGAGGGAAGTGGAAAATATGTTTTTTTTTCTTACTCCTCCGCTGTTCTTTTCTGATTAATTTCGTTGCGGGATCCAAGACAGTTTAATCGTTTTTCTAGTTGTTGAACTTCATTGCTTCGCCACTGTTGATTCTGGCTTACAGGAGTTGCAGTGGTTTGGGAATAGTAAGTGGGCTTGTCCCATTAAAAAAAAAAAAGACTATAACATAATGCTAAAGTCTAATGGGTTGGTTGGCAATCTCTGGGGGAGGCCTACCTTCATGATGATGATGATATTGAAAGTCTGTCGTGAAGCGGCAGATAAAATGAAAGAGGGGTTAAGATATAAAGGTACAAGTATATTTATAATAAAATATGATATAAAACATGATAGTTTAATGGAGATGAGTTGTGTAGGAAGGTGAAGGTAGGTGTAGGTAGTAGTAATGGGTGTAGATAGGTTGATGATGGAAGATTCAGGAAGACGACAGCAGATGCAAACAGGCCAATCAGGAAGGTGAAGGTAGGACGTGAAGATGTGGGCGTGGGTCGACCGCGTGCCGAATAGCTCAGGCCGCCGACTCCTGCTTCAACTCGGCGGACCTTGCGGACTCCAAGGGTGCAGGAAGATTGGTAATTGTAAGCTTCCACACTACATTTCTGTAGGTAGCACAGTCCAACTCTTTCCAATAAAGGCGCGGTCAGATATAGCGTATTGTAAAATACCTTTTCCAGGCACCAGGTCAGCTGCTTCTGATGCTTGTTCGTTTATATACATAACTAGCTTTTGCCCGCGACTTCGTCCGCGTATATGTCGGTTATCGCGGACGCAGACGAAGTCGAAGTCGAATAAAAAGTAGCCTATGTCCTTTGTTGGGGTTCACACTTACCCTGTACCAAATTTCACACAAATCGGTTCAGTAGTTTAGGCGTGAAGAAAAGACAGACAGACAGACAGAGTTACTTTCGCATTTATAATATTAGTTAGGATTAGGATTTACGGCAAAATGGATACCTTGGTAAAATAGGTCCGTATAAAAATACTTTTGCACCATCAAAAGTCAGAGAAAAAGTCAAGTCCTTTTTCTGACACCAAGTTGACAAGCCTGTTTTTCATCTAACATTTTATTTTGAACTTGGCATTGAAAGTTTTACTCTATGAGTAATAGAGGCCAGAATTCATATTAGTGTGTTACGAAAACGTTGTCAATGTCAAGGGATCTAAACTTCATAGTGATATGAAATGTGTTGAATAATAATAATAATATGTGAGGACATTTTCACACATGGCCATCTGACCCCAAACTAGGGAGAGCCTGCACTATGGGTGTCAGACGGGAACCGATCACTTTTCCGAAATGTTTTTTTCCGAATTTCATTTTACCGAAAACTATTGACCGATGTCTTTTTTGCTATATGCATTATTTGACATATTTTTATATCATCGAAGTATCATGTGTCATAAGTATTATTTTACCTAACTATTTTTCGTCGATTTACAAATTAACTTTTTGCTATTGGCCGAAGCCTCTTTTAAGTTCAAAAGAGGCTTCGGCCAATAGCAAAAAGTTAATTTTTTTTCATTTGCCAAATGATTTATTTGCCATATTTTCACCACACCGAAACAACATTTTACAGAATACTAGCGGGCCCGGAGGACGTTGTCCTGCCTGAAAATAAAAACAAGTCCTAGAACTACAACGCCACCTATCGGGTCCAATTGTGAATCTAAACCATTCACAAATCCACTGGAACACACACAAAACATTTCATCAAAATCGGTCCAGCCGTTTAGGAGGAGTTCACTTTCATACACACGCACAGAAGATTTTTATATATAAGATTACCTGGTAGCATTATCAATATAAAATAAAATAGTGTCATAAAAAATCAATAGGCTACAAAATTTTAGTGACAGAAACGAATCGCTGCAAAACCGACTTCACGCAGTCTTGTCTGCCCTACGCCTAGAGTGTAATTTAAGCCCGCGTAGGCGCGGAGGGGTGGGGCGGCCAGCAAGCCGAAGCTGCGGTGGTGAGCATTAAAACCATCTGCGACGATAAGCTCGCGTGGGGCCGCTCAGACCCCGCAGCGCCGGAGCCGTGACAGAAACAATGCTTGTGCATGTTGCATGCCTGCTTGCATGTTTTATGCTTGTTTGCACTCTGCATGCTTGCTTGCATGCTGCATGCAAGCAACCAGATAGTAGAATGAAGCAGGTATGAAATAGTGTGCACAAACTTTCTAGGCGTTTGATGAAATGAAAATATGGTAATTAAAACAGTGGCATAATGAATGTTTGGAATCATAATACTTCGAACAAATGTTATTCGGGTAAGTCTAACTTCGGTAAAAAGTTTATCGACCAAATGAAACGTCGGAATAACGAAAAAAATCGAATTGATAATAGGTCAACTGATACAGTGGCAGACATGACTTTGATGAAGTAAAAAAAAACGAAACGATTATAGTTGAAAAGTTTTAGGTGAAATGAAATTCGGTCAAATATTTTTCGACCTTATGATAGGTAACCGTGTCAGACAGCTGATATACAAATGAATGTAAGAAATATGTTAGTAATGTATACATCACAAGTCGCGGAAAACTCGATGTTGCATACGTTAGCTATAGTTTGCATGTGGACTATGTATCATTCATCCAGAAGTCCAGTGTTGAAGTAACCATTGTTTGTTCCAGCCAAGCCTACTGCAACATAATCGCGGGCGCATGTTTCGCGATGGGGCTGCGCTTCGCAGGTTCCGGAGACGAAGACGCGCGAGACACCGCGCTACACTACGCGCGGCTGTTCATAGCTGTGGGGGGGAAGAGTGTGGCCGAGCTAGCCGGCAGGTCCACCCTCGAGGCGTGTCTGTGTGTCTGTCTGTTGGCTGCGGGGATGGTAAGCAATGCAACAAAATCATAATAGGTGTAAAAAAGACAAACTCAAAACCATTTATTTCAAACTAGCGATCCAGCTCAGCTTCGCAGGGTTGCAATTTTTTCTAAATTTCATACAAACCGTGTCCTGGCAATACCGATCACAAAAAAGAATAATCCAATTTGGTGCAGTTTTACGGAAGTTATGCACGTACTATCGTGGACACACCCGCCTGACCACTAAGTTTATTTTGGCTTGCACTCAAAAGATGGAAGCGCTCTCTAGCCCCGCCCCGTTGACTTCGCAAGTGCCAAGGGATTTTTTTTTAACTGAGCAGGCGAAATAGTCCGCTATAGTACATACATTTCGACAACTTTGTTTTGTACTGTATGTAAAGATAATGATAGTTAAGTTTAGCTGTTGTCTGTTGGTAGATAATGTGTGGTCGCAGCGACGTGCACGTGTTGCGCATCTGCCGGCGCCTGCGAGCGCGCACTCCTGCTCATACGCAGGCTCCGGCTGCTCCGCCACTCACGCATGGGGAACAGGTACTGTTGTAGATAATGTGTGGTCACGGCGACCAATATTCAACTGCATGCAGTTGAATATATCGACTGCGCGCGGTTGCTGCGATGCAGTCTGTCTAATGACAGCCTAAGAAACTTCATATATCATCAACACAATATCATTACCCTTGTTACGATTGCGATTACTGCAAAATCAATGCGGGATCGGGGATATAGTGAACAACGGTTGTTCAGGTACTGTTCGCATATTTCCAGTTTCTATAACATTGCAATTGCAGCTTCTCCGGTGGAATGTTTTAGTCTTTAAATAGGCTTAGGCACGTATAGCCGCAACATATAGAAACATGAAATAAAAATAATGATGACCTGTTGGTAAAAATATTTAAAAGGCAAAGAAAAGTAGGATTACATTAATATACAGAATCAACCAAAAAAACCAACAAACCAAACCAATAAACCAACGTACAATTTGACGAATGGAGATTATATAGGACCATGCGTCAAATTAGGCTCATTGTCCAACAGAGTTCTGGCATATGCCATTGTAAAGGATTTTGTTCGTACTTGAATTGTTACTATCGGCACAACCTTCAATTCAATTGCAGAAAAAAGATATGCACCCAAATAGGTTTTGAGTTATAAAACTGTTATTTTACCCGTGGGTGTCGTAGAAGGCGACAGAGGGATATTGACCAGAGGATGGGCAGCAGCGTCCTTCTGAGTACCATAACACTTACTGCGATCGCCAACATGCAACGGCTAAGCATGGCGATTACGGCGGAACCCCTCTTGGGGGAGATCTATGCCCAGCAGTGGGTGTGTAAAGGTTGACATGATGATGATGATTTCGAGATAACTGAATTGATCCCAATTCACATAGTATGTTCATAACGCATATTGGTCACAACCATACTGCGATCGCCAACCCGCCTGCCAAGCGTGGCGATTATGGCAAAACCCCCTCCCCTTGGGGGAGGCCTATGTCCAGCAGTGGACGTCTTTCGGCTGATGATATTGGTCGCCTCAAGCACTGTTTTACTTACTTAACTTTGCTTAAACTAAAATTAATCTCACTAACGAACGATTAATCTAATGTTGTTTTTTTAAATATTGGATATTTCACCTACTTATGTATGAAAAACCTAATGAATGACTCGCCTACAGTTAATAAGTATTGCGCGATGGATTAATTTCTAATGTGGTGGGTAGTTTCAGTGTCGAATGTGCAACCTGACTCGGAAAGGTTAGGTTAGGTTCGTGTTTTTTCTTTAACCCACCCAAAAGAGTCCAGTTCAAAATGGGGTTAGCGTGTCTATTGGGATAAAACCCCCGAATAAATTAATAAAGATGGGAAAAAAAAATCCTGTCCGAGTTGGGGTACGCCAAGTTCCGAGCTCGCGCGCTCGCTCTTGCACAAATTCAAGTGACAAGACAACGTTGATTAAACCAACCCAAATATTGATTAACTATGTGCTATTTTTAGTGGTTTCTGACAGTAGCGGTGAAAATAATAGCGGAGAAAGGAAAGGAAAGGACTACACAGGATGGCTCCAAGAAATGCAAAGCCAGAGATTTGATTTTGAGTTAGAGGCTGCATTAACGGATAGGTACTTACCTACATTTTTGGACTGGACTAAACTTGCTACAATTTGATAGAATTTTGTTAGAGGTTTCTTCTCTGACACAAAGATGTAACCGTCCACGGACTGTCCTCGGTACATGTATGATAAAACTAAGAGCAGAGAGTCAAACGAGAGATTGTCTACATTGTTCAACATATCACGCCGAACAGTAGAACGAAAACTTGTAATAGCTAGAGATTGTTTAATGAATTACTTCGTTAACAGACACTTCGGAATTGACCATATTTCGCAAGAAAATATGCTACAAGGAACCTACTACTATTACCAAAAGGCTTATTTGGCAACGAAGAAAATACAAAAGCCATTGTTATAGCTGACGGCACATAATTATTATGTACATCAAATAAAGCTCTAACTTTTTTTTTCAGAGAAGCACTAAAAATGGCTTGCATAAGTTTCAAAACCTTTTCTGATTGTATGTGGTGATGGCTACATAATCAACGTTTATGGTCCATATGCAGTGGCGTGCGGTTCATACAGTCACATAGACATTGCCTACCCTACACCTCAGATAAATATTTATTATCTTGTTTTAATTTATTTTGATATCTCTAATATTTTATACACGATTAATTACTCTCAATAAATAAAAAAATCTTAAATCAGCTCCATCTGTCGCGTAACGGTGGTCACACAGAACACGAAGTCTCATCGATACGTTCGCGCCTTAGTCCGCGCATTTCGATTGCTTCGCGCTGCACTAGCGCCGCTAGGACCCTACGGGAAAGACACAAATATTTTGTGCCTAGATTTTTACATAGTAAATGCGTCTGGCAGCAACAAAAAATTTGTTCAGCAGGCTTTTCACCCAAGCCTGTTTATTTCGCGACCTAGGAGCTCCTCTCTGGGAAACATTCACCAAAGACCCGAGCAGCATCCGGTCATCACTAACCAAGGCAAGGAAAGTTCAAGCCCGCCTGGATACCAAGAAGATCACAACACTTGTCCACCTAACTGGCAAAGAGTCCCGACTTCCAGGAGTACCAAAAAAAGGAAACTCAACAGTCCACCGTCACCAGAGGGCGTAGAAGTGTCTAACCGATTTTCCGAATTACCTGTCGAAAAAGGTCCCAATGAACGCACTCAGGAAAAAGAAAGGAAAATCAGCAAACCACCACCTATAATGCTCTATGGGGTCGATGACGTCAACAAACTCACTGAGCTTCTAGAAACAGTAGCTGAGAATACTAAATTCACTTACAAAATAATGAACAAAAATCAGCTCCGAATTTCAAGCGAAGACATCGAAACCTATAAGCAATTAATGGGAGTGATCAGAAAACATAATATGATAGGACACACCTTTAACCGCAAAGATGGAAGAAACCTCAGACTAGTCATCAAAAACCTACACCACTCAACTCCACACCAAGCTATTAAGGAGGCATTCGAAAACACCGGGAACATAGTACTGGGCGAAATCATAAACTCCAGATATGGACCTGAGAAACTACCCACATCCACCTTCTTCATTAACCTGAAATCGGGACCAAACAACAAAGCAGCAAAACAGGTCAAAGCGATCTATCATCAGACAGTCGTTATAGAGGACCCCAAGAAAAGGACAGCTCCGGTTCAGTGTCAAAGGTGTCAGCAGTACGGTCACTCAAAAAACTACTGCATGAGACCATACCGCTGTCTAAAATGTGCAGAATCGCACAGCACTAAGGAATGCCGCAAGACTGATCGCACTTCCCCAGCCACTTGTGCCTTATGCCTAGGTCCACATCCCGCAAACTACAAGGGATGTGAGGTATTCAAAGAAATCCTAGCTAGAAAAACGCGAAAGCCTAACTACACAAAAACCACACAAAACACACAGATAACAAACAGAATTGAAGAGGAAACCCCAAAGGAAAAAAAGCAAGAAGGTACAAACAAACGTAAACAATACGCAGCAGTATTAAAGGCCAAGGAAAAAATCACAACCCAAACAACACATGAACAAACCACACAACACACCACCAGTAAACTGGAAGAGATGTTCTTAAAGCAAAGTGAAAAGATTGACATTATCCTACAACAGATGAGCACCCTTTTAGGACTCATAACTACGCTCGTCAATAAAATCGCAAAATGATAAATACCATCAAAATAGCCACCTGGAACATCAACGGACTATCTCCCAACAAAAGTGAAGTCGAGACTCTGATTAACCTCCATGGCCTCGATGTCCTACTTATATCGGAAACACACTTTACATCCACCAGTCAAATCATAATAAAAAACTGCAACATATACTCTACAAATCATCCTGATGGCACTGCGCACGGTGGAACAGCTATCATAATCAGAGATTCCATCAAACACCATGAACTGCCTCAATTCAGCACGGAGCATATACAGGCAACCTCAATAGCCATCCATGATAGGAACGGAGATATCGCGGTGTCTTCGGTGTATTGTCCTCCGAAACATAAGCTCAAAGAAGAACAAATAACTGTCTACTTGAAGAGTCTCGGGCCTCGCTTTGTATCAGGAGGAGACTGGAACTCAAAGCATATCCACTGGGGGTCGCGACTTAATACGACTAGAGGTAGAGAGCTCAAAAAGTGCATTGATGTGAATCACTTAACTACAATCGCCACATCCGAACCAACCCACTGGCCGACGGACCCCAACAAACTGCCTGATGTCCTAGATTTCTTCATTATGAAGGGACTCAACAGCCTCTTCTATAGGATAGAATCTTGCTTGGACGGCTCGTCAAATCACATTCCTGTCATTTTAACGATTGGCGCGACTGTTCTAAATCGCCAAAAAAATCCCAGGCTATACAACAGCAGAACCGACTGGTCCGAGTTCCGCAGTATCATTGAAAAGGCACTCCACCTCAAAATAGACCTAAAAGATATTGAGGATATTGAAAATGCAGTGATAGACTTCACAAGAATGATTCAGGAGACATGTTGGAAGTGCACACACGAAAGCAATAAATATCCACCAAGACATAATACAGTGCCACTTGAAATTCGCCAAATGATTCTGGAAAAGCGAAGATTGCGTCGTGTATGGCACACTAGCCGCCATGCAGCTGATAAACGGGCCTTCAATAAGGCTATAGTGGATCTAAGGCAGACTATTAAAGATGCAGAGGATGCTACTGTTGAAGCTCACTTACAATCCCTGTCTGCAACCAGAGCGACTGATTATTCACTCTGGAAGGCATGCAAAAGTAAAAATCAGCCCAAAAACCCAAAACCACCGATTAGAGTAGAAGGAAGACGCTGGGCTAGAACAAATCAGGAGAAAGCAAATGCCTTCGCTGAACACCTTGCGAACGTTTTTGTCCCAAACGAACCGGAACCCGGCATAGATGATGGTGATGTAGACAATACTTTGAAGCATGACTTCCAACTGGATTTGCCAATAAAACCTATATCACCTCAAGAGACAAGGCGGGTAATCCGAGAGTTGGATGATAAAAAGGCCCCAGGGTTCGATCTCATTGACAAAAGGGTCCTTGTGGAACTACCCAATAAAGCGATCGTCTTCTTAACAACTATCTATAATAGCATGCTAAGGGTAGGTTATTTCCCATTGCTGTGGAAAGTATCACAAATTATAATGATCCACAAGCCAGGAAAACCGCCCCATGAAGTAACGTCTTACAGGCCCATTAGTTTGCTGCCAGTACTCTCCAAGCTGTTCGAGAAGATGTTGCTGCGCCGTCTCCTAAACTCAATGTCCATCATCCCAGATCATCAGTTTGGCTTTAGACCAGAACATGCCACTACAGAACAAATACACAGAGTGTGTCGCGTCATTAGAAATGCTCTGGAAACCAAGCAATACTGTTCTTCAGTCTTCCTTGACGTGCAACAGGCCTTCGACAGAGTGTGGCATAGGGGACTACTTAGCAAGTTAAAATCACACCTGCCACACTCCTGCTATAACATCCTGGCATCCTATCTAACCGATAGAATCTTTCAGGTGAAGGAAGATGACATGACCTCTGGGCTCCATAACATACTTGCAGGAGTACCCCAGGGCTCCGTTCTTGGACCAGTGCTGTACACTATTTTCACGGCAGACCTACCGCAAACCCCTGAAGTGACAATTGCCACCTATGCAGATGACACCGCTGTCCTGGCATGTAGCGATTGTCCCAAAAAAGCGTCGCAAAGATTACAGGAAAGTCTTGATAAAATCCACCACTGGCTTGCCAAATGGAGGATTCGTGCCAACACCTCCAAATCAGTCCAGGTCGCCTTTACGCTTAGACGTCAGCAATGTCCACCTGTGAAACTTGGTCCCTGTCAACTCCCGCAAAGCAACTGCGTTAGGTACCTGGGTATGCACCTAGACCAGCGACTAACATGGAGAAAGCACATCGAAACTAAGCGAAAGGAGCTCGACCTTAGGTATAAAGGGATGTACTGGCTCCTGGGTAGAAAGTCTAAACTGTCCGTGGACAATAAAGTGTTAATCTACAAGACCATATTGAAACCAATCTGGACTTACGGCATACAACTGTGGGGCTCAGCGTGTGACTCAAATATCAACATGATTCAGAGAACTCAAAATAACATATTGAAACAAATATCCAATGCTCCATGGTTCATTAAGAATGCTGAAGTGCATGAACACCTGAACATGAACACAGTCAGGGAAGAAATTAAGTTGTGTTCTCAAAAATACAAGTCCAGACTGGAGAGACACCCCAACCAACTGGCCGCTCAACTCACAATACCAGATTGTGTCAGCAGACTCAAAAGACGCAACATCCTACCGCTGGATAACTTGTTGAGAGTGTTGTCTTAATATTAAGAGAGTTGTTCCTGATGGGGAAAAGCTCATACCTGCCAAGTCCTCCTCCAACCCATCTGCTCATAGTTTTTAAAACTGATTGCAAGATAAGCAAACAAAAAAAAAAAAAAAAAAAAGATTTGGTTGGTTGGTTGGTTGGTTTGATTTGATTTTTTTTTTTTTTTTATTTTTTTTTTTTCTATTCGTACATGACACACAATGTCACAAATCACGCACACAACGCAAACTAAAGACATTGCCTTTTTTATCATTTTAGATTTTACTACACGAGTTAACACGACGGAATACGACAATTGTGTAGGTACAAAATATACGTGAATTATTCTGAGTCGCCATTATTTTTGTTTTGGTTTGTTTAATGGTTTTGTGAATGCATTTTTATATGGTTTCAACGTTGTTACTAGTGTGTAAAATGGAATAACTTCACTGTGAAAGTTTGGTGGTGGTTGTGTAGGTACAGACAATACTTTCAAAACTTTCTCTCGGCTTCGGTGAAAAAAGACTGATCAAGGATATCCGCTAGATTTGCAATAAATACAAACTAACCATGCGATTATGTCGTAAGAGGTTGGTACAGTTTTGTTTTATTACATCAAAATAAAGTAGAAGATTCGTGCTTTACGATTACAATTTGTAGATGTGACGAGATTTTGTTGTAGGACCGAACCCGAATAAAATGCCTACATTTTGTTTAGGTTTCGGTACTCAATATATGATAGATAATCACCTCATCATCACATGAAAGGGAAAAGGGAAACTTGTAATACCTAATAGGGTATTTTACTCTATACGAGAAACAATCTAAAAATATGTTATTGAGACAGTTTAGGCATAAAGCAGTCGGAAAATGTAAGTTTTAGTTCATAAAATAACAAAACAAATTTTTAAATTCAATTCAAAGTTTTCAGTATTTTTAATCTGTTATAAAACACCATGAAATAGTAGCAGCCATGTTATTACGCCATACGGCTGTGTAAACAAAAAATTGTCAACTGTTAGTCAACCGATTGGCGTAATATAGGCTTTGTACTTTTATTATTTTCGTAACCAACGTAATTTTTTCATTATTACACCTATTACAAAATATGTTTTTAATTATTTTTAAATAATATACAATAATCATATTTAATATGAGCTCATTTGATACAAAACGAACTGACGTCATTTACGCTGAGCAATATGGCGTCTAGTAAGAGGCGTTTTCGTCAAACTACGCGCGAAATTTGAAAATTGAAAATTTAGATGCATTTTTGTGGCACTTATCGATTGAATAAAAATTTTGGGTTTTTTTTGGTGGCATATTAGCACTACAGAATTTCATTAAGACACTTTTCAAAAATGGGTGTAATACCCTATTCTAGTAAGTTGTGAACTTGAAATTATTTTATTGGTCAAAAAAAGGACCAGGGCCAGGGGGTTAGGTAAGTACCTAATTGTTCCTTGTTTAGTAGATTGCAAAACGTTTTTCTTCTACGAATATTATTTTTAACCCTGTTTTGAGTTCCTATCGTAAAATCGATTTAAAAAAATAGAAAACATCTGTTGGTATGATGGTTTGATCTGTATTTCTGCTCTTTTTTCTAAGTTTTTTCTTTACCTACTCTTGCTAGGGGGCGGGAAACAAGCGGGAAATGCCGAAACGTTATAGGTCTTATTATAATGTAGGTAGGCGGTAGGTACCTATCTACTCTGTGACGCGGGCCTGACGCTTGAGTAGGTGTGGGTAGTGTTCTGTTTACCTTTCCTACTATTTTCAAATAATATAATCGCCTGAAACGAGGCATTACATCGATACAGACCTATTCATATTTTTTCTACGGCAGCAAAAGAACAAATTGATGTCTATAAATTCAGTCACTAGGTTTGGTCATTTGAGGTGGCAAATCACGTAGGTACAGTCATCAAAAGAGATAGGTATGCAGGTCATCGGAGATGGTTAAAGTTTACTTAGAAACCGATGGATGTTTTCGAATGAAATTAAATTAAATTATTGAAATGTTTATTCTCTATTAATTTTATTTTATTCAAAAACATCCATCGGTTTCTAAGTAAACTTTAACTATATCTGTCGACCCTGCATACCTATTTTTTTCTGCCTACCCTGTCTAAAAACTCTGTGCACGCCCCTGTCCATATGCAGCTACGTGCTCTGATGCATCGATAATGAACAATGATTGAAACAACGAGGAAAATCCTTTCACACTGTATGTTTTACTAGAATAATGTGTTCATCTTGGACAGGGACTTTCGAGATAGCGTCATGTTCGCGAACGGACGCCGTCGGTTGGGACTGGTCATCTCTTAGCTGCCTCGGTTATTTTAAATTTTAGTTTGAATTGTTATTATAACTATATTTGTCTCTAGACCTGTTTTAACATGCAAGACGTGTTACATTGTTCTCACATTGTACCCTTAGATTCAACATGAATGATGTAACCTAAATTTGTAAAATTTATCTGATTTTAAAAGAGTGTTCATGGAGTTTCTTGCTCGTTCTTTACCATAGAAACCTACTGTTTGGAACGAGCAACTAGCTTCATCTTTCTGACTGACTGACTCTGACAATTCAAAAGTACCTGTAAATGGTTTAATTGAAATAAATGATTTTGAGTTTGAGTTTACCTAGAAAACTTACAGGCATTGGGATAATAATAATAACAGTTAATAATACTTTTAAATGTTTTTATTTTTATATGAATATTTATAAATGTAATTTAATATGTATAGAATATAAATGAATGTGAATAATAATAATATACTATAAATAATAAATCATCATCATCCTTTTACAAAAATATTATTAACTGATAACAGCTATATTTTTTTAAATGTATTTTTTACACCTGAAATTAAGACATCAAATCAGATGTCAAACAACAAAACCTACAATGTTATAACAGCATTACTTTGCAGGATTTTAGTTTACTAGCTTTTGCCCGGGAGTTCGTCCGCGTGAATGTCGGTTATCGCGGATGCAGACTAAGTCGCGGATTAAAAAGTAGCCTATGTCCTTCCCCAGAGTTGAAGCTATCTTCATACCGAATTTCATCTAAATTGGTTCGGCCGTCTCATCGTGACAGCGTAACAAACATGAGTTACTTTCTCATAAGTTGTCAAAGCATTTATTTTCAATTAAACCATTTGCAGGCACTTTTGAATAGTCAAAAAAAATTGAAGCTAGTTGCTCGTTCCAAAACGTAGGGTAGGTCTCTATGGAGAAGAACGAGCAAGAAACTCCACGGACACTCTTTTCAATCAAGCTTTTACAAAATCCAGGCTACATTATTCTTGTTGCTTCTATATGTGAAAACAACGTAAGTGAAGAGAAATCCAAAACATTCTAATTAAAAATAAATTAATATAAAAGCCATGGCAGTTAAGAGATGACCAATCTCAACTGACAGCGCCCGTTCACGAACATGACGCGCGGATCAGCACCACTTAGCTCAACCATTTTGAAGGGAACCGAATGATCTAACCCGCACGCCACCATCAGTGAGACATTTGAGCGAGCATGACAATGCTCTCAACTGCCATGCTCATTTATGTCAAACACATTGAATAAATAAATGGATCCATAGTTCTCACATTTACATAATAATTGAAATAATGCTATTAATTTATACGAAGCTAAAATTTCCAATGTATGTAAGTATGTCATTCGACAGATAAAATATAATAAGTAAATGTAATAATAACGGTACACGTTATTCATGTCAATAATAAGGGGTAAGCAACATAATTTTCTTGCAATTAAGAAATTCCCTAAATTCAATTTAAATTCAAATTCAAAATCATTTATTTCAACCACTTCTAGGTCATAAAATACAATTTTGAAATAAAATTTCATTACAATAAAAATAATAAATAAAATAACATAAATAAAATTTAAAATTATTATCATCATTAAAATTAAACCATTAAAATCAAATTCAAATCATAAATATTAAATTAAAATCATAAAATCAAATTAAAATCATAAAATCAAATAGTACATAATATCAAATTAAAATCATAAAATTAAATTAAAATCATAAAATCAAATCAAAATCATAAAATTAAATTAAAATCATAAAATCAAATCAAAATCATAAAATTAAAATAACAATAATAAAATTAAATTAACCCGACTAAAAATACGCCTGCCTCTGAGTCATTTCTTTGTTTGTCATTACATTAACCATGTAACAATGGTTGATGTACTGACAATCAAACCTGTTCGCAAATACGCTCAGGATGGTGTTGGAGGTGGCCCGGAGCCTGCGCCCCAGAGATGTGCACCGCTTTCGCATCGTCGTGTAGAAACAGTCGACACGGGCGTCGGCGAACATCCCCGACGCACTGCAGTGCCGGGGGAGCCCAAACAACACCCTGAACGCATTATTATATTGAACACGGAGAGCGTTGTACTGCTTCTGGGTGTATGACACCCACAGGCTGGCTGTGTACAGGGGCGTACAAAACGCTCTGAATAGAGTTATTTTGACGGCCCCCGAGCAACGAACAAACCTGCGCGCGATCATATTCGCCCTCACAGACAACGCTCTCCGCTCCCTATCGATGTCCGCATCGTCCCTCAGGTCAGAGGTCACGATATGTCCGAGATACTTAAACTGTTGAACCCTTTTCAACTCCACACCGCTCAATCTAATAGGTGGAACAGAATCTGGACCGCTCCGACCCCTGGCCTGAAAGACCATGCATTCACTCTTCTTTGCGTTATAGAGCAAACTGTGACTCTGCGCATAACGCTCACATATCCCAGCAACCTAGACAGACCACACACTGAGGCGCTCAGCAGCACCATGTCGTCCGCGTAGCTAATATTGTTGACATTAACACCGTCAATATGGCAGCCGACACGGGTGCTGCTAAGCTCCTCTATCAGTGCGTTCACGTACGTGAAGAGCTTCGGCGAGGTCAACCCTCCCTGTCTCACCCCGCACTCCAACCTGTACGGTTCCGACAAAGCACTCGACCATCGAATGACGTTGACCTGGTTAAGATACCAGTACTTGAAAATGTCTATCAGTTCGAGAGGCATTGATATGTTATTCAATTTCTGCTATAGGATGTCATAGCTAACCAGGTCGAACGCCCTCGAGAGGTCGAGAAAGCAGGCATAAATAGGTGTGCTCCTATCGGAGTAGTACTTGACAGTTTGCTTCAGACACAAGATAGCTGACTCAGTGGACAGTCCCGGTTTAAAACCAAATTGGTTGTCATGAATGTCTACATACCGGTCAAGCTGTGTATTAAGCAAACTGTCAAGACCTTAGCAAGCACTGTGGCTAGTGAAATGGGCCTGTAGTTGTTTGTGTCACTCAGGTCTCCAGTTTTACTCTTCACAATTGGTACCACCACGGTCCTCATCATCTCTGACGGTAAGTACGCATGTCCTATACAAAATGTATATAACATGGCAAGAACTCGGGGCAGGTGAACGCCGGCATGCTTCAGATGCTCAATGCTAAGGCTGTCATGGCCAGGAGACTTACCACGTGACATTGACTTTATAACTCCCCGAACATCCTTCGCTGAGAACCGGATATTCATCTCCTGTCCATGTGACCCCCCCACACTAAATGACCGTGATGGCCCCAATGGCGATTTTACCGCAAAGTGATCCCTAAACATGTCCGCAATACATTTCGGTTCACTCACACCGTTGACGCTCACGGGTAAGCCCGGTTTACTATTTAGCCTACTAGTAGTCTTCCAGAAGTTACGAAAGTCACGCTTCGAATGGTGTGAAGCGAGGATATCCATCTTTATCTGCTCCCTATTATTTTGGCACCACTTTAAGCGTGACTTAAAGACTCTGCGACTCTCCCGCATCTCCTCCCAAACACGACCCTCACTCGGTTTACCCCACTGTACCCATTCCATAAATTTAGACCGAGCTACCCCGTGAGCGTAAAGAGGCTGTGGAGCAGGACCAGCATTTTGCCAAGCATTTTTATCATTGATATAATCTTCCAACTTATAATATGCTTGCCTACATAGTGTGCGTTTAATGCATGTTTTAAATTGCCTTTCATTTAATTGCAAAATATCGAGCGGTATTTTATTATAACATTTTACACAATACCCCATAAAAGAAGTATGTACTTTTGACAAACTGAAACTTGGTAGATATAATTTGTTCCTATTTCTAGTATTAAAGTTATGTCTGTCACTTATTTTACTAAACAGATGAAGATTTTTACGAACATGCATGATGTTTTCGTATATATATTGACAAGGTACCGTCATGATATTAATTTGTTTAAACAATTCTCTTAGAGACTCGCGTCTGCTGAGATTATAGATGGCTCTGACAGCCCTCTTTTGCAGAATAAAGATAGAATCTATATCTGCAGCCCGTCCCCAAAGCAAAATACCGTAAGACACGATACTATGAAAGTAACTAAAATAGACTAGTCTAGCGGTATCCACGTCTGTCAATTGCCTGATTTTTCTGACAGCGTAAGTGGCCGAACTTAGCCGCCCTGCAAGAGATGTTAAGTGAGGACCCCACTGCAGCTTTGAGTCAAGCGTAATCCCTAGGAAAACTGTCTTTTCGACGAATTCAAGTACGTCCTTATTTAATAAAACATTACATTCACTACTTTTAACATTCGGTAAAGCGAATCTTATGCACTTGGTTTTCTTCTCATTTAACACTAAGTTATTTGCAGTAAACCAATTATGAACTTTAATCATGGCGTCATTTACGTCGTCATAGTGCTGTGCCCGTCTATTTACTTTAAAAATCAATGAAGTATCATCAGCAAATAACACCATTTGAGGTTGATTTCTCAGTAAATGTGGTAAATCATTAATATAAACTAGAAATAGGAACGGACCCAATATTGAGCCCTGTGGTACACCCATTTTTACTTTCAAGCCCGATGAATTTACACCGTTTATTTGAACTTGCTGCAGCCTATCATCTAAATACGATTTTACTAATCTGAGCGCTAGTTTACCGATTCCGTAATGCTCAAGCTTCAAAAGCAGTGTTTTGTGATTTACGCAATCAAATGCTTTGGAGAGGTCACAGAAAATGCCAATGGCATCCTGTGACTCCTCCCATGCGTTAAAGATATGCTTAATCAAAGTAATACCGGCATCAGTAGTGCAACGCCCTCTGGTGAACCCATATTGTTGATCATGTAGGATGTTATTGCAATTAAAATGACTGAGCATTTGATTAAGCATTACTTTTTCAAACACTTTGCTGAATACTGGCAAAACCGAAACGGGTCTATAATTATTCGTGTCCTTGCATTCGCCGGATTTGAAAAGTGGTATAACTTTACTGTACTTCATTAAATCTGGGAAAACTCCTTGGTCTATACACAAATTAAATATGTAAGCTAAATAGGGTGCTACTGTCTCAATAATCGATTTACAAACATTAGTAGACATTCCCCACAAATCCTCAGTAACTTTGATCTTTAGTTGTTTAAAAGTTTTTATAACAACCTCAGGGTTTATATGTTTAAATTTGAATTCCGAAGGGCAGGCTAAAACATTCGTTTTTAATAAATCAAAAGCAAGTGAGGGCGAGGAAGCTAAATTTTCTGTAGTTTTAATTGGAATATCGGTAAAGAATTTCGCAAATTCCTGAGCAACATCGATATTAGTACTTATCAGACCACAGGGTGTCTCCAGAGTGTAATCAGTTTTATTTCTTTTGTTTCTATTGGTTTCATCATTGATAATTTTCCAAACAGTCTTAATTTTATTTTCTGCTGATTTTACCTTGTCTCTACTATGAATGTATATGGTACCTATGGAAAAATACTTATAGCTAACTAACCCCATGGATTCTGCACAAAAATGAGTTTATATCTTTATATTTATTGAAGTACAAGTACATTGAAAGTAATTTCATCTCTGTTGGTGGATGAGCCCAGGCATCATACATTTTTGCCCGTGGTCCTTTAATTTAAATTTGACTGTGTTTTTTATATATCTCTGAAGTTAGGTGAACTGATTTCTCCGTGCAAAAATTGGTGAATACCTTCGGAGATAAATAATGGTTTTATTCTGAGCATTGATAGCGAAATCATCCGTAAAAGCTTCATATTGCGTTATTTTTGACATATAAAAAACTAGTGGTTCCAAACAAAAGCGCAATATTAACATGATAAAAATGTATGAAGCAGCAAATATTTTTTTCACGTTTCAAAAAATAACTAAATGGTTTATTTTCACACTCCCTTATAGAGCCTGTCCAAACTTTTACCATTTAGAATAAAAACATACTGCGGATTTATATTGTCCATTTTTCTTTATCTTAAAATTAGAGAAAAGTCTCATGAGAGGAAGCACAATGGAAAGAGTTGGAGGAGGCTTTTACCAAAAGACACAATAAGGAAGAGAGGAAAGACATTTCATAAACAGTTTTTTAACATGGTTAAGAAGCTGTTTATAAAAAGTCTTTGCTATTACTAAACAAGGTGATTTTATTGCATCTGAACTACTAAATCTTTTTCACTTTCAGATGGCAGTCCACTGCACCATAGGGCTCCTCTTCTTAGGGGGAGGTAGGGCTACGCTAAGCACTACACCTACAGCGGTGGCAGCATTACTAGCTGCCTTCTTCCCCAAGTTCCCCACACACAGCGAAGACAATAGGTAATGATCATCATAATTATGCTGACTGTCAAATGGTCAGCTGGTCCAATAGATATATATGTAATTATTTAACACGACAAGTGGCTCTCTTGAGAAGCTCGTGGCCACGGATATCGAGGGATATGGCATGGGGGCGTGCCACATGTCGCCTGCATATACTCGAACTGACCAAAAGCTTGCGGCGAATTAGTGGTGTGCAGCGTTGACATATTGATATCGATAATAATTGTTAGTTGTTCTTTCAAAATGAACTTTTCCATTATAAAGAATAAATAAAATAAATTAATAAATTACTAACACTAATAATATAAAATAGTATTTTTATTTTGGTAATATATATTTCTATAATAGGCTAATCGAAAAGATTATAAATATGGTATTATTTTTATTCTACTAATCCTTGTTGATTGAAAAATGTTTAAATAAGTAATAATATTTGTGAACCTGTTTTACAAAAACCAATACACTTTATAATTGATAAATATTTACAGCCTATCAGACTCCAATTAAGTCTGCCACTTTGACCCAAATTGGAATTCCCTGTACTATCTTTCTTTCACATATTTTTGACATTGTACCAAAATTGGTAGTCTTTGGTTAACCTTTCGTAGTGTTCATAGGTAGCGATATTACAATAAACATTACAAAATAAGCCCAAAATACACTTCTCTTTTTTGCAGTCGGTTTTCATCGATGTTTTTATCGATGACATATTTTTACCAACTGCTCTTCTCTATTTCAGACTACTATTGCATGTGTGCATTCAGTGCCTGTATCAATACTTTTTAGCTATATGTTTTAAGAAGCTATGCTCAGAAAAGTAAGCACATCCTTTTCATTAGTAGCCAGTCAACAAAGTAAAACAAATATATCTTTTAATTTTCATTCTTATGTTTTGTTGTTGTTTTTAGGAAATAAAGATATAAAAGTTATTTGGAGTTTTTCTAATGACTTGTTACTAGGCTAGAACTACAACTGGTATGGTAAGTAGTTTTTGATCAGAGGGCCCGGGGCGTCGCAAAAATAAGGCAAAAACCAGTAGTTTGGGAAGCCCTGGCAGGCAGATGATGATTTATCGAGCCTGGCCGCACACGCTCCGCTGTCGACCATTCAGCCCATTACTACGATCGACTACGGGCATTTCTTTGCGACATTCTATATCGATTTATAGAACCGGTATTAAGAGGGCGTATTCGATTCGTGACGAAAACTTCATGTTTTTGCGTTTTGCCCAGAGCAATATCGTAATTATGTGAGCAGATTATTTAAAGACAATTTACAGTTTTAGAAAGATTAAGTCTTGATTTAGACAGCTACAGAGTAAAAGTATAATTTTTAATGATGGTTTCTTAAAACGAAGACAATTCTTTAATATCGTTTTGCGAAAATAGACGTCCGAGTTAACTTTCAGGGCGATTACAACCATTACAATATGCCAAAATATTTTGTTTTATGCGTTTTTCCAACAGTATATACCGTCATAAAGACAGCTACAGAGCAAAAATTACGAAAATATTACTATTATGTATTAAAAAACAATGTTGAAAAAGTAGAAAATCGGTTCACTTTGACAATTTTTTTGTTACCAGTATTTGAATAAAAACATAACTGATATATTTATTTTATGAAAGTAAATGTTATGCTTAATATACAGAAAATATTTTTCCGTCCGTTATACGAGCTCATTTAGTTTAGACAATTATTTTAAAAAGCACTGTAAAACATCGCGCGTTGTCGTTTACCGATCAATTTCAATGATTCGTGCTTATTTCGTGCATATTTTATTTTCTGATGCACACAAACAGGCCATTGTATTGTACTAGTGTGTGTCAATGCTGCTACGCCATTCTAGCAATCGTTTAGATTTTGAGTTGCGCTAAATCGAATACGCGCCCTTAAACCTATATTTGTACAGTTCTCTGTTTGTAAAGTCCCGACAGAGCCTATTCAAGGGCGTTGACACTAAAATCATAAACTTGATAACTTACGAGTATATCTGATGAAATTGTTTGTTTTTTACAGGTATCATTTGCAAGCCTTCCGACATCTATACGTATTGGCTGTAGAAGCAAGATTAATATTGCCCAGAGATATCAACACAGAGAAGCTTTGCTACGCACATATACAGGTAACTTTAGATTTATTTAAGAACTAAATGATGCTCGCGACTTCGTCCGCGTGATTGTCGGTTATGCGGGGTTTTAATTTCTTTTTGCGCGGTACTTTATTTTGTTCTAAAATAAAAGTAGCCTAAGTTACTCCTTATAACATCGATACCGACATCCTTAGGGTCATTGCAGAGAGGTATGACTCCTGTTTAGAAATGAAACAAACTGATTTACTAAAACTGATTATATTGGATTGCAATTTTTCATTGAAGTTAAGACATAGATAATGTGATGTGAACGTTTTCGGTCGTTGTTGCGGAGTGGCGGCGCCAGCGCGCACTGACAGCCGTGACAGCTAGTCGCCCCTCGCCTCTCTCCGCCGTCTCGCTCGTCCTAGTGCTACGCGCGTACACTAGTGGTGCGCGCGAACAACTCCACTATCAATATTAGTTTTGTTAGTACAGTAATTAGGTAGAGAATAAAATATTGTAATAGGGTATTACACCCATTTTTGAAAAGTGTCTCAATGAAATTCTTTAGTGCTAATATGCCACCAAAAAAACACAAAAATTTTATTCATTCGTTATGTGCCATAAATCTAAATCTAAATCCACATCTAAATTTTAAATTTTCAAATTTCGCGCGTAGTTTTACGAAAACGCCTCTTAATGGACGCCATATTGCTCAGCGTAAATGACGTCAGTTCGTTTTGTATCAAATGAGCACATATTAAATATGATAATTGTAAATCATTTAAAAATAATTAAAAGTATATTTTGTAATAGGTGGAATTATGAAAAAATTACGTTGTTTACGAAAATAATAAAAGTACAAAGCCTATATTACGCCAATCGGTTGACTGACAGTTGACAATTTTTTGTTTACACAGCCGTATGGCGTAATAACATGGCCGCTACTATTTCACGGTGTTTTATAACAGATTAAAAATAAAAATACTGAAAACTTTGAATTGAATTAAAAAAATTGTTTTGTTATTTTATGAACTAAAACTTACATTTTCCTACTGCTTTATGCCTAAACTGTCTCAATGTCTGTCAACTGTCTAAACACATTTATAGATTTTTTCTCGTATAGAGTAAAATACCCTATTGTAATTTTTACTAACGCTGTGAACTCTGTCTGAATAAAATTATTATTATAAAAAATATTTGCTGTGCCGTGCCGCCGGTACACGCAGGCAGGCTCTTATTGTGTTGTTATTCGATGGTTAAATGGCCAATATAATATTGAACACCTCTGTGTTTATGCTAGGTCATCGACCTGAATAACGTAGTGAAAGAGATGAAGGCTCCCTGCATCATACCAGAACTGAACACGCTGAAAGAGGTGAAGATCAACGACCCTCGCTATTGGCCCATCACCTTCCAGAGGGATCGGAATTGGGATCAGTTGAAGTAAGTGAACTTTCAATTACTTTCTTCTTCCGTTCGTCAACAGTGCTGACGACAAGGTGTTACAGATTGGGAATAATCAGTAACTGAACGAGAATAATTGCAAAAAGGTCCCGTTCGTCAACACGTGAACGAATACTATTTTCTCCGTTATTCAACGGTGTTAACGACAAGGTGTTACTGATCGGGACGAGAATAATTGAAAAAAAAGTCCCGTTTGTCAACACAGTGAACGAATGAAACTATTTTTCCCGTTAGGTAACAGTGTTAACGATAAGGTGTTACTGATCGGGAATAATCGGTAACAAACATCAATTTGACGACACGATTGGCGCAGTGGTTGAGCGATTGTCTGCTGCGCTGCGGGTCGCGGGTTTGATATATTTTGTATGGCCTACAGATAGTTGTTACGGGTCTGGTTGTTTGTGTATGTGAGTTTAAATGTTTGTAAACGCACCCACACACAGGAGAAATTCCTAGTGCGGGGCAACGTTTTTTAAAAATAAAATAAAATAAAAATTCATCCATCCTCACAAACTTTCGCATTTATAACAGTCGTAGGATTGTAGGAAGTAAGATATTAGTCCCGCTATACTACTGCCAAACCAAGAGTTGTCGGATATTATGTTTTATGGTTTGTTATAATTTGCTTATGGGCCTCTAGACCTCGACCTCGTCTAGCAGAAAGCAAAGAATGACCTATTGACCTAAAATAACCATTTATTGATCTATTCCAGACTATTCCTCGAATACTCATGGTGCATAGACATAAAACAACGCGCCGGCTGCCTCTCATACATCGACGACCCACAAGGCTTCCTCACCATACTAGCCCAAACATTAACCCTCGACAAGTCCAACATTTGGTCCAGTA
This sequence comes from Charanyca ferruginea, assembly GCA_947361185.1. NCBI lineage: Eukaryota > Metazoa > Arthropoda > Insecta > Lepidoptera > Noctuidae > Charanyca > Charanyca ferruginea. Next base: position 11,573,272 of record OX376056.1, on the reverse strand, counting down.
ACACAGACAACATTGAACTCTTTACCAACGACGACAAAGTCCGAAACTTCGTAAAACAATACTTGGTCAAAGATATTGGGACCAATGTTTGTGCCGATTGTTTGGTGCTTTCTCAGAAGAAGAAAGGGGTGAAAGATGTGGTGGTAAATAGGCTGTGTCAGTGCAGGAAGTATACGAAAGATGAGAAGGAACATTTGCAGACGATGGGCATGGTGACCTATGAGTGTGTTGTCAAGGATATACTATGTGCCTTGCCGATTTGGACCACGTTCTTAAAGGTAAGATGTTGCTAAATGTTTGTATTTAACAATTTTCAGATCTGTATCTGGTTGTCTATTAATAAAAATTGTTTGAGCCACGATTTTATGGAATGAGCCTACTTTAAGTCTGTTCAACCTCAAGACCAGGTCATTTCTCTCAGACTCATATACACACCATCGACTCGAACACAGTCCATCAATAAGTCCTCAACAACTCCACACTACACACAGTTAAGCGACCTCATTTTTCTCATCATGAATGCAAACCGCACGCATGGAATGTATCCAGATCTGAGTCAATGAGCCGTAACAACTGAATTATAATAATTAAAATCATCAAAAGAACTAAATAAGTTAGAATAATCCGTAGACGTCATTTTTTCATTAAGAGCGCTCATCCTGCCATGGATCCCATACAAACGCTCGTACGTGATTATTAGGCTTTATAAAAAAAATCCTTCAAATATTTTTAAGACACGGGTATCTTGTGGTTAATATTTGTAACGAAAAAAACAATTTTTTGTACAACAAATTCAGTAAACACGTCCGAAAATCACCTGTTTGCACAATTTTTAACTGAACTTTGACTGTTCATAGTGCACTCATACATTGAAAAAGTAAAAAAATAGCTTCATAGAAACCTTGCACATGTAATAGAGATTCTAAATTACAAACATTTTTACCGAAAGGTTATTTAAAAATCACGTATTTCTTGGAACAAGTTTTGTGACATCTCCGCACGCAAATTTTCATGCGATATTATCGCGTTCTCACTCACTTGTTTGTTTTCGAACATTGCGTTGGATGAAACAAGAAGTTTTTCAATCACGCTCGCGTTGAAGTTCGGCCGATGGGGAAGGGCGCTCTTAAATAGGCACATTTACGGATTATTGTAACTTGGAGAGTTATTTTTAAATACAACTAACGAATTTAAACTAATCTGTAACAATATTCACACGGTTGAAATCGCGGGCAAAAGCTAGTTATTGACAATAAAAAAAAAACCTGTTTTCCTGTTTACAGATAATAAAAACAATGAAACCAGACCCCTCGTCGTACCACATCTGGCAAATAAAGCTTTTGCTCTCCCAAATCGAGAACCACAACAGACGTACATTAAACGAAATGAAAGTCGACGGGCAGGAGACTTCGAACGAACCTCTAATTTCAAGTGAATTTACTTTAGCGATCAAACAGAAAGTTTCTAACATATTTGATAGTTGGGAGGCAAGACTAACGCCGTTCTTGAAAAAGTACCTTGGTCTGCCGAGCAGTCGTAGGATCAGTATTTGTGATGACGATGTCAAGAAGATTCTGAGCGGGTTCTTGGTGTATCATGATATTCCGAAAGGTGCTTTGAAGGATTCTGCGGGTAAGGATTTTTTTTTTGTTGGTATTGACAAGTTGATACCAACTGACTTCTTTCTAACTGACCGATTTCTTAACGATTTAAAAATGCCTGTGAATGGTATACTAATACTATACACCCATTAAGCAACCTGGGCGACTATTTTAGCAACATCTTCATTTTCTTTCTTCTCCAATCCAGCTAGCTCCACTTTCTCCTTGTCTTTCTCTTCCAGCTCATTTACACGTACGTTAACTAAGAATGAAAGAAGTATGATTTCAAGAATAAAAAGGTGGTTACAAACGCAGAGCTACGAAGAAACCAAAAATCTTATAAAGTTATCAAGTTAAGCGTAACTTCTTTAGACACAAGTTAACTTGGTACGATGGATGATCCTTCAGACACTACTAACAATCCTAACAATCCTTCCTTACTCTTGCATTACAATTTAACATTTAACTACACTTGCACACTTTCCACTAAAGGCTTCCTCTCTTGTATACTGCGCCACTCTTGACATCGTCTTCTGATGCAACCAATGTTACCTATATGTTGATTTATTGTGAGAATGCTGGTATCCATAGCACAAGTTAAATATTTCTTTGGATACCAGAGATCATACAAAGACTGCTTATAGCACTAATGGTTACATAATTGTAATACGGTATTATTGTATACGCATGGTGTTGTTTGTAAGTGTTTAATTGTCCAACTACTTTTTTGTTCAATAAATAAATTTTAAATCTTATGCATTTGTTAGATTTATACCGATGTAATTAATATATAACAACGTAATTCGTGTTGTAATATAAAGTAATAATTAATTTCTGATTAAATGCAGTAGAAGTATAGTAAATAACATCATTTTAAATAGAATAAAGTGTGTTTAAACTTTGGATAGCAAATAAGTATGAATCACATTTGCTTGTCATCGTTCTTCTCCCATGAATCATACTTGTTTATCGCCGCTTATAAAAGCGAGTGTTCCGACTTCATAAAGACACTTTTGATCGAAACGTTGATCGGTACGGAGCTCTCGAAGAAAATAATAAGATAAGTATAACTATGATGATAACTATGAAAGGCTATGTATATGTATAATTTTAATATTAAATTATATGTACCTAGTTGTTATGACATGAATGAAGTAACCTAAATTTGTAAAATATTACTGATTTTAAAAGAGTGTTCATGGAGTTTCTTGCTCGTTCTTCTCCATAGAAATCTACCCTTTGGAACGAGCAACTAGATTCAACTTTCTGACTGATTCTGACAATTTAAAAGTACCTGTAAAAGGTTGAATTGAAATAAATGATTTTGAGTCTGAAATATTACAATAAAATATGTTTCCTAAACAAAGTATTTTCATTTCACTATTCTGTTCTAAAATAATAATATTCTTTGAGTATATAGGGTGACTGGTAATTAGTGTACGATACTTAAACACGTGATTGTGTTCATGATAACAAACAACTTTCCCGAAGAAAAAATGTTTTTTGTAATGGTTCACTTTTATCACAATAACACAACAGCCGTATGAAATTCACGCGCGCGCACGCTTGTGACCTAAAGTGAACCAGTACAAAAAACATTTTTTCTTTGGGAAAGTTATTTGTTATCATGAACACAGTCACGTGTTTAAGTATCGTACACTAATTACCAGTCACCCTATATAAGTATGTGTATTTCATATAGAGCTACCTAATTGCTTTTTAGTGTTGCCAATTATACCCTTTATTCTGACACATTCATGTTTTCTAGGAATTTGATTTTGGCTTCACCTCATATCTGGTAGGTACTCCAACAGATAGTCGTATTTTTAACCGACTTCAAAAAAAAAGGAGGTTATCAGTTCGACCCGTATGTTTGTATGTATGTATGTTTGTCCGCGATTATCTCCCGTTTGGCTGAACCGATTTTGATGCGGTTTTCAGAAAAGTGTTTGTTATATTCTGGAGAAGGTTTTAGTATACACAAACCGAGAAGACGTTTTCGTTTCTTCCATCTTTCCATCTTTGGAGGACTTTCAATCTCTGTTTTAACTGTGTTGCCGTTCCTTAATGGATTTGGGTGATAATGAGGCACTAAAAAGTGGAAAATAAAAAGTAAGTCGGTGGCTTTGTTCTGTTTGTTGGTTTGTATTGCAACCGCCTTCTGAAACTAGTCATGTGTGTTCTGTGCTTAAGTTATTTATCACTTTTTAGTTTTTTTTGAAGGCGGTTCTGTTTTTTCAAAAAAGTTTTTATTTTCCATCTCCATGTTGTATACAACATCCATTTTTCTGTTCAAAGCAGCAAGACTTAGTGCAATATTAGGTTCCTCAAGACTAGTCGAACCAGGCTCCGAGCCGGGCAGGGAGAGGCAATCCTCACATTTTTCATTTCTAAAGGTAGATCGTGTGACGCACTTTTTATCGAAGACTGCATTACATGATCCTTTACATTTAATGATATCATCTTTCGCGATCGACGCGACTCTATTGCATTTTTTACACTTCACCTTTATTTATATTTAGTTATTAGCAAAATTAACTGTCTGTATTCGGTACTTAGGCGTAATTCCGTTTTTTGCACAACGATACACAGCCATACGCGTAAGCACGCGCGCACTAGACTTTTCAATTATTCTTTTTTGTCCAGGAGACGAAGAGCTATCAGTCCTGCTCGCCCTGGAGGGAGCGTCCGCAGACGCGACGCGAGTGGTGTGCGAACTGATGAGGTGATCCCGCGAACTAGCGCGCGCGCACGTCACGCGCTCGCACTGTCACGGACACTGCGTCACTGACTGGAGCGAACCAGACCTGTGACCACTGAGCTGTGTCCAATGAGCTGTGACAACTGAACCGTGACCACTGAGCTGGGACCACTAAGCTGGGACCACTGAGCTGGGACCACTAAGCTGGGACCACTGAGCTGGGACCACTAAGCTGGGACCACTGAGCTGGGACCACTGAACTGGGACCACTGACCTGTGCTAGCGGTACCACTCACATTGTAGTCATGGGACTTATAAACATTGATATAAAGTTTGAATTGGAATGATTGAAAAACGTCTGTTTAATGCAAAAACTATACAAATAAGACTCACTTTAAATGTAGTGTGAGTATTCATTGAACTTTGCGTTGACATACAAAAAGTGGTATTATAATTATCTGGTGTGTTTCACGTTTATATTGTAAAGAACCTTACAGCTGGTGAATAATTAAGATTTTATTACATCGTTAATTAATGAATTAACAAAAATTGTTAAAGAACAACAATTGGCGCGGTTTTGCTAAGGTATTATTCTTGTAGAGGTTGAAATTAAGTTCTGGTAAGGCCGTGTGGCCCACAATGATGGCCCCCAAACATGTTGGATTTTCCCGTGCTGGCTGATTTCACCTGTAATACTTCTATTTTAGCCTTTCTGTCAAATATTGTGCCTGGTTCTTGTATAGAACTGGGATTGAGTGTGTGAAAATGTCCCCACATATTATTATTGAGGTACTGGAAAAAACTTGCCCACAAGCGGTAAATGAACCAACGTGTTGTTGAATTTTTCCATGTTGGCAACCGATGCACTATTAAGTCTATATGGTTTGTCATTAATGCTGTAGTGGAAAAAGTTATGAATTATCTCATAAAATCATATATTAATTGATGCTAATGTTTACATAAAACCTTATTTACATTAAGTCGCTGTAATAGCATTTACACTATTTGACCATCAAATAATTTACCTATGTAGTAAAAGTAAAATGTGTAAATAATGGTATTTCTCTACGATCTGTAACTTTTAACAAAAAGGAAGTGTTATATTTTATAAAATAAGTATTTCTGGCTATGGTTATGTATAAGAGCAATGTGATATTATATTGTATTATTGCACTTTCAAATAAACTGCACAATATTTTTTTAAACATGTTGTTTTTTATTTTTCAACACGTAATGCATTTTTCTTCTTTTCGATTCGAAAAGAAGAAGAACACTTAATGCAGTGTATTACGCACACTTGCTTTTTAGGGTTCCGTACCCAAAGGGTAAAAACTGGACCCTATTAAGACTCCACTCGTCTGGCTGCCTGTCACCAGGCTGTATCTCATGAACCGTGATAGCTAGACAGTTGAAATTTTCACAGATGATGTACCTATTTCTGTTGCCACTATAACAACAAATACTAAAACCAGAATTCAATAAATATTTAAGGGGGCATATTTAAATAACGGCAAAAGGTCACATTTATTGTATGGGAATACAACAAACGTGACCTTTTGCCGTTTTTTGCTGGATGTCTAATGTTGTATAGAATAGATAATGGTACGGAACCCTCCTTGCACGAGTCCGACTCGCATTTGGCCAGTTTTTATGTTGTACTATAGTCTACAAGACAAGTGCGGTTATGGTTTATTACTTAAATATCTGCAAAGGGTTTTGCGAAAATATTTTTTGAATTAATAAACTACGTAATTAACCCATTCAGCCAAGGTTCAGGTTGATTCTATCTGCTTCGCGGTCGAGAACAGTGAAAGTGTAAAAGATTTCAGTAAATATACCTACATATAGTTCTAGCTACTTTCTTGATTACTTTATTTTGGAATTGGCAAATACTCGATACGGAGACAATTTAGGAAGAGTGGTGATCTTAGACAGCCAGCATTCAGTCAATATTATAAAATCAAACTGTATGTCGAGACGATTTAGCAATATTTGAAACTCATCGAAATTGTGGTTTAGACTTCTTATATTTTGGGTTAATATTTTGTAAGTGTTAGATTTGTCGAGTATGATTTTGCAGTCCTCCGGAAAATTTGCATTTATTGCCCTACCAACCATTACAGAATTTTCAATTTCCTTTGATATAGATAATATGTCATCCATATTGTTTTAGTAACAAATAAAAATTAAGAATATTGGGTTGGTTGGTAGCGTCACGCAAAAAATCCGGATCATTGCATTTATATTCGACAAGTATTTTGGAGAAGTTTAGTGATAGTTGTAAATGTGTTGCTGTGTTTGTGAGATTGGTAGGTGGGTTTGTGTTTGGTGTGAAAGTAAGGTATGAGTAGTCTAAATTTGTATGCGTACAGATGGGTAAGAACACTGGAAATAACAAATGTATGAAACCTAAACTAACTAAATGAGAACAAGAATATGTTTTACATGTAAAATAATTACACCGGAAAAACAAAAATATTATTAATAAGAAGGTGGTTACTAGTCATATTTCCATGGTTCTAGAGTTCATATTATCTATTATACCTTGGATTTGTTCCTCTGACTTGATCAAAATGGTTGGTTGCCCTTCACTTTTCTTAACAAATATTCTACCATTTGACACCCAGCAGAACTTGTAGTTATGGTTCTTTTTAAATTCTCTTGAAAGAAAAAACAGTTTCCTAGCAGTGGGTGTCAAAGATTCCGAGATATAGATAGGTTTTTTGTCTCCAGCTATTTGTAAAACCTTAGTATTAAATTTGTCGTTTCCATTGTTCTTATTATAAGATTTTATAGCGGTTAATGTTGCTGACCGTTTTTGTATGGATTGGTATTCGACAATTACAAGTGAGTTTTGGCCTGATTTTCGTCGATACACCTGTCGAATCTGATCTGGTAGAATAGGAATAGCCAAAGTGTCATGCAACTTTGTAACAACTTCCACTAGATTTTCATTTTCAGTAGCTGGTAGATTTCTAATTTCAATGACACTTTCTAGCTGTTTCCTTTGCAAAACTTCCAATTGTTCTTCAAGGTAACCAATTTTATTATGTGCAGCTTGGTTTTCTAGCATCATGCCTTCGTATTTATGCCTCAATTCTTTATAAGCAGCCGTGGTCTCCTCAAAAGTTTTCCGTAGTAGCAAGTTTGACTTATTACACTCTTCGTTTTTATTGGTTAAGTCTTTGATAGACTCATTTAAATGCGAAAACTTCACTTCTTGATCTTTTTTCAGACTTTCAAACATTTTTTGAATATCGGAGCGCAGTTGGGAGATGTCCTCAGAGTCTGGGTTAGCTTTTCGTTTCCTTGATGAAACAAATTCCAATTCATCTGTACGTGAAAGTTCTGGTTGAGATCCGAAAATTTCCTTTGGAGGTGACCGCAACATAGCTTCTCATAGAAGTGACGCGTAGTGATTATGCGTTTTAGATCACTTTTAACTTAATTTACTCCAATATAAGGTTGCTAATTATATAAATAAAACAAAAATATTTAATTAAAGAACAAATGAGCGAGAGATACGTTTAGTTACGTTGCGTGCCGAGGGCAAAGAGGACCTCCGTTACATTACCCACAAGTCCGTCCAATCAAAATAACACTAATGCATCATTAGGTCGTAAATTAATAGAATGTTACAATTGCGGCGGTAACCACAAACGAATTCAGTGTACAGTTAAATGTGAGTTTTGCGGTAAAAGAAAGAATGCGAAGGTAGAAAAAAAATAATTCCACCACTGATAAACATGAAACAAAATTCGTGCAACAGACGAATACCAAAGATAAATTTTGTAAGAGAATAAGTATTTGCGGTCTGTCACACGAAGCTTTTATAGATACAGGCAGTAGTTATTCGATAATAAAGTCTGATTTTGCTAAGAAACATAATTTTGAGATCACGGAACTACCCTCCCCTGTGATGTTGCAAGGGTTTTCGAAGGATAGTGTTAAGACAGTGAGAAAGAAGGTTCAAGTAAATATCAAATTAGATTCGGCTTGCATTAATGATATAGAAATGTATGTTCTTGACGAATTATCTGGTTGCGACTTGTTGATTGGTCGTAACATAACAGAAAGATCTGACTTGATGTATACTCGAATAGGCGATACACTGACATTTCAAAATGTCACTGATCCAGAGAAAATTTGTAATATGGTAGACGAATCACTTCTAAACGTGGATACTGGTTCACATAGTAACGAACTAATGTTACTATTAAATAAATATAGGTAATGCATAGCCTCAAATATAAAACAATTAGGTAAGCTAGAAGGTCATGAGATGGTTATTAATGTAAGTGATGACAAACCAGTTCAATTTAGGCCTTATAGAACGTGTAATTCAGACAGAATTATTATCAGGGAGATGGTAAATGAACTATTAGAACGGTATCATACAAGAGAGTAAATCGGCATACGCTAGTCCGGTTTTACTTGTTAATAAAAAGAACGGTGAGAGAAGGTTGTGTATTGTCTACAGAGCTTTAAATAAATTAACCATAAAAGATAAATACCCAATGCCACGGATAGAGGATTTAATTGACAGACTTCAAGGTTGCACATTTTTCTCTTGTTTTGATTTAAAAAGTGGGTATTACCAAATTAAAATGTCCCAGGCATCTATCCATAAGACAGCTTTCATAACGGAAGATGGGCATTATGAATTTTTGCGAATGCCGTTTGGTTTGGCCAATGCCCCTTCGTATTTCCAACAAATGATGGATAAAGTAATAGGTAACATGAGATTTGGTAATATTATTAATTACCTTGACGATACTTTGCTTATAAGTAAAACGGCAGGAGATAACTTAATTCTTTTTGAAAAGGTACTCCGCATTTTTAAGGAAAACGGTCTTACAATTAATTTAAAGAAATGCCACTTTCTCAAAAGAGAAATAGAGTTTTTGGGGTACCGAGTAAATTTCGAAGGTCTCAAACCTAGCGAAAATAAAGCAAAAGCTGTAAAAGAATTTCCTACCCCCAACACCCAACGAGATATTCGTTTGACGTTATTTGTAGAGAAGGTAGTCGGATGCAGCATATTGACGCTCTGAGCAGGAATCCATTGGATTCTGGAGAAAAATCGGAGTCTGAGGTAGTTATGTCCATAACCGAAGCCGACTGGTTGCTGTCTGTCCAGTTGCAAGACCCTCATATAGAAAACATTCAAGAAATATTAGCATTAGGTTAAGTTTACAAAAACAAAGAAATATTTGATAAATACGAACTTCTAGGTAACAAAGTGTACCGACGTACTAGTCAAGGACGTCGTTGGGTCGTGCCTAAAAAGTGTATATGGCAAATAATTAAATACAACCACGATGACCTTGGTCATTTTTCAGTTGACAAGACGGTAGAAAGAATATCATGCAGGTATAGGTTTACACGCTTACGACATATAGAAAAAAAATATATTAAAAACTGTTTGTACTGTCTACTATAAAAGTAAGGGCGGGCCAAAGGAAGGTGATCTAGTACCTACTCGTAAAAATCCAAAGTCAGACTAACGATGGGCGAAGTAAGAAGCTACACACCAACATTCAAGGGTCCGTTTCAAATAAAGAAACACTTAGGGCAAGAAAGGTATCAAATAAAAGATATGAGAGAAAGTGACAGGTCAATAAAAAATTATAAGGAGTGGCCGCTGCGTAGAATATCAAATCATGGATCAAAATCGATAATTGGTCTATAGAGTAGAACGCGTGTTGGCAAGGTAATTAAATTATTCAGACATTTGTTTACAGATACTTCTAATTATTTTGTAAACTTAATGTGAAACAAGGTAAAATATAAACGTGTATGTGTGCTGATTTGCCTGAAATTCGAACAGTGTTCACTATCCAGGGTAGAAGTAGTGTGCTGAAGTAGTTACTGCCTAAGACTAAAGGAGTAAACTGGAACAGGCACTACTTCGGACTAAAGGAGTGAACAGCTCGTTTAAAGGTTTTGTCTAAGCCTAAAGACAATAAGCTGTGAGTTGGGTAAATCAGTACATAAGAAAACGGTGGACTCGCAAAGTTTCCTAAGCCTAAAGGAGACTTTGATAAAGTTCACTGATTAAAGGCAACACAAGTCAGTTTCTAGAATACTTTCTAATACTTGTGGGTTATTTCTAGATGTATTGACTCCGGTGTGCAAAGAGCGTTATTGGTTGGAGCGTGCCTGAGGACATGCACGATGCAGGAGGGCCGTGTTGGCAACACCGAGTGAAGCTACTGAGAGCGGCGGTGAGGGAGGAGGGACCGAGGTGACGCCGGTAGAAACGGCGTGATGATCGGCCCTTTCCAGCGACCGACCTCGACGTGGACGCTTGTGCTGAGCTTACCTTTGCTTAATTTTGTTACCTACTGATTTATTTTAAAGTGAATTATTGATTTAATAAGTTGATTGTCTATCAAATCGACGTCGAGCTCAGCGACTGTTTTTGCCCAGCGAATATCGTTTTTCATCAAATTAAATACCAAGTTTGTTTTGCTTTAAGAGCCTTAAATAGTAGAAAACCTGCAATCACCTAACATGATCAAGTGTGTTCACAGCAACTACTTACCCATTGTGAAGTAAAGTGATCAAGTGATGGACTTGATCACTGCGTTAGTACACATCAACTACCGGTCAGTGGGTCGTCTTATGGGCTGCTTACTCATTGTGAAGTAGTGATAAAGTGTGTTCACAGCAACTACTTACCCATTGTGAAGTAAAGTGATCAAGTGATGGACTTGATCACTGCGTTAGTACACATCAACTACCGGTCAGTGGGTCGTGTTATGGGCTGCTTACTCATTGTGAAGTAGTGATCAAGTGTGTTCACAGCAACTACTTACCCATTGTGAAGTAAAGTGATCAAGTGATGGACTTGATCACTGCGTTAGTACACATCAACTACCGGTCAGTGGGTCGTGTTATGGGCTGCTTACTCATTGTGAAGTAGTGATCAAGTGTGTTCACAGCAACTACTTACCCATTGTGAAGTAAAGTGATCAAGTGATGGACTTGATCACTGCGTTAGTACACATCAACTACCGGTCAGTGGGTCGTCTTATGGGCTGCTTACTCATTGTGAAGTAGTGATCAAGTGTGTTCACAGCAACTACTTACCCATTGTGAAGTAAAGTGATCAAGTGATGGACTTGATCACTGCGTTAGTACACATCAACTACCGGTCAGTGGGTCGTCTTATGGGCTGCTTACTCATTGTGAAGTAGTGATCAAGTGTGTTCACAGCAACTACTTACGTACTTACCCATTGTAAGGTAAAGTGATCAAGTGATGGACTTGATCACTGCGTTAGTACACATCAACTACCGGTCAGTGGGTCGCCTTATGGGCTGCTTACTCATTGTGAAGTAGTGATCAAGTGTGTTCACAGCAACTACTTACCCATTGTGAAGTAAAGTGATCAAGTGATGGACTTGATCACTGCGTTAGTACACATCAACTACCGGTCAGTGGGTCGTCTTATGGGCTACTTACTAATTGTGAAGTAGTGATCAAGTGTGTTCACAGCAACTACTTACCCATTGTGAAGTAAAGTGATCAAGTGATGGACTTGATCACTGCGTTAGTACACATCAACTACCGGTCAGTGGGTCGTCTTATGGGCTGCTTACTCATTGTGAAGTAGTGATCAAGTGTGTTCACAGCAACTACTTACGTACTTACCCATTGTAAGGTAAAGTGATCAAGTGATGGACTTGATCACTGCGTTAGTACACATCAACTACCTGCTTACTCATTGTGAAGTAAAGTGATCATCAGTGTGTTCACAGCAACTACTTACCCATTGTGACGTAAAGTGATCAAGTGATGGACTTGATCACTGCGTTAGCACACATCAACTACCGGTCAGTGGGTCGTCTTATGGGCTGCTTACTCATTGTGAAGTAGTGATCAAGTGTGTTCACAGCAACTACTTACCCATTGTGAAGTAAAGTGATCAGGTGATGGACTTGATCACTGCGTTAGTACACATCAACTACCGGTCAGTGGGTCGTCTTATGGGCTGCTTACTCATTGTGAAGTAAAGTGATCAACTGTGTCCACAGAAACTACTTACCCATTGTGAAGTAAAGTGATCAAGTGGTGTATTTGCTCACTGTGTTAGTCAGTGTCCACAGCAACTACCTGCTTCATATAGTTAGTAGGTATAAAAATAAGAATTTAAAAAAGTTAATAACAAAAAATAAAATTTACTTTATTATCACATAAGTACCTATTACTGCGATCGCCAACATGCATCGGCCAAGCATGGCGATCACGGCTAAACCCCCCTCCCCCCATGGGGGAGACCTATACCCATCAGTGGGCGTCTAAGAGTTAACATGATGGTGATGATATCACAACCATGGTCTTCTTTTTCTTTTCGAATCGATGGCTTTCCTTTTTGTTAGACTATTTGGGCCCAGTAGGTAGCCACATTTATCGCAGCATTAGTGGCGTTTTTAATGTCCTATAAGGTGCAGGTGAAGTGGCAGTTTGGGCACTGTAGTAAGTGGGCCATTGTCTGGTCAAGATCACCGCCCTCACACTGGGTGTCGGTTGTTTTATAAATATGGTTCTAATATTTACCAGCGCTCCCAAGACTCGAGGCACCCGGGGTGGACCTGTCCATGTTCTTCGATCACACGGACGCCCACTCTCGCATCGTGGGCGGCACCCAGGCGGCTGCAGGCAGTCACCCTCACATGGTGGTCCTGACCGTCGGTGACTTGATCAAAAGTTTACTCTGCGGTGGTTCTCTGATCACCCAACGGACTATTTTGACTGCTGCGCATTGTACTAACGCTTTGTTTAGACGGCGGGATCTTATAAAGTAAGAACATTATTTTAAGTTATAATATGCATAAGCGTCACATATACTTTGTCGTACCGCAAGTATTTTGGGTCATCTAGAAGTAAAGCTTCGTTAACGCTGCGTTGTACTAGGTACTCTATATCTTGCAATGTATGGGATCATACGAACAGTTTTTCAACGACTTCTAAAAAAGAAGGAGGTTCTCAATTCGACACGTACTTATACTATATTTTTTTTATGTTTGACCACTCATAACTTTTTTCAGTGTAGTCCGATTTCGAGGATTGTTTTTTTTAATTGATTATGTATGTAGGTACCTCAAAGTTGGTCTCATATAAAGAAAATTAATGAAGGGATGACTGAATTTTTTTGGTATTTCCGTTTTGTTATGAATTTGTATGATAACTAAAAAAAACTTTTACAAGAAAGAACCGCCTTCAAAAAGTAAAAATTAGTTTAAATTCGCAACTCGGCGATTTTGGTTTTGTTTGTGGTTTTGTATGGCCACCGACAGTGACTTTACGGTATTTATTCATAAACATACGAACTGCAGTAGACCCGACATTATACTGTAAAATATCGTAAAGTATCGTGTGAAAATGACCTTACGAGTCGAAGAGTTGTCTATTCATTACGAATTTTGACCATATAATCCTGTAAGTATTCCGAAAATCGTGTTCACATTCCTTCTCAGCTCTCTGCGGGCAACAGTCGGAACCAACCGCTGGAACAGTGGTGGCACCTCCTACAGTATATTTCGCAACGTGACACACCCGCACTATGCCGACTCCATTATCAAGAACGACATCGCTGTCCTCATCACGTCCTCCAACGTTGCCCTCAACAACCTCGTGAGGACCGTGCCCATTACATACTCCTTCATCAGGGAGGGTGTTCGCGGCAGAGTAGCCGGGTGGGGCAGGACCAGTGTGAGTCAGTAAAACTTAACTTCTTCTGCCTAGCTTTTTCCAACTATGGGATCGGCTTATACATTGAGCGACTTACCTATATATGGTAAGGGTTAACCCATTTACGGCGAGCAAAAAATATTGGAGGTCAAGCATCCGCTAGTAATATAAGTACCTTTGCGGCAAAGGCGTCGTTAAGGGTGGGCGGGACAACAGTTGCGAGAGTAACCTAGAGATTTCATATGACTGTATTTAGAAATTATACTTTTCCTTTCGTCCATATTATATCAACTTGCCCCTAAGGCCATCAGCTAGCGACGCTCTTGCTAATCAGTGCGGTATCATCGACACTCAACGAGTTTAATGTGTAGTAATAAGAAGAAGTCCCTAGACCGGCCAGGCCCAAGACACCTGCCAAGCCCAAAACGCCTGCCAAGCCCAAGACGCCTACCAAGCCCAAGACACCTGCCAAGCCCAAAACGCCTGCCAAGCCCAAGACACCTACCAAGCCCAAGACGCCTGAGCGTGGGGATTATGGCAAACCCCTCTATTGTGGCCGGGGCCTTTGTTCAACAGTGGACGTCTTCCGGCTGATGATAATGATGAATAAAAATTTAAGAAAGAACTGGGCACTTCGATTGCTCCCAGTTCAAAACTCTTTCTTCTTACTTCTGAATGAACGATTTGACGACCACAATACGTTAACGAAAATGGGTATGTGATATCAATTCATGCTTAAACTTTCTTCGTGTTCTTCCGCGATATTATTATATTTTTTGCTGCAGACATTTTTATTTCAGCCTTGGAACTTTTATTCTAATGTCCCAATTTCAGTTTAAGAGTGTGCTCTCTGCTACTCTCCTAGAGCTGTCTCCCACCACCCTAGAAGGTAACGACTGTGTGCATCGCGTGCATCGTGCCTCCGTTGACTTTAACGCACCTTGCTTTACCAAGTCTCGAGGTCTGCACCTTCCATGCCGCTGGATTTGGTACTTGTAACGTGAGTACTAGTCTAGGAAACTAGCGGCCCACCCCGGCTTTACACGGGTTGCAGAGCACAACCATCTGCATAACTACCAGTCGCCATGATTTCAATTTTCGCAAAACTAATACTAAACTTTCATGAATCACTCCGTCTATTGGTAAAAATAAAAACCGCATGGAAATCCGTTCAGTAGCTTTTGAGACTATCGCGAACGGATTGACACAGATAGACAGACGCGGTAGGGAACTTTGTTTTAATATGTAGTGACTATGACCATTTGGATTTTATACTTCACTGACTGACGGAGAACGCCCAACTAAAAGCAGGAACTATTAAAGATGAACAGAAATGCGGAAAAAATAGATCAATCTTTTTCCGATGTATATGGTATTAAACCATTTATTATAGACCAGGCCTCTATCAAGCCGGTCTATGTGGTTGAAGATTGAACGTGGAGAAGGAACTAGTTAAAGCATTTATTTCAATTAAACCAGTTACATATGGGCACTTTTAAATTGTCAAGGAGGCAGTTAATCATTAAACGAAACATGAGTTTTACACATTATAAACTGAGAAAAACGGATTAACTCACTGTGAATGTAGCCGGGTTCCGACTAGTTTCGATGGCATACTGCCACCTTTTCACACCTGCGGGTCCACAAGAACGCGACGTGTGGCGTGTCATCCCATCCTGTGGAGCTCCTTGAAAATGGTGGTCGTGTGCCATCGAAACTAGTCGGACGAACCCGGCTACATTCACAGTGAGTTATTCCGTTTTTCTCAGTTTTTAAGGAGGTAGTTCGTTAGTTAGTCAGAAAAGTTGAAGCTATTATATATAAGCTCGTTCCAATACGCAGGTAGTGGGTCTATGAGGGTCTATGTAGAAGAATGAGCACTAACTTTACATACACTGTTCAATCTTTTTCAATTACCCATTTTCTTCCGTTCCTTTGCTCTGTATTTTTATCTCAACTTCCCCTATTCGTCGAAGTGCAAAAAAAAACTATGTGTTTTATATCACGATGCTCCCAAAAAGTTTTTACATAATCCTGGAAAATGGAAACAAGGAAGCATTTTCCATATTTTTGATCTGATTCTCTATTCTCTTCTTCCAGGGAGACTCTGGCAGCGCTCTGACCCGTGCCGACGATGGTGAGCAGTTCGGTATCGTCTCGTGGGGGTTCCCCTGCGCCCGGGGAGCCCCCGACATATTCGTCAGGCTCAGCGCTTACCAGGTCTGGTTGCAAACCAACATTGTTTGAAGCATTTATAAGATGAACGAAATGAAATGATCTGAGATGCCTTGATTCTGAATTTGGGTTTTTTCTGAATGAGTTGTAATGTCTGCTGTATGTTAATAATAATACATGTCTATGGAAAGGTTTGTTTTTTTGTGTCCTAAGGATTTCGGTTACACATGCACACACACACCCACACACATATACACACCCACACACGGACTTAATGCCTTAGGCATTCTCTACCAGTCAACCAAGGGTGGTGAAGAGATAACATGGCAGGCGCATAGGAAAATATCTAAAATAGTTAAACTATACTGGGTGTAATGGAAAGGGGGTATACATCCGAAGGGAGGTCAATGTACTCGTAAAACTGAATTCAAATTTTCTATGAAGAGACCAACAATTTTTTTTTGAATTTAGATTTTTTTTATGTTGAATGTTATTCCGTTTTACGAGTACATTGACCTCCCTTCGGATGTATACCCCCTTTCCGTTACACCCTGTATATACACACCCACACACACACATGCACATTCACACACATTATTTTAGGATATTATATCATCTTAGACCGCTTCATCGCTTCCCATCAGGTGAGATAGTGGTCAAACGTATGCCAATCAATAGATAAAAAAAAAAAGAACTCTGTTTTCTCAGAAAAAAACTGAGAAAGTCTTAGTCAGTTCAAGTCTTATCTAGTTCAATTTTAGATTTTACTTATAATTTCTAGTAAATGCTATTTTCTTTTTAAACGCTCCCAACCCTCGAAACACCCGAAGATGATAAGCGTCCACCTTGTATTGGGTGAGTATAAGGAGAACCTACGTTTTGCTTTTTCGTAGGGAAGTTCGCCTGGATACCCTCCGCTTGGGGAGAACGGAGGGTTAATTACGTCGGGACTTTTGCCAACAAAAACCCTACGGTCCCTCCTGATACCATGAGTCGGGGGTCTGGTATTCGCTTGATGCACGATCCGCGCTCCCCGACTGGTATTGGATCATCTTAAACGGGTCCCTTGACCATGTGTGGCCTGTTCCACATATTGCACTGGAGACTGGAGAGGCGCGCATGGAACAACGCCGTCTCGGGACTATGCCCGGTCGAGCGACGAACTGGCTCACGTTCGCTGCCCACAGGTCCCCGAGTATAACCAACCAACTTACTACCCTTCATCTGTACAAAAGCCTGAAGGAGGCCGGCGTCAATTGTTTTACTATTGTGTCTGCTAATTAGTCAGTTGAGCTGATAAGCACCTATTGAATTCAATACAAACCATCATCTGCCTAGCCTGTTTCCAACTTTGTTAGGGTCGGCTTTCAGTCTAACCAAATGCAGCTGAATAACTGTGTGTTACATGAAGGGATTGCCTATCTGACCTCAACCCAGTAACTGGGCAACACGATATCTCCTTGGTAAGACTCGTTGTCAGATTTTCTGGCTTCTGACTACCTATTTATAACGACTGCCATAGATTCACGAATGACAGCCGGGATCAACGGCTTTTACGTGCTTTCCGTGGCACTGAGGGGTTTGGTATGAAATTGATGGTTGCCCATCCACGAACCAACCGCGGCAAGCGCAGCTTAACCATCGAAACCGATCAATCCGTACGACTTTTACAATAGCCACGAGCTTCTCCATGAATTGAATTGAATTCAATACAAACGTGATTCATTAAAATGATAAAATTTATCCAAAAAAATAAGGCAAATAACATCTATTAAGATAATTTATGATAACGTTAGATAATTAAAATGTTTAAGATATTATCAATCTTTATCCATAACTTAGGTTTTCCCAATCACATCACAAGTGAAGGAAGATAGGATTAAAGCCACCTAAGGAATTAGGACACAAGATTGTTTTACGGTTAAAAGACGCTATAGTATTATAGAACGGCCGCAAATTCTCCTGACAATATAGGATGCTGTCGTCTTTGGTAAGCCGGTGTCTGTTCGGGTAATGAACTCCCTTATGGTTAACCCATAATCTGCCTAGCCTTTGCCCAACTATGTTGGGGTCGTCTTCCAGTCTAACCGGATGCAGCTGAATACCAGTGTTTTACATGGAGCGACTGCCTGTCTAACCTCCACAATTCAGTTACTGGGTAACATTACCCCTTAGTAAGACTGGTTGTCAGACTTCTGGTTTCTGACTACCCATAACGATTGCCAAAGATCTCTGAATGACAGCTGGGAACAACGGCTTAAACAGTTTTATGTTCTACACCTTTACATTTGTTAATTTCCGTGACAAAATCTTTTCTTCACAGATCTCTGCGAGCGACATTCAGGACCGTGTTACCCTAAACACGATACCCTTGGTGATTGCTCACTCGCGCGCCAGTTATTGTGGTCTTACAGAAGATACAGGCCTATCATCACTGGATAATAACCAATTTGATTCAATATGACAAAAAATATTATTTGTTTATTATCTAAGACATGTTGCATTATCAGTTGTGATAAAATCGGTTTTCCCAATTGCGTAGGCACAAGTTATTATGAGCGAAGACTATGAATCTTTTTTTCCGGAAAGATTTTGACCAAGGAAAAAGTAAGGCCGCAACTGGTCAAATGAACGGTGTGGCTTGTCAAGTAGGCCTAAAGGGCCCTTATATGATTTGGGCATAATGACCTCATTTTGACAAAATAATCTGAGAATAGGTAATTAGGTAAAGTAGGGAAATAGGTAATTCTCGCAAGCAAGGGTAGTTTTGATAAGTAGGTATCTTATATCTCCCCCATTTACGAAAAACAGTTTTTAAGGCACTAATTATGGCTGTTTTGTAACGACTCGCATTTCCGAAATCGTTTACTGGTTTGTACCAGCTTCCCAAACAATTCGTCGCTTCCAAAATAGTTTCAAATAAAAAACTTCTTTTTTTTATGCGAGAAACTCACTACTCGCTACCCAGCCCATATAGCGCTTTTTAGTAGCCGTGTCGAAACAATTCGACACTGTCGTGTCGACACCATTTTGTTCCAGTAACACTTTTTGGTCGGTGGGTCGACTTAGATCCGTCGCTACTACAAAAAATGGGGAACAGTCGACACAGTAACATTTGGCTTTAAAGTTACGTTACTGTGTGGTAACATTGTTCTTAGTTTGCAACCACTTCTCAGAAATCATTCGTTTGTTCATTCGTTCGTTAGCTGTTTGTTCTGCGAGGCGAAGTTTCAAAATGAAAAACAAATAATATGAAAACATTCTAGCAGCCATTACTGTTTTGTCAACGTAAGTTTTTATTTCTATATTAATTTGGTTTTTATTGTTTAAATATAAATGGGGAAAGAATTTAATTGTGTAATTTGTTCAAATAGTTTGAAATTTATTAATGCGCCACCAAAAAATTGTAATTTAACCTTAGATTTAGCTTTTGCTCTGGGAATGTAAACTTTACATTCCCAGAGCAAAAGCTTCCAAGCATTTTTATACTAGTAATTTTTATAGTTAGTATTAACTAACTATATATAATAGAACAAAAAATGAGCCGTAACATTGGTAAATAATTAAAAAAAATATTTTTATTGAAATAAATTATTCTAGTCATAACTGGTCAGGAAGTTACTAGATTGTGTCGACATATGTCGACGTGAAACGAAAAGTAGTCACAAAGTTACCGAATTAACAAAATGGTTTTTTGTTTCCAGCGATTCTCAAACGTTCGGACCCGGAGGCCATATAAAATATCAAAATGTTTTCTATAGTACTAACTAAAGATGATACGTCCCACCTTATATCGGTTGTGCCTAGTAGGTAGATGCATCAACAAAGTCTAACTCTATCCTGTTTTGGCCAAGGACGAGAAAACACAGCGACTTTGAACTGAAATGAAAATAGGTGTGCCTTCGAAGAACTGGAGAAAATTAAAATGTGTCATAAAACTAAAAGGCTAACGCTGAAGGACTAAACTACTTACTAGTTACTTCAAAGAAAGAAATTACATTTGTTTTTTATATTCCTTCCAACGATTTTTGCTTTCCTGATCAAAAGTTGTGAATTTCATTTCTGCGATATTATTATCGGTAGTTAAAAACCATTTATCTTTAATGTATTTTAACAGCTGGTAATTTTTAGTAAGAATTACCAGCTGTAAAAATGAGTGAGGATTTCTCTCTAATTTTTACAGTAGTAAATACTTTTTCACCCGTATTCAACCAACTTTCGTATTTAACTGCAATCATTTGATCACTTGTCGAAACAGTTTGAGAAACGGTATCTAATGATGATATTTTAATTCACATTTAGCAATATATTGTTTAGTAACAATGATGTAACACCTCGTGTAAATATAAATTCTAAGTTATTATTCTAGTAACATGGTGACCACACTGCTACTACACATTTTTACTCGATTGTACGCATGTTACAAACTGAACACTAAGTGTTTAAAAAAAATTGTGTGCGAACTAATACCACACATAGAGACCAAACCCCACACAGTCACCATGTTTCGTAGCAGTTACGAAACTGCGACAACTTGTTACTGCTTTGAAGATTCTGTGACCGAAAAGTGCTGTATTCGCCGAGGACGTTAGGAACTGCGAATTGATCAAAATTTAACATGACCCGCCCTACCTGCCTGGTAATCAAACTTAGAACCTCAAACTCAGCAATTGCGGCAACCAGTCCAACGAGACTGTCACCTCACACTATCAGTGATAACTGATAAGACTTCGATGACGGCACTATTGCGTACTGCCTATTTTGAACTTCTTATCAAAGGTAATCAATCTGCTACTAACGATTATGTCTTTCATTATTGTTATAAATATGAGCATGTGTTGTAAAACTATCAATCTGTCTTCGGGTGTTATTAAATATGGACATCAAAACCGGACTTCTGGTATTTACGTTCCTGGTTGGGTGTTTTGGTGAGTTGGAATTACATTATTCTTTCGTTTCAAATTATTTTGTTAACACATAATTATAACTTCCAGTCTTACCAATGAGTATCGTGTTACCCAGCTATGCTTAACGCGGTTAGTCCGTGACTGGGTGACAATCCATTTCATTCCAATACCATTATAAGTCGAATATAGTGAGTTTAGATTAATTTTACCACCTCATTGTATACCTATATTCTGGCCAATAAACAATTTCAATTTCAATTTCATTCCGCGCCTCGGAAAGTACGATAAACGGTAGTTCTCAGAAGCTGTCATTCATAGACCTTTGACATTCTTACCAAGATGTATCGTGTTACCCAATAACTGGGTTGTGGAGGACAGATAGGAAAGCGCTTCATGTAAACACACTGGTATTCAGCTGTGTAAGTGTGTGTGGAAGTGGCCCCAACTTAGTTGGGAAAAGGCTAGGAAGAAACGGTGGCGTATGTACTCCTTGAGTGCACTGGCGTCACCCAGATCCGCAGCAGGGAAACCCTTGGAACACCCAACTCCCTTGCGGACGCCCTGAGAAGACTGGGAAGACAGATCTGCTTCTGGAGGGAGGTGGGGTGGTTGGAGTAACGGCCGCCATGGCTCACGTACAATGGTCCATTTTTAAAGGACTAAGTGCGGAAACCAAACCCCCCTAACATAGATAGGCTAGGCATATGATGATGATATTACTACGGCAAAAAGACTATTACATACGAAGGAGCGTAATTTTCAAATTATTTGAAGTGTTTATAACAAGATTAAAAGATTATAATATTTACTAGCATTGCTCAATCGTATGTTACATTAAGTCCTACATAATTATTTACTTAAGCTCATTTATAAGTGGGCTGTGTATTGTTTTTTGATTACCAGCCTATAATTGTCTCACTGCAGGGTAAAGGCATCTTCTCATACAGAGAAGACACGAGCATTGATCACCACGTGCGCTCAAGGCGGATTGGTGATTTCGGAAATTATAAGTCCAGGTTTCCTCGCAATGTTGTCCTTCACCGATGTTAATAATGTCCAAGATAAACTTAGAAAGTACACATGACAATGAAAAAGTCACATCGGTACTTGCTCATGTCCAGTTGCGAACCCACAAGTGCCCACAACCTCGCGCATGAGTTCTTTATGAGTAACTAGCACTTTGTCTCCGACTTCGTCTGCGTGAATTTTCTCAAGGATCCCTAATATTTTCAATTGATTATGTTGTCTATGTTACTCAGGGATAATGTAGCATTATAATGGTGAAATAATTTTTGAAATCGGACCAGTATATTTTGAGTTTATTCGTTACAAACATATATAACAATACAAATCTTTCCTCTTTTTTAATAGTGTTTATAGATAAGGTCGTTAGACCACTTTATAAAGCTTTCTATCTAATGTCAAAAAACATCAGTTTGATATTGAAGTCATCATCATATTTCTGCCTATTTTTTTTCTGTTGACGCGGTGTCTTCCTATACCTTTTTCTTCTACATCTTTATCAGTTAATAACTCAGTATTGACTTCATTCCAAGCTTTGCTTTCTTTTTCTTAACTCCTTTTGTCCAATTATCTTTTCTTGAATCTATCGTTCTTCTTTTAAACATCTACATTCACATTTGAGCTTAGTTCTAAAACGATTAGCCAATGCACAATTTCTCAATAATTACAATAATAACGTCAAGCGAAGATCGTCGCCAGCCGATGTCTTTGGTGGGGCAAGTTGATATAGGTATGGAGGATAGGAAGAGTAGGTACCTATGAATTTTAAATACAGTCAAAGACACATGAAACTTTTGGAATCTTTAGGGGTAGGGGGCTTGTCCTGACCCCCACTTGGCGATTGCGAATCCAGTAATAACTGTTCAATGTAAATCCAAAACGTTTGCATAAAATAGATTCTTTCAAAAGTAATCTGGGCCATTCGGGGCTAATTTTCCAACCTAATCACCAATTGGTGACTAACTATGAAAAAAAATGGTTAGCTTGTTTGTGTTAAAATAAAGTAAAGACATTACAATGTAATAAGAGTAGGATAGATAGTATATTGTATATCTCTCTCTCTCTAGTAAAAAATCTGTCATGGCGGATCTTTGCTTGTAACCGATCGAACGATTGTGTGTAATACAAATAAACTCTTTTCAAGTTAATTACGCTCCTTTTTTTTATATTCCATCTGGTTATGGGCCCAGGTCACTAACTAGCTTGGATTAATAAAAGTGTGGCTAAAGGATTGCAAATACATACTGTAGCGAAAATAGTCAGAAATACCGGCGGCGTGGGTTGACGCCATTTTTGTGGTTAGAACACCGGGAAGGAAAATACTTGTCTACTATCATTGGGCAAGGCAGGAGAGTCTACAGGAAGGTTGTGAAATGGATTCGACACAGGGTGGAAGTGGACAACAGAACGTCATGAAGCTGGAGGGTTCCAGGAATTGGAATGTTTGGAAGTTCCAAACATCCGTGTTGCTGCGAGGTCAAGGTCTTTACAAAATCGTGGACGGGACAACAGTAAAACCTGAAGATGATCCTCAGCGTAGTACTTGGGAAACCCAGGATGCGCGAGCTCAAACGCTGATAGTTACGAGGATGACGGAAGAAGTCATGTTGCATATCATCTCGTGCGATACGGCGGCGGCTATGTGGAGGAAATTATTAAGCGTGTATGAACAAAAATCTGAAACAAGCATTCACATTGTGCAACAACGCTTTTTCCAATTTAAGTTCGAAGAAGGAACAGAGATGTCTGTGTTTTTATCAAAAGTACATGAGATGCAGAATCAGTTAAAACAGCTGGGAGAGAACATGTCTGATAAATTTGTTATCACTAAGGTTCTTATGTCCCTACCAGAAGATTACAAGCATTTCATCTCGGCATGGGAGTCTGCTCCTGATGACAAGCAGACCTATGATAACCTGGTAGCCAGATTATTGATAGAGGAAGAAAGAATTAAAGAAAAAGGCGGGCCAACGCCGTCTACGGCGTTTGTGGCAAAGAAAGTAGATAAAAAAGGTGTAAAGTGTTATAAGTGTCACCGACTTGGACATTATCAAAGCGAGTGTCGATACAATAATAACAATAATTTTGGTAACTCTAAAGACAATCGTTCAGATATTAAGTGTTATTTTTGTAATAAACCGGGTCATATAAAGAGCCAGTGCCGTTTTAAAAAGGGCAAAGAAAAAGAAAGTAATGCTTTTATAGTCAACAGTGTTTTTGATGAACAGTTACAAAAATCTCAGTGGTTAGTCGATTCGGGTGCAAGCGAGCATATGTGTTGTGATTACAAACTATTCAATTCATACTTGACTGTAAAAGATAAATCGGTAATAGTAGGGAACGGAACGAAAATTAATGTCAAGGGTTGCGGCCAGGTGGCGCTGCAAGTTTGGAATGGGAGTGAATGGATTGACACTACCATTGACAACGTACTTCATGTTCCTGAGTTGAAAACAAATTTGTTCTCTGTCAACTGTGCGACAAGCAGAGGTTATGTTATCGTTACGGAAGAGAATAAATGTAAATTTTATAAACAAAACAAGGTGATGGCTATTGCTGAGCGACGTGGAAGCATGTATTATTTGGATTTTCGCTATTTTAATGCATATACAGCGAACCTTGCTGACGTGTGTTGTGATTTGAGTGAGTGGCATGAAAAATTGGCGCACCAAAACATTGTTTATGTGAAAGATGTTCTGAAGAAAAATAATATTAATATTAAAAATGCCAATGTTCAAACATGTGAAAGTTGTCTAAAAGGGAAAATTCACCGATTGCCGTATCCTGTAAGTAACAATGTGACGTCAAGAGTATGCGAAATTATTCACGCCGATACCTGTGGACCTATGGAGAAGCCATCGATTGGAGGCTCCAGATATTTCGTGGTATTTAAAGATGAATACTCAAAGTACAGGCGAGTGTTCTTTGTGAAAACAAAAGACGAAATTAAATCATGTATAAAGAACTTCATATCGCAGGCTGAAAATGAAACAGGAAATAAAATAAAGATATTTCGAAGTGACAATGGAACCGAGTTTATAAACAAAGAGGTCAGAGAAGTGTTCCAGAACAAGGGGATTATACATCAAACATCAGTAACTTTTACTCCTGAACAGAATGGAGTAGCTGAGCGGGAGAATAGGATTTTAGTGGAAGCGGCTAGAACAATGCTGTATGCTAAAGATTTACCTATCAGCTTGTGGGCTGAAAGTGTTAATACAGCTGCCTATGTGATTAATAGAACTGGTAAAAGCTCAATAGAAGGGAAATCTCCATATGAACTGTGGTCAAGCAAAAGTTATGATATAAATAACCTAAAAATATTTGGTACTACTGTTTATGTCCACATACCCAAAGAAAAAAGACATAAGTGGGATGCCAAAGGTGAAAAGGGCATTATGGTTGGGTATGGAGAAACAACAAAAGGTTATAGAGTATATTTTCCACAGAAAAGTGAAGTTGAGACCAAACGAGACATTGTGTTTGTGAACAACAGTCCAGTCAAGCCAATACAACAATGTGAGACAATCAATTATATAGAGGATAGTGTGGAGGTTCCAGCTACAGTTGAGGTAGGCGCTCAAGTAGAAGATACCAGTGCTGCAGGTATGTCCAGTTCCCAATCACCGACCATGGGTAGTGATGACTCTCAGCGCACCATGCAGAGTGATTCTGAGGGTAGTGTATATGAACCTAGTGATAGTGATGAGTGTGGTGAGGTTGTGAGACGTGATGTAGATCCTAAAAACAAACGTATTAGGAAGCAGACTGTTTTCTATAATTGTAATAATGTAATGTTAGATAACTGTGAGCCAAAAACTTATTGTGAAGCTATGAATAGTCCGGATGCATGTAAATGGCAGGAAGCTATTCAAAGGGAGCTAAAAACTCTTAAAGATAATAATACTTGGAGTATTTGTGACATGCCTGATAATGAAAAAGTTATAAGTAGTAAATGGGTATTTAAAATTAAACGAAATAATAGTAATATTCAGTACAAGGCACGTTTGGTGGCCAGAGGGTTTGAACAAAAAGATATATTAAATCTAAATGATGTATATGCACCTGTTGCAAAGTTGAGTACATTCAGACTATTTTTGGCTATAGCAACTAAGTTAAAGTTATATGTTTACCAAATGGATGTAACCGGAGCCTTTTTGTATGGGGAGATTGAAGAGAATGTATACATAAGCTTACCAGATGGCGCTTATGACAATGATAAAAATATTGTAAAGCTAAATAAATCATTATATGGGCTAAAGAAGTCTCCTAAATATTGGAACGAAAAATTTAACTCTATTATGATCAGGGAAGGTTTTAAACGATCTAAATGTGACCCATGTTTGTACTCTAAATGTAACGATTCAGAACAAATATATGTTCTCTTATATGTCGATGACATGTTGATGTTTGGTAGTAATGAAGAACATATATCAAATTTAAAGTCAATGCTAAACAAAGAATTTGAAATGAAAGACTTAGGCCTAATTTCAGAATTTTTGGGGATAAATGTAAAGCAGAATTTAAAAACAAATGTTACAGAATTATGTCAAAAGAATTACCTAGAAAATGTGTTAAAAAGATTCCATATGTATGATTGTAAACCTATTTCAACTCCCATGGATCAGAATTTTAATTGTAAAGAGCTTGAAAATGATAAATGCAAAGGCAATATTGAGAACATCTGTAGAGAGATCGTTGGGTGTTTAATGTATGCAGCATCAGGCACAAGACCTGATATTTGTGTTGCCGTATCAATATTAAGTAGATATCAAGATTGCGCTAGTAACATGTTATTAATCAACTTAAAAAGGGTTTTGCGATACATTAAACACACATTGAATTATAGATTAGTTTATAAATGTGATGATAGCAATTTGGTTGGATTTTGTGATGCTGACTGGGGAGGGGACCTTCGAGACAGGAAGTCCACTACTGGTTACTGCTTCATGTATTCAAATTGCCTAGTATCTTGGTGCTCTAAGAAGCAAAGTACTGTGAGTCTATCATCAGCAGAATCTGAATACGTGGCAATGAGCATGGCTGGAAGTGAGGCATGCTGGATTGCTAATGTGTTATGTGATTTCAATGTAAGTAATGTATGTCCTGCTATCATGCATTGCGATAATCAAGCTGCCATAACAATTGCCAACACAAATAGTGTTAAACGATTAAAGCACATTGATATCAAATATCATTATATAAGGGAACTGATTGAAAATAAAAAGATATGTATACAATATGTGACAACAAGAGATCAAATTGCTGATATGTTAACGAAGTCCCTCAATGGTAATACACTTTTAAAGTTTGTGAAGCTATGTGGTATGAATATGTAGATTATTCTTGGTTCAATGGCTTTCTTATTTCCTTTTGATGTGTAGGATAAATGTAAAAAGGGATGATTAAAACATATACCTTTTCAATTGTCACAAAATTTTGTTAATTAATGTTATTACATTGACGGGGGGTGTTAAAATAAAGTAAAGACATTACAATGTAATAAGAGTAGGATAGATAGTATATTGTATATCTCTCTCTCTCTAGTAAAAAATCTGTCATGGCGGATCTTTGCTTGTAACCGATCGAACGATTGTGTGTAATACAAATAAACTCTTTTCAAGTTAATTACGCTCCTTTTTTTTATATTCCATCTGTTTGGTCAAACCCTAATGCTTTCTTCTACCGAAGTTAGTAGGTAATAAGCCTAGATTTAATTTTAGTAAGTACTAACTTTCTAACTCACATCCACACTTTATTAGGTACCTACTAACCATTTTTGTTTTACTCTCTACTAAGTACCCAGTGGTCTCTTAGTTACAAGATGTTTCATGAGAGTATATAAGAACATAGTAGTTAAGTACCTATAATAGTTAAGGTCCTTAATTAAGTAATTTAATTAATTAAGTAGTAAGTTTCTAAATGTTGCCTCCTCCATTTACCAAATCCCATACATACATACTCAGCTTATGTATCCAATACGTTTTCAGCTGAACCTAATTTCACAACAGTCTCATGGTTTGATATAAATCCTACGCATTCACTAATAAAATTTCCCAATCACGTTTACTAATCGTTTTTAAATTATCTCTTGTTATGTTTACGAATTTTCAGTCAGGTTGAAGATCGGATTAGTAGATTGGTAGATAATGTTTACTGCACCTAACTGTATTTTACAAATCAGTACAATTATCTCGGACGATTGTCGTATTATCTGATCTACTATTGTAAAATTAATTTTATCAGCCACTTTGCTAATCTTTTTCAAGACGATTTTGGACTTAACTTGGGACATCATAAAATCATGTAGGCATATCAAAATGATGGATGATTGCAGTAATTCTGTGATGATTATTTAGTCATTATTCACGTACCAGTGATTTTTCATTAATTGCCAGTCATAATTAGCACTAGTGCTATCTGATAAGGCAGTAAACTTTAGTTAATTGAGGTGATAAAGAGTGTAATTATCTAAGTAATCCCTTATCATTACCTACCTATTGCAAAAATATGACTCGTGCCGTACCTACCCTGTTGTTTATCTACATATGTATGTATTTACAAAAAAAAAAAATGTATTTGTGTATGTATATCAGCTGTCTGACACCCATAGTACAGCGTCTTCCTAGTTTGGAGTCAGATGGCCGTGTGTGAAAATGTCCCCGCATATGTTATTATTATTATTACTCAATCAAGCGAGGACCAAATATTTAAAAGTAAATAAGCAGTTTTGCAAACAACCAGGCAACGTGTAGGGAAGAGTCGAAGTCTTTAGGGAAGACCTTTGCTCAGCAGTGGGACAATACACACACTGGTTGGTTAAATACAGTAAACGTTGAAAATCAAAAAGTACCTACTTACCTACAGGTATTTTCTTTATCATAATTATCAAACTTGGAAAACACATTTACATAATTCATTTTTTTTCATAATGATATGTTAATATAGAAAATATAAACAAGCTTGACTACAGTGGAGTAACACAACCGAAAGCACGCCGCTACGTCAACGGCGAGTTACACTTTCCTACGAGTATTCATTAACTTTTGCTTATGCAGCGCCACGTGAATTTAATGCAACTACTCAAGGTGGAATAATTTTACACTTTTGACAGTTCATATATGAAAAACGATATTCGCTGGGCAAAAACAGTCGCTGAGCTCGACGTCGATTTCACGGCTGACACCATGTCGAGTTCGCCGTCGAGCATAGCCACGAATGGTAACGTTAGAGAATAGCATAGCAGTATTGCATGGCGGACACGTTTTATAGATAGGCACACATAAAGGTTGAGTAAACAAAACAAAGCACTCTGAAATGGTTTTGGCCCGAAAATCTACCAACTTCAGAAGCACTTTCTTCAATACATGATGAGCATTCATACTCACTCCTCGTAGTCAGACAGTGCAACACGAATTTCCTTTTCCAGCCCTCCCAACGCCCGAAGATGACATGTCCATCTTCTTCGACCACACCGACCCTAATGCTCGCATCGTGGGCGGCACCCAGGCGGCTGAAGGCAGCCACCCTCACATGGTGGCCATGTCCAGCGGAGTCCTGGTGAGGAGTTTCCTCTGCGGTGGTTCTCTGATCACCCAGCGTACGGTCTTGACTGCTGCTCACTGCATCGCTGCTGTGTTCAGCGGCAACTCTCTCGCTAGGTAAGGCAACTTATAATTTTACCTGTTTTTATTTAGGGACTTTTATCAAGATATGTCAGCCCAATCCTTACTTTTGGATTTCCTAGCTACATACAAACATTACAAGTTAATTAATACAAGAATATGAGTTATTAGTGAAGAACCGTAATTAACTGTCAATTTATTAATCATCTCTGAAGATGGTACAGATAAGATAGATTGTAGGTACTAAGCCATAACTAACCCCGGAATAATTCTCGTTCATCTCTGTTTCGAGTGCAGCAAATGAAATTTAATATTGAAGCACTTGTTTGTATAAGCTGTACGTAGGTCACATCAGGGTAAATGAACATCAATACTGGTAACGGGGACGAGTGCTAAGGGAAGTAGCTTCTTGCAGGCTTTTTTACCCGACTGCGCCAGAAGGAGGGTTATGTTTTTCGGGTGTAAATTTCTTTGGCACGCTCTGTAGCTCAAACGGCTTAATAGATTTTGACTTGAGAGGTGTCGTTTCATTCGTCTTAATTGTGTGAGTGACACTGGGTACATCAAAATTAGAAAAATTACACTGGCCGATTTTTGGCGACAAATTAGTGTTTACAAAAAAAATATTTTTCCTCAAAACCTATCGAGTGGGATATCAAAATAAAGGGTTTTATAAATAGCTTACAAATATATATACAACTATTTGTTTAAATGTAATTTGGAATGAGAAATGCTAAAAAACAACAAATAAATTAAGGTTGGTTCCCTTTATGTTGAGTTCCTTTACGTCGAGTCTGAGAGTCTATTGCTCTTGCAAAATATTGCTATTTTACGCTAGGTACCTAATTCCATTACGTCGAGTTTATATTATAAGTACAGTCAGGATATAAATTAAAAGCCAGTATCATTAAAATATTGTTTTATTATTTGTTTTTTAACGTTTCTCTACACTATAATTTACTTACTATGATGATATCAGTAGGAGAAAAAGATGAAATGTTTTCGAGAATATGCCAGTTTAGCGATTTCTTGCAGCTTTGAATAGGTTCCGAGAGGCTCAGAAGTATTATCTTCACTGTGATCCTTTTTTAACTCCCGATCCTTGCGGTTCTTCGCCATGTAAACTCCTGACGCCATTTAGGACATACGAGCGGAAAATGAGGTCATGGTGGGAAAAGCCAGATGCAGAATACTGATCATGAGTGGACTCAAGAGAGGGACAGGGTGTTGGGACTAAGTCGAGCACCGTGTCATACCCTGAGATATTAAAACAAGTAGGTTGCATAGGAAGAACATTTAAGCGACTAAAAGACTCAATAATATGTAAGAGTTTACGGGAACAAGAGGTTGGTTTTTCATATTCTTTGATATGATGATATTATCTTTGGATGATATAATTATCCATATCAAAGGTGTTAAAACCCTACTTGGTGTTGTCTATTAATTTCCGCCCGCCATTGCCTACTTTCGCAACCTCGAGAATCAGTAGGGTACAGTGTATGCACATTGCGTCATCATGGGCGATTTCAACACAGACCTTGCGCAGCCAACCTGTCGATCCCGTCAACTCTTACATAAAATATCATCGAGTCTGTTAGTCTCTTATGTTCTTCCTCTGCAACCTACTCGTTTTAATATCTCAGGGTATGACATGTGGCTCGACTTAGTCCTAACGACCTGTCCCTCTCTTGTGTTGGAAATAGGTACCTACTCAGGGGAGACACCGTAAAGTGAAGAAGAAGAAGCAATGTTTTTTAAACGAAAATCTCTACGACGATAATTAAATAGCAACACAACCTCCTTCTTTCCAGTTCTAGCGTTACGGATAAAAACGAAACCGGAAAGTGGGGTAGATGGTAGAAAGAAGATTGAGGTTTGAACCAACTCTTACAAATCAGAACGGCGTGAACGCTGGCATTAGAAAAGGTGTCTTACAGATCACTGTAGTATCTTGGCACACATTGGGCATTGTTATGGCAGACATTAAACAAATGGTATTTCTATTGACTGAAGCTCCGACGCACAAAGTCACCAAGGGTGTCGGTTATTGAACTAAAACTTGCATCAGCGGAAGAATTAAAGGAAGCATTGGAAGCAAAAATGCGACTAAGTTATAATTAAACCTTTTGATGCTACACCAATATCTGTGCACTACCCACCAACAACACTAGTAGGACAATACATAACAACATGGAAGAGAAAAAACAGAAACAAATAATAAAAAGTTCAATCAGTTTAAGGTTTAGGTTAGTTCAAGGTTTGGGGCCGAGGGGCCCGCTAAGCTTGGGGACCTGGTGCACTGCACCGCCTAGCCCTTCGATAGCTACGCCACGGAAAAGCGGGGTACAGAAACTCGACCTTAAGGGAGTAAAAACGGGACTGAAATCGTAGACTCGACGTAGGGATAATAGAAGCGAGCTAAGGTTCTCGGCTCTACGTAAAGAGACTCGACGTAAAGTTTTTTAAATTCTAAATTGAATCACTGCGAAAACTAAAAAGATTAAAATAAAAAAATATATTTAAAAAACAAAAAACCCGACTGCGTGAAAAATTGTTAGTTGACAGTAGTTGTTGGTTGACAGTGTTCACAAAGGCAGTCGGAGGCATCAAAAATGTACAATTATAATATGTTTCAAATCCGTTGAAAGTGTTTTAACTTTAACTTAATGCCTCCGACTGCCTTTATGAACACTGTCAACCACGATGATTCAAAACCAAAAAAATATTTGAATTTTCACTTATTTCTATCTTTTGAGTTTAACAATTTTTCACGCAGTCGGGTTTTTTGTTTTTTTAAATATATTTTTTTTATGTATCCAAGTTCAGCTTTCAATTGTTCCTTCAATCCTAGTCGTCACTTCACCATCTGCACGATCTGAATAATCACTGACTTACTGGTGACTTAATAAATCCTAGATGAGGTTGAATTCATTGTAAAAACAGTATCTATGAAACCACTCCTATGTACCTATGTGTTTTCAAGGGATAAGAAACTTACATAACAACGGAGAGATTTTCTCTGATAGTAGGCATTAGGTACCTGACCTAAGATTCTTCTTTTTTAAACCATGTCAAATATCGATTTTCTCAGCTCCCTACGTGTGACAGTCGGCACCAACCGCTGGAACAGCGGCGGCACCGCCTACACCCTGGCTCGCAACGTCACCCACGCCAACTACGTCTCCGCCACCATCAAGAACGACATCGGTATACTTATCACCACCTCCAACGTTGCTCTCAACAACGCCGTGAGGACCGTGCCCATTTCATACACCTTCATCGGGGGTGGTGTCCGTTCCAGGGTTGCTGGTTGGGGCAGAATCAGGGTAAGTTTTATTTATTTATTGATAAGGTACTTCAACTTTGACTTACTAAAACATAAACAAGCAAAAATGATGTACAGTTTTAAGTATAGTGAACTCGTCACAGAAGTGCACAACACTATCTAATCGACATGTTGCATATCGTTAGTCAAATTATTTACAAGTTTAAAAAAAGTTAAAATGAGGTGATGTTCAAAAAAACTACGTAAAAAAAACTACGAGTATATGGAAATGGAAGTGAATACAATAAACATTAATATTACGGTTCGTGTCAAACAGAGGTCCCGAGACTCCGAGCTGGTTAAAAGTCTCGTATAGAATAATATGCAGAAAGAGTTAGAGAAGATGTCAATGCTATTGGTTCGTGTAGCGATTTTGTTGTAGTTTCCCATACGATTTTTTTCATAAATGCTAATAATTTTGTAACAGCAAATGGAAGGAGTCAACCTTTCATCACTGTACTAGTGGCGTACATATATGCATATTAAAATAATGCAATGTAGCACTACTCCACTTCTGATTGAATGACCCTCATCAGTAGGTTTTAACGCATCTGAAACATACAAGTATTCATGATTGCACCCGGTGCAATCCTGACTCACTCCTGACTAACAATTCTCAAAATCATTCTTTACATTCCAGGCTGGCGGTGCTTTGTCTGCCACTCTTTTGGAGCTGCAACTTAACACCCTCGAGGGTAACGACTGTGTGACCCGCGTGGCTCGCGCTTCCGTCGAGTTGAACGTACGTGCTCCTCCAGTTGAGCCACATATCGAAGTCTGCACCTTCCACTCCCCTGGATTCGGTACTTGCAACGTAAGTATTCTCTTATTATTATAGTTTCTATTAGTGGTGTGCCTAGGAGTCCAGGTTAGGGCAAGCCAGACAGAAATCATCATGTCAATCTTTAGATTTAGACGCTCACTGCTGCGCATAGGTCTTCCCCAAGGGGGGTTCAGCCGTAATCGCCATGCTTGGCCGATGCATGTTGGCGATCGCAGTAGGTGTTTATGATACGTATGGACGTTTCTTGAATGCTATTCTACATTTGTATTTCTTTGTTGTGCCATTTCTTGAGTAT
This sequence comes from Charanyca ferruginea, assembly GCA_947361185.1. Lineage (NCBI taxonomy): Eukaryota > Metazoa > Arthropoda > Insecta > Lepidoptera > Noctuidae > Charanyca > Charanyca ferruginea. The sequence continues at coordinate 11,539,137 of OX376056.1, read as the reverse complement.
TAAATACATAAACTATACATCTTACCTACACTCGTAAGTTAGTAAAAAAAAAAATATATGTCGTATTTGTAACCTTAGCGATTATTTTCACTTTATTGAATTCTTTTGTTTATCTCGTTGTGGGCTGCAATATTGTCTTTTCGTTTTATTTATTTATTGTTCCTATTTTTTATATCGTTGCTGTTTGTTGTACCTATTGAATAAAAAAAAACTCATAATGACGCTGCTCCCCATCGCCTGGTCAATATCCCTCTGTCGCCTTCTACGACACCCACGGGTAGAAATGGGGTGGTGCTATTCGCGGCCGGCACCATACGGCAGACACATATAAGGTGCTATAAAAATATCTGCCACGGCTGCAATGGGAGACAGTATTGTGTTTATAGATTACAATAGTAAAGATAAATTATTGATCATTTGTCATTTTTTTTTTCATACAAAAAATTGTACGTATAAATTTGAATTGATTTATTCGCATAAAACCATCACGTAGACTTGCTGTTGCCGCACCGCATCGAATAGGTACAATTCAATCGTTTCGTTTCGTTCTTATCATTACGCCCCCACCCTGACCCGCACTACCCCGTTCGTCGCACGCGCCAGCCGACAGCCCGCTCGCCAGTCGCCCGGTCGCTCCCCGCCCGCTCGGAAGTTAGTTTTAATTAGCGGTTAGCGACGGGATAATCGCTCGCGCTTCCTTTAAAAATGCCTCCCAGACGACGGTATTCCAATCAAGCATATCTTGAAATGGTGTTGTGCTACCGCGAGTGTAACTCCATAACTGCGCATGCAGTAAACTTATACCAGCAGAGGTTTGGTGTGCGAGTGAGTCATCATACATTATTAGAAGTGTGGAAGAACTAAAAAGGCGCATCAAACGCGCATTTAGGCAAGTAAAAAGTGAAACGGACACATTAAATAAAGTGAAGAGACATGTACGTAAGCGTGCCTACATTTGTGTGCAACGCGAAGGCGAAGGCAACGCCAAGTTACTGTAATTTATCGTTATTTGATACCTAAGTATTAATCTAAGCACCTACTGTTTAAAAATAATAAGAAAAAAATTGCGATTCTTACACTAACTTGTCAGTCCAAAGCCTGTTTTAAGTGTGATGGGAAGTTTATCATCTTATTTACCTACGTCAGTTTTTTGGAAGAATGCGGTAGCTGGTAAGTAATTGCACTTTTATAACACTTTTTTCCCTGCGTATTATTGTGTACCTAGTAGGTTAGATAGTGACGAACTAATCAGCTGATTTCAGTTTTCATTCACAGAACAGATAGAAAGAGATAGCAGTTGTTTTCATTGACGAAGCGACACATCGCGCGTAATTTGTGAAACGCGTTATGCAGAGTAGAGTCAATGTTTATTAAACTACTTTATTTTCTCAAATTAAATTAATTATTCTGGGGTACGAAAGTTCTTCACTATTGTAATCTTTAAACACAATACTACCTCCCATTAAAGCCGTGGCAGATATTTTTATAGCACCTTATATAGACATTTTACGATTAAGTAAAAATCAGCAAGTTACCCAGCTTTTCGGCTTGTATGAAGGTCCCGCCCCTGCTTTCCGTAGTTACAAGAATCTTGATGGACAAGTGTAGGTACTTGTCCTACACTTGTCCATCAAGATTAAACTTCTCGTGGCTAAGTAAAACCCGTACTACAGATAAATCTGTCATGTTGGTTAAGTTACGCTTGCCGCGGTCGGTCCGTAGATGGGTGACCATCCATTTCATACCGAGACTCATCCGAACCTCGTAAAGCACGAAAAACCGTTGGTCCTGGCTGTCATTCGAAGATTTTTGACAGTATAGTTATTGCAGGTAGTCCGAAGCCAGAAAATCTGACAAACAGTCTTACCAAGGAGTAGCGTGTTACCCAGTTACTGGGTTGTGGAGGTTAGACAGGCAGTCGCTCCATGTATAACACTAGTATTCAGCAGTTAGACTGGAAATCGACCCCAACATAGTTGGGGAAAAGATTAGGTAGATGATGAGTCAAAAGATCGATATAGAATCTTGATGATGTGAAATGTGATAATCATAAAAACAATAGTTATTTGTTATACAAGAGTGCAAAGTTGCTTTTTAACCGCGTGTTCAATTTTGAAAGAAAGAAAGAAAGAAAAATGCGTTTATTGGCATTATTATAAAAAATTAAATACACCTTAAAACTATAAAATACAAAAAAAAAACAATGATTATTAATGCCAAAAGGGCCTCAGCTCAGCATAATGTCAGATGACAACACAAAGTGCGCCACCTGACGCTGATTTTCAGCTGCAGCCCACGAGTGCCATACGCTAGAATATTAAATACAGGGAGGTGTGTGTCCGTTTAATAAAATAAAGGAGAAAATTAAAAGTGATACTACTCATATTAAAGAATAAACGTAAATAAATACCCATTATCTGTAATGCATTAAAAAATTGTAAATATTTAAACAAAACATATAACATTGGTAAAAGTGATAAAATTGGTAAACGGTATAAAAATGGTATTTAAGATAAAATTGGTAAACGGTATAAAAATGGTAAAGTGATAAAATTGGTAAAAAATATAAAATTGGCAGCTAAAAGTGTTAAAATTGGTGAAAGTGATACAGTTGGTAAAAATCCATTAAAAAGATAAAAACGGCAAAAAAAATTATGGAAGAAATTGTTCAAATGGCAGATATGTCAGCTCGGTCATTTTCAGTGTCTTTTTGATGTTTTAATAAGAAATCTTTTAGTTTTAATTTAAAAGTCGAACATCCTTTACTATGCTTTATAGGAGGAGGGATATTATTCCAGCATTTAGTAGCTGCATAACGAAAACTGCCTCTAAATGCCGCAGACTTGTGCCGGGGGATACAAAGCTGTTGAGAACACTTTCTTCCCTCACCGATTTTGTGTCTTCTTGTCCACGATAGCTTTTCGAATAAATAAGAAGGGGAGTGAGACTTAATAACACCAAAGAGTAGGCACGCCAGGTGGAGTTTACGTCTAGCTTTCATTTTTAAAATGTTGTGCTTATTGAAGATCGGTGTGACATGTCCCCTAAAGGGAACTTTAAAACAGAAGCGTGCACAGGCGTTTTGAAGTCTTTGAATCATTCTTTCAGTTTTTGACAGTAGACGTTGGCCATACACCGTGTCAGCATAATTTAACTTTGATAAAACCAAAGACTCTACAACCAAGACTCGCAATTCTTCACTGAGATAGGGACGGGCTTTGTATAATATCTTAAGTCTATAATAGCAATTACGGATAGACTCAGACACGTGTTTGTGAAAACGAAGTTCCGTGTCCATTATAAGACCTAGATTACGCGCTTCGTAGACCCGCTCTATAGGCTCTCCCATAACTGTCACGCAGCCAGCACAGGGTTGAATTTTACTTAACTGGTTGTCGGTTCCAAAAAGCATGTACTTGGTTTTTGTAGGGTTCAAGGCAAGCGTGTTTGCATTGGACCATTGTACTATATTTTCAAGATCTCTATTAAGATCGTTTAATGCTTGTTCATAGTCTTCCGGCTTAAAAGATATATATACTTGTGTATCATCGGCGTAAATATGGTATTTGCATTTATTTATATTTTTAATTATATCGGCACAATACAAAATAAACAGTACTGGCCCAAGAATCGAGCCCTGCGGAACCCCTCTTCCCACTGAGCGATGCCTAGAGACAACTGTTGAGCCGTCCGCCCGACGTATTTCAACGAATTGCGTACGATCGCTGAGATAGCTATTAAACCAATTAATAGTGTCCTCGTCAAATCCATAAAAAGCCATCTTTGACAATAAAAGAGGAACATTAATACAGTCAAACGCGCGCGAAAAATCAAGCAACACTAAAAGAGTGCACATCCCGTTATCTTGTGCCGACAAGATATTGTCTGTCACTTCCAACAAAGCCGTGGCTGTACTACGGCCCTTTTGAGGACCGAGCAAGCGAAGGATTCTAAAATTGAATCACGAGCGCAGCGAGTGATTCAAAATTAGAATCCTGAGCGTTAGCGAGGGAATCAAAAGAGCACGAGGTGAAAAATCTTTGCACTCGAGTGCAACACGTAACTTTTCATTCCACCTCAGCGAGGAAATGACTAAATGCAAAAAAAAAAACGTTTACAAAGTCTGAGTTTTTAACAAAATTAAAAAAAAGTTGTATGATATATTCGGCACCATAGAGGTAGCAGTAAATAGGTTTAATGTTTTTTTTTAATTCACAAACTTAGTGCACACGATGTTCTAAATTCAATTTACTTTATCCTCTAGAGAATAAAAACGGCTTTTCCACTCAGATATTGAAGATAAATTTACTTTATCCTCTAGAGAATAAAAACGGCTTTTCAACTCAGATATTGAAGATTAAAAATACTCTTTCCGAGATGGTGGGATGAAATAGTTATTTGTTATACAAGAGTGCAAAGTTGCTTTTTAACCGCGTGTTCAATTTTGATGACCGAGCAAGCGAAGGATCCTAAAACTGAATCACGAGCGCAGCGAGTGATTCAAAATTAGAATCCTGAGCGTTAGCGAGGGAATCAAAAGAGCACGAGGTGAAAAATCTTTGCACTCGAGTGCAACACGTAACTTTTCATTCCACCTCAGCGAGGAAATGACTAAATGCAAAAAAAAAACGTTTACAAAGTCTGAGTTTTTAACAAATTAAAAAAAAGTTGTATGATATATTCGGCACCACAGAGGTAGCAGTAAATAGGTTTAATGTTTTTTTTTTAATTCACAAACTTAGTGCACACGATGTTCTAAATTCAATTTACTTTATCCTCTAGAGAATAAAAACGGCTTTTCCACTCAGATATTGAAGATAAATTTACTTTATCCTCTAGAGAATAAAAACGGCTTTTCCACTCAGATATTGAAGATTAAAAATACTCTTTCCGAGATGGTGGGATGAAAAAGTAATTTTAAATTGTCTGCCTGTAATTTTTCTACCGAACACGGCTCATAATCAGAGCTTTAATCGGAACGGTAGTATGTCCTTTCGTAATTGATTTGTTATGTTAATTTTTATTATATTATATTTGCATGCCGCTGTGTCGGCGAAACTTGCTGAACTAAATATTTTAAATGATATCACCTTATGTAACCGTGTTTCTGGCAAATAAAAACATTCATTAATTCATTCATTTATTCATTCATTCATAACGGAATTAATCACTATGTTGACCGCTGTACACTTGTGCAGGGGTCAAAGTAGCCTAAGTCGCTCCTTATAACATCAGCTATCTGCCAGTGTAAGTCCCGTCAATATAGGTCCAGCCGTTTCTGAGATTGGCCGGAACAAACAGACACATAGGGACACGAATAAGATGTTATTTTGAAATTATGAACAAGCACTACAATTGTATTTATTTGTAGAAATAGATCCTACTTATAGATTGGTCAAATTACGAAAAGACAAAGACCCGCTTCACGAGATGAATTTTGTCCAATAAACACTCTTCATTGACGTGGCATCACGGGCGTATTAAAAGTCTATAACCGCTTTTTCTGACTACGTCTGACACCTTTTCTAATAACTTGTCTTTCCTTCTTCCAGGGTGACTCCGGCAGTGCTCTGACCCGCGCCGACAACGGCCAGCAGTTCGGTATCGTCTCCTGGGGCTTCCCATGCGCCCGTGGAGCCCCCGACATGTTCGTCAGGGTCAGTGCCTACCAGAACTGGTTGAACTCCAACGTTGTTTGAAGACCTGAGAAGATGGACCTCGTTCAATGATTCAGAATCAACTGCTTTTGCTTTTGGACTTCGAGCTTCTTTATGACTTCGGCTGTAAATAATTGATGAGTTTTTTAATAAATACTTTGAAACTTATTGTTGACGTATTTTTTTTGTCACAAGGAACCTTGCCCAGCTGTGGGAGTGTCTCCTGTTTCCCTGTTTCCTCCTCCAGGGGAGGTGTAGAACCCCCCTATAAAAGAAAAGTTGATTGATTTTTTAAAATTCTAACCTAACTTTCGGAACTTCTTGTATTGACATCTATATTTAAAAAGGTCGAAAGAAGCAAGGAGTGGGTCACAGTTCTACCCTAACCTAACCTAACCATGTCGGATTCGCCCTAAAAGGATTAATACCTAATATACGTAATATAATGAATTATAACCTAATCATACGATTATCGGAAGACTAATTAATTGTATTCAACCGTTTAGCGGACATTAATAGATAGAGTAATTCACGAGGAAGGTTTCTAAGCATAGTTTAGTCTACACCGCACCCGTGCGAAACCGGGGCGGGTCATTTCGGCCATTCTTCGATTAGCAAGTTTTACGTGTCTGGGCTTGATATTCCGTAATAATATCATATTTTAATTATGCATTTTTTTTATATGTTAGATAGCATCCGTATCTAGCTGTAAACAAAAACATTGGCTTCTATTTTGAGTAGTTAAGACTAAATTAATTTAACCTATGTTCAAAGAACCTCTATTCTCTAATTACCGTGGCGTGTCCGCACACCAACTTAATGTTAAAACTTGCTTGTAATTTTTATAACTTACAGATGTAATTTGATCCATTCAACGTTTTAAACGGTAGGTACTAAGCAACGTGTATCGCATAATAAAATATCGACTCAATAGAATAAGTCTATAAATCATTATCATTAAATAACCGCATGTCCAATCGAAAGTTATAATTACCGTGACATTTTCTGTTCTCGGGTGCACATCCCTAATTAACAGTATTTGGCACATCATTACCGTACGCGTCCCGTCTCCTCAGTGTGTGCCGCGGCCTATATATATTGTACTCTTTGCCGCGGCCCTTCAGCAGTAGCACGTCTCTAGCGTTAGTGTACCGCCAATGAAGCACATGAGAATATAATTACCGTAGCCTTGGTAAAATAAAAATCTAATCACTGTTGTACTTATTTTAATACTTGATTTTTTAAGTTAGACCCTAGTTGATCATGTAAAATGGTGACAGTACTTTGGCCTCCGTACGTTGTAGTGTGTTATTATCATTTCATTATAAATCATATTTTACATAGACTTGATGATATTTTCTAATTACCGTTGCATTAAATATTAAAATTTTCTAATTACCATACTCATAAAATTTTTAAGTCTCAATAACTAGAAAACCACCATTAATTGTTACATGCCTCATTAATTATTGAATTCATATCTTTGATTTGTTTCAAATTGTAATGTGCTTATGTCAAATCAGTGAAATATAAAAAAGGTTCCGGTAATTAAGCAAAGAACGCCAAATTGGAGAACGACCGATTTACTGACTAAACACACAGACTGGTAGTTTATAGATATGTACTAGCTTTTGCCCACGACTTCGAACGCGTGATGTCGGTTAACAAGTCGTCCCATGGCCTTCCCTAGGGTTCAAGCTATCTTCAAACAAAATTTTATAAAAATCGGGACAGCCGTTTCGTCGTGAAAACGTAACAGACAGACAAAGTTACTTTCGCAGTCAAGACAAGAACGACTAAAGCTTAGTCTAAACTAATATTATAAAGAGGAAAGATTTGTTTGTTTGCTTGTTACGATTTAACTCAAAAACTACTCGACCAATTGAATTGGTTACCATTAGAAAAAGCTACATTATCACCGAGTGACATGGGAATATTTTGAAAAAATTAGGGTTCCTTGAGAAAATTTGCGTCGCGCGATCTGTCGCGGGCAATGTGCTAGTAAATAATATACCAGACAGGTTTGTTTCAAAAACTTTATTAACAATTCCTAAAATTACAAAATAACAATCAGATTAGTCTTTTACTAAATCAGTATTTAGAGTTCAGGAATGGCTCGAAGAAATCCTTGATTCCGCTTATTCTGACATATACATCTGGAGCTCCAACGGCACAGTGCAAGCCCCAGGATACGATGCCGATCTGTTGCCTGGGGCCTTGCCTAACGAGGGCACTGCCTGAGTCACCCTGAAGATAGAAATAAAGCATAAAATATGTGAATGAGGAATCAGAAGGATTGGTCTTATAAATCTATAAGGCCAACAGGCAAGGGCGTCACCGGGGAGGGGGGGGGGGAGTTGTCCCCTCCCCCTAGTTACCCAAAAGCTTCATGTGCCTATGACTGTATTTTAAATGTATCAACTTGAACATCCCATTGGGCAACCCTAGGCCATTAGCTGGCGACGCTTTTGCCTACAGGTAGTTGTCCCAGATCAGCTATGCTATTCTATAGTATTCGTGACTGTGCTCGACGGCTAACTCGAGATCGTGTCAGCCGTGAAATCAACGTCGAGCTTAGCGATTTTCATTCATTTCCTGTAATTGCAGGCGTTGCAGTTTTGTCTACTTACTAAGCACATGCCATGGCCTCTAGAATGGAAGGTGCAGATCTCAATTTTACTGTCAATGGGAGGCGAGCGGCCTCCTGAGACCTCAGTCATTTGTGTCTGGCACAGTTCGTCAACCAGAGTGTTCATATATAAGACTTGCAGGTCATCCGGCGTAGGCTGCAAATGCTGGAAGAAACATTCGATATTTATAGTACAGAAAAACTTACAGAAAAAAAGTGAAGTATTCTATAAGATGAACTGCGAGCAAGGGAGACTTCTTTACAGTCTCTCTAGAGTTATGTCTGGCGACGTGGCGGTCTTTTAAGAGGAAATCCTGGTTAATGGATCGTCTTATGGGCGACCTTCTCCATGTGCAGATATCGCGCGTTCACCGGAATAGTTCGTTAAGCTAAGAATCCCACAATTCCCCCATCTTATCCCCAAGGACCGGACGCCTTTTAAAGGTTCCCCCGAAAACAAAAAAAGGCTACTCACCATGACATCTCCTTCAATCCGAGGTCCAGTCCGTCCCCAACCAGTGACAAAGCAGCTCTCGTTTTCTTCTACAACGTCGAAAGCCAGTCCAATAAGAGCCACATTGTCTGACAGTACCACTTCTGCAATACGTACTATTGCTGCGTCATACTTGATGTTTTTAGAGTCCCATTTCGGATGCATGTGGTAGTCTTCAATATTTACTATTGTGCCTCCAGAGTTCCATTGGTTAGATCCTACTCGGATGTGAAATGTTCTGTAGAAGACAATGACTTTATTTTTCGCTGATACTAGTAAGTCATATTCTAGTTTGTAACAAAAATAATTAACTAAGGCGTTTTTAGAATTTTTTGAGAGCGATGCTCGAGGGTTCTCTGGTGGATAGAATTGGTAATGAAGTCATTCACCAGTCACCGACAATGCGCGTCGAATCAGCACGCTGAAGTGGAAGTGGGCCGGCCACGTCTGTAGACGGATAGATGATAGATGGAGCAGACACGTGCTTTAGAGTGGAGACCGCGTTTGGGCAAGCGTAGTGTAGGAAGCCCTGCGGCACAATGGGCCGACGATTTGAAGAAGGTGGCTAGCAGCAAATGTTGGTTGGCGATCTCTGGGGGAGGCCTACGTTCTGATGCAGTGGACGGCACTACGCTGATATGATGATGAAGATGACGATGAGACTTTTTAGAAGTTGATAATTAACTCCAAGGGTTTCCTTTCTTGGTTTTTGTAAGAACAAGAATTCGCTCATACTTTAGAACGATCATTAAGTTAACTAATGGAATCAGAATATGAATAATGAATGATTGTAAATGTGAGCTTATATGTTTGTAAATGCACCCATGACACAGGAGAAATGTCTAGTGTAGAGCAACGTTTTAAAAAAGTTCCTACAAGTTATAACATTTTTATCACTTACTCTAACAAAGCACCATCTTCCAATTTGAACGGTTCTACACAATGAGCAGCAGTCAGCACAAAGATCTTGCTGATGAGGGAACCTCCACACCAAAGGGACTTCACTCGGTCGCCAAAGATGAGAGCAGCCATGTACGGGGCATATGCTTCTGGTGCGTCCTCCCCACCTATGATGAAGGGCTTGTGGTCTGAGGGCAGCACTGGTACTCCTGGAATAGTAGATTAGGTACTGTAAACATGTATTTATTGTTGTTACAGTCAAGCCAAAAGCCTCGGCCAACATCTAAGGAAATTCTCGTTAGGCGGCTGAATTAAGGGCTTGATTCAGAAGGCAGTACTCCTGGGCATGGCCCTCATTGTTAGGAGGTTTCTCTCACTGGAGCCCTAACTGCCGGTAACTTGGACCCTGTTCCCGATATCAGTGGGCTAAATATTTTTATAAATAACAGAAGATGGGTACTTTGGGATACGCTTAGTTATAATTTATCCTCAGATGTTCCTACTAAACAAGAGACTAAATAAGAGAAGAACCATTTTTTTTTAAATCGATTAACATAGTGAGAAATATCACCTTCAAATGTCAGTGAGTATGTGACAAGCTAAAGTAAGTAAGGAAAACGGGCACTTTGAGACACGCTTAGATAAAACTATGTACAATAGCAAAATTCTATACCTACCGTATGCCTCTCTTGCTATCAGTGCAAACAAAACTGCATAAGCTAAGGACTCCATTTTCACTTTACTAACATCCGTTTCTATCGAATTCATTACAATTACTGATGCCTTCCCAATTAGTTATCAATTATTTATACAAAACATTTATTTCTAGTCTATAAGTTATAACTGATAATGTTGGGCTAATAACCCTTACATTTTATTATTATTATTATTTATTATTATTATTATTATTATTATTTTCAAATCATTTTCGAAAAACTCTCGCCCTTGACATCAAAAATATTACGATTCATTAAAATTTTATTAGTAAAAGATAACAATGAAGTAATTAATAAACAAAAGTGTGTAATCAGGTTGTTGCACTTTGCTTAACCTTGATGGTTGCTGATGATATTTCCAAAATAAACAAATATTCATTCACTAGCAAGAAACGTTTTCTTTTAATAAGGAACAGATGAACTTACGTCGCGATATGAACCCGTTTATGATAAAGGATCCTCAGCGATCATTGTGTCAATAGTCGATGTGGCCAATGGCATAATAACCAAGATCCTCGGTCATCACCTGAGGAGGCTCTCGTTGGACAGTTAGATTGAGGGCTTGAATCAAAAAGCGGTACTTTTGGACACGGCCGGCATTGTTAGGCAGTTTCTCTCTTTTGAGCGCTAGCCACCGGTAGCATGGACCCTGTTCTAAATACCCGTGGTCTGGGTTGTTTGTGTTTGTGTTTCTCGGTTTGTTACGCCTCGATTAGAGATGTCTGCAAAGACTGATATTCCAAATTGTGTAATACCTACTCCAATTTCAGGAGTCCCGATACAAACTGCACCAACTAACATGAACAAGTACTTCAGCCCGCATATCATAGGAGGAGCAGAAGCACCTCAAGGCTATGCCCCTTACATGGCTGCGATCCTGATCGGAGATGCAGTCACCATGGTCGCCTGTGGAGGGTCTATCGTACTACCGAAGCTCATCCTCACTGCAGCTCATTGTATTGATGTGTATCAGGTTCCTCGAGGTTTGATGGAGTAAGTAGGTACTTTATTTTTTGTTTTTGTGGGGAAACCTTCAAAATGCGCCCTGTCTTTAGAGATAAGACCGGGGAGTGTGGGATTCTTACCTCACTTAGACCGCCCCATAGTCGCCAGCACTACAAGAGATGATTCCGTTTCTTCTTAAAATACCGCACCAGAACGTTTCCTGTGCTACGCCTGTTACGGTATATCCCTGGGGAGATGATGTAGTAAATCGTATCTCCCTAATTCGAAGTGCTAGACATGTTGTGTTATGCTTACATACTCTAAAACAAAGTTATTGAAATGTCGCAGATACGCGCATAACTTCCGTATTACTGCACCGTTTATAATTCTTTCTTTGTGTTCAGTATTGCCAGGACAAGGTTTGTATGAAAGTAAAATTCGAAAAGAAATTGCACCCTTGCGAAGCTGGGTGGCTCTAGTTTTTGAACTAGATCTTATGCTAAAGTTTTTGAACACTCATAAAGCTTCCTGCCCCAATAGATGCCAATTGAGCTTAGTTTTGCCTGAACGATCATCATATAAAGTTAATATATAAAATCAATATACAAAATCATTACAATTACTTCGAAAAATGGGTTTTTCTTTGACATGGGTTGGTTTGTTTTGGCAGAATTAACATTAATTACGTAATTCACGAACGTTCAAAGAATTATTTTCTATAAAACGACCTTCCTACTACGCAATAATAGGTCTATCACTCTCTTTCATCCATTCAGAACAGTCCATTTCTCTTATTCCAGAACTTTCCATGCAGTTGTAGGATCTAACAACTTTAAATCAGGTGGCGTAGTAGTCAAGTTTGAAGATTACCACATCCACCCTGAATGGGACTCCATCCTTATGAAGAACGACATAGGTTTCATTGTTACGGAGGAGATACAGATGAGCCAGAATGTGAAGTTGGGATGCCTCAACTTCGACCATGTTGGTGGTGATGAGCGCAGTTTTGTGACAGGATGGGGATTGATCGCGGTGAGTACAGGGGCCGTGTGGTGCCGCCCGCGAATAGCACCACCCGATTTCTACCCGTGGGTGTTGTAGAAGGCGACAGAGGGATATTGACCAGATGGGCAGCAGCGTCCTTCTGAGTACATTAACACCTACTGCCAAGCATCGGTCAAGAATCGCGATTACGGCTGAACCTTCCTTGGGGGAGACCTATGCGCAGCAGTGGGCATCTAAAGGTTGACAAGATGATGATGATGATAAGTACTGTATATATGACATGTAGCTAGGAGGCTTGGTTCCTTCCTAAAAAAAATATGTTTTTCTTACTCCTCCGCTGTTCTTTTCTGATTAATTTCGTTGCGGGATCCAAGACAGTTGTAATGTCTCTCCGGGACTCGTCGAGCTTCAGTGTCTCGACGCTTTTCTAGTGGTCGCCACTGGTGATTCTGGTTTTCAGGAGTTGCAGTGGTTTGGGAATAGTGTGGTGGGCATGTCCCACTATAAACAAAAAGGCTTAGTTCCTATGAACAAGCAAACTGACCAGAGCTAGATATTTTCCTTAAGAACTAAATTCTCCCAACCGAATTTCGGTCACGAAAACCCATGGATGTCAATGGACTAGAGATCAACCAAGTACGTAGAATATATTATAGTGCACAAGTCTATGCGCAAATCTAGTTCACTAGGTACTATCACTACTTCTTCTCATCGTCCATAGCAGCTGTCCGACACGACCGGAGGTGGATTAGACGTAAGACGGCTTTTCGCGCTTTCCGAGGCACGGGGGTGTTACACCACTAACTTACAAACTCCAGGCTGTTACTTAGACATTTCTAGTTGAAGAACCCGATAAAACTTTCCCCGATCTGAAAAATCGAACTTCCCACGTCGCCAAGATCAACGGAGCGGTCTTGGGATCTAGGAGTGAGGATGCAAAAGAGCCTAGGTATTTCGGTAAATTCCTATAATAATCTTTATGACGCATTACATTGTAGGTATATGGCCGATAACGTTTGTAGGAGACCCAAAGCAGCCTTAGGTATTTTCAGGTAGGTATATAAATGGTACAGAGCCGCAGAGATTGGCCAACAGGGCTTGAGTCATTTATAAATAGACGTAGGTCACTAAGCAATAAACTCCAACGTATTGATTTTGCTTCTTCCATTACGCTGAACGTCTCTTTTCACAGCTTTAGGGTCAAGTTTTTACAGGTAAGAATAGAACCTACGCTAAGTATAAATACATCCCGTCAGGCAAGTGGGCAACGAACAATAACAGACAACAGTCTTATTTAAACAACTCTTAAATTCAGGTTAACCTAAATTCCTTCAATTAAAATTCTACCGTCATTGTTAGAACGGGTTTCATAACAAAATAGTATTCAAATTTTCTTCAACCTCGGTAGACCAAACATTACTTTTGGGTTAGCAAAACCAAGGGCTATTTGCGCAGTTAGAAATAATATTTAACGAACATTTTGGGTTATTAAGATTACAGTCATAAAAAGAAATGGCTGCCCTCCTATTCTGTCTTGCGAATATTATAGTGACCTTCAACATGCTTTACGGCTTATGGAAGATTTGTGATTACATTCCATATTTATACGGAAGTGAAATATTATGTGACCTTTCCACGGTTTTGTTGTGTGGAAGACACTGTTATTTTGTGAATTTTTATGATTTGACTAGCTGATGCCCGCGGGACAAATTATTTAATAAAACCTTCGTCTTGAATCACTCTATCTATTAAAAAAACCCGCTTCAAAATCAGTTGCGTAGTTTTAAAGATCTTAGCATACATATGGACAGACAGACGCAGCGGTGGACTTTGTTTTTAACCAAATTAAAAAAGGAGGAGGCTATCAATTCGATTTTTTTTTTTTTATGTATGTTCGGGCATTAGTCTGTCGTATATAGACGGAATTGCAAAATTGTAAAGGGGTTTATTCCAAAATGGTCCCATATAAATTTTACCAAAATTGATACAGCCCTTTTTGAGAAAATCAACAAATTCCCAAAAAAAATACTTAGACGACGTTTTAGTTTCTTCAATCTTTGGTGGACTTACAATCTCTTCTAAGTGTGTCGCCGTTTCTTAATGGGTTTGGATGTTAAGGCAACTCTAAAAAGCGAAAAATAAAACATTTTTCAAAAAAAATAAAACCGCCTTCAAAAACTAAAGAATGATAAATAACTTTAGGACAGAACACACATTACGTAAGTCAGATGTAATAGGATATTTTTCTTTCCAGACACGGCCAGCTACTACTCCCTTCAACCTCCAGATCCTGGAAGTAGACACCGTAACTTCTCAGGTTTGCGTCGATATGGTTCGTGAGGCTACTGCTAACTTTTGGCCTCAAGCACCATCCGTCGATCCAATTCTCGAGATCTGCTCCCTCAACTCTGACGCAAGGAGCGGCTTGTGTTATGTGAGTCGATTTTCTTTCTTTCTTTTTAACCGACTTCAAAAAGGAGGAGGTTCTCAATTCGGTTGCTTTTTTTTTTTATGTATGTACATCGATTACTCTGAGATTTATGATCCGATTTACATGATTCTTCTTTAGTTTGATGCGGAATAGTTGCCATTTGGTCCCATAAAAATTTAACATTGTTTGGCCCAGTAGTTTTCATTTTATGAACATTTTTTATTAGTTATACAATTTATTTTTATGTTTGACCATGCATAACTTTTTTCAGTGTGGTCTGATTTGGATGATTCTTTTTTTAATTGATAGTGTATACCTCATATTTGGTCCCATATAAATTTCAAGAAAATGTTCCATCCCTAAGGGTTGAAAAGGAATGACAGATTTTTATTGGTGTCGCCGTTTCGTAATTAATTTCTATGATGAGAAGTAGGCACTAAAAAGCGAAAAAAATTTTGTAAAAAGCTTTGCCCCATACTAGAAATGTCTTCTGTATCGTGTGTGCGTTTACAAACATATAAATTCACATACACAAACAGCCAGATTCGGAACAACTACCTGTAGGGGCTGTAGGTCCACGAACCGGAAGACGCAGCGTTGGTAAGCCTTCAACCCGATGGCCCGAGGCCCGACGACATCGTTAAGGTCGCGGTGGATGCAAGCGGCAGGTTTCCGCTTGTTGTGGCGGTATATGAAGAAGGGCCTTTGTTCAACAGTGGACGTCTTCCAGCTGATGATGCTGATGATGACCTGTAGGTCATACAAATAGGTATTGGTTACGTGCGGGAATCGAACCCGCGAAATGCAGCAGCAATTCTTTAAAAAGAATCGTTTACAAGCACAAATCCCTTTTTAACATGCACACTTGCACAGTCACCCAAAGATGGAATAACTACCTAGGTATCTGTATGGAAATGTTGCCATAAGTACAGAGGCCAGCACATCAAGTAACTACAATCTGTCAAATTTTTTTGATAAATTTTCAACTTTATTACAAAATTGTAAGGTTCATATTTAATTGGGAAAATTTGACAGTTAGGTATGGCTTGATGTGCTGGCGTCTGTACCTACCTAAGTAGTAGTTAACTCTTTTATTAGGGTTCCGTACCCAAAGGGTAAAAACGGAACCCTATTACTAAGACTCCACTGTCCGTCTGTCTGTCTGGCTGGCTGTCTGGCTGTCTGTCACCAGGCTGTACATCATGAACCACGATAGCTAGACAGTTGAAAAATTCTCAGATGATGTATTTCTGTCCGTTATAACAACTTACTTAAAACAGAATAAAATAAATAGGGGGCTTCTATACAACAAACGAGATTTTTTGCCGTTTTTTTACTCGATATCTAATGTAGTAAGGATTATGGTACAATTATACGGAACCCTTCGTGCGCGAGTCCGACTTGCACTTGTCCGGTTTTTTTTATAACAATGTCTGATGACTTCTTTTCTAGGGCGATTCCGGCAGTCCCCTGATGTCAAGGAAGTCGGGCTGCCAGATCGCCATTACATCCTGGGCCTTTCCGTGTGCCCTTGGAGTACCCGACATGCATACCAGACTCAGTGCTTACACGTACTACGTACAATTAATCATGGGAAAATATATGAGCTAATTTAAAATTAACGATCTGCTGTTCTGTTAAGTTTGAATTGTTTTTGTAATATGTAGTTTTGTAATAAGTTGATTAAGTTGATAATAATAAAATTAAAATTTTACAAAAGAGTTTATTTTTTTAACGCTCGGATTGGAAGCAACCATGACTTCATCAACGGTCTTTTATTATAACCCCCGCTGCTTTCAATCCTGAAAGTACTCGTCGACTCTGTCTGTGCTAGTGTGCTTACAATCTACAGGTTACATTACAACTCGACGGAAAATGCAAACAATGTAAGATTACAAATATTACAATACACAATTTTATTAATCCACAAATAGGATTAACTTGACCTTATCTAACAAAATTGACCTTCATATAATTTTTGTTTACAAATAATTATCGAATTCTCAATTACTTATTTCTATTTTTATCGGTCATCATTTCGTTCAATGTGTTCACAGTTGCGTAAATCCGAACGCAACACTTGTCAAAGGGAACATTTTAAATATGATAGCCCATGAAATGTTTCATGTACCTTATTGGAAATAAATAAGGGCTATTTTGGATTTATTTAACAGTAAATCAAGGTTTGTACTCGAACGAAAACAAATTCAAATAAACAAAACAAGCCTGGTGATTTGATTTTGTGTTTCTAAATTCAAAATTTCAAAACAATATAATGTCCAATTCAAAAAATCTTTTGTCATTTCGTTTATGTTTTCCTAAAATTGCTTATGTTATCTTCTACACAGCGAACTTACCCACAAAAATTATCAGAAATAGTAATAAACTAAAAATGGAGGGTAGACTGGGTTATATTCAAAATACTCGTCTGTTACGTCTACCTCCGCTAATCCTTTTTCTTGGCAGGCATCAAAGCGACACGAGGTAAAACGCCTTCAATTTATTAAAAAATCTCTTTTTATGATTTATGTTTTCTTAATTTACCTTCATTTAGTTTAACATGAGCCACGAACTGCCAGCAGTATGTATTTCTCGGTATTTTCCAGGTTTAAATTCCGAAAATGGAAGGCGGACAGTGTAACTTGAATTTAGAAGGGCCTTACCCAATTCTGTTCATACCAAAAGTGTGTACAATGTTGGAGACCAACTGTGAATTGTCGGAAAATGTATTTATACACCTGAACATTTCATCACCGGACACAGAAGGCAACGAGACAGCTATATACAAAGGTTTCTGTAACGTGAAAGTGATGGAAGGAAATGATATCAACATAAGGTACGCAACACCAAATAGTGACTCAAGCATTGACCACATTCCTGTGATTCTGACTGAAGCTAATCAGATAACAATACCAGCTTACAACGACTCTCAAGTTTGGATCGACCCAGTTAGGAGCCCGTTTGTCTACAACCGTTGTGACTCACTGCCTCTGGAAACGTATACCATACATGAAACAAATGACAACCATGTTACTATCGAACAACACAACACATACATAACACAGAATGTGTATAATTACAATGAAGCTATTCGGTACTCTCCAGTCTGTGAAGAACAAAAAGTAGTCAAGAAGATACAAGAAAATGTTCAGAATTCAGACAGCTATAATATGTATGGGGAGGATGAGTTCGAATGTGGTGTGTTCCTATCTCAGTTGTCCGAAGAAATCATCAATGAGAAGGATGCAAGGGAACGAGATGAGAGGAAGTTTGTTGGTCTGAAGACGGACAATGAGGCGTTGAAACAGCTGATGTCTACAAATGTGCAGTCTGTGTCGAGGCAGCAGAAGACTATATTGTTTTTGGGCCATGACTCTGGGTCTGGACAGACAGTACAGAATATTGCCATCAATGATCCTTCATTGGAGTGCGTTGGAGCTGGTGAGGTGGAGAGTGAAGTTACTATTGGTAAGCCATTTGAACATAATATAATAGGTACCTACAATAATATAATTAAACTTCATAAAAATTACTACTTACAGATTAAAAGAATGTACCTAAGTACCTAATTAAATATTTTTAAAGTTCAGCATTTACATTTGAGCTAAAAATCAAAATAACAAGTTGTATTTTTTTAAACAATGGCAGTTTATTTACACCAATAAATAAGTACTTTAAGTCTGATAAAGATAACTTATTTTTATAACATTATCAAATAAATAAATAGTAGGGGAGACTGAGGACTTGATCCCTTGGGACACTTTATCCCTGAGCCGTAGCTACAAAACTAGAATTATTTTTTAAATTCGATACATGCAATACTGATCATTACTGTCATTGTCAATGACCAAATGTAATTTTGAAAGTTAAATATCTACGACTTTGAGAGCAGTGACGTCGTTTCGTTTACAGCGTGTTGCCATTTATTTTTGTAAGTATTTTGACCGTTATTTTCATATATTCATATAAATAAATTGAGATTTAAAACTGCTTAAACCTATTAAAGTGTATGTAGAGATGTGTTTTCTTTAATTAGCATTTTGTTTTGGATTAGAAAAATATATTTTTGTAAAAAATGGCGTTGTTAGAAGATTTTTCTTCTCTCAGGAGCCCTGACCACCGGTAGCTTGGACCCTGGTTTCGATACTGGTGGGCGGCTACTATTTTGAAATGTTTTTATTTAATACAAATATTTTAAAAATGAAATTTTTATTACATATATTTATAATACATAAATGAGAGTAATAACTCGCCAATAAAAAAAACGAAACTCACAAATATGAAAATGGACCAACAATATCACCACGTACAACTAGTTTTACGGTTTCAAGCGCAGCAATGAACCTTCACGAGTACGTGCGTTTTATATTTTATATTAAGCGTTTTCTAAGAACATAAGGATAAGGAAAACTAGTTGTTATCTATGGCGTAATAAAAATACAGATAAACGGCAAATTTCTTACGAAATATAATAATAATATAATAATAATATTTATTGAATGCAGAAATAACAATTGTTAACATAAACAATGAACATTTGTGTTTACACTAGACTTTAGCTAGTTAACAAACAGGTAGGTGTTGCAACCAGAACACTTGCTAAGTTATAAAATAACTTGTATTAAGGGCGCTGGTTCAAGCCCTCGACATACATTGGATTATAGAAATTTGGTAGACAGAGCTAGTGTGAGCGACTAACTTTAACATCATCAGCATTATTTCAAAGATATGAATTTAAAAGATTATTTATTTTACTGAAAGGTTAGTGTGATTTGATTGTATACGTGTGCAGTGAGTGGGGGAATTGTATGTAGGTATGTCTGTGCGTGTAAGTGTAATGTTGTATGAGGGTGTGTGGTATGTTAATATGTGTGTGTGTTCGAGTTATGGTTTTGGCGCATGGGTATTTTGTTATTATAAAATTATGGCGGGTTATTTTCGGAGAAGAGTAGGCATTCTGTATCATGGTAATTCACAGTAAGTAGAAAATCAGCCAGATATTTCTTGAGGGAGGACCTAGGCAGAGAGTAAAATTTTAATTTCCTGTTGAGTTTATTATAAAGCTGTGGGCCTTGAAAGCAGAGAAATCGTTTGGTAAATGAGTGTTTACATTTGTAGTGCTGACATATTAGATCTTTTCGTCTCTTTGTGATATTTAGGTATGGGGTACTTTGATGTTGCAAAAGAACTGCGCTGAGAATAAACAGTTGTCTAACAGTGAGGACTTTGCAACATTTGTATAATTCCTCAGTTGGGAAGAGTATGGGACGAAACGTGCTCACCTTCAACACGGCTCTTTGTGCTCTTTCCAATTTAAGCAAAGTGGTCTTAGGAACTCCACCCCACACAGACACACAATACGACAACAATGATTGACAGAGAGCAAAGTAGACTCTTCTGACAATTTGCGCTTCTGCCACATGACGAAGAGTCTTAAAGACGAAAATCAACTTTCTTATTCTTGCTGTAAGTAAATCTATGTGGGCCTTGAAGCTCAAATTGTCATCAAGAGTTACTCCGAGATATTTAATGGTGTGGGAGCGTGCGAGTGTGGGACAAGTGCAAACCACGCTATTCGGACGGACACACGAGTGAGCGATCAGAAAATAAGAGTCCGGGGGCTGTGTTGCTTGACGCAAAGAAAAGCAGAGTATTTTTGTTTTTTCTGTATTCAAGGTTAGTTGGTTGTCATTAAGCCAATTCACTACTCTATCCAGTCCCCTCTGAGCCGTATCAAAAACATCTTGCCAGGTGTCGCCTGTAAAGGTAAGAACGGTGTCATCAGCAAAAGCCGTAATTTTACCATCTTGGAGAAGAAGATTACACAACTGGTTTACGTAAACCAAGAAGAGTGTAGGGCCAACCACACTCCCTTGTGGAACGCCAAAAGTGACAGGAAGCTCACTACTCAGGTAATCTTTAATTTTAACTGAAATAAAACTTATTATTCATTCATATCATGCATTAAGGTACACTTGTTTCCCTAATGATCATATCTACCTCATGCCATGATCAAGTGTCCCAAAACACGGGACTCTTGATACTTTTGTATTGTTCAGGGAAAACAAAAAAAAACAGGTTAATACGGATATATTTCATGATTAAACAATGCAAAAAGGTAGACGGATAATTTTTCTAGACAACCATAAAAAAATATTCTGCATTATCTTTAATATTTTCAGAAATATGAATGAAAAAACAAAAAAGGGATCAAGTGTCCCCAATCTCCCCCCCTAGGTATATTTGAAAATTGTTTAAACATATAATTTTCTTATACTTACCTACTACATATTTACATGACATTTCTTTGCTAAGGGAAAATTGTTTTTAAATATTAAACTTGAAATTAGAATCAACCACAAACACACATGAAAAATTTAAAATTCCATTGCAACCAATTTCGGTCATTTTTAATACAGATTCACAGAAATTATCTATTTATTTTTGAGTGACACAAATCGCCACACAAAAATATACTTTGTGAATGTTTATTTGAGTATGATAATTCAAGACTGTCATTATGATAAAGTATTTCATATAAATTAAATGAATGAACACAGAACCAGCCCATTATGGATTATAATGGTGTGGTGCAATGATATTGTGTGGTGGTAACTCAACAAGAAGCTGCTTAGTTTTTTTTTAATTATTTATTATATTATTTCATTTCAGATGGCTCTAACATTACAAGCAATCCACGAGCGAAAAAATACCAATGTAACAAATGCAAACAAATATTTGACCAACTATCGGCCTTTAAATTACACATGGTCAGCAGTCACCGGCTGTCCATCTCCGGTAACCTCAAGTTCATGTGCTCAGACTGCGGGAAAAGCTTGAAAAACCAAGAAAAGTTTGAGCAACACTGCCTCGGACACGGTGACCCAAATCTAGAATGTAACAAGTGCCACAAAGTCTTCGCGTCAAAATTCACATTACGCAATCACCGTAAGATACATTCTCGAGTATTCCCCTGTAGCTACTGTTCAAGGAGTTTCTCAACGGTCCAAGAGCTTCACGCACATTCATCGAAATTCCACTACACATTTATGTGCGAATCGTGTCCGTATGTATGCGGAACTTTATCAGAGTTGACGACTCACCAGAAAGACCATAAGTGCTCCAACTCCTCGAAGAACAGCAGTGAGTCTGAGGACGCTGAAGGGCTATTTGAAGATATAAGTGATATTTCAGTGACGGAAGACGTTGTGAAGCATGAGGAGGATGAACATCTTCAAAATCCTGACTCCGTTATCGCGAAGGTTATGTCCAACAACATATTTGGATCTCGCCCAATGGAGAGCAAGAAAGAGAGGAGGTATAACAAGGTAGCTATAAGTATTATACTCATTTCTTAATTTTTGTTTTCTACAGCTACCTCACACTACTGCCAAATAACCAAACTCTTCACAATTTTAAGATGCTGTTAAGTCTCGTGCTGTCTCTATCACTTTATGTCAAAGTGACTGCGATAGTACGTATAAATTAAGTAGATAGGGTTTGAGTATTTGTTTGGCCATTAGTATTATAATCTTTACCACACTTTTTATAAGCTGTCGATGGACAGAACCGTTGAACCGTTACCTAAATCCATTGCTGAAAAAAGACAAACAAACTTCAGTAACTTTGAATTAATTTAAAACATTTTCATAATTATCTTTTCAAGCAAAATAAAATGAGTTCATGCTTTCATTCTGTTTTTACAAAAGTGATGACGAAGAGGCGCTTTCTTTCTTTATGCATAACAGTGCCGTAATAGGATTCAACCAGCATCCTATTCGTCAAACCGTTTTACCCATTTTCCTTGAGGCCAGGTCATTGAAGTCGTCTATGACCAAATTCATGTTCAGTAGGGATGATGAGATTTAATATGATCCTAACTACCCATTGTTATTCCCTACTTAGTAACGACGACGCTACTCACAGTGCTGTAGGTACCTAATAACTATTTTGACATGCTGAATAACTTATAAATAAATATGACCTGTCATCTACAACTTAAAAACCTGTTCGCGGTTTCTGACAACAAGTCTTACACGATGAACACGGTAAAAATATTTTTCCAGACCTGCGAAGTGTGTCTTAAAAAGTTCGACCGGATTGGCGACCTAAAAAGACATCTCATCGAACATGTAATAAGAAGCACTCTTGCCAAGAACCCAGTGAATAAGTTTGGAGTCCTCAACATCCGATGCGAGATATGTCAGGAAAAGGTATTTACCAAAATTGATAGATACAAAGCCCATTTGAGGGAGCACGCCAAACTCACTCTCTACAAATGCACATTCTGCGATAAATCCTTTAGCGACTCCAGTAATTTCTCTAAGCACAAAAAAATACACGGCACCACTTACTTCCAATGTGACATGTGCCAACGCAAATTCAATTCCAAGAAAATGATAACCCAACATATGGAATATCACAACAAGAATCGGCCTATCAAATGTCAATATTGCGAGAAAGTGTTCCATTTTGAGTCGATGCTGAATAAGCATATGCGAAGCTCGCATGTCAAGGTAAGGGCTAGCAAATTCAGTTGTAGGTTCTGTCGTCAATACTTCACAAGTTTGAAGGAGAAGTGGGATCATGAATGGACAGTTCATAACGTTAGAAAGTTTATTGTGGACTGCTTAGTCTGTGGGTCGAGGTTTAGGAAGTATTCTGAGTTGAAGAGACATTGTACAGAGGAACACGGCACTGTAATACCTCCAGCTAAGAGATTACTAAGGTGGAAATTGAATAAAAAGTTGAAAATGATTGAAGATGAGTAGGAAATGGCTGGCTGGTGTAGGATTTTGTTTTTTATTTTTTTTAAGATGTGCTTTAGCAATCTGGTGAATACAAGAATACAGCTAAGAATTCAGAGAGAATTCTCTGGATAGGTACTTAGATTTAAAAAATCAGAAAAAAAATCTGTTCATCTCTTTTATGAGCAGGTAAGTACCTATGTATAAGTTAATCCTAAAATTTTTGACCAGTTTTTATATTTTTTAATTTAAGTAGAAGGTGCATTTTTTCATACCTTTAAAAGGCTGTTATGAAGATTTTTGTTTTATTAGTTTGTTATTAAAATAATGTAGGTATACCATAGATAGGCCATACATTAATCGAAATGTTTATGGGCCTATAAAGAAATTAACTAAATCTATACCAAATATGTAGGTATAATAATGTTGTTACTGAAAGGGTTAAAAAATCTTACAAAGTCTGTGGATCTCAAACTTTAAATTCTTTTTAAAGGAATATGTAATTAGGTATTTATTTTTCTTAGCTTTTTGAGTTATATTTGTTTCATATTTATAATCATGTTAGATGATATTATAAAGTTTTAAATCAAAGTCTAAAAAAAAATGTTTTGTTTATGAACTATTGCTACTTTTTTAAATTGAAGTTTTGGTGGAGGTTCTACAATATTTAAACTACATAAGTACTTAGATAAGAACATAGTCTATCGTTTACAATCACTATTTTACAATCATGAACTTTAGTTGTCAAGGCCGACATTTATTTAGTTTTTCTTTAAGTTACTTTGCTAGCTTTATAAGATCTCGTTAGATATATAATTCTTGATGTCTATTTAAAAAGGCTATTTATTGTTAATAAAAGTTACTATTTAAATAAAAGTTTATTTGTTATTATTTTATACTTTCTATTTATTTATATTGCTATACCTATGTTGGTACCTACATAAATTGTACATTGTCGTTAGAATAGGTTCATCAAATAAGGCTATTGTAACACCATGTCACAAGAACCTGTGTGTTTACCTATTTATTATCTACTATTGGTATAATGTTAATAAGAGACTGTACTCGTAACAATTGGCAAAATGAGTTTCAACGCTTGAAACGTTTCATGCCGGTTTCAATAAACATTAGTTGCAGATTATGATAAGCCTTATCAGTTATCACCCAGACTAGACTTCCTTTTAAACCTGTGGGGTATTACCGGCAGCGGTGGGCGTGGTGATTAAGTCGTCACTCCCAGTTCAGTTGATAACTTAAAATGTTGGACAATTTTTCATCACTACATACCAGATCATCTATTACTTTACACTGCGCGCCATAAATCTCATAATTCAAACATCGCGGGGACTTTATGCGCAATGGTGGCTGCGTTATTTGTAGTGGTCATAGTCGGTGTGTAAACACGGCGCCTGTACACAAGCGGTATTCTCGCGCATGACCTTGGCCGGCGCGCATGCGCGGTGTGGCGGCCTGCCGACCCATCCAGCCACACTTCGGCGGCGTTCGGTGCCACAGTCCGCGACAGCGCTCCGCTGTGGCAGCGTCTCACACCGCGAGGGCGGGATAATGCGGGCGCGTGATAACACAAAAAACCTCACCTAAATCAAATAAATACTATTCCTGTCGATATCGCGACGTGGACAGTTGTCATTGTGTGTGTCGTGACCCCAGAGCACGGAATCTACACATTCATATAAGGTTAGTATGGAGATAATCTTTTAAGCTGTCACGTTTCGACAATTCAATGCGCTGTTAATAGGTTCAATTCATACCGGGTTTGTTTGTCTGTCTGTTTGTTGATGTATAGTTGCGATCGGACTGTGGATCGTTAGTTTTTTATTGCACAGCAGCAGACTATTAATGGTGTCTTTTTACGATTACCTCTCTGCCCGTTTTACACTTAAAATTCCATCGAAACTGAAGAATTTCTTTGTCTAAACAGTTCTCTATTTAGTCTACCGTATATTTAAGCGAGGCACGGCTTCTGGCGTAAACAAAAACTGTAAGAATTGCCTGAGAAATAAACAGCTACATTGATTGAAACAAAAGGTTGAGAAACACAAGTCGAACTGTCAAAATTTAGACAGATTGCAAATCGATTTTGGATTTGTAATTCAAAAATTAAAAACAGTGTTACCTACGTACCATAAACTATTCTAACCACAAAGTAGATTATTATTTCTTGAAGAAGTATCTAATTTTAGAACTGATTGGGCTAAAATACAAACAGTCCTGTTTCATGAGAAATTCGTAATGGTAAGTAACAATTTATTTAAGCTTTACCAATTATTGTTACTACGTTATTTATACATTACAATAACATTAGGAATTTTATTATTTTACTTCTGATTGGTACCTAGGTACCAATTGATTGCCAATACAACAACTGAATATTTTTTTTAAAAATAGAATAGCGTTCATCGTTATTTATCCTTCTGATGTTTATAATAGTAGGTTTAGTAACGGAAAAATACAAAATAGTTTTTATAATAAAAAAAAGTAGTTACCTCAATGATATTCTAATAAACAGATATGTTATACACTCACAAAACAACCGAAAAAAGTGTTCCGCGCAGCAGCGGCTGCACACATACACACTTTTCATTCATTTTACAACTCTCGGCTTGAAAAAACCAACAAGAAAAAAAGAGACAGTTAGTGTTGTCAATTGCGCGTGAATGTAAACAGACATTATCCTGGCCACCAATCACCGCGTCTTGGCATCATAGACTAACAAACTTAACGAGACAGAAGGTACAAACCACGAGTACATTTATACGCGCGGTTTGTACCTATAACAACTAATAAACAGGACTAAAGGTATAATAGAATATATATATGAAATGTGTTATATATGAAATGAATAAAGAAATGAATATTTATTTTTGTTTATGAACAAATGCGATCAATTTTTTAGCCTAAAGAAGAATAAAAAATATCTGTTGTCACATTGTTTAATTTCTAATTAAGTATATAAATGATTAAATAAAACAAAATTATTAAATATTACAAGGTTAGAAAAAAGAAAAACAGAACTGTGGGTAAACAATGACTTTACTGCCTACGATATCGCATCTGTACTTTTATTCTATGTCCGGAGTGAACGCGTCCTTGTCTTACTCACGTGAAAAAATGTATTTCAATTTCTTTCTTTTGTCTAACCTCCAAATATAAGAATATTAGGAAAATAATTGAAATATATAAATAAATCGATGTATATTGCGTAGTAACATGTGGTATGAGATCCCTTGTGCTTTATTAAATTTGGTATCATAATTGGTACACTTTCTAAATACACAAAATAGCATTTTTTTTATTTTTTAGCTGCTTTAACAAAGCGTATCACTCGTCGCCATGCGTGACGCAGACTAAAGGCAATACGTCCCAATTAGGACGTTTTTGAATCTTCAAAATTGGGCGCTCATAACATATCTGTTTATTATAGGTAATATCATTGAGTTACCTATTGAAAAAAAACACGGCCGCATTTGTTTCCAATATTGTTTTTTTACTATTATTATGAGTCTTAGGTAGGTAGGTACTGTGAACTAATCTGAAGGCTAATTCTCGTAATAAAAAACGTTTAACTTGTCGCAATCTCGTCTCAACGACATTCAGTGTCATAATTAACAAGATTTTGCGTAAATAGCGGATTTTTGACATATTGACACTGATATTGGGATAAGAACGTTGCTAACCTACTGACCGTCACGTCACAAAAGCATATATAAACGGCGCTAACTAAATTACATACTCTATGGAATTACGTACACAATTCTGTCATGTAGTCGTGACACATTTTTGTTTGTCATCTTTACATGACTGATGACTGTGGCGGTTTAAAGGAAAAAGTAAGTATAATTGCTCCTTTATGAATTTGGTACAAAAATATTGTCAGGTACCTACCTTCCAGAAATAAATCCAAGCTAGTTTCCAACTGCAAATGTAAGTGATTAATTAGAAAATGATTTGAAAAGTTTCCGATCGAGCACTTTTTCAATTTCAATTTAAACCCAGACGAGTAGGTGGACAGGTACCTAACCTACCTGCCAACATTTCTCCAATTACAGTTGAGACCTTTTCCAATTAAAGTTTCTTTATAAAGGGTAGAACATCGTGACGAGAACTTTAACCAAGAATTCAGTTTAAAATGCCAGACACCGAGTTAAAATTGTTTGTCGATTATTAAAAATATTCAGGTGTTTCCTCAGACCATACTTTTTTATTGGTCTGAGGGTGTTTCATACAAAAGTGCAATATACACGGTGAAAGTGTACGGAACATCCGATTTATTAAAGTGGAGGTCTAATATCATGAACTGAATCCAACTAAAAGTTTAGCCATGATTTCCCTTCCACAGTGTATAGCTTTTTTTTTTTGTTATTCTGTCCCACTCCTTGGAAAAAGGCCTCCTTCCATGCAGGCA
This sequence comes from Charanyca ferruginea, assembly GCA_947361185.1. Classification (NCBI taxonomy): domain Eukaryota; kingdom Metazoa; phylum Arthropoda; class Insecta; order Lepidoptera; family Noctuidae; genus Charanyca; species Charanyca ferruginea. The sequence continues at coordinate 11,511,188 of OX376056.1, read as the reverse complement.
TCTTTTTCGATCCTGTTCTTCATTCCCTCCATTTCTAGAGGAATTCGTCCTGTTTGTCTCGCCATCTCCTTCGTGCCTGCCCCCCCGTCTTACTGTCTTAGGGCACCAGTTCTGTGTTACCTGAGCCCACAGTTTCTCCGGCCACGCCTGCTATCCCTGTTTTGGAGCGCATATAGTGTTTCGAACTCAATCCGTTAATTTAACACCTAGTACCCATACTGCGCTCCTTTGCTCGTTGACAAATCTTGAGTTTGGGCACAGATTAACTAATAGTTCCTTTGGAACAGATAGTTCACTCCATAGAAAAAGATAGATACCTAACGCTATAACTGCCTACAAAAATGTTACAGCCGTTCGTGCGCGCTAAAATGTACCTTACGCACACGCTCGAGAGTACCTACTACGTTGTCTGATGCGGTGTCGGGCGATCACCGGCGTCAAATTACGCAACGGTAGGGCTGTCTATGTTATGAAATGATTACACAAAAGAATAGGTGAATAAAAAATAGTTTTTATATTTTTGTTATTTACAGTTGGCTGGTTATCGTGTGTGTGTATGTTTAAAAAAATAATAAGTATAAGTAAAATATCTAACCAAATCAGTAGGAACCTACTTATAATTACGTTCTATTATAAAACTTTCTCCTTAACATTACACAAAGCACTCTCTATGTTTTTGTTATTTTTGTGTCTTACCATCTTTTATACCGTGTTTTTAGGCAAATAAATATTATTATTATTATTAAAAAAAAGAATCAACAAAGAAAAATTAAATACAAAATAATTACCTTTCCTCCTCCTTAGGTAATGTAAAAAAGGATAAACTTTTGTTGGTTGTTTTATTTCGACAGCCGTCTACACTGCAATTTGCACGACTACCCATTATTAAAGCTGCGGTCGCAGTATCGTACGGAACTATTAATTAAACTTGATCGGAAAAAAAATCTCTGTGGTATACGTACACTTGAGCGAGCGCGTGGCAACCCGACTGGATTTTGGACGTTCGAACGAAAGCGAGCCGTAGGTACTTAAGCGCGTGACCTTAAACGAGTGACAATACTGTTAGATATCTTTACTGTGGTTTGGGCTTCTGAGTCAAAGAGTATACCTAAATTGTGTTATAGTCAGTCACACAGAAGAACAACTTGATCAATTAATTTACAGTGCAAGAGAAGGGTCTAGTCAACTATACCTACTTTTTAGTGGGCTCCGGCCCGAAACCAAAGTTGCTGGCTCGCTGATCTCAGACGGCTGCCGATACTGCCTTATATCCCAGAGTTCTCATACCTATGACATATTAAATTTTGAAATTAGACAGGGAAATATGTCGGTAAGACTATTTCGTAACTTTCAAGTGTCTGGCTAAAGTATTGGCCAGCGGAAAGTGTCTGGCACTAGGGAATAACGATTTTTATTAACATTCTGTAAAACATAAAAACAGTCGTCTCAAATGTACTTTTATGAGTAAGGTAACTAGGTTTAAAAGGTTTTAAACCTGATACCTGAAAAAAAAAGCACTGAAGGTAGCTAGCAAGCAAACCATAGAAGCAAACATACCTACCTACCATAATATCCACGGAAAAATAAAAACAAGTGGAAGTGCCACGCAGCCATCGAACGTGTGGCACAATTATGTGGAAATGATCAACACTGGTTCAGTCGCGATCAACTACTTGCTGCGTCGTGACATATCGCACGTAAGGAAAAATAATACAACCATGCCTTATTGTGCAATTTTTACATGCAAAAATGATAGCAGGTCAAAGAATGTTTCGTATCACCAAAAAGTATAAAACTTTCATATATTTCAATATAATCGATTTTTATTGACAATACCATATTTTTGCTTTGATGCGAACTGAAAACTACCTTATGTCCATTCATTAAAGTGTAAATTAGCTTGCTCGCTGTCTTGACTGTAATCGTTTTATGTGGCATAAATTCTAGAAACTTCGACGCTACTCGTTTAGGGATGGGACACATTAATGCAAATAGTCCGTGTCGACAAAACAATAACACAATAACAATAACATGCTTTTAAAGTACCTAACTTTTTTTTTAATAAATAAAAGTACGTGTTTGAAAGAATGAGTTTTAAAAACCTTATACCTCTATTCTGGCAAATAGTAATTCATTCGCGGTTAAACGTAGGCCTATAAATATTCTATATACATGTATATGGTTTATTTTCATGTACAAACATTGAGATGTCAATTATGTTTTTAAAAGACTGTCACATATTTAAAAAAGATATTGTCATGTCTAAAATAATGCGTCATTTCATTGGGATGTCAATCAATTTCCTACATACAATCATATTACGGACTCAATGAAAGGTATCGCAGAAAAATATGTCAATACAACATTAGTTAATCATCATTTTTGATCCATTACGTACGGTCACCAAAGAAGAGAAATATATTAATCTTTTTAATGTACAGTACGCAAAAGAGATAAGTATCCATGTCGCCGGAAACAGTTGAAGTTTACTTAGAAACCGATAGGTTTTTATGAATAAAATAAAATACAATTAATAGAGAATAAACAGTTCAATGATTTAATAAAATTTCATTTGGAAGCCCCCATTGGTTTCTAAGAAATCTTCAACTATTCCCGACGACATGGATACTTATCTCTTTTGCGTACTGTACATTAAAAAGATTAATATATTTCTTACATTGTACAAATTATCGATAACTTGACCACATCTCTCATTGAATAGCAAAATAGTTAACAGTTGCATGCGAAAATGACATCTATTCATAGTAACAATAGATGTCATGTTAAGTAATTTGGTAACAGCGCTCTCTAGCGTCGAATAGCTGAACTCGTTGGACATTGCTCGAACTGGATTGTTAGATGGAAAAAATCTCTTTAGTGATTTTGTCATGTAAAATAATAGCAACGTTCGTCAGTTGTGATACAATTTAATTTCGAACAACAATAAAATAAGCTTTTCGCCAAAGTTGCGTTCATAATTTGTAGCCAATTATATCATCGTTTTCTGTGTATTCCAAGTACATTTTAATTTGCATATGTGTGAGTTTGGCGACACTGGATCCAGTATTAAGTAAGACTAAGGGCACTTCCTCTTGTTTTTATTATTCCGTGATAATATCCTTACCTAATATACCTACATGACATAGGTACCTTTTAGAGGAATATGTCTAATACTAGACACTGGTAGGATAGATAATCTTGCAGATAATCTGCATACTTCGTCAAAACTGTTCATAGTCAGCCCTGTATTTGTACCTAGAATCAACCGTGTTTTTAGTTAATAGGATTTCTATAGCCTCTTTCTAACCTCCTTCCTGGAGAGGAGACTTCCAGAAAAGAGGTTGGTATTGAAGAGAATTTACATACCTACCTACACATAAAAAAAAAAACAATAAAAAAATAGGCGAGCGGGCGCCGCCACGTTCATAACATCAAACAAAAAACATACCTAATTATGTAAACGTATGTCGAACCATCTGCAAAGCATCTCATTTTAATTAATACTCCTTTTGCAAACCAAAGGGCTATTTATATTTATTTCTTAACTAATACTTAGGTAACACCTGTTCATTGTTTAACTAAAAAATCAGTGGTCAAATCACGTTTGCTATGTTTATTTTGTTAATTGAGATAAAAATATTGCTTCGGGAAACGATCAGAGTGTTAATGCAAACCAGAATTATGTGCTATTAAATACTAAAAACGTACGGTTTTGGGAAAATCTGTATAATTTACTGTTATTTTATGATGTGAGGATTTAAAATTAAAGTGTCTACCAATGATATTTGTATCATGAAATAAAGAAATAAGTACTAGCTTTTGCCCGCGATTTCGTATCCGTGAATGTTGGTTATTAATCTTTTGACCGCCATGTCACAGTACCTATTAAATATTAGTTCTACCGTACAGTATCAACACGCCCCACCTCCTTCCGAAACACTGTTCCTCACCTCTTCCCGCGTCGAACGTGCTCTCGAAACTGCTTTTAGTTCTTGTCAAGCGCGTAGTATACAAAAAATATTATTTTTCCGAGAACAGTCTTGGACATTCCAATCGAACGCAACATCTTTTTTTGTTCGTGCCTTTCTTTAGCTGTTCTATTTATGTAGTTTAAGCTTTTTTCGGTAACGTTTACCTCATTCAACAAATGCGCAATCTTATGATAAACTGAAAAAATAATAAATATTTTTAAACTTCTAATCAATGACTATCATGAAGTCGATGGATACACGGCTATAACTTTACAGCCGTAAATATATATATGTATGTACATATAATATAAACAAAAACACATAACTCCATCTTAGTTGCAGTCGGTTAAAATACACCACGTAAACTTAGCCTTATGTGTCCATTAAGTCACAAAAAATGATCCCCTAATATGTCACGACACTAAACGGACGTGACGAATCCTGCTTTACTAACAATAATGACGACAACTTTCAATATTCTTTGTTCTTTTAAAAGAAATCATTAATTCATAACATACACAGATACATGTAGTCTATTTCACAAATGAAAGAATATTCTTAGAACTTACTGGTATCACGTTATAACTGTGACTATAGTGCGTCGTGCGTCGAATACGCCTTCCGTCACCGATTACCGCGTCACAAATGCCCGATGGGTAAAAACAAATGGTTGGTCTACCATAATAATGTTACCATGAAAATAAAATAACTTCTTTTAGTAGTTTTGTACTATAGAAAGCAAATAAAACAGTAGTGACTAAAGTGGAATGTCCACCTTGGTGCTAATTTGATTATCATTTATTTCAAGATTTTTCTTGTAATACAATAAGATTTGTTTAAAAAAATATGTTATAATTGAAAAGAAAACATTAATCTTTAAAAGCTCACAAAAAAACGCTTAAGTGTGTCATAAAAAAACATGAATTTCGGTTAGTTAAAGTTTGCGACAGGAGGTGTGACACGCTAAAATAACCTTTTTTGTTCCTTAGTTTTATTTTTTAATCAGTTAAATTAGCTACAAATGACTACGTTTTGTATTTCTTTTTAAAGCTAATGAACTATACTATACATTAAAAAAAAATGCACTCAATGGAGTATAAGATGGTCTTGTAAATTGTTTGTATATTCTTGTGACAGTACTTTTTCCGTATGGTCAATTTTTCGCGGAATGGCTCAGACACGCACGTGGTAGTAGTGTAGGTAATAAAATCGTTTTGTAGGTGGCCACGTCAAAACGTCAAGCTAAGTTACATACTCTATGGAATTACCAAAGGAATTACGTATAAAAGTCGGTCATGAAGTGATCGTGACGTGCTGAGCACATTTTGGTTTGGCATCTATACATCACTGTAGTGGTTAGAAGGTTAACTACCTTTCTTGCAATGTGGTTCAAGCTAACTCCGTACCAAATTTCTACCAAATCGGTGCAGTGATTTTGCTGTGAATTCGTAACAAACAGATAGACAGAGTTTCTTTACCATTGATAATATTAAAATACAAGCTTTTACCCGCGACTTCGTCCGCGTGAATATCTGTTAACACGGATGTAGACTAAGTCCGGGAAAAAGTAGCCTTTGTCCTTCCGCAGGATTGCAGCTATACCAAATTTTATCAAAATCGGTTTAGCCGTTTCGTCGTGCGACGAACGAACTTTCGCAATTATAATATTACTATAGATAAATTCTAATAAAACAAACGTTTTGTCTACAATGATCAGACTTAATAGTTCGATCATTTTGTAAATTGGTCTTTAGGGAGAATTGAATTGAGCATCGCACTCAATCTGTGTGGACGAGACTACGAGAGTCAATCAGTGACCTTTTTGCCGTTTGTCAAACTATAGTATGTGAGAAATCATCTTCACGTACCCATTCTTAAGTAGAATAGGGTCTGTCGCACAGATAAATATAGATAGACCCTAGATAACGCAAGTATCACGATCTGTATGAAAACCAAGCGTGCCATTTTTTAGACGTCACAATGTAATAATGTCACAATGTGTGTGTTTTGTTTTTCTTAGATTTGGTATTACCAGGTATTACTGAGGGTATTACATTAAAAATAATTGCTTTTTAAATTAATTACGCAAAATATTAATCACAAAATGACTTACCGATGGAAGGAAACGTATACTTTATTTTTTTATTTACGATTTTTGTACGTAAGCTAGGCACGAGACTAGGCACGCGAAGTTGCTCTTGCGTTATCTAGGTCTATCTATATCTGTGGTCTGTCGTAATACCAATAGGTTTTTTTTAATAATGTAGCTACTCACAAGAGGAGCGTGTGGCTAAGTAAAAACCATATGGCATTATAGAATAGAATAGAAAAGAATACACTTATTTTGCAAATATGGGTAATACACAATAGTTGTTTTATCACATTAAAGCTCAGCAATATTTTACCATTCGGCATGCAAACATTTACATTATATACGATACGTTATTACAATGAACTTACATTTTAAAACCAGATCAATTCATAAATTATTATTACAATTCTGAATCATTCAAAATATCATTTAATAAATTATTATTACAATTATCATTAAATATGTTAATTAATAAATTATCATCCAAACAAGAATTGTTTTTTTTTTAACGTTTAACAACACTAGGAATTTCTCTTGTGTCATGAGTGCGTTTACAAACATAAACTCACATACACAAACATCCAGACCCGGAAAAACTACCTGCTAGCCATAAAAATATTTGTTCAGTGCGAGAATCGAATCCGCGACACACAGTGCAGCAGTCAATCACTCAGTCACTGCGCCAACCGTGTCGTCTTATTCTTTTTAAGTTATCTTAAACCTCAATGACACCGGGGAAGACAAAGTAAGGAAACCTGGACTTATAATTCGTAAGAGTCTTAAATGGCCAATGCGCCCTGAGCAAGCATGTTTTTAGGTAGGTAGGTACACATCATCATCATCATCAGCCGGAAGACGTCCACTGTTGAACAAAGGCCTCCTCCCCCATAGAATGCCACAACGAGCGGAAACCTGCCGCTTGCACCCACCAGTTACTCTCGTCGGTCCACCTAGTGCAGGGTTTCTTAAAGTGGGGTCCACGGACCCCTTGCGGTCCGTAGCATGTATATCAGGGGTCCACAGTAGGTCATTAAACTTAACATATTTTTTAGGAAATTGTGTAGTAAACTCTGCATTTCTCGGGCAAGCTATGAACTCTAAATAAGGCATGTTCCCCCCCCCCCCCATCTAAGCGCCCTTAAGGGGAGACCTATGCCCAGCAGTGGGCGTCTAAAGGTTGACATGATGATGATGATGATGTGACCTAGTGGAAGGCCTGGCCTACCAATGCATCGTCTGAAAAATTACTTGTTTACTGAATGCTGAAGTAAAATATTTGAAATAACAGCTGTAACACGGAATCGTATATTTACAGTTAAAATGTGAGTAAAATAAACATAGTGGGCTAAATATTGTCATGTTGATAACAGGTGATAAGCTGCTGATAATAAGTTTAGTCATAAATAGTTTACCGTGTGACCAATCGTGTATTTGTGGTGTAGTAGTCATGGTTCGAAAACTAAATGAAATATTAGAACTCACTTCAGTGCTCATTTCTAATTCCACGATGAAAACTGTCATAGGTATTCTGTAATTCGATGAAAACTACGCTAGCGCCACTAAGTGAGAACATAGGTGAAGCGAACTATTTTTACCCGACTACGGCAAAGCCAAAGGAGGGTTATGATTTTGACAGGCTATGTATGTATGTATGTATGTATGTATGTATGTATGTATGTATGTATGTATGTTATCTGTTCGCTCATAGCTCCTAAACCACTAATCAGAACTGAACAAATGAGGTATCGTTAGAAGCGTCTTGATTGTCCGCTGGTTATAGGCTATATGACGTGTCACCGAATCCAATGTGGCGCCCTCTGGCGGACAAACAAACCAAGATTTAAAAAAAAAATGAAGACAAGCATACCGTGTTTGGTATCATTGGAAAGGGGTTCACTAGTACTATTCAAATATATAATATTTAGTTGTGACTTGTCACAAATTATTTAAAAAAAGGAAAGATTACCAAATTAATTAAGATGTGTTTACTGTTTAGTATCATTAGAAAGAGGTTCACTAGTACCTTTAAAATATATAATACTTAGCTGTGACTCCAAAATGGTTTAAATAAAAAAACTAAGTTTAAAAACTAAAACCCGACTACAAGAAAAAGTGATCTAAAAAGTACGAAACAAGAAAATATTTCACACAGAAATCAAGACATAGGTACAAAATGGTCAAGGTAAGCCGTGGTTGCATGCCATTATAATTCATGTTCATCGCACTCGTATGGGATACAGGCATGCAACCACGGCTTATCTTGACCATTTTGTACCAATGTCTTGATTTCTGTGTGAAATATTTTCTTGTTTCGTACTTTTTAGATCACTTTTTCTTGTAGTCGGGTTTTTACGTAACTATTTTACCGAATTGAATATTCCCGATCAGTAACACCCCGTCGTCAACACTGACGATCGGGAAAATAAATTCCGTTCGTTCACAGTGTTGACGAACGAAACTTTTTTTTCCCAGTCGTCGTACACATGCTTAGTTCAAGAGTCAACGTTTATAAAAGTGGAGTTATAAAACTTAAACGGATTTTTAAAATTATTTAATTAAGTACCACTTCCCGAATCGCGAATCTCGAATCCCGAAATAGGTAGGTACTTGTTTTTTTACTTTAAAATCAGCGTATAATTTTGTAACACAAACAATCATATACCTATGTATATGTTGTACGTTAATTACAATAATAATATTTTTACGATCGTCAAGAGTGTTAACGACAGGGGTGTTACTGAATGGGAATAATTGGAATAATCGAAAGAAGGTCCCGTTCGTCAACACTGGGACAACGTCAACGGAACTTTTTTTTCCCGGTCGTTTACAGTGTTGACGACGGGGTGTTAATGATCGGGAATATATTATTCGGGTGTTACCGATCGGGAATATTCATACCGAATACCAAATACTTTAGTCAGGTCAGCGTTACTGCGTCAGGATCAAGTGATCATGGTTAAGCTAAGCTTGCCGCAGTCGGTCCATGGATGCGTATGAAATGTATGGGTATGAAATGGATGCCCATACCAAAACCCTTTCGTGCCTCGCAAAAGGACGTAAAGCTGTTGGTCCCGGTTGTCATTCGTAGATCTTTTGACAGGCATTATGGGTAAAGTCAGAACCCAGAAAATCTGACAGCCGTACTGACCAAAGATTATCGTGTTACCCAGTTACTAGACTGGGTTGTGGAGGTCAGACAGGCTGTCGCTTCATGTAAGACAGTGGTATTCAGCTGAATCTGGTAAGACTGGATGCCGACCCCTACATACTTGGGAAAAGACTATTCAGATGTTGATGTACAGTCACGAGTATTAATATGTATTCAGGTTGCAAAATTCAAAAGCATTTTGTTCCTGAAATGACTATTTGAACTTATAAGATAAAACCTATTTTTAATAGTTTATAATAGTTTGGGGTCAAAAATACCCTATTTGTAATTCCATAAAATTTCAATCAATAGTTTAGGAGAAAAACTGTTTAGAATGAGACCAATTATTTTCATGTTTTTGCTCGCGACTGTACATCCCGTGATACATAGTCCTAGTTAGGTAGGTATGTAACTATAGGGTAGGTACAGTAAGAGGTCACTACTGACGAGCCTCTTACTGGTACCAGAGTCCAGATCCAGAGTGTTTCGACGATGCCATATTTAGTTAAAGGCTTAGACCAGCATGTCAAATGCATGTAACCTTTACAGTACCTACCTCAATGATAATCTAATATCATTGACCTACCTGAACAACTATCCGCGGTTAGGTCAAATCAATATCAGTTCAGATTGAATCTTTAACCCGGTTAGGAGGGCGATAATAGTTGTATAGTTTCAGTCTCAGATTGATTGAAACCACTTATCCCTTACAAGTACTCGTAGCTACAAATTGATTGGCCTTGCCTATCACGAGTGTTAATTAAGTTATTTGTTTCTCTATTCAAGGACCAATACATGTTTTATGTATCTTATATAAGGCACTTCATTTGTATATGCCATATTCTATGGTAAAACATGCAGATCATTTCATATACTTACACATTTCTTTTTTGTCGTGATGGAAAATCCGCTAAATTCTAAGTAAAATCATTTATTTAATGTTTGTTTATTTGTTATAAACACTTTCCCTTTTAATTACACTTCTTTCTTATAGTCTGCATTAATAGCTAGGTTTAGGTCTACATAAAAAAAACAACAACAAAAATAAGACGCAAAAGAACCATTTTGCTTATGGTTCCCACACTAGGTCGGGCCTGTCTTGTGTAAAAATAAGTGCTTCTAAATGGTATAAATAATGGTAAAAAAAAGTATTGAACTTAGTTGCTCCTTTCAAAAGGTAGTTTCGTATGGAAGAATGGGCAAGACACTCCATACTTATGTACCTATCCTTTAAAAAGGACTCGTCCCTGGGGTGTGCAGAAAGATCTATCAGACTCTTACTGACTAAAAGCTACCCTGGTGATGCTTCCCACAATTCAGCTGGAACTTTGGACCCAGGACTGAGCCCAGTGGAACACCGCATGTCGCGCCGGCTTCTACCTTTACATCCCCTGAAACCTTCGTCATCGTAACCTAATACTTTACTCAAGGATTTCCCAAACTATGGGACGCGACGTGGGGGAATATTGAATGGGCCCTAAAAATGGCACGACAATGACAAAAAATAGGAACCAAATACATCCTGCTCATTAAATTAGCACTCTTTCTATTTTTTAATTAGGTAGGTATTAAAATATTTATTTTTAATTCACAACTTAAAGTCATTAAGTACAAAGCTTAAAAATAAACTTAATAATATTACTTAAGTACTTAAGTACCTACAATTTCAAAAAGGGAGGGAGGAGCTCTAAGGGCTTGAAAAAACTCGTCCACATCGCTGTCAACGAAACGAAGGTTCCCAAGCCCAACAGGCTGGCATCATTGCCACGCTGTACGGCAATGCTGATTATTTGGCCCAAGTATAGACCAGCCTTCGGGTCACATGAAGAGTCAACCAGCATTTTGGCGATGTCCCGAAAAACAAGACGAGATTAGTATTAAAATAGTTATTTTAGCCCCTTTTTTCTTCTAGACAGCCAAGATGTGTTCTAACTTTGGGTTGTTTTTTGGAAGAAGGGTCGCATTCCATTAACTTTGAAAGCCACTGCCTTAACATAGACTAGGTACCTAGTACCTAGAACTTAATACACATATAGACAAATAAAATATTTTACTTTTATCTATCGCAGTAGGTGCACAGTTCAACCAAATTGATTGAAAGCTTCGGTGCAAAAGGCAAGAGTAAGTACCTACCTATCGCACTGTCGACAATGTATGATTCATTTATCCGTTAACAGGATTCAATTTGGTTGCTTCATCCAAATTGAAAGGCGAAATTGAACCGTGTTAGTTAGTACAATATGTCATAGGGTCGGCATTTTGATTGAATGCTGTGTAGCTAATCAGTAGATATTTACACGTAAATAGTCGGCTTCTGATATCAATCAGTTATCGGCTCAATCAGTTCATATGTTTATACGGAATAAACTGAAGCAATAGAATACTATTGATCGGTAATTGATGCAATACACCTCATTGGTTAAAAGCGTATAGGTACGCCGCGCGTTATCTCATACACATTTTCGAGTCCAAACTTTCAAGTTTAAACTTTTGGACAAGGAATGCTACAAAACTACTTTAAAAAATGTTCCCAACCGACCATTTTGCATCACCACCACTATCAACCTAGACGCCTACTGCAGGGCACAGGTCTCCTCAAAAGGGGGGTTCAGCTGTAATCCGCATCCTTGACCGATGCATGTTGGCGATCGCAGATTCCCAGTAGGTGTTATGGTACTCAGAAGGACGCTGCTGCCCATCCTCTGGTCAATATCCTTCTGTCGCCTTCTACGACACCCACGGGTAGAACTGGGGTGGTGCTATTCGCGACCGGCACCACACGTATATTGCATACCTATTCATGTTTAATACAAATCGGTTGGAGTTAAAAGTTAGGTATATTATAGCCATGCTACTTTTGGTTAAGTGCATTGAGTGTATGTCCAAAAATCTCATGCCATGTGCCTGCAATTAGTTATGCTCGGCAACACATTGACAATACCATTGTTAGCAGGTGTATAGGTGTAGGTAACCACTTATCAGGGAGGCAATTTGCCTGTTTTTTAAACAAGTACTGACAGTAACAAACATCGGTGAATACTACAGACTGTTTAATCCTTATTACCGGTAAAATGCTGTAACATTGCCTACATGCGTAACATTGCCTAAGTACATTCTGAAAAGTTAAGTTATTGCCGCTGAAAAATGTTTTTTTGCCATATAGATACAAGACTTGCTTTTAGTAATATCTTATAACTTTTTAGAATGTAGGCAATGTTGAGCATGTAGGCAATGTTACAGCATTTGACGGACTGTGTGCACTTCAGCTTACTTGAGGTCCACAGTTGGACCTCCTCGTAAGTTGAAATGCCAAGACGCGACATTTTTCTACATAGGTCCGAGGCTTCGTCCGTAATGGGTGTCAGTTATCAGCAGGGTACCTACCTACTTATTCTTTTTGTTTTTGCGCGTAACTCTATGTATTTTCTAAAATAAGGTACATTACCTTAGATTCCTTTACAACAACGAATGTCACGATGGTTGATGGAGCTAATATCATTACCAGGTAATGAACTTCGCAACTATGATTTCGACTAGGTAGGGTAAAACACCCAGTAGTCAGCCCCGCACCAGTACTCAGCCTTTACAGACATTATTTCCTTATAAATAGTGATGAAATTTGTTTACACCTTTAAAATAACGTTTAAACGAATCAGTGTCTCTTTATTGACTAATACGCATATCTACGAACCAATAGCATGTCAGGGTGATGAGCTACACTCGTTTATTTGCACTGCTGCCAAAGACATGACTAGATGCGTCGCCATTACTATTTTTTTCTTAAGGAAACGTGTTTTAGTTTTCGGCAAGTTTCTGTGTGTTTTTGCTGTAATTTATAGTGGATTGATGTACTGTGTTACAATAAAATGTTTATTTTGTGATAAAATTAACTATTACATGCATTTTATTTGTTTAATATGTAGAAATTGAGGTGGCCGATTACTGGGTTTTGATTTTTTGAGGTAGATCCAGTACTCAGCCATATGCGGCTGACTACTAGATTTTTCGTGATTTTCTTAAATTTATTTGAAATTAACGGAGCGAATAGTCCTAACGTTGCTCATTAATCTGGATATAACTCTTATAAGACGAAAAGTGTACTTTACCAGTAGTCAGCCGCGTATAAATGTATTTGCATTGCAGGGGCCGACCAATGGGTCAACAAATCCAGTTGTCAGCCGCTAGTCCTGTTGCACAAAATAGTACCTTAAACAGTTTTTAATAAGGGTTAAAGTTAACACGGTTATTTAAGGATGAAATACATTTGTTTTGGAATTCCATCATGTCAAAAAGATCAATCCACTAACACAAATAAGAGTAATTAACAAGCTATGGTGATGAATAGAAATGGGTTGAAGATTAGAGAAGGCAGCCGAGTTTTTGTAGAGTCCCGCGAGAAACTCTACAAGATCGACTAGGTTCATTTAAGACTACCAGAAATTCCCCGTAAAATAAGACCTGACTTAGAGCTGACCAAAGAAGAAACTGCTTTGAAAGAATGGTGCTCAGGGTTAGGGTTAGCGTCGAGCCGCTGTAACTGAAAAAGGTATTCGGAAGTGGTTTGCCGAACTAATTAAGCATTAAAAGCAATTTATATTTTTTTCGATCCCACAATCCCTTAAGATCTGCAGGGTCTTTAACCAGTGCGTCCTTCCTACCCGTAATGACTTAGGGAGTCGAAAAGTGGACACTCATCGTGGGTCTGGTCCACAAATTCAAGGCTGCTCAACGTGCTATGGAAAAACCGATGCTCAGGGTTTCTCTGGTGGATAAAAAAACATTGCGCGTCGTATCAGCACGCTAAAATGGAAGTGGGCCAGCCATGTGTACAGACAGACGGACAGACAGCAGATGGAGCAGACATGGTTTAGAGATTGCGTCTAGGCAAGCGTAGTATGGGACGCCCTGCGGCACGATGGGCCAAGATTTGAAGAAGGCTGGCAGCGGATGGATATGGGCTGCCTAAAACAGAGTTGATTGGCGATCTCTGGGTAAAGCCTACGTTCACCATGGATGGCAATAGGCTGATATAAAAGAACTTATATGCCAAATATACTGGGTGATTTTTTATTCACGTTCCAAATTTCTCAGGGTGATAGTAGGGTAAAACACCCAGTAGTCAGCCCCGCACCAGTACTCAGCCTTTACAGACATTATTTCCATATAATTAGTGTTGAAATTTGTTTACACCGTCAAAATAACGCTTAATCGAATCCTTGTCTCCTTATTGACTAATACACATACCTACGAACCAATAGCATGTCAGGGTGATGAGCTACAGTCGTTTATTTGCACTGCTGCCAAAGACATGACTAGATGCGTCGCCATTACTATTTTTTTCTTAAGGAAACGTGTTCGAGTTTTCAGCAAGTTTCTGTATGTTTTTGCTGTAATTTGTACTGGATTGATATACTATGTTACAATAAAATGTATATTTTGTGATAAAATTAACTTTTACATGCATTTTATTTGTTTAATATGTAGAAATTGAGGTGGCCGACTACTGGGTTTTGATTTTTTAAGGTAGATCCAGTACTCAGCCATAAGTGGCTGACTACTAGATTTCTCGTGATTTCTTAAATTTATTTGAAATTAACAGAGCGAACAGTCCTAATGTTGCTCATTAATTTGGATTTAACTCTTATAAGACGAAAAGTGTATTTTACCAGTAGTCAGCCGCGTAAAAATGTACTTGCATGTCAGGGGCCGACCAATGGGTCTACAAATCCAATTGTCAGCCGTTAGTCCTGCTGCACCATATAGTACCTTAAAACGTTTTTAATAAGGGTTAAAGTTATACACGATTATGTTAACATGAAATGCATTTGTTTCGGAATTCCATCATGTCAAAAAGAGCAATCCACTAACACAAATAAGAGTAATTAACACGAGCTATAGTGATGAATCGAAATGGGATGAAGATTTGAGAAGCCAGTCGAGTTTTTGTAGAGTCCCGCAAGAAACTCTACAAGATCGATTACGTTTAAGTACCAGAAACACGACGTGAAATAGGACCTGACTCAGAGCTGACCAAAGAAGAAATTGCTTTGAAACAATGGTGCATAGCATTAGCAAAACGTGGCTTCCTTTTGAAATGAAAATTTAACCAAGGTTTGAGACGCTGTAACTGAAGCGGAAGTGGTTTGCGGAAAGTATTCGGAAAAAATATAAATTCTTTACGATCAGGGTCTTTATCCAGTGCGACCTACCCGTAATGACTCAGAGAGCCGAAACATGGACACTGGACGTGGTCCTGTTCCACAGATTTAAGGTTGCTCAGCGTGTTAAGGAGAGAGCGATGCTCAAGGTTTCTTAGATGGATAGAAAAATATTGCGCGTCGAATCAGCACGTTCAAGTGGAAGCGGGCCAGCCATGTATACAGACAGTAGACAGAGCAGACGAGCTTTAGAGTGGAGATCGCGTCTTGGCAAGCGTATTGTAGGACGCCCTTCAGCACGATGGGCCAAGATTTAAAGAAGGTGGCTGGCAGCTGATGGATGCGGTCTGCCCAAAACCGAGTTGGTTGGCGATCTCTGGGGGAGGTCTACGTTCAGCAGGGATGACAATAGGCTGATATAAAAGAACTTATATGCCAAATATGCAAGAATAAGTGAGAGGCTGACTACAGGGTAACACATGGCTGACTTGTGGAGAAATGAGGCTGACTACTGGTGAAAAGTGCCATAATTTGTTTAATGTCGATTTTGTATATAATTCTATTATAAATTTAATGTTTTGTCAATTTCTTTCGTAAATTTAATAAACAACCTTTCTGAAAATAATTGTTGTTTTTACTCATAGCGTTTACTATTTAAAATACAGTTGAATGAAATTTGAGTCCTCACTAAAAGGCTGACTACTGGGTGTTTTACCCTACCCATGAAATTGAATAACTTTCTCCAAAAAACATGGGTCGAAATATTAAAAAAAAAATCGGACTTCCCATACAAAATCAATAGTCAGCTGATCGATTTTGTATGGGAAGTCCGATTTTTTTTTTTAATATTTCGACCCATGTTTTTTGGAGAAAGTTATTCAATTTCATGGGTACTATCACCCTGAGAAATTTGGAGCGTGCATAAAAAATCATCTTGTATATAAGAATAAGTGAGAGGCTGACTACAGGGTAAGACATGGCTGACTTGTGGAGAAATGAGGCTGACTACTGGTGAAAAGTGCCATAATTTGTTTAATGTCGATTTTTTATATTATTATATTATAAATTTAATGTTTTGTTGATATCTTTCGTAAATTTAATAAACAACCTTTCTCAGAATAATTATTGTTTTTATTCATAGTTTTTAATATTTAAAATACAGTTAAATCAAATTTTAGTTCTCACTAAAAGGCTGACTACTGGGTGTTTTACCATAGATTGTTTGGACCCTAACCGGTTCCGTGGCCCTATCAGGAACATGATGCCATTAACTAGGTAGTAAGTAGTCATCTGTCAACTAATAAAAAATGTATCCTAACATTAACATTATTATGTCAATAAAACACGGACCTATGCATTCGTTGAAAAAACAGGAAATAAATTAAGTATTTTTAAACTGAACGTAGTTGCGCGTGATTACAGTTCTGAACATCCGCTAATGTGTATTATTATGACATAAAACATCATGTACAAAATAATAAAATGTTGCTACGTACGCAGTAGTACGCATCCCTGTCCCGCTTACTCCGATCACAGAATATATGCGGACAACAGACACGCACGCCCGACCTTACGTACGTTGCTGCCTACGTTTGGATAATATTTAATTCATTTATTTAGAAATGGATAGTTTCACTGTAGGTAATAATGAAACAATACGGAAGTAGATAGGTACTTGTATATTTTAAAATAAATAGGAATTGAGTAATTAAATGGCCAATAAATATTCAGATTAAATGTTGCTATTTTGAGTACCAAAACTACGAAATTAAAGTAAAAAAAAAACAAAAATCTTGCTATAGTTGGACTTTCGTTATGCTGGCACTTCACATGGCATATTTTTGCAAATATTCGCCTTATTTGGATAATACAAAATGAACCCTAGGCTTATTGAAATAAAGTCGATTTTGTATTATCCAAATATGCTGAATATTTGCACAAATACGCCATGTGAAGTGCCAGCATTATATGAGTTAATTATTGATTATTCCACTAGGTAATCACAAATTCTTACGACAAATAAACTTTTTTTTGCAAAAAAATACAACCGCTTTAAAAAAACTAAAAAGTGATAAATAACTTCAGAAAACATAGGTAAGTATGACTTCAGTCTTGGAAGTCGACGGCTTTGGTTCTGTTTGTTGTTTTGTATTGCCACCGACTTTCGAAACTAAAGTCATGCGTTCTGTGCTAAAGGTATAATATCTATCACTTTTTAGATTTTGAAGGCGGTTATCTTTTTAGCACCTACTTCCTTTCATTCAAATCCGCTAAGAAATGGTGAAAGTAAATAACCTAACCAGCAAATGTATTTCTATGAGTCCATATGGTTAATTGACCATGGATAGGTATTTAACTATCCAGTAATTATGTTTGGTTTTCAGACAGTACTTACAAGTTTTCTATTTGGTTACAGTTAACCAAACGACACCCTTGACGCCCATTTCATAAAATGTATAGTCGCCATCTTGGATTTTGAATTCGACCTCATTTTCGGCATCAGCGCCCCTGAAAACCATGGAAACGACCCCCATAAAGTATATTTCGTAAACTATAATAGCCGCCATCTTAGATTTTATTTCGAACTCATTTTCGGCATCAGTGCTTTCGTAAAATTTACAAGATCGTATGATCTTGTTGTGATGATTATTACTGATCAAAGGCAGTTTCCCATATCATGCATGTGATGCATGAACACCCCAAGGGTCAAAACACACCGGAATGGCAGCGCAGCGGCTGGCAGTTTTGTTCCCAAACCATTTTCAACTTTATCTCTAAACCTCAAAGCATAGTATCGCTTCGGCGGTCATCGGCTCGCAGAGCCGCCCGGCGCGCCACGAGCTACCGCTCGACGCACGCAAATCTTTAAGCGATACTATGTCTTGACGTTTAAAGATAAAGTTGAAAATGGTTTGCCATCAAAACTGCCGGCCGCTGCGCTGCCATTTTGGTGTGTCTTGACCCTAAGAAGCTTGCTTCGCGATGAACCTCATTCTCTGGCCGAAGATCAAAAATCCCGTCGTGTTGATTTTTTTTTTCCATAAAATACGTTACACTAGTTATTTCTCTGGTATCGTGGGTGCAAACATATAAACTCACATACACAAACAGCCAGACCGCTGCACAAAGATCTGTAGGTTATACAAATATTTGTTCCGTGCGGGAATCGAACCCGTGTCACGGAGCGCAGCAGCTAATCGCTCAACCACTGCGCCAGCAGTGTCGCCAAAAAATGATTAGTCATTATTCATTTATTTTGTAACGTTGCACTTTACAAGTATAGAAGTTTAGTATAATAATCACTAGTAAAAATAACCTAAGTACACTTAAAACCATATTATTTATATACAGCCTTATAAATTAACACCTAACTAGCCTATTATAATCCTTTTGAATATTACCTAACACTAAAATAAATTATTAAAACTAAATAATATTATACGGAACCTACGAGTACGCAATAACTTAAAAGGTCCTCGCTTCTATGCGCCCGCGCATCGCTAAAACGATCCTTGCCGATCGTCGCCACGGACTGTGGATTCGGTTGGTTTCATCTTTATTGTGGTTTCGGAAAGTATGATGAAAAGCACTGGCGGTGACAGCTGTGTCGCTCGCTCCGGCCATATATCTAAATCATTTTAATAAATACTTCGTGAAATCCCTCTAGGGATTTATAATCTACCTATCACGCTTCTGCCACATCGTGGTTCCGGCGTTGAAGAATACATTTAGTGGAGATTCCCTGCTGCAAGGAGGTTCACACCTACCCTTCGCTAATAATATACCGCCGAAGATTCTGGAACCAGAAGCCTGGTAGGGGCTGATGACGGAACCAGCATCACCTTCAGAGACGGTTCAGGCCAGTGTTCCAACCCTTTACCTACCCTCAGTAGTCAAGACATGTGATGGTCACGGAATTTAGCCAATAAATAATAGTGTACTAAACTATCAACGCTTTTATTTACGGACCCTGGCTATCTACCTACCCGCTGGCAACCCCCCTCAGGGATAAGTTGTCACAATTTATTATGCTAGAAATAATTTTCACTTAGGTACTTATTAACTAAAGAAAAAAAATATAGTTTTTTAAAATTAATTAAGTAACCATAAAAACAATTTAGGTGTATACTATTTTCTAATGTCATGATAAACAACAATCAATTATAAAATAATTCTATGAAGCACCAACAATAGTGTTCCCGCGCACAAAGCAAACAAATTGTTCCTAATCAGCTAGCTACTCTTTGAACGCCTATTTACGCACACGTATACAAAAAGCTCATGTGTATTTGCACTCACACATTTACACGGGGGAGCAGCGAGTGATACAGCCTTCCCGTCTCAGTGCTGTCGCACGACTAATATGTGCCCGCGCTGAGCGGCTCTAACGTACGGAATCTGAACATTTGTGATTTTCTTTGCAAAATGTTGACAGATTTACATTTATTTTATATTGAATCTGTAGTCTCTTTAATAGTCAAAATTTCAGTGTAAAAATATTTCCAAATATCACAGCCATTTAGGAGCTGAAAAGAATTTTAGTCAAAAAATATCGTGTTGTTCAGTATTTTTTTAAGGCAAAAGTATTAGTCATACGAAAACGTCATAACTTGGACGTGATATGCATGTATCGATATTTAACATATATTTTTTTCAAATCTTTTTGGTAAGCCGTTTTTGAGGTATAGGCTTTAGAAAGTAACCGTTTCACAGTACTGAACGAGACTAAGGGCCTTAAGTATACTGCCAGGCAGCTGAAGAAAAGAACGGCGACAGTTATGAACTAAGTTAGAGATGACAAATTAGTTTTTTCTTGAACTTCGCGGTGTTTTGATCAATACGTTCTGAAATGACAAATAAAATGTATGAACCTTTTAGATCAACTTAAATTGGCAGCTCTTATTAATATCTGTCTCTTTCTTGTTTTATTGGAGAGAAAGAGATAGGTACTTATAAATAGCTTAAAATCAATTTGACTCGTGCACAACAGAATTGGCACCAGTGTGAACAGGCCCCTCTTTCCCACTGGGCACACTGGGCACGTGCCCAGGGCCCCCGATCGATAGGGGCCCCCAATTCCTGCCAGATCACAAAACGATAACCGATATCTAATTCAAACATATAATAAAAATACAATTTAATGGGACACTAACTACACTATTTTGAAGACTAAATAATCAGTGAACTAATTTTTCAAATAATTAAAAAAAAAACTCTGTTTTCATGTAAATCCTTTCTAATGTAAATCTATGCTCTTTGAGTGGATTTAATTATTGGAAGCACATTATTTTAACACATCAAAAAAGCCCAGTAAAACTATGGTGACTTGTCTGGCACGAAGTAAAGCGGTTGATTGATTACATATAGACTTGTCAACATCGAAAAGAAGAGTCCTGGAGAAATGTAAACGGATTGTAGCTGTTGTAAATTAGTAGTAAATTTTTGGCATCGAGAGGGCTTCAGTTTCGCGGTGACAATTAAATCCTCGGTACTTCCAACAATGAAAATTATTTGTGTGTAAAAACGATACAAACGTAAACGTATGCCTATCAACAGTTTAAAAAAAAAGTTATATTGAGTAGGTACCTATATTGACGAAATGGAATAACAGGTCCTAAATAAATAATAAATTAAGGTAAATTAGCAGAACTAAAATATTTTTCTATGAGCTTGACAGTACGCCCAATCTGTCTCATGTTGACCAGAACTTTTAAAATACGTAAAAGACCATGTTCTCGTTGAAAGGTTTCAGAAATTTCTTATACGTATTAAGGAGCATAAATCAAAGTATTTAGCGGAAATCATATTAATTTTTAGAAAATCATGATATTCTCATAAGATATTGCAGAAGTCAAAGCTTCAAATATGACGGAGAAGTATCAGTACCTATACTTCTTATTGGTTGTAAACCAGTGTCTACAACCTAAATATACCTCAGAGGCAACCAAGTTTTTTGAAATGGTTCAGTCTTTTGAAAAATAAATTTTATATTGACCAGTTGGTCAGTCCGAGCTGATGCAGTTCCTCGACTGACCTATGGGCGGGGGTACGGGATTCGCTCGCGCATACACCGCGTCCCCGCCAGGGTATGACCCGCCAATGATGTAGGCGGGTCCCGTCTACCTCGGCGGTCTAAACGCCGCCGAATCCTCTAGAGTGGCGCGCGCGGAACACGGCGCGCCGCCTACATGGGCCTGCATCTGGTTGGGTGGTGGACTACCCCTGAGTCGACCACCCGCAGGCCGGCAACGCATGAAGACTCGAGGTCATTAAGCACCCTGCGGCGCCCGGTGCGTCTTCTCCTGGAGGGAAGTGAGGCAGTTGCTTCCCTCACCCTCTCTGCCACCTTTTATGCGTGCATGACTTGCCGCTAAACGTGGCAACAGCCTCCCACGCACTCTCGCTCTGGAGAGTTCACGGCCAATCTCCGCAGTGGTGACAACCGGGCAATTGTTCGCGACACCGATACTTCCCTAAACAGCCATGTCCGGTCAGTATCTGCGTCAGCCGGAACGTGAGGGCGCCGTGCCGGCGCCCTAACCAATCGTCCATGACGGGTCTTACCGCCGAAATTACGGCGTGTCCTAAACTTAGGTGTAGCCTGCGAGCTCGGGACTTGGGGTACCCCAACTTGATTATTTTTTACCAAACCATTGAGCAGAAGAAGACGGTCGACGTCAAATCGACGGAGCCACGCTGCGCGGGGCTCCTCTTTCTGTCTTCTTCCGGTTCAATATCACAAAAACAGACAATTTAACCACGGGAGTGTGGCTGCACCTAGTTCTAGCCGCTATGATGAAGGCTAAACTTGGTTCTAACCGAGAATAAGTAGGATGTACATCTAACTTTAACCGCAAGTGGCCGGCTGCATAGGGGCGTAGCTACCGCCGTATCAGCCGTATCAATGATACGGGGCCCCCGGACTGCAGGGGCCCCAACGTGTGTAACCAAAATTTCATAAAATGTTACCCACACTCTCACTCAAACTTAGGTCGTTCGCTTTGAGCAGTCATTATAAGTAATTATTTCTATGCCTTTTTGTGTAAACAGGAGCCAAGGGTTTATGCTGAAAACCAGTGTTTAGCAACCCTTTAGGGGGGGGGACCTAAGCATACCTAATGCTGACGCTTGAACCTTTTGCCCTCCGGTATTATAGTTCTATGTATGAACTACTACAAGCTGTAATGCTGGAAACAATAAACTTAACTTTATTCTATTCTAATCAAAATATGAACCAATTTATTTTATATTCAAAAAGATAACCCGCTTTTGGGCTTCGCCGTATCGGGCAGAAGGGCCCCTGACAAATTTTGATACAGGGCCCTTCTAGGGCAAGCTACGCCACTGCGGCTGCACCAAGTTGTAGCCGGCCTAAACTAGGTGTAGCCGCACTTCGGCTATTAGCCGTAACATATACATTCTACAGAATACTTGAAAATTGTTCATAGTGAAAATGAAGGAAGAAAGAGTTTTGTTAACATATCATATTAAAAATAAAACAAAATTTAAGCCACATTTCCAAATGAGAAATAAAAAAAAAAACAATTGTAACAGCAGTGGCGAGCGTGCCTTCTCCATATTAAAAAAAAATAAAATTTAAGCCAAAATAGCCAAATTTAAAAACAATATTAAAAAGGTTATGTTAATGCATCAAGAGATTTTAACCAGTTGGTCGCTAATGTCCATGTAGGTGAAGAAGTGAATAAAGATTTTGCCCATCTCAAATCTAGTAGGTACCTCTTATTTATTTATTGTCACTGTAAATAAATAAACCTAGAACTTTGCTTATCTACTTTCTTTGTTTGAACTAACAACTTAGTGCTCTGTTTAGGTCATAGGGGCCCCATTATCCTATTGTGCCCAGGGCCCCCAACAGGTTAAAGACGGCCCTGAGTGTGAATCTTCTAATCTTCTTCTTCTTCTAATAACTTCGGTTTGTTTGTGTATCTCATCATCTGCCTAGCCTTTTCCCAACTATGTTGGGGTCGATTTCCAGTCTAACCGGATGCAGCTGAATACCAGTCTTTTACATGGAGCGACTGCCTATCGGACCTCCACAACCCAGTTACTGGGTAACACGATAAGACTTTCTGGCGACGACTGCCTAAGATTTACAAATGACAGCTTTCCGAGGCACGGAGGGAATTCAGTATGAAAGGGGTGGTCAGCCATCCACAGACCGACCACGGCTAGCGTAGCTTAACCTTTGACCGATCGATCTGTACGGCTTTAATGAGCTCCTCGCCAATAACAGAACAACAGAATTGGCACCAGTGTAAATCTTCTATTAAATAACTTCGATTGGTTTAACTCACCCCCGACACAGCACAAATTCCTAGTGGAAGCTTACGATATTTTTACAAAATAATGCAAAGAAAATATCTGCCTTTAACATCCAGTTAAAGCGGTTTAAAAAGAATTATGGCCATTCTAACCGCACTGCATATTTTATGACGAGTAAAACTATACAGACGTGATTGCTGGCTTTATAATGCATGCACATATTATTAGGTAATGCACAATTTATTTTAGTACCCAAGACATAAAGGCTGTTCCACACTCACGAATCCGCGCGAACAGAGTAAACCGCAGGTTTTCGCAGGACTATCGCGGGGTCCGGACCTCGCGGCGTTCCGCGTTCGAAGTGGGGAACGCAGCGAGGTGTGACCGCGGGAATTTTACACGACGACGCGACGTTCGCGGGTCAGTTTAAGGCCAGTGTAAATGCTATATAGGATATGGACGAGATTTTTTGACATCCGTAACGTCTCAATTCTAATTTCATTTACGTATCTACTCTTGAAATACTCGACAACAAACGTGACGGTCAATGAACTGGTGATGTGCTGACTTAAGCGCTAATAGGGGAATAGGGGAGGATGATTACGATTTGGACAGATAATATAAATTTATTTTGTAACACTAACATCATTCCGAGGTAAAAGCTGTGTTGCAGAAGAAAGCGGCTTATCCCACTAGTGTCGCTCAAAATACAAAAAAAAAGTAGCTACATAATGTACCTATCTCTAATGATGTTGACGATGTCTAATGGGCCAAATTGTTTGTACTAAAATTATTATTATTTATAAGGTTTGTGTACCTATATTTAATTCTGGTTTTATGTTGACATTGTTTCAATTACAGAAACCCCAAATTTTGACAAAGATTTATCAAAGCTTTGTTAGCCATTATTTTTTCAAAATGCCAACAAAAGCAGAACCCAAAACAAATGATTTAGATCAAACAACTGGCGAATCAGATGTTAAGTAAACAAACTGGATTTGGGAACGTGAGTACCATTACTAATCACAATAAAGACGTATTTGTTACACCTCATCTGCGTTTACTGTGATTAAATTATGAAAAAAACCCATAAAATAAGGAATATCATGTAATACGGGTGAACGTTTATTCGGGCAAGCGTTCTTCAGTCTAACGATCATTCGGGCGATCGTTCTTTGGGCAAACGTTCTTCGGGCAAGTGAACGTCGGGCAACATGATGACTTGCAGGAAATAGGGTTCAGCCTAACTGTTACTTCTTCTGCGTGGTATGGTTCCTTTCATGCGGACTTCACGGATCACCATCATTACGCTTGCTCAGACGTTCCATGCGTATTGACGACTTCGCACCACGAATTTTAATGTTTTCTCGAAACATTTTCCTTCACTGTGTCTATAATTAGGTACTTTAGAGTTCATATAGCTGACTTTACTAATAGATAGGGGGCATTAAATACCTACCAAATCAAAGCATTTTTTTACAGTATTTTTTCCCAATCTTGCAATTCCTTCACTTTTAACATTGGCAGAATTGGGCACATCGGTAATGCTTGCCATAAAAAAGGATAGAATTGAATACCTACTTATAATAGGTAAATACTACAGGTATCCCTAAACATCAATATTCTATTAAATTAATTTCAATCTGGATACACGGAAGGAAAAACACAAACGTTTGAATAGTACAACAATCATTCTATTATACTGCGTGCTTCGTTCTCGATATATTTATAACAATGCAGCATCTTCGTGTTACTCGGCAACTAAACGCAATTTTCAGAGCTAAAACTAAACGTAAGTATTAGTGTGCGTTATCTGTGTCCTAAATGGGAAATGTCATTGTTTTCGTTTGCGCGGCAACTAACACTGTGTTCTGTAGTTATTTGAGTAAATTTTATTGTTTGAAAGTTAAATTGTGGATATTTCAATCACAAGTGTGCCTAAAAGGCGTTATGAAGAAAAATATTTACATTACTACCTGCCTACATAGAGAAAAAGTGATACCGACCACTTTCTAGTATTCCAGGTTCCAGGTAACAAAATGTCTTGTGATGTGATTGGTATTTTACCGGTACGGCTACTGACTTTCATAGCAGTTAAAGCCGCAAGGTTTTAATAACCTTTGTACCGGTTGAGACGGGTGGTGTACGAGATACATCGACGTGCTCACTGGACTCGGGTCGTACACGTGATGTACGGACGAGGTCCTTAGACTCGGGTCGTACACGTGATGTACGGACGAGATCACTAGATTCGATATCTTTACTCTTATGTGAAGCCTGCGAGGCCCCAATAAGCAGTTTTTACCAATCACTTCTACACATCTTCCAGTGGTAAGTATAGCTTTTCAGATTACAGTACCTACTGATAATAATTCGAAAGAAAGTCGATTTCATTGCAATGGTACCTACCACAAGATATAT
The DNA here is from genome assembly GCA_947361185.1 of Charanyca ferruginea. Classification (NCBI taxonomy): domain Eukaryota; kingdom Metazoa; phylum Arthropoda; class Insecta; order Lepidoptera; family Noctuidae; genus Charanyca; species Charanyca ferruginea. The sequence goes on along the minus strand of OX376056.1, from coordinate 11,485,115 downwards.
ATGTCACCATGACCTATGACAGATACGATTCCAAAAGAACCTGGACAAATTATAATAACACCAACTATAAGTTCGGTGGTACTTTTAGCACTAGGCGATCTCATGCCAGATAAGCCTGCATAATTACGATTCCACTAAAAACAGTGACTTGGCTCATATTTGGAGCGATAATGGTCTTCTTAAAGAGACAAAACAAAAAATTTATGGAACAATTGATTCCAGAAAATGACCCTTTAATGAATGCACCGAAGCTTAATCCTGGGATTTTTGCTTTGGTTAGCTATATTATTGTCAACAAAGACAAAAAGATAGTTGGAAAACAACCAGCTAGGCATTGGACTGTCTATAACAAAACCAAGGAGAAACTTAATCTTCCTGGTTATGGATACTTAAAAAGTTTTAACTGAAGCAAATATAGTGAAGTGCTATAGTGAAGTATATATATGAAGTTAATCTTAGTGAGAAGATCAAATTATTGAAAACTTGACAACAAAGTGGCCTGTCCATCAAAAACCTAAAGGAAACTCACAAGGTTCTCCTCGCTACAACCCGAGGACAACAGCAAGGTACGGACACAAGAAGACCCAATGCTCTAATCAGGCATGGAAATATTATAGCCACTATTATCAGTCCACTGCCAACAAATCCAAAGCCTCAAAGGATCCTGCTTGCACATAGAGGTAAGTCATGCTGGAAGGTTGACACATTCTTAATCTTGATGGAACAAAATGTACTAAGATATAAGATCCATACTTAATTAATCACAAGATACCTTTGTATCGAAACCGCACCAGAATTAGGTGCGACACCCTCCTTTAGTAATATCAGCTGAGGATAATACTGACATGCATACTGCTATTAGCAATTTATTAAAATTGGGAGCTATATTCCCTCGCAAGCCATGTAAAGACTCTTATTAAACTTAAAGTCATTGATTAAGTATGTAGAAAACTTTCATTTTAAAAATGGAGAACTAAAGGACAGCAATGGCTGTACTTTTCCTGGTGTTTATAGAAAAAGAAAAAAAAAAAAAAAAAAAAAAAATTAAGAATCATACTTATTAATAGATATAAATCCACAGTAGGTATAGAAAATACCTACATTTTCAATATGGTGAATTGTACGATTTTAATGCCCTGCCTTGTGGCCTGTGCTCTGCACCTAATATTTTCACAAATATTATAAGTTTGTAGTAACATATCCAAGAGGAAAAGGTAATAAGTCTGTTCAATCCTAGAGGACCTATTATGTATAGGATCCAGTATGAATCATGTTTGCAGAATGTTCAAGAAACAATAGTTCTCTTTAAGTTCTGGAGATTCATTATAAATTTTGATAAAAATATAATAGTACTATCACAGCCCTGCTTTGCGATTGACACAAAAAAAAAAAAAAAAAAGAAAAGAAATGACCATCTCTTCAAAGATAAAGTATCAAATATTAAAACATCATTTCAAGGTAATTACATCTAAATAGTGGTTTTACAAGACATCTGGCAAAATTAATTGTACTATAAATTTCAGCCTGCCCAGCTACCACATATTATGGCTGGCTTTACACCAAGCTTTTAGAGCATCATAAGTATATGTAATATCAATAATTATAACATGTTCAGATATAAAATTATATCTGCTACGGTGGGCTAATAATTATTATTAGTACAGTAGGTATGTCTAAGTACTGCTTACCATAAACATGATATTGAACAGTTGACTGACGCCTCCATGACTGGATGGGGTGATGTTTACAGAATGAAAGAAAAGAGCCTATGGCTTCTGGAGCAAATATGAGAAAAAACGCCATATAAACTATTTATTGCTTGCAATATTTATGGCATTAAAGGTATTTTGTAAACTATAAGCAATACCTTAACATCCTGTTTTCTGCAGATAATAATACAGCAATATCTTATATAAACAGAATGGGTGGTATTCAGTACCCACAATTAAATAACTTTGCCAGATTCAAACGGCAGTGGTGCAAAGAGAGACTTAGTTAACTCTTTGCCTCCTACATTAAGTCTAGTAAAAATAAATAGGTTGATAAAAATGTCCCTTAAAATCATTTCAGACATAGAATGGGAATTAAACATTGCATTTCTACAAATTGTATCTGAACAGGTTGCACCTGAAATAGATTTATTTTCATCCCACATTAATTCTAAACATATTTCCTATACCTCCTGGAAACCAAATAAGAAAATCCAAAGGCAATCAGTTTTGATGCTTCTAATTTGTCCTGGACAGAAAATTTCTTTCATGCTTTTCCTCCATTCAGTTAATATAAAAATAAAAATATTTCAAATGAGAAGGCAACAGGTATCATAGTCATGTTCCACTGGCCTTTACAAACGAGGTATCCTATAATGCATACTATGCTTGCCTGAAGCTGATATATTTTAAACCTCAAAATATCTTTAACATTTTCCTTTGAGGGACCATCACCCTCTTACCTTCAATTAACTTTGATTGCAGGATTATTATCAGGCAAGCTTGGCCAAAAAAGGGCTATTTCCCTCACATCAATGGATGCCATGTTGGCACTTGGCACCCCCTATCACATTAGGTAATACAGTAAAGCAACATAATGTGACATAAAATTTGGTGAACCTTCTGTCAGGAACATATTATAAACACATTCACTACATCTATACCATTTGTTATGTATTTCCTAACTAAATTATTTGACTCTGGAGCTGCCTATTGAACCCTGAATCTCTTTAAGTCAGCTCTATCTCCAATAATAGGCTCTAAAATTGGGGGGGGATGATCGTATAAAGAGGCTCTATAAAGGATTCTATAAGTTGAAACCACCATTACTAAAATTTCGAAAAACATGTTATCCAAATAATGTTCTAAGTGAACTCCCAAAATGACATTAAGTTTGGACTAAAATTTCAAAGAAACTAATGATTTTGTTTGCACTAAGCACAGCACAATGAGCACAAACCTTGTAATAGTCATAATTTATTTAACCCTTTCCCTGTGCAATGACCCAGGGGTGGGTCATTGTGATTGTTTAATTATTGTGCCTACTTGACACACAGTCACGTGTTAAATATCTATTATAACATCAAGTGGAAGTTTTGTTAATATTGTCATTACTAATATTATTAAAGTATCGGCTGCGGGACCAATTCGGCCTAATCATTTACAAAGGTTTCAAAAAAAAAAAAAAAAAAACAAAGTCTGAGATTTGTCCAGCTTGGATATTATGTGATAACATGAGATTTATTAGAGATATATAAGGTCATAATGTTGTTTTTTGTCACTTGAAAACCCCATATACCGGCTTCTGCTACTGGTAGTTGGATTAAAAATATTCTCTCAGGCTGCGGTATTGATCATCAGACAGATGACTGATTGGACAAATAATGAACATTTGCAAAATTGTACAGCCAACCAATTCTTAATTCAGGAAAGGTTGCCTATGCTGTGCTTAATGCTGAATAATAGTAAATTTATAAATATTTTAGTTTACACTATTGTCACTGGTATTGTGATTTTAAACGTGACCTCATAAATGACTTTGTAAGTTGGTCAAAACCTGAGGTTATGTACCAAATGAGGCTGATTAATTGAATACTTATTATTAATATGATAAATTACTAACATTGTTAACATTGTTAATATTAATGAATAATGCCCGCCTATATTTGTCCCACTGCAGGGCAAAGGCCTCTTCTCATACAGAGAAGGTACGAGCTGTGATTACCACGCTTGCTCAAGGTAGATTGGTGATTTAAAATTTTAATTTACCTACCTACTGTAAGTCCAGGTTTACTCACGGATGTCTTTCCTTCATCAATGTCAGTGATGTCCAAGATAAACTTAGAAAGTACATGTGGAATTGAGAAACTCACATTGGTAGTTGCTTGTGCCCGAGAACTGCCTTAACCACTGGGTCATCAAGAATAATGGGTGATCAAGACAAAGCATGGTACCATCTTATCAAGATGGTTATTTTACTGAATAAGGCTGAATAGGTAATTGATTATTACTAATATGATGCCTGCCTGTAATTAAGCTTAATTAGAAAAAAAAAAAATGAAAATGTTTTATTATAAAACTATGTTTATTATAATTTTTTTTTTTAAACATCTGTTTTGAAGGACATTTGGGTCAGGGTCATCTCAAGTTTACCTACTATTTCTCTAAACATCTGCATTGTTATAAATATATCGAGAACGAAGCACGCAGTATAATAGATGATCAAACGAACTTACCTATGTGAAGTTCGATCATTATTATACGAAGTGCTTCGTTCGAAGATATATGTTCCCTACCCACCCCACCCCAGGTAAAATTGAGATGACCTTACAAGAATCTAAAATTAATGACATTTCCCATTTAGGACACAGATAACGCACACTAATACTTACGTTTAGTTTTAGCTCTGAAAATTGCGTTTAGTTGCCGAGTAACACGAAGATGCTGCATTGTTATAAATATATCTTCGAACGAAGCACTTCGTATAATAATGATCGAACTTCACATAGGTAAGTTCGTTTAATCATCTATTATAAACTATCATGTGACATTGTATAGGTATACACAAATTCTAAGTTTTAAAATGACAGGCAGACAGTCAACTGTTTACAAGTTAGGTAAGTTCAGTATTTGAAATCTAAATAGGTAACTAAAAACGAAACAAATAGTGCGGTTATTTTTCGCTGTCTTGCATCGTTTATTTCGTTCGTCTGTTGAGCACTTTATTTTTGTTTGACTACTTATCGTTTGGGTTTGAGAGTGAAAAACAATAGAGAAAAATAGATATTACCTAATGTATTGGTGTTTCATCGTGCCAGGCTTACATTAAGCTCAGTTTAAAGTCTGACTTATGACTTAACCACAGAGCGAACTTTAAACAATGTGGTTTGTGGTTGAATATAAATATAAGTACCTACCTTTAAAGTTATAATATTTTGTTTTGTGGGAGGAATTCAGTTTTAGACCGTGTAGATCTAAATATAAAAACTGTCTGACAATTCATCTAAAAACGTGAATTTCCTTATGAATCCCTAGCCCATATTATTGATGATACCTAATTTATAGTCTTTAGTACCTACCTACCTACCTACTCAGGGACAACGTAGCTTCTTATTGGTGAAAAAATATTCAGAATAGGACAAGAAGCCAAAGTAAAAAAAAAATGTGTGCTAGGACACAAATAGGTAGTAGAAGGATAGTAGGTACCTAGCTACTAATACATATACTGTGGTAGAACTGTAGAAGTGAAACTTCAACGGACCAGTGGAACGCTGCCGCGTCTCACCACGCGATACCTATATCGTACCGTACCCTCCACGCGGCCGTAACGCTTTTTCGTGATAGACAAATCTTAATACCTACCACCCGTCTCACTTCAAAAACATTTATATTTCAATTAGACCATTTAAAGCACTTATAAATTATCAAGGAGTCGGTAAGTGGGGCAGAAAGTTAAAGCTAGTCGCGCGTTCAAATAAAAAAACAATCTTTTCAGCTTTATAATATTACTATAGGGAGTTTACGTCATATTCAAGTCTCAGACAATTTATCTGATAGTTACATATGTACCTATCTTTTATTGGAAGAAAATACATTTTTTTATCTTGTTTAACGATTAACTGGGTGTTTCGATTTGTTAGAAATTATGATGATGTTTATTAAATTATCATCATTGAGCATTAGTTTAAGTATAGATCTCAATATTATTTTTGAAGGAAAAAATCGTATTCTGTCACTAAATAAGTATCTACTTAGTCTTATTTTCATTAAATACCTACTTACATTTTGACGCCACCCAACACACCCAAAACACAACCTAAAAATCAACACACTTAGCTTACGTTACAACACGTCACCTTAGATTAATAATTATGACGTCGGATCATAAACGCATTAGTCCTGTGACCCATACGCGTTCCATCGTAAATAAATAAACTAAATGTGTACTGACCCAAGATGTTACGGTTGGGGGAACTAGTCGTATTTATAGCTCAGATAGACCCTACATAATACGCGTGTTAGACCCCCTGACGTAGGTACGTAGGTAGGTAACGGAATGACAGAGATTTCTTTTGTTCTTCAAAGGCTTATTGTTTTGTTGACATGTGGAGATTTGTTATCGATTAGTTTGGCTCTAAAAGAAGCGTTTGTGTTTGTTAAGGATGTGTTTTTGGACTGGCCATAATACAAAAACGCCGCAGTATCTATAAAAAGTTACATTACTTACCCTGAAACTGTTATCATTGATCACTTGTCATTGATACATTTTATACTTTGTTTTTTTTTTGCCAGAAAAGTCAAAGACACAATTTATCTTTTATTAGACTGAAATTGAGTCTAGTTGCCGTTTTCAAACGGTAGTTTCGTATCAAGAAGAATGGGCAAAAAACTCCATACTTACTACAGAAAAACTTATAAAATATAACAATTTTGTATATAGTACTATTTTGTATACCTACGGGATCAAACTGGTGTTCCATTTTTGTTCATAAAATCATCGCTAGTTTAATATCTACGGTAGGAAATATGTTTTACAGCGATTTGCGGCTTTCATTCAAACGGGCGATACCGAGTGTGTACCCTCGGCTTAAGTCTGAGGCCCTGGAGGATTACGGAGGCTGACGGTTAGGTGTGTTCATATAAATCTTCGTTCAGTTGGCCACCTATTCAAATATTTGAGGAAAACCGCATAATCTGGTGTGTAGATAAGCTTAGCTTAAGCGCAAACAACGTTTTATGCCAAGCCATTGATCATTACACAGACTGCTGATTACATTCCTTGTCATTAAAGGTAGGCAGGTACTATGTCCTTTTTAACAAAATGCTGGGATTTTCCTCCCGTCTCGCTTAACCCATACATTGGCAGATTCGAAGATATGGGTACTACATATGCAATCTTCTTCTAAATTTTCCAGGTCGGCTATGGCTACGCGTGCCCAAGAGGAAGTGGCTCCATAAAATGTTCAGGAGGTTATTATTTCGCCAAAGATCGCATCTTTCCCTGGTGGTATTACCATCAGATGATTAGCCTATTAAAAACGATGCCGTGTGATGGCCGCAAATAGGACTACGTGGGTGTTGTAGAAGGCGACAGAGGGATATTGACCAGAGAATGGACAGCAGCGTCCTTCTAAGAACCATAACATCTACTGCGATTGCCAGCATGCATCGGCCAAGCAGGGCGATTACGGCTAAAACGCTCCCTTGGGGGAGACCTATGTCCAGCATTAGACGTCTATAGGTTGACATGATGGAAAAAAAAAGATAGTCAACGTTTCCACTATACGTAGTTTTTGCCTCCCAGCCGGTACTGTGACAGTGTGACGCCGTCAGGGTCACTATAGGAGGGGGGAACAACCTCTACCAACACATTTGACAAATATTTTTGTTACACAGACAAGTAAATAACAACATATTTCTCGATCTAAAGGCATAATATTTTACCTACTCATGTTTTTTTTCCACAAAATCACAACAGAGAAATAAACAATGTGCGTCACATGTAAAGGAAAGGAAAATAATTAGGGAGATGTAATTTTGTTAAACAACAGTCGACATCAGAGACTACGAGAAAGATGAAAAGACCACATTACAAGTATAAATGGAAACAAAATTGAAATATTCTGCTTTCGTCGCAGATTTGTTTGTTGCCGCAACGAAATTCATGTGAAAAGTAACTTCTGTTAGAGGACGATGTTGTTTTTGTTTGTTTTGTATTAATTTCTGTTTTACACTCGAAGGTTTTCAAATTTTCGCTTGAAGTTGCGAAAACACACGACCTCATTTGAAGGTTAGCGACCAAAGTCATCTCGTCATCTACCTAGCCTTTTACTAACTATGTAGGGCTCGGTTTCCAGTCTAGCAGCTGGATATCAGTGTTTTACACGGAGCAACTGCCTTACTGATTTCCACAACTTAGTTACTAGATAACACGATACCCCTTGGTAAGACTGGTTGTCAGACTTTCTGGCTTCTGACTACCCATAACGACTGCCAAAGATCTACGAATGACAGCCGGGACGCGTATTGCCAAACTGTATACTGACCCAGACACCCGTAGTCTGTACTGAACTACATCGTGCTCATTAAAATCACAAACAAATTGGAGCAAAGTGCATACGAGCTCAGAGCAATATGAGAAGGTATGCATTTTGCTCGCAACAAATTGGAGCAAAGTACATACGAGCTCAGAGCAATCTGAGAATGTATGCATTTTGCTCGCTTGTATGTAAAGCAAACTGTGACACGCGAATATCTGTATTCTGTAAAAGTAAGTTAGTAATAATTCACTACACTCGTCGATAAAAGTAATATGTTGTGCTACCAAAGTTAATGACAGAAACGAATCGCTGCGAAACCGACTCCACGTAGTCTATCTGCCCTACCCCTAGCTAGAGTGTAATTTATATCTGCGTAGGCGTGGAGGGGCGAGGCGGCCCGCGAGCTGAGGAGCAGGTGGTTTTAAGGGGGCACCGAGCTTCTGGCGCTAATCGATTTTAGGTATTCTATGCGCTCCGTGTATGTGTGCGCAAGGCACACATTCACGCGCCGCGCGCCGCCGCACGCGACACTCCGTGCGTCGATCGACTAGCGAGGGTGCTACAGTATTACGAATTATAATGCTGGCACTTCACATGGCGTATTTGGGCAAATATTCGCCTTATTTTTATAATACAAAATCGACTATATTTCAATGCGTATAGGGTACATTTTGTATTATTCAAATAAGGCGAATATTTGCACAAATACGTCATGTGAAGTGCCGGCATAACACCTATAACGATTTCAAATATCTACTTTTATTAAAAAAATATTCAAACATTTAAATACTAGTTTAATAATTACTATTTATCTTACTACTTATTAATTTAATAATTTACTGTGGGTAAGTAATTAGGCACCTAGCCTAGGTACTTTCTAGGTAAGTACCCATTTAGTAATCGAATAATACTTACCTAATTACATTTTATGATAGTATAGGTATATTCTAAGTACAATAGAAACTCTAAAAAGTGAACTCAATAATGTAAAATAATAGAACAGCTAAGTAAATAGGGTGAACATCTCAGTAGTCGACCCTTTATTTTCAAATTCAAAAATATTTATTCTTCAATGTAAATTCAATACTTTTTGAATGTCAAACCAGAACCTAAAAAAAAAATACATAGATGACGTAGGTATTAATTTCTTCACCAAAAATTATACACAGATGACGTATTAGTTTCTTAATTTTTGGAGGATTGGCGCATTTAGTGTAGGTAGGGTATGTAGGCTCAGACCAATTAAAAGTATAGACGGAACATAGCGCTCATAAAAGTGTGGCAAGTAATATGAAGACGATTCGGTGATATTATTATGAAGACGGCCGCTCGGTCACAGTAATCTTTTCTGTGGCTCGGTAGTCTGCCGCGCCGCGAGTGATTGGACGACGTAGATTTGGTAAAATGATAATTGCGAAATTATGCCGTCGCGTGTCAGTCATAAACCGCTGCAAAAAAAATCACGTTTTCTAAATAAGTATAAAGGGATTACTTTTCACAAGTAGGTAACGGATTTTCTGCATAGTTTAAACAAAATCGCAAAAGTAGGTATTTAAATATTTATTTTATTTAAAAAAAAACATTGCTCCACTTTAGGAATTACTCCTGTGTCGTTTACAAACATATAAACTCACATACACAAACAGCCAGACCCGGAACAACTATCTGTAGGCCATACAAATATTTGTTCAGTGCGGGAATCGTATCCAAGACACGCAGCGCAGCAGTCGATCGCTCAACCACTGCGCCAACCGTGTCGTCGAAAAATATATAATTAGGTACACTTACGGTGTGCGTTTCGACCGCGCGGCCACGGCGATATTTCGAAAAAAGAACTATTCCAAGATTATGTACAATTTTGTAAAAGCTGATTCCCAAAACCATAAATTTGTCAAAGTTATGGTTACAAAGTTATAAGGGTTTGAACGTGGCCGCGCCATTGAAACGCAGAGAACCGCGCGGCCACGGAGATCTTTAAAACTAAGCGTAGCAGAGACCTGAAATTCAAGTAAATAACAGATAGAATTTGTAAAAAAAATTTAAAATAACAGAAAAAAAATCCTAGGTTTATACTTTAGGAGCTGCATGACAAAATCCCCATGGCCGCGCCATTGAAACTGTGAATAACACGTTATCGCCGATATCACGCTGAAAATGCATCGCAGACGTCTGAAATTCATTGTAAAATCTAGATTTGAATTTGTCGAAATTTGAAAAAATACATCAAAATATCCTAGGTTTATATTTACGGACCTGTAAGACTAAAACCCCATGGCCGCGCCATTGAAACGGTGGAAAACACGTTATCGCCCATATCTCGCTGAAAAAGCCTCGCAGAGGTCTGAAGTTTTTTGTAAATCCTAGATTTGAATTTGTCGAAAATGGAACTAAGTTTTGATTATCTATCGAAAAAAGTAAGTGTTAGCAAGATCTTTTTCTGTAAACAACACCAACATGGGGTTTTTGTCTTGCAGCTCCTAAACCTAGGATTTATTCTGGTTTTTTTTTTTACAAATTCAGTCTGCTATTTCCATAAATTGCCATAAATTTGTTAAATTTATGGTTTTGGGAATTAGCTTTTACAAAATTTTACATAATCTTGGAATAGTTTTTTTTTTCGAAATATCGCCGTGGCCGCGCGGTCGAAACGCACACCACTTACAAAGTCACAGTATTATTATTGTCTTCAAAATGGTCTGTTTCTCTTTCTATACTAGCCGGCAGTGAAATGCCAACAACTGGTTCATTTACCCTATAATTAGAAAAAAGATACAGAGAACGATTCAATTTAGCGAATTTGCCCACCCGTGGTGTATTGTTGAAATATCGTAAATAGTACTTAGTTATATTGTTAGTACGTAGGTACAGACACCAGCCCATCAAGCCGTACCTAATTGTCAAATTTTCCTAATATAATATGATATGAATATGAACCTTATTCTTTTGTAATAAAGTTCAAAATCTATTAAAGAAATTTGACAGATTGTTGTGGCTTGATGTGCTCAGTGCTGACCTCAGTACCTAACCGAGTACTTAGGTACGAAACAACAGGAGTATTCTCTTTGCGTTCAGGATTCTCAGCCTGTAGACGTCTTGCTCTAGAAAGATACATTTTGGCTAGTGATTGATGATTTTGGTTGAGCGATTGACTGCTGCGCAGCGTGTTGCGGGTTCGATTCCCGCCCAGGGTAAATATTTGTGTGATGGTCACTTGTGTTTTCCTTGTGTTTGGGTGTTGTTTATGTATATATGTATGCTTTTAAAAAAATATTTGTGTATGTATATCAACTGTCTGACCCATACTACAGGGTCTCTCTCAGGTTTGGGGTCAGATGGCCATGTGTGAAATGACCCCACATATTATTATATTATATTATTATTTTTAAATTGTTTTTAATACATCCCATTAAAAAAATAACGTACCACCCTGTAACGCAATCAGATACGAGTTTTACTTACTTTATTTTTTCATTGTAAGCGAATAGAATTCTGTTTTCGCCAACCAATTCTTTTCTTTGTTTACTTTGTTCTCCATTTAAAATAAATTGAATTAACATAAAATTCTTCGTTATATTTTTAAAACCGTGCGTAAGCGTAAGCGACACAAGCTCCCCGTCTGATGGCCGAAGCAAGACTAAAGCGGACAGGAGGGAAGCGTGGCGGCTCTAGTTAGAATGGGTAGAACACGAGTTAATTTAGGTATTTCCTTCGTATTATTAAAACAAACACACATTTTGAAAAAGTAAAACATTTATGCGATAGAGAACATGTAGTTTTGTTATTATTTAAAAACAGATGACCTTTCGTGAAGTATTTACGACGTAGTAAGGGTTTATTTTGTTTTTAAGAGATTACTTTGGATTTTTTTTCTATCGAGAAAACTTCAAGTGATCGTGTTTCTAACGCCTATGAAGTATAGAGTGAATCCTCTAATATCTTATATATGAATTGCATGACAAAAGGTTAAGTAATAACGATGTAACAAGGAATCAAACGAACGCAATTATTTAGCAATTACGTATCGTTCCTTCGGTACCGCCAGTAAGCCGAAGCTCCGGTGGTGAGCTACTATCTGCGACGATAAGCTCGCGTGGGACCGCCGGAGCCCCGCAACGCCGGAGCCGTGACAGAAACTATGCCTGTTGCATGTTGCATGCTCTCTGGCATGATGCATGATGATGAGATGCATGATCAATGTGTTGTTTTGTTGGTTTCTACTTCTACTACACCAGACACTGGAAAGTATGGACGTCTGGACTCGTATGTATTTTGCTCTAGTATTTTAAAGCAAAAAGTATATTTATTCAGACACTCTCTGAATAGGTATACTGTTTGCTCTTCAACTACAAAGGCAAACTGCGATCAAACTCAGAGCAACCCCGGTCTGGATCAGTATACAGTTTGGCAATACGCAGCCGGGACGAACGGCTTCACGTGCTTTCCGAGGCATGGAAAGTCAATTAACACCGTTACATTTAAGTACAAAGCGAAGCGATGCACTCATTTTCAGCATTCCAGGTAATTTCGTTATATCTTGATTTTACATCCAATCCGTATTATAATAAATACTAGCTTTTGCCCGCCACTTCGTCCTCGTGAATATCAGTTATTGTCACATCGTGGATACACACAGTAGCCTATGTCCTTCCCCAGGGTTCAAGCTATCTTCCTATCTAATTTCATCAAGTAGTCATAACGTAATAGACAGAATTACTTTCGCATACCTAATTATATTACATTGGATCGCGCTCATAATTAGTATTAAAAGATATAAAGTGTTAAACTACTTTATTTGTTCTGTACTTATATACAATGTACAATATTTACACGAAAAAATTAAAAAGGAAAACCTATAACTAATAATAATAATAATAATAATAATAATAATAAATCTTGGGACAACTCACACACGGTCATCTGGTCCCAAGCTAAGCAGAGCTTGTGTTATGGTAACCAGACAACTGATATACATACTTATATAATTTATAAATACATACATATTATAGATAAACACCCAGACACAGAACAAACAATCATGCTCATCACACAAAGTTTGTCCTGGGTGGGAATCGAACCCACGACCTCCGGCTTAGCAGTCAGGGTCAGTGACCACTAGACCAACAGGCCCGTCATTCAACCGTCAGTCAACTATTAAAACAAAAAGAAAAGCTAAGACAATAAGGCATCAAAAAATTCCCCCACATCGTCGTCGTTAAACTACTTGTCGCTGACCTACTAGTCGACTGATAAAACGGTTCAAAACAGTAGCTACATATTGTTTACGTCAGATAATGTAATAATATACTTTTATTGACGTAATAAAATATGTTTACCGACGTATGTTAATAATCTGACTATGTCATAACATTTAAATGTTTGAGTGGAGAGATTTTACCGTCAAATAAAGCACAGGTCAAAGGAAACTTTAAATTAATATTAGGTATGTCTTTAATAATACATGGTCTTTTAATAATATTAGGCGTATGACGTCAAAACGGTGAGTATCATAAACCTTTTTCCTCCTCTCTCTAATCTAGTCAATATGTACGACAGGAAAATCGAAATACATATACATATAAAAAATACTCATCGGTTTTATTTACAAAGCCCATCCAGTAGCTCCTATTCGCCTATTTACATTATTAACGTTATTTAATAATGAATTTAATAAAGCCGGTAGCCATAACCGCGAGTAATTATACTGTGTATAAGTAATATTGGGCGCAAAAAACAAATTAAAAAAAAATGGTAAATTGGTAATTGGTTGGTTTTAGACGACTTAATTTAGCCAAGTGTAATAAGGGCTTTAGGGTGCTTCACTTTCGATATGCGTGGAGCGGAATCTTTCTTTTTTTTCTAGTCTATGCCCTGAGGTTATGTTTGGTTGTGAAAAATAATGTGAAAATTTCCGTAAGAAAAATCGCCCGGACGAACTCGCGGGCAAAACTATACCTACTTAGTATACGTCATGTCACCGATGACGTAGGTGAAAATCGTTATTTACCTAAGTAGGTAAATAACGATTTCGATTTCGATGCTGTCGTCATCGAAAACCATTTGCTAGGTAAGTACCTACCTAGCAAATGGTTTTCGATGACGACAGCACGATTGCGTCAAATCCTTATTATTTTAAAGGTAGGTATTATCAATGTTTTGTAGCTAATATTGTACAGTAAATCAGGGTTAAATCACAATCAAAATTTTATAGCCAACAGATACGGAGCTGGTATCGCAATACGTATGTTACGTACGGACGGATAATCCTCTCATTACCACGGCGCTGTTAACCTGAATTTAATTAAAACAACTAGAAGAGTATTAGCGTTATACCTACAGGTACAGTCGACTACAAATAGATGTATACCCCCTAAAGTTACAAATACATGTACCCATTTAAATAAGTGTACATACTTTGTTACAAATTATTGTACACATGAAACATGAGGCATATATGTATTCACTCAATGTGCCTAATTAATGTATACAGCAAGATGGACACTGTAATGTGTACGCACTGAAACAAATTAATGTATTCACACTTCGTTACAAAAATATGTATACAAGCTTTCGTTCTAATTTTAAATTTCAGAAATTCTGTCAAAACCATTCAAAACTCTTTGGATGGTTTAATATGTATAGTTTGTTCTGTTATGATGACACTTATAAATCAATATTCATTATTATAACGAGGTAAAATTTGTTTGTATGTAGGGGGTAATCTAATGGAACTAATTCCTCTTTGGACAGAAAAAACTTAAGTTAATTTAGGTCGACGTCAAACCCTGCAGACAGAAATAGGAGCCCCGCGCAAGTTTTGTAATTTCTTGCCAAAATGTGAAGTAGATGTACTATTGTTATAAGTAAAAGAATATTATAGATAAGTTATATTATTAAAAGCAAGACATCGATTTAAGTTTCAATAAATTTATTTTATGATTCAAGTTTTAAGTTTCTGTACGGAAAGAAAAACAGGTTGAATAGAAAACACCTTCTTTTTATGCGTCGAGTGAGAGAAAAATAATGTAAATAAGTGGCGAAAATAATAGGGTATTTTACTCTATACGAGAAAAAATCTATAAATATGTTATTGAGACAGTTTAGGCATAAAGCAGTCGGAAAATGTAAGTTTTAGTTCATAAAATAACAAAACAAATTTTTAAAATCAATTCTAAGTTTTCAGTATTTTTAATCTGTTATAAAACACCGTGAAATAGTAGCGGCCATGTTATTACGTCGTACGGCTGTGTAAACAAAAAATTGTCAACTGTCAGTCAACCGATTGGCGTAATATAGGCTTTGTACTTTTATTATTTTCGTAACCAACGTAATTTTTCCATTATTACACCTATTACAAAATATGCTTTTAATTATTTTTAAATGATAGACAATTATCATATTTAATATGAGCTCATTTGATACAAAACGAACTGACGTCATTTACGCTGAGCAATATGGCGTCCAGTAAGAGGCGTTTTCGTCAAACTACGCGCGAAATTTGAAAATTTAAAATTTTGATGCATTTTTATGGCACTTATCGATTGAATAAAAATTTTGTGTTTTTTTTGGTGGCATATTAGCACTACAGAATTTCATTGAGACACTTTTCACAAATGAGTGTAATACCCTGTTTGTAATTTTGTAAGTCAACTTCGATAACAAAATTAACAAATGACCCGCCAATGACGTCATGCAGTAAATGAAAGAGAAAACAAGTATTCCCGCACTATTCTAAAATTTAAAAATAGAATATTAGACCTGTATACATATTATTGTAACCAAATATGAACACATTAATTCGTTTCAGAGCGTACACATTACAGTGCAAATTTAGCTGTGTACATAAAATTGGCACTTTTGATAGGAACATATATATCTGGCATACATCATGTCTACTAGTATTTGTAACAAACAATGACGACATTATGAATGGATACTTATTTTATAACTTTCAAATGTATACATATTTTTGTAGTCGACTGTACCTATCTGATATTTATAATTCTATACGTGTTGTGCAATAATTTCAAAATGTATTTATATAAATACGTCTGTTAGTTGTTCTTATTTTAATGATACATATTTTATTGAAACCACTTGACTTATTTTAAAAAACGTGCACGTTTTAAATGTTTGCTACTGCTTACGTAATAAAATCTTAGAATAAGTCTATAAAACTATTCTCTGTTTTTTACAGACCTATCAAAATTTTAAACCAGAATAATCCAAACATCCCCACCTAATGCTCCATTAGGTATCACAAACAGCGAATGATAACAAACTAATCTAGCCGTCTATTTTAACATTTTAGCAGCTACGTAAACATAGGAAATAGTACCTAAGCAAATACTAGCACATAAATAATGAGCTACAAGTTAAACAATAACTTACACTGTTCCGCTGGCGCTGAGAATTTGCCACATTTCTGTATCTTGCAGGCGTGTTTACATACCTATGAAATTCCTGTTGACAGTTGTGAAAACTACACGAAGTTTTCTATTAAAAAATATAATAATCTCATCGTTGTTTGGTTGCCTCAGAATGATGTCGGTTACGTGTTCTTTACCCTAAAATTAGCACAACACTATAGCCTCTATAGCAATGACAAAAACAGTAAAGCAAAGTTAAAACAAAATAATGTAGGTATCAATTTCTTAAGTACGGCTTACCTTAGCTCGGATTACAGGTTGTACTGGCTGGTAAACTCTAATCCCTTCTTTGGATTACTATTATTGATCGAAGTTTGGCTTCGATGCGCTACAAAAAAATGAGATGCCAATTCCATTCCGATGTCCTAGTCTTATAAATAAATGAAACCTTGAATTCAATGTAAAAGTAACATTTAATGATGAAAACGAAACTTCTAAAGCTCTTTAGTATAACAACAAGGTAGGCTGTTTAACTGTTTACAGAGTCGAGCCAGTCAATTAAGGAAATGACTCGCTGTTTGCACTGTACACCGTGCAAGCAAACTGATACTAAATAAAGGAAAGTTATCAGTCAGTTTGCTTAAAGTTCTGTAATATTAGGTACTCTTTATAACAGTTTATTGTTATTTGAATTCAAAAAACATTTGTAGGGTATTAAAAACTGGTGTTGTACTTTGATTGTGTGCGCAGACAGTAACGTGAGTCAGACGAAAACAGCCAAACGACACAGTCATTAGTAATACAAAAGTAACAATGGAACTTGAGGTTTTGTTCTAAAAAAACATGCTAGAATAACCACTGTGGTCACAATATTCAGTTCAGTACATACGTATCTTCCACTGGGTAATATTAAAAGATGTTTTCATGCGAAACAATGCAAGATGGCGCCGCGCCGTCACCGGAACGATTTCCCGCCGCCGCAGCTGCCATGACACTTCCCTTCAACACGAACTGTCAGTTTCATTGTCCTGTTTCGAGGCTCATTTAAAGGCAGACTCCACAAGTGGGTGGGTAGGTATAAAGCACTTTTGTTAACTTGACTGCTGAAAGCTTCAGCATTTTCTTTTTGAATACTGACGTGGGTTGTTGAATATTTTATAAGTAACTTTGCTAGCGACGCACTTTGTGGGCCGACACCAAAGCGCTTGTATGTACACTTACAAGTTGACATTTATGTGTCATTGCAGATAGCAGAATTTATTTACTGAAATATGAGTAGACACATTCTAGTAAGAACGTCACAATAAATAGAGTTATTTTATGATTATGAGTTCTGTCTTAGCTAACTGATGCTAAAGTGTGAAGGCAGTAATTGTAGAACTTATTGTTGGCAAGTTCATTACACTGTCCAAAGTGTTCAACCCGATAAATTCTCTACATAATAAGGGTATGTTGTAATGACAATAAATTGTCTTGCTCTAACTTCCCAGAAATAACAGATCTAAAGGAATCGTGGTACATACCACCACAAGCATGTACAAAAATTATTTAATGGTTTACCACAGTAGTTTAACAAGGCAATTAATCTCTAGACGCAATATTCTATTACAGCTTTGATCAATTTACTGAACCACCAGTGAAATCCGAACGGTAGGGATTATCGATCAGAATGATGATTAATAACCAAATAATGGAAACGTCAGGTCAGTGAAGTACTAAATTGACAATAGCTATTGACCGTCACATTTTATGTAGGTACTCCTATGCTTTTATGATATTTTTCAGTCTAGTTCTGTTCTACGGATCTTGTATTTGTACAGCCTAGAGGTGGTCGTTCTGGGTTTGGTTGTATGTGCATGTGAGTTTATATGTTTGTAAACGCACCCACGATAGAGGAGAAATTCCTGGTGTTTACCAACATTAAAAGAAAAACCACTACCATAAACAACCCTGTATGATAAATCCATTAGTAAGACTACAATACGGGCGATATAAGCGGTCGTTACAGCCCCCACATTATTACGATCAATTTGTCGTAGCATAAGCTAAGTATGCCGCTATGGAGGCATTGATATTACTATTGGTTAATAACCATGTTATCATTTTATCGAAATGTATTATTACCGAAACTATTTACGAAAATATGAAAATAATTGGTTTTGTTCGAGTGTTGGTGGCGTTGACTCGACCAAAAAGCTGCAGTGTTTGCCCAAAATAAAATGAAAAGCTATTTTCCCGATAGTTTAATTTGGTTCGACTTAAATATAAATTGGAGTTAAAAAACTTGAGAGGTGTCAAGGGACACCCGGGTGGAACGAAGTTCCTTTCGATGAATTATAGTGAAGGAATTGTAATAAAATTTTATTTTTTTGAAGTTATATATAAATATAACTTAACTTGACCTATAAAGACTAACCTAACCCCCCGCTAACAACCCCTAACCTAACCCCCCACCCCCTTCACCCTCCCCCTAACCATACCCCCCCTAACCCCCTAGCCTAAAAAAGGTCTCCCACAAGGAGTGGTTCAGCCGTAATCGCCATGCTTTGGCCGATGCATGTTGGCGATCGCAGTAGGTGAAATGGTACTCAGCAGGACGCTGCTGCCCATCCTCTGTCGCCTTCTACAACACCCACAGGTAGAAATGGGGATGGGATTGGATCTTGAGATGTGGTATTGTACATAAGGATAAGGTACCTATTTAAGTATTTAGCAAGCAACGCTGTTGTCTCAGCGTCTTAAGAATACTTAATGTTGAATCTATGAGAGCAACACAGATTCAACATTAAGTATTCCATTGTCACTTTGATTGTGATTTTACCAACACATTATCGATACCAGGGAATTTGCGACTGAACAGAATATAATCATTGAATACCGCGATATCAGCTATAGCGGTATTGAAGCTTCCAGGAAACCTTAGTTTTACTTGAATACTTGGAAGAGAATAAGATTGGAAATTAATCCAGGTATAGGTACACAAAGTAAAATTGATATTGGTACGGTAAAGGTATCATAGTGAAATATCTAAACTACGAAGTTCTCAGGCTTATTGGTTAACTACTAGAACAAAATATAATCTTTATACTCAATGATAACGTAGCTTCCATTTTGCGTAATTTCTGAATCGGCCCAGCAGTTCCGGAGATTAGCGATCAAACAAACAAACACCTCAGCTTTATTATTTATAAATAAATAGTTTTTGTTCGAGTTCCCTCCGTGGCTCGGAAAGCACGTAAAGCCGTTGGTCCCGGTTGTCATTTGTAGATCTTTGGCAGTCGTTATGGGTAGTCAGAAGCCAAAGTCTGACAACCAGTCTTACCAAGGGGTACCGAGTTCCCCAGTAACTAGGTTGTGGAGTGGAGCTCCGATAGGCAGTCGCTCCATGTAAACACTGGTATTCGCTGCATCCGGTTAGACTGGAAGCCGACCCCAATATAGTTGGGAAAAGGCTAGGCAGATGATGAAATAGTTTTGAAAGTAATTTCTGTTAGCAATTCCCCTATTCTCACGCACGTTTGTTTTAATTTTAACCGACTTCAAAAAAAGGAGTAATTTCTCAATTCGACACGTATCCATAATATATATTTTTTATGTTTGGTTTGACCATCCATAACTTTTCACAGTGTAGTCCGATTTCGATGATTCTTTTTTTAGTGGATAGTGAAAATATCATGAAAATTACATCTAAGGGTGGAAAATTGAGGGATGACTTAATTAATTTGGTGTTACCGTTATTTTAAGTGACGATACGATTGGAGCAGTGGCTGAGCGATTGACTGCTGCTCAGCGTATTGTGGGTGCGATTCCCGTCCAGGATAAATATTTGTGTGATGAGCACTTAAATTGTGTTTGCCTTGTGTCTGGGTGTTTTTTATATATATGTATATGTATATATATTTAAAATGTATTTGTGTAAGTATGTCAGCTGTCTGATACCCATAGTACAGGGACTCCTTAGTTTGGGGTCAGATGGCCATGTGTGAAATGTCCCCACATATTATTATTATATTAATTAATTAGGATTACAAAAAGTTATACGGTACTGCAAAGTGAGAGTATTTCAAAAAGTAATATTAAACAAAGTAAATTAACATAAAGTAATATTACATCTAAGTAGCATACAGTACTTTGTTCTATGCCTAGAAATAATACTTTGCATAGCCTTGCAGTGATTACTGATGCATAACAGCGTAAAACATGTCAACGTGAGACAAGTCATTATGAATAAGGATTTAATTTATAAGTGGCAAGTCAACCTAGACGATCTCATGCATTTTCTTTGTGGAATTAACTTGCTTTACCTACCTACTTACAAAAAACGATTCAGAAAGTCTGACAACGAGTCTTGTCAACGAGGATACCTCTTGGCAAAACTGGACAGGACACGATACGTGTTACCAAGTAAGTGGGTTGTGGAGGTCAGATAAGCAGTCGCTCCATGTGAAACACTGGTATTCAGCTGTTTCGTTTAGACTAGATGCCGACCCGACGGGACAGCGCAAGGCTGATGATGATGAAGGGTACTTCATCCGGCCTTCAGGCTACTTATATGGAGAAAGAGAAAAGTGTTTTTAACACCCATACATTTTCAAATACCACCGTATCTTCTTCACTTCTAACACAATTTAAAGGTACAAAGTCAGACTTAATGCCTAATGCTTGGCTTACCGATAGGTAAGCAATACAGGAACCTAACAGTTATAAACTCCCTACTCATCAAAGTACCTCTCAATTCAAAAACCCACTCACTACTCGTAAAAACCTGTTGCATCTTCAAAAGAACGTTAACACACACAATTCGACCGGAATACAAACACTTTTCTACATGACATCCCTTTTGTAAACTTCCATTTTTACCTTCGAACTTTCAACAATTTGCCAGCGGAAAAGGAGAAAACCCTTCTCACTTTCCGTGTGTCAATAAAGGCGATTAGTATTCCGGTGGTCGCGAACCTTCGGATAAACGAGGTGTAGGTACGTATATACATCATCATGCATGTCTAGTGTGAACTGTCAGGTAATCTGTTTGCTCTTTGGACGTGTAACCTCGAATATAGGGACGATTGAATCTTTAGAGTTGGGTCTTTTTTGGGGCAAGCCTGCCACACGATATGCAAGCCACTGCAACTCCTGTAAGCCAGAATCAGCAGTGGTGACCACCAGAAAAGCGCCGACGCAATGAAGCTCGACGAGTCCCGCAGAAACGATTCAACTGTCTTGGATTCCGCAACAAAATTAATCAGAAAAGAACAGCGGAGGAGTAAGGAATACATATTTTCTACTTCACTCCATATCAGGCCGGAGACAGAACAGAACTAGGCCTTGGCACAAGGGGACGTTTACAACTGGGGGAAGCCCAGTTGCTAAACACCATGGATTTACACACATTACTCTAAAAATGTGAGCTGTTATATTTTGATCCCTATTATAGGTAGGTATGGCAAAGACGCTCGAACGTACGGAAATTTGATTTAAGTTCTACTAGGTCCGCATAATAAACAGCTCTGGATATAACCTGTACACTATCTTACATAATAATGCGTTCACTGCCAAAAAAATACACTCCCATAAGATATGATGTGCAGATTGTTCGTATACACAGTCAGATGTAGAACATTGACACAAAGGCGAGGCAACAAGCTACTTTAGAGGTATGAGGAATAGGGTGGAAAGTTCTTTAATCTCCGATGAGAAGGGAGAATCCTCCGACAAGACGGGTGTTGCTAACTGCCCGACGGTTGTTGTCGGGATTTTGTAAAATATGTTAATGTCGCTACGTAGGAAAGGTCTGATAAAGTTCTCTTGTGGGTCAATAGATAACATAAGAACTTTGTATGTGACAATGTGGCAACTTGCCACTTATAAGTTCTTATCCTAGCTTGAATCTATCTGTCTGGGTTTAAGTTTCAACAGCAGCCTAATTTGGATACAGTTGCTCCTAAACGAGGAATAGGTTTACCGCAATACTAGCTGCAACATTTTCATGACCGGCGATACATTGCTAGCAATGTATTACAGCCATACTTTTCCGGAAAAATATGGCCCCTGTAGGAGTGCAAAAAAATATGTTAAGTACATGAAGTGATAAAGTATAGCAGCAATACTTGGCGGAGTAGCTGGTGGTCAATGGAAATATTGACGAGTGATTAGCAACATTTAAAGGGTGACTTCAGACACAACAGTGGACGTCTTTCAACTGATGATGATGATGGCTTGAAATAATGCTGGCAATATATTGCAGCAACACGTGATAAGCGGCAAAATATAGGATGCCGGTTATGACCACCACAGCACAATCTAAAGCTTCCCGAAATTTACCTAAACTAAGGGTTGACCGCTCACCTCAAGCTCACTTGTGAGTGAGCTGTCAATATCGTTATTCTCTTGAAAACCTCGCACAATAGCTCTATAGTTCCCCACTTAGCAACACATCGACTATTGTTAGTTATACTAGTTTACACTTTACATGCTCCAGATATTCTAATGAACTTGTTATGTAACATAATGTTACTTACCTTGAAACTAACACGTGAATGATTTGTATTCTTGTACTAAAACGTAAGTTATCATTTATTCGTTTTTTTTTACCTTTTTTATAAGCTTGCGTTTGGCCGCAACTCACCTGATCTTAAGTGATGATGCGGCCTAAGGTGGAGCACGCTTGCCTAGGATGAACCGGTTCACTCGTGCCTTGAAGATACCCAGATTATATGTATCGGAGAATAGAGAGGCGGGCAGTGAACTTCACAATCTGGCAGTTCGGACAGTATATGTGGAAGCAATGACAAATGTGGAAGTCTTTCTAGCCTTTCTAGAAGATGTTACTGTAGATAGACCCCTCCTTAGTAACATCTTCTAGAAAGGTCGGGGCCGCCGCTTGCGATGGGTGTACATTTGATACCGAAACCTCTTCGTGCCTTACAAAGCACGTAAAGCTGTTGGTCGATGCTGTCATGCTAGATCTATAACAGTTGTTATGGATAGTTAGAAGCCAGAAAGTCTGACAACCAGTTTTACCAAGGGATATACAGTCGCTCCTTATAAAACAGGTGCAGGGGCGCCGGCTTTTAGCAAACCTCATGGGTTCTCATGCTCATTTGATGACTCGAAAAAGTGGCGAAGTGTGAGAAGAGAAATGCACACTGATCGACTGACCAATAAATAAATGTCCTTCTTACATACTGCGTAGGTACTTAATTACTAATTACTTAATTACGAATAATGGAAAAACGCCCATACCTAAAAGGCGATTTAGAGAGCCTCGAGCCCCCGAGCACCCACGGAGTCGGCGCCCTTGCACAGGCGTGTTAACAAGTCGGTTTAAAAAGCAGTAATTTCATTATTAAACCATCACTAATTGATGGTTTTCTTACGCATGCAAAAGCACAAATGAGGCATAGATCCCTTGAATTTTTTTACTATTATATAGGCTTGCGTTTGACCGCAATTCACCTGATCGTAAGTGAAAATGCGGCCTAAGTTGGAACACGCTTGCCTAAGATGAACCGGTTCACTCGTGCCTTAAAGATACCCAGATTATACTTATCAGGGAACAGAGAGGCGGGCAGGGAATATGGTATTTTACTCTATACGAGAAAAAATCTATAAACATGTTATTGAGACAGTTTAGGCATAAAGCAGTCGGAAAATGTAAGTTTTAGTTCATAAAATAACAAAACAATTTTTTAAATTCAATTCAAAGTTTTCAGTATTTTTAATCTGTTATAAAACACCGTGAATTAGTAGCGGCCATGTTATTACGCCGTACGGCTGTGTAAACAAAAAATTGTCAATTGTTAGTCAACCGATTGGCGTAATATAGGCTTTGTACTTTTATTATTTTCGTAACCAACGTAATTTTTTCATTATTACAAAATATACTTTTAATTATTTTTAAATGATATACAATTATCATATTTAATATGAGCTCATTCGATACTAAACGAACTGACGTCATTTACGCTGAGCAATATGGCGTCTAGTAAGAGGCGTTTTCGTCAAACTACGCGCGAAATTTGAAAATTTAAAATTTAAATGCAGTTTTATGGCACTTATCGATTGAATAAAAATTTTGTATTTTTTTTGGTGGCATATTACCACTACAGCATTTCATTGAGACACTTTTCAAAAATGGGTGTAATACCCTATTCCACAGTCTGGTAGTTCGCACAATAAATGTGGAGTCAAAGCGCTTGGTTTGAGACCGTGGACCATATAAAAAAAACATTTGAAGCCTACTCATCTGTCTATAATTACTGCCGATATGTACCTACAAGAGATATAACACACACTATACGTATGAGTTATTTTAAATATTATTTATTATGTTGTTTAATATATAATTTCTATTAAAAACCGAGTATCAAGGCCGCAGTCAAAATGGACGTGTGAACGTGTGTGTGTGTGTGTGGAGTGTGATTGTAAACATGATGCTGCCGCGCCGTGAGTTCATTTTCGAGGGATTATTTTAGCACACCCACGATACTCTATATAAACGAAAGGATATAATTGCCTACACTACTACCAAAATAACAGACTGTACAAATACCTGCGTGTGTGTGCGTGTCTACGCGCCGCTCGAACAAAAAGCAGTTCCGAGAGCACGTTCCACGCGAGAAGAGGTGAGGAACAGTGTTTCGGAGGGGGGCGGAGCGTGTAGCTTAGCTACTGTACGGTAGTACTAATAGTTGTACTGTGATTTCCGGTTGATGGCTAAATTGCGATTTGGAAAAATGGCTTAGGCTCAATTTACACTGCGTGCGAAGGGAAGGGAGGAGCCAATTTCCCCTGGTGAAGGCGAGCGACAGTAGCCACAAGAATGCTCGAGAATTCGCCGAAAGATGCATGAAATTTTTTAGCTTCTTTTTAATTTGAACGTTAACACAATTGTCAAAAAAACTTATTATAAGTACTTACCTACTACGTTCCTAAAATTCACCCGCTGTGTGTACTATCGTGGTCACACCCGCCTGACCACCACTAAGTTCATTTTTGCTTGCACTCAAAAGATGGAAGCGCTCTCTACCCCGTCCCGCTTCGCAGGCGCCAAGGGATTTTGTTTTTAACTGAGCAGGCGGGAAAGTCCGCGATAGTACATTGAGCCGTACATAAACACGATGGCAGGGAAAATCACTGACCAACCTTTAACCATGCATTTACGCGGCGACATTTTTTAACGGCCCTTAATTGTGCCTATTGGCCTAGTTCTGTTCTGTCTCCAGCTTGATACGGAGAGACAAGATGAAAATATGTTTCTTCATACTCCTCCAATGTTCGTTTCTGATTAATTTCGTTGCGGGATCCAAGACAGTTGCAATGTTTCTCCGGGACTTGTCGAGCTTCATTGCCTGGGCGCTTTTCTGGTTGTTGCAACTTGCAACAGTTAATTCTGGTTAAATAAATATATAGTGAGTATATAATAATAATAATAATAAATTCATTTATTTCGGAACCAGTCCATATCCATACATGTAAAATTGAGAATTAATTAAAATATTACAATAATAATAATAACAATAATTACAATAACACAACAATCATTAAATAAAACATTTAAAAACATTATAACTTACAAAATAACATTAAAATACAGAGATTGAATATACTAAATAAAAAACTTATCTTAATCTAAATTTAGGTTTGGATCCGGAGTGCTCAATATGCAGCCTGGTCCAGTACCGCATTATTGGGCAATCCAGATCCAGATCCATCCTCCATGCGAACAGCTGAAGGTAGCTGTTGGAGCTGCCTCGTATACGGCGCATCAGGGACACAACTCTCTTACGAATAATTGCCGCAAAACCATCTATATTTGCGTTCGCAAACATACCTGACGCACTACAGTAGCGAGGCAGCTTCATCAGCACCCTGAAGGCATTGTTGTATAGAACACGCAGGGCATTGTACGATTTTTTCGTATGCTTGACCCATAGGCTGCACGTGTAAAATGATTGGCAAAATGCCCTAAACAACGTAGCTTTTACTTTTGTTGTACAGCGTGCAAACCTACGAGCCAGCATATTAGCTCTAACGGACAAAGCCCTGCGCTCCCTATCCATATCAACATCATCTACAAGCGACTCGGTAACCCAGTGGCCCAGATACTTGAGCTGCGAGACTCTTTTAAGGACACTGCCATTCAGCATGACCTGCGGTACAGTGTCATAAGTTTTAGAACCCGCTTTAAACACCATGAGTTCGCTTTTAATGGCGTTATATCTGAGCCCATGGGTCCCCGCATACCGCTCGCAGATCGAAATCAGTTTTCGAAGGGCACTGATCGATGGACTCAGCAGCACCATGTCGTCCGCGTAACTGATGTTGTTAACAAGAACACCATCAATCGAACATCCCACACCGGTGCTACTGAGTTCACGGATCAGACGGTCAATATACAAGTTGAAGAGAGTCGGCGAGGTTAGCCCGCCTTGCCTTACACCACATTCCAACCCGTACTTAACCGATAGTGACCCCGACCACCGCACAAAATTGCTCTGATTGCCATACCAAAACTTTAGGAGACTTATGTACTCAGAAGGTAGATCCGTATCACTCGACAACTTTTGCCACAACCTGTCGTACGCAACAAGATCAAATGCTTTAGATAAATCTAAGAAGCAGGCATAGACAGGTGTGCTTCTGTCAGTGTAGTATCGGACGGTATGCTTGAGATTCAGTATAGCCATTTCTGTTGACAAACCAGGGCGAAAGCCAAACTGTGCATCATGAAGCTGTAGGTGTTGTCTTAACTGAATATCAATAACACCGTCCAACACTTTAGCAATGACTGTTGCGAGTGATATAGGCCTGTAGTTACTTAATTTAGAGGCGTCTCCAGTCTTGCTCTTCATTATTGGGACAACTATAGTTTTTATCATCGCCTCAGGGAGGTATGAATGCCTTATGCAAAATGTAAACAGCATAGCGAGCACCCTCGGCAAATGAACACCCGCATGCTGCAAGTGTTCTATGCCGAGCGACATGATTGTAGACTTCATAAAGGTAGATCTAAAACTACATCAAAAGGACTCGTAAAAAGAACATTTTAATGTTTTTTTCTTCCCATTGCTTGCATTTTTCAGACACAGTCGATAGCAAGGACGAATCTTTTTTTTATAGCTTTCTTTGAACTTAAAATATCTATCTACACTATTAGTGTAGATTGGCAGTTCGCAGCTTCTCTTACCTTCTAATTAATTTACATCATATCATATATATTTTATCATCGTCATTTGTCATCTTAGACATCATTGACATTGGTGCTGGAAAACATCGTAAATCTTAACTTATAATAAAATTATTACTAGCTTTTGCCCGCGACTTCGTCCGCGTAGATGTCGGTTATCGTGGATGCAGACGAAGTCGCGGATTGAAAAGTAGCCTATGTCCTTTCCCAGGGTTCAAGCTATTTCCATACCAAATTTCATCAACATCGGTTCGGCTGTTTCATCTTGAAAGCGTAACAGACAGAGTTACTTTCACATAAATTATAATATTGTTACTAGTTTTTGCCCGCGACTTCGTCCGTGTGAATGTCGGTTATCGTGGATGCAGACGAAGTCGCGGATTAAAAAATAGAATACTACGGATACGGAGTTAGTTTCACATTTATAAACCTTGGTTTGTGCACACACTTGTGC
The DNA here is from genome assembly GCA_947361185.1 of Charanyca ferruginea. Taxonomy (NCBI): domain Eukaryota; kingdom Metazoa; phylum Arthropoda; class Insecta; order Lepidoptera; family Noctuidae; genus Charanyca; species Charanyca ferruginea. The sequence continues at coordinate 11,457,078 of OX376056.1, read as the reverse complement.
ACTATAATATCTTCTGCGTACTTGGCTTATCTCCATAGATATTGGCCGCCGTGACCGAAATTCGGTCGGAAGATTGCATTACATTAGTATGGATGGTATGGAATAGTAAGTATATGGATTTTTTTTTCTATATGCAGTAAATTTTAGTTTTGTAACCACATACAAATCTTCATAAAAAGTCAAAATAATAATATTATTTACAATTCCGAGACAAAGGCAGGGAGCTCAAAGGGCATCAAAAATCTCGTCCACATCGCTGTCAACGAGACACGTGCCCAACAGGCTGGCAGCATTGCCACGCTGTATGGCAATGCTGATTCTTTGACCCAAGAATAAATCAGCCTTCGGGTCACGTGAAGAGTGCGCCAGTCGCTTAGCGATGTCACGAAAAACAATATGGGCACTCGGACCCCATGGCCCTAGAGTTTCCACCCCAAACGGCTCAAATATATAGCTTCCAAGAAGGCTATAATATTTGCGCCATTTGAGGTTTGCGGCACCTGCAGCAGCCACGGTATATGTATTAATATAAGTCTGAAATCGCCATTCTCTATACGAGACTCTTCTCGTCTTTCCCTTGCAGTAGGATTATAATAGGCTGGTATTATTAAGAATATCACAGCTATGGGTGGGTACATAAAATGCCTACCTACTATCTTACACCCATAAGGATTTCCGCAAGAATTATACAAGGATATTATTATACACTTAAACACGGTAAGTTAAGTGCACCGAAACAGTCATTATACACGTTTTAATGGGGTGTTAAATTTAATGTCATGACTAATGGTTTCACGCTGTAAATCAGCAATTTGTCAACATTATTTACTTTATAAATATTAAAACTACTTGTAACTAAGAAACTTATGGACCTTTTACAAAAGCAACTGCGGCCTCGGAAAGCACGTAAAGCCGTTGGTCTGTTCCCGGCTGTCATTCATAGATCTTTGGCAGTCGTTATGGGTCGCCAGAAGCCAGAAAGTCTGGCAACCAGTCTTACCAAGGGGTTTCGTGTTATCCTGTAACTGGGTTGTGGAGGTTCGATAGGCAGTCGCTCCATGTGAAACACTGGTATTCAGCAGCATCTGATTAGACAGGAAGCCGACCACAGTATAGTTGTAAAAAAGCTAGGCAGATCATGATAAATCTTTTTATACCATGCTTTTAACCAATTTTTATTTTATTTTAATTATTTTCTATTATATTCTAAACGTTATCTGTTTATAATGTTAATGTTAGTATACCTATATTAAAGCGGAAATCACCAGAAGAGAATTGATTTTCCTACTGGAATAGTATTCCATTGCTAGTCTTTAGTTACAATTTACGATGCTCTCGGGAGTAGAAGGGTCAATCGTTTCGAGTAGAGGTCACATGTGACTGGAAAAATTGGTCAAATGTGAGTCGAACTTGCACATAAGGGTTCTGTACCATCGTACAATATGTAACACTACAAACAAAAAAGACAGTGTTTCTTGTAAAGATAAAATAAATAATTATTTTTATTATTTGTTTTTATGCTATTGATTTTGTTTTAATAAAAACTGTTAACACCACTAATAAGTACTCTATTTACAATAGCATTAAACAGAAGTTAAAAAAGGTTCTTTTTAATGCACACTTTGTAACAAAAGTAAAATAAACAATGTTAAAGTTACGATAGACACCGAATTTATTATAATCAAATTTTACAGTAGCTGTCGCGCGTATTTGTAATCATTTTAATCATTTATCTTCTCAAATTATGTGGTTTTCATTTAGTTGTATATTTAATTCCAATTTAAAAGTACAGTGTCAATGGCACTATTAAGTATTCTGTGTCAATGGTAAAAACCTAACAGAAGCAGGGATGAACAATACCCGGAACGTTATTCGTTTCACTGTAATTCTACATAATTTAAAATTTTATCTTATCTTTTAAAGACTGTTTATATTAGTATACGTCCATATTTAGTACTATCTTAGATCTATTTACCAAAATTATATTAAAATAAGTTTAATTTAAATTAATTTAACTTATCTTTGAAATAAAATGTTTGGCATGCCTGCTTCCATGAGCCTCTTTTTTTTCTATATCATAAATGGAGTATAGGTATGTAAAATAATTAATAAAGAAGAGAAAAGGAAAACAAAAAGAGTTTTAAAAACAATAAAAATAAACTTCTTAACAAAGTTTAGGTATTCATCACTTTATAAATTAGCGAAATAATTATGACGGGCCTTAGAACTCCGACCTAATAAATTTTGAAAATGAAAGAATCGGTTTTGACGACACGGTTTGCGCAGTAGTTGAGCAATTGACTGCTGCGCTGCGTGTTGTTGGTTCGATTCCCGCACGTAACCAATATTTGTATGGCCTAGAGATAGTTGTTCCGGGTCTGGCTGTTTGTGTATGTGAGTTTTATATAGTTGTAAACGCACCGACGACACAGGTAGTATTCCTACTGTAGGACAATGTTTAAAAAAAAAAAGAAAGTAATACATATATATAACCCTATGTCAAACTGATGGTCAGACAGACAGACAGCGTAGTCTTAGTAATAGGGTTCCATTTATCACTCTTTGAATATAGAACCCTAAAAAGGGTACAAGTAAACACATAAAAGCACGTAGCTATTCTTTTATACGACGGTTTCCAATCTACAGGTTGACTTTTAATTTACAGCTTTCGAGGGGTGAAAGTATTCATGAATACAAATAACTTTTACTATTTATTTTCAATACCTACTCATAGTGTTGGTAGGTAACAATTTTGTGGAAAAAAGAAGAATATTATTATATCCACACGTGGGAATATAGTGCCGTGTAGTGCCGGCCGCGAATTACCCCACCCCATTTCTAACTGTGGGTGTCGTGGAAGGCGGCAGAGGGATATTGACCAGATGATGGGCAGCAGCGTCCTCCTGAGTACCAAAACACCTACTGCCATCGCCAAACTACGGCTAATCCCCCCCTTGGGGGACACCCATGCCCAGCAGTGGGCATCTTTTGTGGTTTTATTTGATAGGTGAACCTACCAATAACACTCTTTCGCCTTCTACCACTCCCACGGGTATAAATAGGGTGGTACTATTCGCGGCCGGCACCACACACAAAAATAATACCTATAACCCGCTAAAAATATTTTACGTGCAGAATGTATATTTCCCCAGAATGTCCCCAAAATATATATTTCACCTCTGTAGGCAGTATTCGAACATAAAAAAAACCGGACAAGTGCGAGTCGGACCCGCTCACCGAGGGTTCGGTAAAAATTTGTAGGTACAGTCAACAGCAAAAGTAGATGATCAAAATCAGAAATTCAATACTAATTTACTAACCCTATTTTATATAATTTATTTATAGTTTATTTATTAAAAGTATGTGATTGTCACACACATACTTTTGAATCACTTCGACGCCACACAGTTTTGATGTGAACTCCGTTCATTAGTATTGAATTTCTGATTTTGATCACCTACTTTTGCTGTTGACTGTACATATCCATACTAATATTATAAATGAGAAAGTAACTCTGTCTATTACGCTTCCACGATGAAAGGGCTGAAGGGATGAAATTTGGTATAAAAATAGCTTGAACCCTGGGAAAGCACATAGGATACTTTTTAATCCGGGAATTCGTCTGCATCCGCGATAACCGACATTCACACGGACCAAATCGCGGACAAAAGCTCGTTATAAATAAACAATATTGTTTTATGATTCAATTACAAATGTATAGTTTTCAGACTTTTCCATGTATTTATAGTATAGGTACGACGATATTACTTGCCAAACATAGCTCCAGGTCAACGGAAAGTACCCTATTTCCTTGAGAGTGTCGAAATGTACGTTTATTGCGACATAAACGGCCGTATCTTTTTTTCACGTTACCGTAGAAGTTTGATTTTTTCACAGCATCAAGGGACCATGGACCTAAGTATATTGTTTCATCAATTTCAACTCGATACCTCCACGCGTTCCTGAGATAAAGGGTATTGACAGACAGACGGACAGAAAGACGGACAAAGTGATCCTATAAGGCTTCCGTTTCTTCCTTTTGAGGTACGGAACCCTAAAAACACTGAAACAGCGTATATGAAATTTTCATACGACTCGAATAAACCGTACAAAAACGAAAAACCGATGAATAACAAGGGTTGTAAAAATTAAAAAGCTAGTTTGTCCCGGTTTTACCCGTTACGATATTCGGCGTTGCGAAATCAGTTTTCGCATGATACAGCTCGTTTTATAACATGGATATTTTTTCCCTAGCTTTGCTTTTGCTTATAGAAAAGTTTTGGACAAAAATAGCTCTAATAAACTAACCAATCTTGGTATTTACCGTTCGGCTATAAAAATCTAACCCTGGTTTTCTTCAACGTATCGAGAAGAAACGTATCTTACCTACCTACGGTTTTATCAGAACAGCAATACCTACTATTCAGAAAAAAAAACCATTGGTAAGACGTGTTTAAATCATAGATTCCGTGGTTTAAATAGATTCAAACACATTATAGTAATTAGTATCATCTAGTCACCTTTCACAACGTTCGTTCATATAGGTACCTACAGTCCAGTTTGATTGAACTACTTACTCAAAGTTGAATTGAATAATTATATGACACTTTCAAAGTCAAAGTCAAAGCATTTATTTCAATTGCACTTTTGAATTGTCAAGGAGTCGGTCAGTTAGTCAGAAAGTTGAAGCTAGTTGCTCGTTCCAAAACGTAGGTAGGTCTCTATGGAGAAGAACGAGCAAGAAACTCCACGGACACTCTTTTAAAATCAGGTTTTTACAAAATACTGCTTACATTATTCTTGTTGCTTCTATATGTGAAAACAATGAAGGTAATCTAGAAATACAAAACATAAAAAATAATCAAGATAAAAACCATGGCAGTTAAGAGTTGACCAATCTCTACTGACAGCGCCCGTTCACGAACATGACGCGTGAATCAGCACCATTCAGCTCAACCATTTTAGAGGGAGCCGAATGACCCAACACACGCGCCACCACCAGCGAGACATTTGAGTGAGCATGACAATTCTCTCAACCGCCATGCTCATTTAAGTCAAACACATAATAATTTACTTAAAATATGGCTCCATGGTACTCACATTTACAAAATTGAAATAATGCTGCTAAATTATACAAAACTAAGGTTTCCAATGTTTCTAAAATGTCGAAAAAATAATTAAAATATATATTTGTGTATAATAATAACGATACTCGTTACTCATGTCCACAGACTACTTAGAGATACTACGTATCTCATGTCAATAAAAAAAAAAGGGGTAGGAAACAACATTCCTCCAATTAGGAAATTCCCTAAACTGCCTGTGGAGCAGGACCAGCATTTTAGCCAAGCATTTTTATCATTGATGTAGTCTTCTAATTTATAATATGCTTGCCTACACAGTGTGCGTTTAATACATGTTTTAAATTGTCTTTCATTTAGTTGTAGAATATCAAGAGGTATTTTATTATAAAATTTTACACAGTACCCCATAAAAGAAGTATGAACTTTTGACAATCTGAATCTTGGCTGATCTAATTTGTTCCTATTTCTAGTATAAACACTATGTCTGTCACTTATTTTATTAAAAAGATAAAGGTTTTTTCGAACATGCATAATGTTTTCATATATGTATTGACAAGGTACCGTCAAGATGTTAATCTGTTTAAACAATTCTCTTAGAGACTCGCGACTGCTGAGATTATAGATGGCTCTGACAGCCCGCTTTTGCAGAATAAAAATAGAATCAATATCTGCAGCCCGCCCCCAAAGCAAGATACCGTAGGACATGATGCTATGAAAATAACTAAAATATACTAGCCTAGCGGTATCCACGTCTGTCAAATGCCGGATTTTTCTGACAGCGTAAGCGGCCGAACTCAACCGCCCTGCAAGAGATGTTAAGTGAGGACCCCACTGCAGCTTTGAGTCAAGCGTAATCCCTAGGAAAACAGTCTTTTCGACGAATTCAAGTATATCCTTATTCAATACAACGTTACATTCACTACTTTTAACATTCGGTAAAGCGAATCATATGCATTTAGTTTTCTTCTCATTTAATACTAAATTATTTACAGTAAACCAATTATCAACCTTAAGCATAGCGTCATTTACGTCGTCATGGTGCTGTGCCCGTCTATTAACTCTAAATATCAAGGAAGTATCATCAGCAAATAACACCATTTGTGGTTGATTTTTCAGTAAATAAGGTAAATCGTTTATATTAACTAAAAAGAGGAACGGACCCAATATTGAGCCCTGCGGTACCCCCATTTTTACTTTTAAGCCCGATGAATTTACACCGTTTACTTGAACTTGTTGCAGTCTATCAGTCAAATATGATTTTACTAAGCTAAGCGCTAGTTTACCCAGTCCGTAATGCTCAAGCTTTAAGAGTAGTGTTTCGTGATTCACGCACACAAATACTTTGGAGAGGTCGCAAAAGATACCAATAGCATCTTGAGAATCCTCCCAAGCCTTAAATATATGCTTGATTAAGGTGACACCGGCGTCAGTAGTGCAACGTCCTTTGGTGAAACCATACTGTTGATCATGTAAAATTTTGTGACAGTTAAAATGACTGAGCATTTGATCAAGCATTACTTTTTCAAACACTTTACTAAAAACCGGCAAAACCGAAACGGGTCTGTAATTATTAGTCTTTGCAGTCGCCGGATTTAAAAAGTGGTATAACTTTGCTGAACTTCATTAGATCCGGGAAAACCCCTTGGTCTACACACAAATTCAAAATGAAAGCTAAATAGGGCGCCACTGTCTCAATAATTGATTTACAAACATTAGTAGACATCCCCCATAAATCTTCAGTACCCTTGATCTTGAGTTGTTTAAAAGCTTTAATAACGATTGCAGGGTTTATATGTTTAAATTTAAATTCCGTGGGACATGCTGAAACATTCGAACTTAGTAAGTTTAAAGCAAGTGAGGGCGAAGAATCTAAAGTTTCAGTAGTTTTAATAGGAATATCGGTAAAGAATGTTGCAAATTCCTGAGCAATTTCTTTATTAGTACTTAAGAGACCACGGGAAGTCTCCAGAGTGTAATCAGTATTATGTTTTTTGTTCCTGTTTGTTTCATTATTAATTATTTTCCAAACAGTCTTAATTTTATCATCAGCTGATTTAACTTTGTTGCTAATGTATAAGGCTTTAGCTGCTTTACAAGCAATTTTAAAAGTTTTAGAATAAGTCGAAACATACTTATTAAATGTTTCGGTGTTAATATAAGGCTTAAGGCCATACAACTCAAAAAGCCTTTCTCTACTTTTCCTGATACCTTTAGTTGCCCAGACACTAAATAAAAACTTAGGGCAAATAGTTTTCGTTTTTTTCTTAAAAATATTATCAAACTCTGTTTGCACAACTGAAAAAAAATCTTTATACAAAATATTACCATTATTCATATTAAGTTCCTGAACGGGTAACTTACTAATTAAAGTCTTATTAAATTTATCTAAATTACTAGATGTTATTGGTCTTGACTGTATACTTTTGACAGTTCATAATATGAAAAACGTCATTCGCTAAGTAAAAATAATCGCTGAGCTCGACATCGATTTCACAGCTGACGTACCGTTAGAGAATAGCACAGCAGGACTCAACGGCTTTACATGGTTTTCGAGCCACGGGAAGTGTCACACCAACAATCTAACTCCGGGAAGAACACAATAAACTGCCGGACCACAGAATCCAGCTACCCACACTCAGCAATTCGGCCATTATACCCACTTACGACATTTTCTCTTTACCAATTTTATTATAGACAGGTAAATAAAACGCACACCTTTACGCCCGTGGCTCTGTTATGTAGCGATTTGTCACGATATTGATGTAATGTCCCGTGACGAAAAGCGTGACGAAGCTTGACATTCTGTTGGGAAGTGACATGGAAATACTTTTCAGAGTAAATACGAGTTTTTGTATCGTTGATTTTGTATCAAGGCCGTGTTAGTTCCTTCCACCCGTATTATGCTGTATTGGGTTGAGTGAATAGAAAAAAAAGCTTCATAAAAAAGGCCATGAAAAGGGGTTCAGTGGTATCTAGGAAAATTGACAGTCATTGAGCAGAAGCCATGGAGCAATGTATGTCTAAGTTGAATCAACCTTACTGTAATCAATCTTACTGTAATCGCCAGTCTTTCCGTATGTTGAGCAAATCCAAAACCATTTATTTCAAACTAGGTTTCGCCGGCGACTTCGAACCTTTTTTTTTTGGTGCTCGGTGGAAATACTCATGGATTACCTCCAACGTGGGGGTGACGGAGGGGCTTGTCGGACTCTTACCGGCTAAAACTACCGCGGTGTTCCACCTCTGCCTATGGCCGGGGGTGCGGGGTTTGTATTAGATTTCACCGCTCCCCCGATAGGCCTTGACTTATGCCCAGTTTCTGGGGTGATGTAACTGGACTATATCTATTCGATATTGTGCTTCCGAGCAATCAGTTAAGGAAGAAAATCTCTCAAATAGATAACTACCTATGTCGAATGAATAGCTATCGAAAGTTTATCCAAAGACCTCAGAAACCGGGCATTAGTACGTGCTTGATGTTTTTACGGCAGGTATTCGTATTTATAATAATAGCCTATAGCATTCAGGGATATCGTAGTTTCCTATTAGAGAAGTTAATATTTAAACCCCGGTCAGACTGTTTTAAACAAGCCCTCCACATCGGTCTCCACCGGCGCGGCGGTTTACAATAGTGATAACACTTGTTTGCAACAAAAATTCGTTTGACCTTCAACAACCTCTGTGGACGGACGCGCGTTGTAAACCGCGTGTGTTATTTATATAACCATCCCTCACAAAGTCACAACTATACTATACCTCTTACGACACCCACGGAGAAATATGGGATGGTGCTATTCTTTACGTCCGACACCACACAACAAATATGTAAAATAAAAAACAAAATATTTAAAAAACATCCTTTGATTAAGTACCTATATATCTTTATTTTTTTTTTTATATTTTTTCGTCTGACTGTACTGTTTTTGGCCCCAACAATAGATTTTTGTTATTCATTTATGTTTCCTAGTCGCCGGAAGAAAAATATTAAAATTAAATGGATCCGGCAACTGGGACTGTAGTCAGAGTCAATTGCAGTCCCAGTCGCCGGAGGCCTCGAAAATTTATAATTACTACTTATTTCCTAAAACTTATTACATATTATTATAATGTTATCGACACAATGTCACAACATGTCATGTGTATGTGTTGCGTGTGTGTGTGTGTTGATCATGTTGTTGTTGTTGTTGTGTGTGTTGTTTGTTATCAGCTTCGGAGATTAGCCCCAATGAAAACGCACTCAACTTTCATTTATAATATGTAGTCATTATTAATACATACTAGGTAATTAATTTAATAGGTTTGCACTTAGTTAAAACTGAAACCCATTTAAATTAGTTCCGATACTAAATGCAGAACCAAAAGTGATTCATTAATTTTAATTGTTGTGTTCCCGACATTAAAGAATATTTGGCATTTAAGAGAATGACTAGAAAGGAATAGGTGAACGTTACGAATACTAAATCTTTTCTAAGAAACTTGCAAGGATCAAACCGGATCTCGGTTTTTTAGAAAAGGTAGACTTTTGACTGGACCTGCAGCTAAATACCACTTCTTTACATGGAGCGAGTACCTAAGGGACCTCCATAACCTAGTAACTGGGTAACGCAATACCCCTTAGTAAGACTGGTTATCAGACTTTGAGTGTTACCAGACCAATCGATCGATCGTCGATCGACGGCATCGATCGATGGTAGAATAGATTAGTCGACGTTGATCGATAGTTTCTACCAAACCAATCGATCGATTGTCGATCGACGATCGATCGATGGTAGAATGGATTAGTCGACGTGGACCGAGCTGCTTGAATATTATTAGTGATTGATTATACATATAAGGTACGTTGGGGTAAGAACGGATCGGGGAAAGATCAGATGATGGTAATAACTCCCAAATTTTTTTAATTCTGGCAACATAATATAAGACTCCATTTTGTTCTGCCCATCTCTTCTCTTCAGTCTGCGGTCGTCGTTGCTATAGTATACACGTGTTTTTTAGGCACAAACGTAAAACTCAAGATTTTCGTGTCGAAATTGAAGATCCGGCCTTCCCCCAGACTACATTTTTTAAATTTAATGGTGAGTATTAATTGTTTTTTCTTATACTTTGTGTATGAAATCGTTTTATATTAAGTAGCTGTTAGTTTAAACTGACAAATACAGTCGTACGATGACTGTAAGCTGAGATCCGGTGTTCCCCCGTGTGGTAGAAGATCGGCTTAATAACATCCGATTTTTCTCTGTCGTAAAAATGACAGTGAGTGTCAAACTTTTATTTAGGTAAAATTACATTGTAGCTATTGATACTATGCAATTTTAGTTTCAAGGTATGTGTGTTAGTAGGTACCTAACACAGAGAACTATAAATACTGGGATAAGTACTTCCTTAAATACTTTTTAACCGATTTAAAAATAAGCTGACTCTTGTTATAGTTTTGTACTTAATAAGTACATAATTATTCTTTATTTCTCGTTTTTTGATAATTTTCGAATTCCTTTAGAATTTATTTTTATAGAAATGTATGTACCAAATTTTAATAATTGTTATTAAATACCTATCTCAATTATGTATAAAAATACTATCTAAGACTGCTGTTACTTATAGTTTTACATTTAATTCTCAATTAGTTACTTGTGAAATATTTACGTTTTAAATACTAACAAATATAATACAATACTACTCAAACATTTTTATTCATTTTATCCTAACCCACTATATACTGCTAGGATCTGGGACACTTGCAAAGCTAAAAATTCAGAAATACTTTCATACAAGCTAGTTTACATAGAAAGTTTGAGCAACATAATTTCTTCATTTGTGGTTATACGGGGGAAGATCGGACTATAAAAATAAAATAAAAAATATTGTGATTGTTATAACTAAACTACTTGTCTTTTAAAAAAATCATTTAGTACATTCATAGAACGGAAAAGAGCGGATATTTCTCCAATTAAAACCTTACGTTTTAAGCCATACAGTGGATTTTAGATAGTAGTCCGATGTTACCCCGCTATGGTCCGGTCTTTACCTGGCATTTTGATAAGCATACCTTATCTTCACATAGGTGTAACTTGGCAACCGCTTAAGTAAAAGAAACTTCTAAAATACTGATTAAAAGTATTTTTTTTCCTCGTCAATGAAAGATCAATTTCATTTGAAAATCTTCTATAGGAAATGAGGGACAGAACATTTGCTGGAACCTCTTCAACTAACCGAAAAACAGTTCGACCTTACCCCAACGTACCTTAACCGGAGTTAGTGGATCAACGTCGACCGGTGCCATCGACCGGCAATCGATCGATTAGTTAGTCGAACGGTATCCGTCGATCAGACAAAGGTACCACATCAATCGATCAATGTCGACCGAATCCATCGATCGATGATCGATCGATTGGTGTAGTAACACCCAGTGCCTTCTGGGGCAGTCAGAAGGCCAAAGATCTACGAATGACAGTCGGGACCAACGGTTTTACGTGCTTTCTGAAGCGCGGAGGTCTCTCGGTATGAAAGGATGGTCACCCATCCACAGACCGACCGCGGCAAACGCAACTTAACCGTGAAGGATCGATCCGTACAAAAGGCAGATAAATCGCGCGGAACACTGACAGTGAAGCCAGATAAGCAAATACAAATTGAAAAGCGAATACCTACAACGCGCTTTGGGCTGTACTGACACGAGTCGGTATAGCACGAAACGCTGCATCTTTTTTTAACGAAAAAGCAAATAAAAATACAAATACAAATTCAAAAGCGAATACAATCACGAGATTGTAGGTAAGTATTTGCTTTTCAATTTGTATTTGCTTTTTTGGCTTCACTCTCAGTGTTCCGTGCGGTAGGTATATCTGCCTTTAGTCACATAATATTTTTGTTTCATAATCTGAGTACTTATATAAGTACCTAGTCTGTGCTAGCCAAAGTGACCTTGCCAATACTGTTATCGGTTGTTGACGTCTATTTTAGTAACCCACATTACCATGCTGCCACTTCACATGGCATAATTATTTGTAAAAATATTCGCTTTATTTGGATAATACAAAATGTACTCTACGGTTATTGAAATAAAGTCCATTTTGTATTATCCAAACAAGGCAAATGTTTGCACAAATCGACACGGTTGGTGCTGTGGTTGCGCGATCGAGTGCTGCGCTGCGTGTCGCGGGTTCGATTCCCGTACGTAACAAATATGACCTACAGATGTTGTTCCGGGTCTGGCTGTTTGTGTATGTGAGTTATGTTTGTAAGCGCACCCACGACTACGACACAGGAGTAATTCCTAGTGCGGGCCAGCATTATAGTCGAGGATTTATTTTAGACTTGCTTGCCCGCGATTTCAGCCTGTTGAATGTCGGTTATCGCGGATACAGACGAAATCCCGGATTAAAAAGTAGCCTAAGTCTTTTCTCAGGGTTCATACCAAATTTCATAAAAATCGGACATCCGCCGTTTCGTCACCATGTACATACAAACTACGTTACACGTCATTTTTATTGAATAATATTTTCACATTTTTGATTATTTAAATGTTCATAAATGCGTGTTTTTTCAAATGAATTATTCGTAGTCTTTCGATACATAAAGTGGGCTGCCGTTGGAAAGCGGCTAAAATGCCACTAAGAATCAGTCGGTATATATATATTCTGAGAATAATTCTATTGACAGTTAACACCCTCATTCTATTCAATCCGACAAAATACATGACACCGACGCTCACCCCGATAAATCCGTCGACCTTAGCGCACGAGTTGCAATAATAAATAAATAAATCCAATTATCGTGGCCCCCATTCGTGGGGGCCCAGGGGCCAGGGGGAAACGCGTCATAATACTGTAACAATATTAGTGAAGAACGGCTTCCCTAATATCATTGTGGAAATTAGATTTGAAGGCTTTTTTTTACTTACTTAAGTACGTACTGGAAAGAATAGAATAGGCTCATGTATTACTATATTAAGGCGACGATATACACCGGCGACCTTGAGCGACCAGAGAATCGTATGCGCTGCGCCCAAAACTCAATATTTAGTCGAAAATAAAATAAAAGATAGTATTCTTAAACTTTAAAAAGAAGGCGTATATTAAAAGATAGATAATAAAATTGTCTGTAAGATAGTGTAAGTTTCGTTTAATTATACCTGGTAGATTTTGTGCGATTCTCAATGTTTTGTCCGCGCCAGACACAACTTCACGAGTTAATTAAACTATTTCATAAGAATATATACAAAAATATTCAAATACTAAATGATTAAGAGAATGTTCTAGTTTAGGATATATTTTTTACAAATGATTTACACTACACATTTTGACGTGATTGTCAGTTTATAATCTGTAAAAGTCGTTAATAGCCCCTTAATGAGATGGCAAGCTATTGCCCGCGACTTCGTCCGAGTGAAATATCTTTTGGAACCATTTTTTTTTTTAAATAAAATTTAGCCTATAACACTCAGGTATGGTATTACGTTGCTTTTTATTAGCGGAACAATTTACAGAATCGGGCCAGTAGTTGCGTAGATTAGCGAGCAAACAAACAAACTCTTCCTAGCCTTTTAATACCTACATATATTTGTATGTATTTGTTTTCTTTCTTTTGCAAAATCGTAGGAAATGAGTAATGACAGCACGTTCAAAAACAAAAAAAAAACACATTTTAATATTTTTTGTACAGATTTGTCGATAGAGAATTTGAAAAAGGAATAGTTCGTAGGCGATGCTGGAATAAGACGGTTCACCTTTGCCTTTAAATGTGCATGAAGCAACCAAATTATATAGTTTAAATATAAAAAGTGATAATTTCATCTACGTACCTAATGTCGGAAAAAAAAACAACTGTCCCATAGTAACGTGTATTGTATTTACTTAAATTTTCTTTTGTTTTAATATTAACTTTACTTTTAGTTTTTTAGCAGTAGTGCTATTCTGTTACAATCTCCCTCGCTGAACACCTAGGTGAAGTGAGCTGTCATCTGTCTCGATGCTAGGGATTTACAAAGTACTACAATCGGATGACAGCTCACTTCACCTAGGTGTTCACCAAGGGAGATTGTAACAGAATAGACATACGGGTCCTCTCCTATCCATGTTCCAAGGCTATTTGGTCTAAGCGACATTTATTTTGCGAAATTGAGTATTATTATGCATTTTTGGAATCAGAGAATTTTTGCTGATTCTGTATTACTCAATATCGCCAAATATGTCGCTTAGACCAAATAGCCTTATAGCCCATAGCATAAGCCAATATCCCGGCCTAAAAATTATTAGAAAATTATATTCCTACTACCTTACCTCGGCGCTTTTCTGGTAGTCACCACAATTCATTCTGACTTTCAGGAGTAGCAGTGTTTTGGCAATAGTGTGGTGGACTTATATACCAGCTACCGCCTGACCTTTCGCGGGACACTGTCGTTAGACAATGTAAAAACAATTTGGTAATTTCGCCTTGAATTGACAGTAGTTCCCGGGTGACTAAAAGTTATTATTCTCTAGCCCAGGACTAGCCCAGCTCACAGTTCAGCAGTTACAAGGTAAACTAGGTCACATCGTAAATAAATTAGCTGGAGCGCTTGATAGTTTACGATCTCCTCCTGTATGCAAAGCGCTGTAGCAGGTTGAGAAAATACTGAAAACATTACGGTAGTAGTTTTGAAATAACGCTGTTACGTGCTTGAAATTTTTCCTGTATTTTGAGTGCTTTTACAAACATAAACGTCACATGTTTTATGAATCATGTTTTATGTGCAAACCATGGAATACTTACCTTTTTTACTACCTTACTAGCACTTTACCAGTGACTTCGTCCGCGTTTACTTTCTCAAGGATCCTTTTGTTTTTCAAAATATAGCCTACTAGCTTTTGCCCGCAACTTCGTCTGCGTGAATGTCGGTTATCGCAGATGCAGAAGAAGTTGCGGATTACAAAGTAGCCTATGTCTTTTCCCAAGGTTTAAGCTATTTTCATAACAAATTTTATTAAAATCGGTTCAGCCGTTTCATCGTGAAAGCGTAACAGACAGAGTTACTTTCGCATTTATAATATTAAAGTATGGAAGTATCGATTAACAGGCAGTTTTAAAATGTCATAAAATAGATCAGTCGGAAAGTCGAAGTTAGTTGCTCGTTCCAAACAGTCGTTGCCAATGGAGAAGATCGAGCAAGACACTCCATGGACACTCCTTTCAAGATAGTTTAAAATAAAAATTGTTACAGTCTTCTTGTTGCTTCTATAGGTGATAACAATGTAGGTAAAGAATAATATAAAACAATTTAAAAAAGATGTAATACGTGACGTGACACGTGGATTAGAACAAAACGTGTGCAGAAAGGTAAATTATTGTATTGTTAAATAACTTACACAAGGTAAACATTCCCTTACAAAATTATACTCTTGAATTTCATACAGTCATTACAAAGATTTTCTTTGTTCTTCAGCAGAACTATTGTTCAGCTACCCACTAACGTTAACAAAAGCTACAATCTGATCCCGCCAGAAAACAAAACATCATTGACAGAGCTTTCTGAGAGAAACCCGTAAGTTCTGGAAAAGACCTTTGTAACAATATACGTTAATTAAGTACAAATTCAGTCAAGTACTAAGCGCCATTGTCCTTTGTGCTGGTCACTCTTTGTTGACACGACGGAGTGTCACGCCCACGGCAAGGAAAAGCTAGGTAGTTATACTATTAGATGAGAATTATACTATCTACACATAAAAAATGGAACTGACTGTTTGTAATATAAAAATAACTAGATAAAATTACTAAATGCATGAATGGCAGTTAGATCAAAAAATAACATTTAATTTTTTTGTCTGTCTGTTTGTTCCGTTTAATCTCCGGAACGGCTGGTGTGATTGTGACGGGACTTACACTGGCAGGTAGCTAATGTTATACGTAGTAGGATAGGTTATTTATTTTAATAAAATTTGTAACAAAATACTGACTGACGACAGGGGCGGTCCGTGACTTTCTGGGGCCCTGGGCTAATACTACTTTGGGCTTAATGAATCAACTAATTGCCATTTGGTCAAAAATACTGTTTACCAGTGCAGTGAGCATTCTTTTGAAGAAGAATAAGGCATGAGGTTGTCACACCATCAACTTCTAAAATTTATGTTTCGACTGAAAAATGATTAATAATACTTGGCCCGACCCGGGAAATGAACCAGAATTCCAGCAGTCGCGCTTGCTACCACGGTACGAGGCAGTCAACACTATCACTTTCCTAACAAAGTTTTCCAACAATCCGTCGACTAAACCATTACCGCATTACTGTGGCCTGTGTCCGCAATCCATTAGTGTCCGACACTGGTATCCGAGTTGCGGCAACTTGCCACTTAGTGTCATAACTCTCGCGACACTTCACAATTTACGAGTTAATAGATTGACTTGAGAGAACGCATTACGAGGAACTATTTAAAGGTTCGTTTTGACTAACACCAAGGAAAAGAAATAGATATTTTTAATATCAAAAATTACTGTACAAGCAACTCAGCGCTCATCATCTGCCTAGCCTTTTCCCAACTATGTGCATTCTAGTCTAACCGAATATAACTGAACACCAGTGTTTTTAAGGCAGCGACTGCTTACTTGACATACACAGCCCAGTTACTGGGTAACACGACTTCGCCTTAGTAAGACTGGTGGTCAGACTTTCTAGCTTCTGACTTGGGGTCGGCTTCCACTCTAAGCGGATGCAGCAGAATACCAGTGATTTAACGGTAATAATAATCCCTCAGTGAATTTAGATTAGGGATGGGTGACCATCCATTTCATACCGAGACCCTTCCGTGCCTCGGAAAGCACTTAAAGCTGTTGGTCCCGGCTGTAATTCGTAGATCTTTGACAGCCGTTATGGATAGTCAGAAGCCAGAAAGTCTGACAACCAGTCTTACCAAGGGGAAGTCGTGTTACCCAGTAACTGGGTTGTGGAGATCAGACAGGTAGTCGCTCAGCTGCATGAGCTGCATCCAGTGAAAAGGCTAGGCAAATGACTTAAACTAGAATAAGGTCAACATGACATATGTAAAATCTTCACAATTCCTTATCCCAAGTACAAAAATAATTGATGTATTCGTGTTCTGCTCAATTATTCACGATTCCAAATTAGTACGCCGTCATTTGTTCTTGTCAATCAATATGAATGAGACATTGGGGACCATTTGTTAACATTTGTCTCATACAAATGGGAATTTTCACGCGACATCTTATACTTGAACAAATAAATATACTTGAATATTTTTACAGTTGTTTTTATAACAAGGCCTTTATTTAACAATCTTTTATAACATGCACATCAGAGTAAACTACACTAGAACCTCGATTATCAGAACCCTTAATTATTCGAACGTTGGCACGAATTTGTTGCTCGCTGCCGCTGCGCATCGGTCATTCACTGCGATCATGGGTCACATCCTGCTCCAAGTAACACCAGCTATTCTCTGAGTATCGTCCTCTCAAGACGATGCCTTCCTTTCAATCTTTTATTTTGTCTTGGACACCATTTATTACCAACATCCTTACCCCATTCCTTTTACTATTTAGCCGCATTTATTTCAAAAAAACCATCTCCCGGTACCTTCAAATTGCCAAGGAGTCGATCAGAAGCCAGAAAGTTGAAGCTAGTTGCTCGATCCAAAACGTAGTTAATCTCAACGTTGACATAGCGAATGTTTACGATAACTGTTTACCTTTTAAATAGGCACTTGATGACAGACAATAAAACACTTCACAATACGTCAAATCTATTCAAGTTTACGTAATGGACTTGCCTACATATGTGATAAGCCTGTCTACATAATATAAGGACGCGCAATTAGGTACATGTGCGCTTTGATCTGTGTTGACCCCACTGCCGTGAGATAGCCTTTGAGATAACGATGTGAAGGTACTTGACAGACGTGTGTGTTCTATGTGGATTTGACGTGTGTGTCCTTTAAAATGGGGTGCTCGAGGAAGATGCTCCGAATCCCCTGGACAGCGCTTAGGACCAACGAATCTGTCCTCAACGAACTCAAGCTGGACAAAAAGCGAAAAAGATTTTTTTTATAAAAGATGAAAATTATATAGGCTGTTTTCAAAGTGTGAAAATCAATTTAACAAAATACCTTTTTGTGAAATACTTCTATGTAAAGCAAGAACATCTATTTGTAATGAATAAGTAGTGGGATTATAAGGTAATTGAAAAATTAGTAAAAGGAAAGTATTGAAAAAAATATTATTAATACTTGCATCTTGATTTCGAAGAATTAGAACTTTATGAAATTGAAAGTCGAGCTTTTTTACTTGTGTAATATACGAACACTCACTCAACAAAATGAGCCCAATTCAGAGTAAAAAACATTTAAAAAATTTGATTAAACTGGTTTAAACACCATTTCACCCTAAATAAAGTACAGTCAACAGCAAAAGTATATGATCAAAATCAGAAATTCAATACTAATGAACGGGGTTCGCGTCATAACTGTGTGGCATCGAAGTGATTCAAAAGTATGTGTGTGACAATCACATTCTTTTAATAAATAAACTAGTAATAAATTATATAAATTAGTGTTAGTAAATTAGTATTGAATTTCTGATTTTGATCATCTACTTTTGCTGTTGACTGTACTAAACGCCCTTCAATTTTTAATCTTGGCAACTTTTATGAACAAATCATTCTTATTTTGAAAACTTAAGCACGTTTCCAAACGAGTGAGGGAAACGTGAGGAAAATTCAATATCAACTGTGCGAAGTAAACAAGTTCCTTTAGGAAACCGTAAGAAAAAGCGAGGGAAAGTTCTTCCTGGTGTTTCTATGGCTTTTTGATAATATTCGTTTTGTTTACATAACAAACTTTAAATTTGTAAATTATAGGTTTAATATTTGGTAGTAGGTAATTTAAAAATATAGTATTTCTAGATTATTTGTTTATTTAACTTCCTCTTATCTAGATACCGTAAGAAAAATATAATTATTAGTTATATTATTATTTTATAAAGCCCAGTCGGTAGAGATGGAAGGCATGGAGGAAGGTCTATACCCAGGAGTAAAATAGCAACAGGCTTACAAAAAAACATAAAAAGTAAAATCACAAATTTACCTACTTGACTAGATCTTAATAATATTAGAATACAATGTTTAAAGAATAAATCTATTTACGTATGATAAACACTACAAAAGTAGGTACAACTCAAATACCCACTTTTCAAAACGATGTAAAGTAAATAAATAAATAATATATTATGTAACAAATGATTAAAATTAAATAACATTGGTAGTTACAATTTGCAATTTAGCAAGCTGTAAATGCTAACGCAGAACATTTCTTTCGACAGAGCAACACGTGCCTAAAATTATAAAAAATCTGGTTTTTATTATTTAAATTATATTAAAGATAAAAACTGAGAAGCATTCGTAATAACTCACCCTGAACATTTAATAATAAATACCTACCCCAGTACCTCATTCCAATTACAACAATTAACAAACTTTTCTTTTGAACCAACAAAAACAAACTTTCGAAATTCTTTCCGAATTACACAAAAATTCGGTGCCGTGACCAAAACCTCTCAAATATCCCACATTTTTCCTTTTTAACCCTTACTTAGGCAGGGTTCAAGTTCTGCCGTAAGTGAGCTTAAGGTCGGGTCAACAACTCAGCACATGACCTCATAGACTCAGATAAGATAGTTAACGAGGACTGTGGAACTCAATCTTGGTAATTGAGCTTGACAAGAAATACTGACGAAAGATTTTGAGTAAGTTTTGCTTGACATGCGATCGTTGATGGTAGCATTGACCTAATTTTTTGACATTACGGTTAAGCGATTGGCAGTTGCGTTGCGTGTCGCGATTTTGATTCCCACAGGGAATAGTATATTTGTATGTAGCGGTAATATTTTAAGAACGATCGCATCATCAATCTTCCAAAATAGAAATAGAATAAATGGATTTTCTTTCTTTCTTTCTTTCAAAAATACATTTCTGACATTATATTTTAAACGTCTTTTATTACTGGAATTTGCGTTCAAGTGAGTTTATATACATGTATGTAAACGCATTGACGATACAGGTAAAAACCTAGTGTGAGGCAACATACAGGGTGGCAATGGCAATAGAACAAAAAAGGATACTGGTAGGATTTGGTAATTTTGGAGGAGCTCGTGGCTAAGTTAAAGCCGTACAGATCGATCGGTCAAAGGTTAAGCTACGCTAACCGCGGTCGGTCTGTGGATGGGTGACCATCCCTTTCATACCGAGTTTCCTCCGTGCCTCGGAAAAGCACGTAAAGCCGTTGGTCCCGACTGTCATTCGTAGATCTTTGGCAGTCGTTACGGGTAGTCAGAAGCCAGTAAGTCTGACAACCAGTCTTACCAAGGGGTATCGTGTTACCCAGTAACTGGGTTGTGGAGGTCCGATAGGCAGTCGCTCCATGTAAAACACTGGTATTCAGCTGCATCCGGTTAGACTGGAAGCCGACCCCAATATAGTTGGGAAAAGGCTAGGCAGATGATGATGGTAGGATTTGGTAATTTAGTGTAATTGTTTTTATTGAGCATTAATAATATTAAATTATGGCGCCACATATTGCCGCTCTTCTCACAAGTTAGTAAACCAATATTTCATAATGTGTTCTATTTTGGTTACATTATTATGCTCTTTAGTATCTTAGAATTTTCTTTTTTAATTTCGGTGATAAGATTTATTTGATAGTTTCAAAATATTCTTGTGAACTAGTATTACTAGTATTTGAGTTTTCATCCCCACCTTCTATAAAATGAAATTGTGCGGTTATGGTGATACGACCGTAAATAGTAAGAAACTACTTTTTTAAAACTAGCAAGAGAAACTATTTCCACAACAGTTTTCCAAGAACAATTTTCCCGAAGAAACATGATCCCTAGGCAGGGGATCACTGGCAGCAGTCAATTTGAAGTCTTCACTAATCTCTGAGCTCCAATGCTCAATCCTGGCGGAGTCGCCTAAGGCTCTATTCACAGGCCGCGAATCGGAAGGAATGGAAACCTCGCCGATTGCGAAATTGTAGAATTTAATTCTCCGGAATCCATGAAATTTAATCAGAAGACGAGCGATCAGTTTTTACCTCCCGACGAAAATAAGGGGTATCTATATGTGTGTATGTCTGTAGCATCATAATATAGTCATTGTTGATTAGTATAGTTCATAAACCTCTTGGGTTCCCCGAGAACTTCAAATAAAGTAAAAGGGCCACTGAATGCTGCCTGAATTTCAGGAACAGGAATTTAAATTTTATTAATTATTTTTTTATATATTTATCTCATACTGTCAATTTTTCCCAATCGACCATGAACCTCATGCTTTTTTTTGTAGTAAAGTTAAAAATGTTTCAAAGAAATTTGACAGATTGGGGTAGCCTGATGTACTGTCCTCTGTACATACATCCATAAAGTTCATTATGTAATATGCACAAAGAATCATGGCGAGATTCATACATTCATTTGTATGAAAAAAAAAAGTAATTTAGAGGGTTTAAAATATTTTCCAATGTGAAGAATACATTACCAGGAGTAGATTGATATACTTAGCATATTTCTAAACCCCCGCATAATTAAAATATTACGAAATTAAAATAACACTTTTTCGTTTCATCTCGATGCCCATTTTGTGTTTAAAAAAAAAAAGAAAGTGACAAGCGATGTTAACGGATCTATAAAATTGGCAGACAAGTGATATGACAAGTGTGTGGAAAAAAAAAATCATTATTTTGTGAAATTATTTCCCATAAAACGATGCAATTTCAATGTAAGAACTGCGAAACGGCGGCTGTCAGTGTCACTGTTACTGTCAGTCGCAGTTTCGTACTGAAATAATGAGCTTTAAACTATTAACTTTTTATTGCGGGGTTTTAAAAATATTCTAAATGCCTGAAGATACTCCTTAGGTACCCAAGAATTTAAAAATTTGAATTTCAACTTCTCTAAACATCTTATTTTTTTTTTGTACAAATCTCGCCATGATTCTTTATTTTTCAACAAATTCGGTGGCTACCGTGTGCATTGATTACAGTTCAAATTCTTTGAACTATCATCTTTTGTGTTGACTAGCCAGTCATATTAGACAAGCTATGTTATATGATTTTTGTTTAACTACAACGTCATAATATTTATAAATATACGCAAAAGTAATTGTCTCTCCGTTTGTTACTCACTAATAAAATTTGACAAAAAGGTAGCTTGGGATCTAGATAGATAGATAGATACTTATCTAAGTATATATATTACATAAGTATATTATACAGTGTGCGCTTGAAGCCGTAAGTAATACAGATTCCTCCTAGTTCAGCTCCTGCTGCTAAAACGTTTGTGTACAAAATACTGTTATATCTTAGCATCTATATCTGTAAACCTTACTAAGTTTTTTTTTGTTAACTAAAGATATAGGTTATAGGTCTCTTATTTATTAGGGACCTCGTCGGTTTACGAGATATCCGACATTTACGGGCGAAGTCGGTGGCAAAATCTAGTATACCTTTCCATATTTTACTAATTTAATGTAATCCTTCCTTAGGAGTCCTTCAAAATAAGATTCACAAAAGAGATATCGTGACCGTAGGTTCAATTGAGGTAAGGGACAAAATACCCAAAATGAGTTGAGTATGTATACTCAACTCATTTTAAAACATCATTCATTGATTAATTTTAAACTGTAGTTTTGTTCAGAAATTTTCGCTCTTTCGAATGGTGTATATGAAAAAATTCTAGCTTAAGAAAAATGTCCCTTACCCTAAAAATGTTTGGATCCAAATTTTGAATCAGCCCCATAATAACAATGTATCTGAAAAACTATGCAATATAGGAACTAAAAATGATGTAATTATCGCCGCCAATCCACTTCAAATAAGGTAAGGGTCTTCCCAATCAACGAATTACCATTACATGGTTTATTTTTGAAGAAACAATAAATAAATAAAAAAAAAAAAAAAAAAAAAAAAAAAAAAAATAAATATCATCCATACTTTAAATGGATTGCACGAGTTTTGACATAGTTGTCGCTTACCCCAATTTTCATTGTCATACTTTAAGCAGTGTCAACGTTACACCTATTTGAATCGAATTATATTTAGGTTCGGTGTCCGTTACACCAATTTACTTGTGAGAAGTAATGAATATTCATCCCTGTTACCTTTATTTACACACAATTCCACCTATTACCATCCTTTTCTATCTCACAACGTCTTTCTGCGTGCGAAAGAGAGGATGATACCAATACGAAAGCAGCGCGCGGGCATCAAAAAAGTCGCTATCAGTGCGAGTTCACCTGTCGTTTGGTCGGGATTAATAGATAATAATAATAGTCTTTTATCAGGCGGAAATAAGGTGCGCGCCTTCAACGGTGGGTCATGCCGGTTCTGATGTACTCTTTCGGCATACTCAAATGGGCTCAAACTCGATGCCCTGGAAGAGTCCGTACAGTGCGGACAGCATATCGGATGCACCACCCACGGTCATCAGTGATGAGACTGTATCCCGCGGATGTGTCGAGGTCGTGGCTTCTTAAATACTAAGAAACTCCACTACCGTGAGATATGCATGATATATGAATATTTCCTAGAAGCCGACGTGGGAATGCACCGAGATGTAGTTGAAGTGGACAAGGGCCTCACCCCGCTCTCCTTAGCTAAAGGGAACTGGTGCAAGCCTGTAGTGCTTGAGACTAACGATCGCAAGGAGGTTTGAAGAGTAAGGAGCTTAAACGGGCCCGATCTGGATTTCTTAGCATCTGTGTCCTGGCTACGATTTGGTAATCTATTTGGAGAAACCGAAGGTTTTGTCTGTGCACTTATGGACGAAGTTAATTTGACAAATAACTACCAAAGATTGATTGTGAAGGATGGATGTGTTAAGCTTGTCTTTGACCGGGAAAATCAATCCGTCACATTATCTCTGGATGTTCTCGTCTTGCTAACGAAGAGTACTTGCATAGGCGCAACCTTGTGGCCAGGATTATCCATTAGCAACTTGCTCTGAACTACAACCTCCTAGAATCAGACGTACCGTACTATAGGTATGTGCCCGATCCAGTTCTTGAAAATAACAATGTCTCAGTGTACTGGGATCGATCCATTATCACTGACAGGACTATTGTAGCCAATAAGCCTGATGTAGTGTTGGTAGATCGATTGGGGAATGGTTATTGACATAGCAGTTCCGCATGACGTGAACCGCATGACGTGAACCTCGTGAAGGCCGTGAAAGACAAGCAGATTTTGACTTGGCCCGCGAGGTTGTCGTCATTTAGAATGTAGACTCAGCGATCATTGTGCCGATAGTTGTTACAGCGACTTGAACTACCCTTTTCAATTCTTTTCTGGGGGCAAGGCAGTGCCCCCGCCAAGACGAGCGAATCGCTATAGTCTTTTCAAACTGTTCTTTAGAGCAGTTTTTTTTTGGCGACATTTCTAAAAAGATAAAATAAAATCAGTAAATGACGGGAATTTTAGAGGTACTAGTTATTGACAACCAATCTTGGACAAAAAAATCAATACATTTTAAAGCTACCAGTTATAGACAACCAATCATGGACAGTATAATAATGGTCGGTTTAATTTTTAAGATAATATACAATATAGACACACATCACATCAATAATTTGATATCGTTAATATCTACCAAATACGATATAAAGGCCCAAAGAAACGCCGTTAATTAGGAAAATTGGCTATTACAATGTACAAACATTGCATGTAAGCGACACATGAAAAAACGCACACACGGTTCTAATCACGAAGTAAGTAGTTCTAATACATGTTCATGTCTCTTAAATGATTTCTTATAATGATTTCCAAATTTAAGATATCCGTACGTCAAAAGTGTGTGTACTTCATTTTCTGTCAAAAATCTCTTTACACTGTATTTATTTCTTTTTTTTTTAACAAGTCCTTTACACTATTTTTTCATTAAAAGATTGGATCCAACGTGGAGGTCAATTTAATGTAAGGGACGGGACTACAAGATACTTGGTCAGTAAGGGACATTACTAACAAAATACGTTGTTGTAAGGGACATCTATTTTCTTAAATAGCTAACCTATTTAAATAAATATTACACATATAGGGAGAGCACTAAAATACAAGACTATGTGTGAAATCAGACCCGAAAAAAGTTAATAGCAAAAAAAGTTATGGGCGATTTAGTTCGAAAAAAACTTTGTCGGCCTCTCCTGAAAAATCGTATTTTGTCCCTTACCTAAATTGAACCCACGGTCGACGATATCTCTTTACTCATAACCGGCGTTCGATGTCTACATCAGTTCAATTTTCTAATTAACAAATAACATCAAAATTTGATGGCAGGAGCACGCTACTTCTATGCACTGAAATTTTCCAGATTTCCCTTGGGTGCTAACAGAAACAGTTAAGCTATTTGTTTTGGGGTATACCTATAGTTACTGTTTTAGATAATATTAAGGAATGTCTTAGCTTTATTTTTGAGCCACATTTTGCTATTCAACTAACCTTTTATGCTAAATTCATAACGGACTTCTTTTTAAAAGAAGTCTCCTAAAGGGTACAAGTGGATGACACATTTTTTGTGCGACAAGTTCGCGACGCACGAAATCTGCATTTTTTTATTTGTTAAAACAAATTATATATTTATTATTATTATTATATTTTTAGGTACGTTTTTTATCCTTTTTGGGAATCAAAACCTTCGTCTATTTATTTATTTATTTAATAAAGAACAACAATAGAATCTAATACATCTAATATTGGCTTATAGTAGTAGGTAGTTCCGTGCCTCGGAAAGCACTCTAAGCCGTTGGTCCCGGCTGTCATTCGTAGATCTATGACTGTCGTTCCGGGTAGTCAGAAGCCAGATAGTCTAACAACCAGTCGTACCATGGTACTAGGTTACCCAGTAATCGGGTTGTGGAAGTCAGATAGGTAGTCGCTCCTTGTAAGACACTGGTATTCAGCTGCATTTGGTTAGACTAGAAGTAGACCACAACGTGTTTGGGAAAAAGCTAGGTAGATTAGTAGGCTAGGTTTACTTAAAGTAATGACATTTATTTATATTTTAGGCAGAAAGGTAAACAAAAGTACAAAGGCTAAAAAGTCCACACACACCCATACATTATTGTTCTGTTCGTATCCATGATAATATTTGGGTCAAGTAAGACCAAGTTTATTGCTGCATCACGTCTGTCATGAATGACACACACGGAGTGCTAAAAGCATGTCGTTTGGTCGTCACAAATTTGATGGCAGAAAAATCCTGTCGTCTGCGAAAGCCTTAAATAAGACCGCGATAATTTGTCAAGTGACAACCACACCCTAGCCTTAGGCCGCGCCCGCCGGGCCGACAGAAACACTTAACGAGATAACATCGCGCTATCATTCAGGGAGGGTAAATAGTTATGTTATCTTGATGGCAGAGCTTTGTTTTGGAATAACTAAATATTTTATTTTCACTTATAAAAAAAACGTTCCACCTAGAAACTTATAAACTCACATACACAAACACACAACTATATGTAGGCCATACAAAATATACAAATTCGATGGTTCCAAGGCTATTTGGTCTAAGCGACATTTTTTTGCGATATTGAGTAATATGTATTTTTGGAATTAGTGAATTTTTGCTGATTCTAAATATGTATATTACCTACTCATCATCGCACAAAATATCGCAAAAAAAAATATCAACTCACCATTAACAAAACATAACCGATTTCTTATGATATTGTCGAATGAAGTGTCTGATCATGAAATTGGCAGACCCAAACAGCAGCCAATCAAATGGTTTGACATGAGATTAAATTGTTTAGACTCTCAGATATCTTGTCCCTTGCACTCAGTAATGTCAATTAACAACTTTGATTAAACAAGATACAGTAGTACTTAGTTCCTGGGATAGTCACGGTTCTCATTAACTTATGTCGACATTGACACGGGTAGAACTTTGTATCATCAAGGAGTGAAGATTATTCAAGTCTGTAGTATGATGTCAGGACTGTTAAAGACTGTTAATAGCGGAATAGGAAATAATCTGGAACAAACTCATAGTTCTGAGTTTGTTTCAGATTATTTCCTATTCCGCCGCTGCACACTGGGACCCGTCCATACAACGTAATGCACAAAACTCGATTTTCAAAATGAGGGTCTTTAAAAAAACAAATTATGTAAGGGTTTATCCTTACATAATTTGTTTTTTTGCGCAGTTACTGATTCAGTATACTGCTAACTGATAACTGCTATCTGCTGCCCAGTGCATCAGCTCAAAGTTTACTTTAAACCCACTTCATTAATTATCCGATAACATTCGTGCGTTTGTAGAGAATATTAAAACATTTATTTCTGCAAGTAATCGTCATATTTCATTGAAGTGCATCATGGTTTCAACTAGGCAAGGTATGGTTATTCTAATATAGTTTTTATAAAACCTTAACGATAAGTACTTTTGGATTAATGACTAATTATATGTGATAGTATGGTTTTTTATGTGTACTGAATCAAACATTTCTTATTTTTTCCTTTTTGCGCAAAGTTCTATTTTTGTAATATTTTTTACAAAATCTACGGTATGTTGATTAGTAATGAACTGAAGAGATTAGCAATAGAACTTTGCGCATTTTCGAGATAATAAAAGTTTTCTTGCGCACAAATTTTGTTAGGCGTTGTGATGTTACTATAAAACCAAAGTATTTAGTCCCTGGCAATTAATTTTAATAAATAAGATATATATTTTGAAGAAAACAGTTATAATCATGTCTGTCGCACCGACTTTTGATATTTTTTTGTTGTAGACAACTTTATTTCATTACATTTCAGAAGAAAGTTTATCATCATACTTTACCTTGAAAAATGGCTATCTTATGTGAGATTATATTCCAAAGTAGCTTCAAATCTGTGGAAAAGAAGTTCATGGACCTAGGAAACCTACCTTAAAACAAATACTAAATACAAATACCGCGGCCAGGCCCCTCTTTCCCACTGGGCACACTGGGCACGTGCCCAGGGCCCCGCGATCGATACCAGATCAGGCCCCCAATTCCTGCCAGATCACAAAACGATAACCGATATCTAATTCAAACATATAATAAAAATACAATTTAATGGGACACTAACTACACTATTTTGAAGACTAAATAATCAGTTAACTAATTATTCATATAATTAAAAAAAAAAGTTTGTTTTCATGTAAACCCCTTCTAATGTAAATGTATGCTCTTTGAGTGAATTTAATGATTGGAAGCACATTATTTTAACACATCAAAAAAGCCCAGTAAAACTATGGTGACTTGTCTGGCGCGAAGTAAAGCGGTTGATTGATCACATATAGACTTGTCAACATCGAAAAGAAGTGGAGTCCTGGAGAAATGTAAACGGATTGTAGCTGTTGTAAATTAGTAGTAAATTTTTGGCATCGAGAGGGCTTCAGTTTCGCGGTGACAATTAAATCCTCGGAACTTCCAACAATGAAAATTATTTGTGAGGACGTGTGGAGTTACTGAGTGAATTTAATAATAATAATAATAATCTTTATTTCTCCATAAATAAATGCAAACATTATTTAAATCTAAAAAATCTTACGCTAGTGTTCCAGAGTGAAAATAAACCCTGACTTCTAAACTAGGTTTATGTACCTGTATCTTAGAAGCCAGTGTCCCTTCAAAATGATGTGCATATAGCAGATAGGACACACATTATACAACAATATTCCATTAGGGCTAGTTTAAGAGAAATAAAAAATATAAAATACAAGAAAAATAAAACAGAATACAAAAAAAAGAAGAAGAAATAACATTATCGAAAGTTTGTGTATGTTTTTAGTGTGCATGTCTGGAGTTATGTGTGTATGAGGGTGTGTATGTTTGTGAAAAGGATTGTGTGAGTGTGTGTAAGTATGAGTGAATGTGCACACGTATGAGAGAGAATAATAATTAATTATCATAATTTTACTCTATTAAAACCTCAACTATTTATTTATGTTGCCAAAATTACCCAACAGAAGATCCTCAGTATTGCGATAAGTAAGTTTTCGAAGATATTCTTGTAACTTAGATTTGACTTGATATTTAGAATCGGGATAAATTTTTAGCACTTTATTAAGCTGGTTATAAAGTTTCGTGCTGTTGACATAATAGTGTCTCTTGGCAAACGAAGTTTTGTGCGACTCTTGGGGAAAAACCGTGTGTTTTATTCTGCCTGTCGGCTCTGAGGGCGGACGAGTAGGGTGCTTACGGAGCATTGCCTGAAGTATATACAGCTGCCTCACAGTTAACACTTTAAATTCCGCATATAGCTGTACTGTCGAGTATCTTAGCGGCTGAGAGAGTAGAACCTTCAGAACTGCTCTTTGCGCTCGTTCTAGTCGAATAAAGTGGTTCTCAGTAGCTCCACCCCAGATTGGAATACAATAAGCTAGGATCGATTGGCATAAAGCAAAATAAACCATCCTCAATGTATCCCTATCAGCAGACTTGCGTAGTTTTTTAAAAACGCAAATCAGCTTGCGAGTTCTACCAGAAAGTGTGTCTAGGTGTTTATGCCAATTGAGATGTTGGTCAATATATACGCCTAGGTATTTGACACTAGTGGACTTAGAGATGGCAAGGCAGTCACAAATTGTGGATGGCGTACATATGTGGGCTTTAAGAGTAAGGGAAGATGATGGACATTATTTTGACCTAATAGCAAATGGCATATAAACCGTTTTTTTTTTTTTTTTTTTTTAATCTTTATTTAGATTGAGAAGGGTTTGATCACACAGTGATCATGCCACCCCTATAGGTTTACAAAGTTAGGAATGTACAACAACAATTACGACAACACTTAGCTATTTTTAACAGCTACATTTACCATCTTGTACAAAAGCTTGGCCTTCTCCGACGAAGGCGCAGATAAAATGGTGTTACAAAAACCAATGGAGTGAAGTTTAACTTTGTTCACTCGTTCAAACTCTGTTCTCTCAGCCTCATTCCGAACACATTCCACTAGCACGTGATAGACATCCTCTAAAGTCTTGCAAGTCCTGCAATTAGGGGTATCACTTATTTTTATCATGTATCTAAAACTGTTTAGTGGAATATGCCCGGAGCGAAGTCTCAGAGCAGTTACAATTTCAGTTCTAGATAGATCGTGTTTCTCGAACCACAAAAAACGAGATGGATAAGGTTGCATTGTCTTATACCATATTCCCTTCGTGAGAGACCTTTCATCAAAATACTCATCCCAAATATCCATGCAGTTTTTCTTAACGAGGCCGAATAAGTCTGCAAAATAGGGAGGTTTTATTAAAGAAATACCGCATGTTGTCGACTGTTTAGCTAATATGTCTACTTCCGTATTACCACCTAAGCCAATATGAGACGGAACCCATTGAAGTACGATATTTTTATTTTTATTTTGTAAAGAATTTATGGATTTAATAATGGTGTAGGCTATCGGTGTTCCTCGAATATTCGAGGTACACCGAGCCAAATGTTGTAGGGCACTCCTTGAGTCTGTAAATATTACAAAATTGTCAGAATCTAATGACTCAATATAAGATATAGCTTCTGCAATAGCTATAAGTTCTACATTCATTATACAGATTTCCTTCGTCATGATATTAAGTGTTAGATAATTTTTTGATTGGGGATCATAGAAAGCAGCGCCGGCACTATTGTCAACTTTTGAACCGTCTGTATAAATACAATAATAATTGCGATAAGATAGATACAAGAACTCTGCGCAGGTACGATTTAAGACATATGGATTATAATGACGTTTAGGCTGGTCTATTGATTTGATGAAAGGCCTCACCACACTGGATAAATCCACATTGCTTACCCATGTATCGAGTGAGAAAAATTCTAACTCTTTACTAACATATAAATCTACATTTTTAAAAGCTTCATATGCTGAAATAAGAAGAGGTTTAGTCTTGCGTCTCCAGAGGTTATTTTGACAGAGTGGGTAAAGGCAAATAATTAGTTTGACTACTTCGCTATTGTCTACAGATCTTGATTTAAGCCAAAATTTGGTTGCCAAAAAGTACCTCCGAACGTGTAATGGTTGTACGAATAGCTCACTCTCCATCACATGTATGGGGGTACTTCTCACAAATCCACCAACAAGACGCAAAAATTGATTTTGAGTTTTTTGTAATTTATTTAAATGTGTAGGGCAACTCGAACCATATAAAAAACTGGCATAATCTATTCTACTCCGAACTAAGCTTAGATAAAGACGCCTTAAATGAACGGGATGTACCCCCCATACCCTACCCGAGAGAACCTTAAATACATTAACAAATGTAGAAGTTTTTTGTTTGATCTCATTGACATGTTTAGCCCACCTTAGACCGCTATCAAACCAGAGTCCTAAATATTTTATAGTGTCAACAACGTGTAATGAAACATTATTAATTTTGAGTAGTACTGATTCCCTAATGAAACCTGATTTAAAAATACACACTTTACTTTTTGTGGGAGAAATATCCAAACCTATATTCCACAGTGCCTGAAAAATGTTGTTAAGAGCCCATTGAAGGTTACTAGCTATTTCTGTCATTGTATTTCCTGAAGTATATACAACGAAATCATCAGCATACTGAGATATAAATAAGTCTTGATTAGATTCCACAGCTTTACAGATACTTATTGTTACAATATTAAATAGCAAAGGGGATAGAGGATCACCCTGTGCTAAACCACGACCTGTCGACCGACAAACAAATGAGTCATCTATTTTTATTCTAAGTTGTCTATCTTTAAGGAAGTTCCACAAGTAGCTGCATAGCTTAGAACCAACTCCCATGCTATCCATTACTCTCAATAAACATGTCACGTCGACATTATTGTACGCATTGTCAATGTCTAGAAAGCACGCAACTGTAGTTAATTTCGTCGAGAACCCTATCTGTATTCTAGAAACTAAACTAGCTAGATTATCATATGTGGACCGACTTTTTCTAAATCCAGTGGTATAATTCGATAAAAGGCTATTCTTCTCGATGAACCATTCTAATCTATTGAGTAGGATGCCATGAAAAACTTTACACAAACAGGAAATCATAGATATAGGCCGTAGGGAAGAGATACTGTCAGGGTTTCTTCCGGGTTTAGGAATCGGGATGATAGTAATAGTTCTCCATTGTGACGGTACGAATCCCGTAGAGTAAAACTTGTTATACAAAGTGGTAAGCAACATTTTTCCATTACGCGGCAGATACTTAATCATAGAGTATGATATGTTGTCATGACCAGGAGATGTGTCTTTTTTCCTAATGGATCTCTCTAGTTCCTGCAACGTAATCGGGATTTCAATTTTAGAGTTCGTAGAATTAAACTGAATATTGTTAGGGGTAACGAAATCCGGAGTAAGATTATTCAAAAGGTCATTCGATCTGTCCTTGTTAACGTACTGAGTGGAAGGTTTGAAACCTTTAAGCCATCGCATTTTATTCCACACCACTTTAGAAGAGCAAGTATGGTCCAGGCTAGAACAAAACTGTTGCCAGCCTTTACTCTTCGCATTCCGAATTGTCCTCTGAGCTACTTGAATTTTGTTTTGAAGGGCGTCATAATTTTGAGGGTTAGGGTTACGTCTAAAAGTGGAAAGAGCCAAGCGACGTTCGGCTACCACACGGGAAAGTTCTAAAGACCAGTAAGGCTTGGGGGTGAACTTATTTTCGGGGTTTGGATTGATTTTAACATTAGGTATGTATAATTCCGCTGCCAAATAGATATAATCCACAAAAGTATCATAACAATTTTGCAGGTTGTCGGTAAGTTGAATATTAGAATAAAGATCTTTTAATAAATTAGTGTATGAATTCCAGTCAGCTTTTTTGTAATTTCTCAACAACATGGAATTGCAGTTTTTTTTTATATTTGTAGAAATTTTAATTATCTGATGATCACTACCTAGAGATTCATTGAGAACAGACCAGTACAGCTTTAAACCTATATCGGAAGACGCTAAAGATACATCCGGAGCTGAGTGTTGTAAGTACCCGCCGACAAGCTTGATACGTGTACATTGACCGTCATTCAACGTAATATACGAATGATCCAATAACGAGTCAAACAATTGAATTCCTTTCTGATCAGTTTTTGAAGACCAATTTAAATGATGACTGTTGAAATCACCGAGTATTAAAGTTTTTTTATTAAATAATGATAAAAGCGAGTCCCAATTACTTTGATTAGTGCTTACTGCGGGCGGACAGTACAACGAGATGACGTATTCAATGTGGTCGCAATTATCTATTTTGATACATACCATTTCAACATCGGGGTTATTACATGACACTGGGACAACACATGACTTCATGGATTTATGAGAAAGTATGGCCACACCACCATAACCATCGCTTCTATCCTTGCGAAATATATTATAGTCACTAATTTTGAAAAGTTCCTCAGGATCCAACCAAGTCTCACTAATGGCAGCAATGTGGATTTTCTCCTGAACAAGCAAATTTTCCAATGATGCTATCTTAGGCTTAACACTTTGAGCATTCCATTGTATTATATTAATTTTTTGTACAAGCGGATCTTTATTAGCCATTGACAAATTTTAATATTTTTTCCAAAACCGGCCACTCAGAAATATTATCAACCAAAACTAAAATCAACCATTCCATGCAACACTTAATTATACTCCGAATCTTTTCCGGTATCGAGTTTCTTCTATAAAATAAGATATCTTTTATTCTTGACAACAGTTCTGCAAAATCTACGTTTCTTTTTGGAGCCGGCACCTCGTCAGGAATATCAGAAGGTTCACTCTCGATGTCATTAAACTCTGATTTAAAAGATGTATTATGAGGTGTGGAACTATTCTTCTTTTTGTTATGCTGTACCCTCTTCGATTTAGGTTTAGTGCCGATTATGGAAGCGTATGTATTACATTTATTTTCAGGGGTGATTGCCTCTTGAATGAGTTCGATGCAAGGCTCACTGATTTCTTGGTTAAACTTAATGTCATTCTGAGGTGGAGCTGGAGACGTAGGTGGGACATATATAGCTAAAGCTTTCTGGTAGGTGCAATTAAAGTCAGCCATTATTTGTCTTATCTTTTTCTCTTTTATAAATACTGGACAAGAACGATCTAACGACATATGATTATCTGCACAATTTGCGCATATAAATGAACTACGTTCACAGTTTTCATGGTTCCCGGTGCACTTAGGGCACACAGTTTTAGTTGATGGGCAAAATCTAGCAGTATGACCGAACTTCCAGCATCTCGAACATTGCCTCACCGGGAAAACGAATGGTTCTACTTTTATGCGCAAACCATCGACGCAGATATATGCTGGCAAAAAAGAACCCACAAAAGCTAATCGAACCGACTCACAGTCCGACCAACCTTCTTTGTCGCTATTTCGGCGTGTAAGGCGTTTTACTCCTAGTAATTTGGCAGGACTGGGGTATGAAATAGTCTTAAGAATTTCCTCTTCCGTTATTTCTAAATCAACATCCCTTATAACCCCATAAGACGTGTTAATTTCCATCGCTCTTTGAATTTTCCAACCTTTGTCTGTAAACTTCTGGCAGGACTCTAATTTCATTGCACTAGCTTCATTAGCCATATCAATTCTAACCTTATAGGGGCTGATATATTTAACCCTTGTTATATCGGAGATCTCACATTCCTTGAATAGTTTTGCTAATGCAAATTGTTTAGGCATCTTTTCTCTATTAAATATATAATATTGTACAATATTTCCATCCTCTTTAAACTTCTTTTCTTTCCTTTTGCATACTGTCCATTCACCATCTTCGTCATCTTCCTCTTCTTCTTCTCTCAATCTTTTTATCGGATTATACATCGTGTTTTGTGTAGGTTCAACTATTTTATCATCCTCCATCCTTACATTTAAATTCTCGTTATTAATTGTGTCATTATCTTCACTACTCATAGATGTGTTATCGTTATCCATTCGAGCGAACAAATATAGTGTACATCGTTATTACCGGTCCTGACCTTGAAGGATCACTCGGATTCGTACGTACTGCGACGACACTTCTTTGCGCGTAAACAACTAATTAACGCGGCTAACCCGTACGAGCACCGCGGCAACACTGATAAACCGTTTTACTGACGTTTAGAGTGAGTAGGTTGTTACTCAACCATTCCATTACACGTGTAAACGGATAGACGCGTATTACAGACATGTGTAATGATTGGCACCAATACACTTCTCGTGGACTTTATGATATTAATGGGGATGCCATCCCAGCCGGTAGCGGAGTCGGACTTGAGACTCAGAATGATGTCATTGACATCCATGTCTGTGGACTCAAGGAGAACCATAGAGCTACTTGAATTCACTGCCGATATTGTAGGCGCGGCGGACACAGGGTTTATCTTAGAAGCAAGGCTTTTACCAATGCCAGCAAAGTAGTTATTGACCTTATTAAGAGAGGACCTTGGAGAGTCAGATAGATGTAACAGTTCAACAGGGAGAGGACAGTGTGCACGAAGGTCAGATACTTTTTTCACCACATCCCAAGTTGCTCTAATATTATTTTTTGCCTTAGAGAATTCTTCTTTTTCATAAGCACGTTTTAGCTTCTTCAATAATGAGTTGCAGAAGTTACGGTAGCGAATATATGTTATTCTCAGAATTTCATTATTACCAGATTTTTTAAGTTTAACGTGCATGCGGTCACGGTTTCGGATACAACGTAGCAAGCCAGGTGTAATCCACGGCTTAAGAGATCTATGTTTCCTGGGGACTGTATATTCATGTGTGTTGTTCTTTATGATTGTAGAGAGACCTCCAATTAAGTCTTCCGCCGCTCTATTTGGATCCAACACCGCCAAGATAGGAGACCAGTCTTTGCCATTGATAGTTTCTACAACTGCATTGTGGTTAATTTTGCATTTGGTACGGGGTAAATTACGATACTTATTATTTGTTTGCAAAAATAGTAGCAGAGGTTCATGATCAGTTATAGACGACTCAATGACAAAAGCTGTGGCGGCTAAATTCGTTTTTAATAGGATGTGATCCAGGCAGTTCGAGACACGTGTGGGAAACAGATGAGCGGGTAAGAGCCCGTGGGCGGCCGCACATGACAGATACTCGTCCGAGTGTGTGTCTCTGTTGCCACTCTTGATATCGATATTAATATCTCCAATCAAAACAACAGTCTGTGTGGAGGGCATAAGCACTTTATCCAGACAATCAATGAAATTGTTGATGTTTTTATAGGAAGGGGAACGATACAGAGCAACAATTGAGACGCTGTCTATTTTACAGATAAGACAATTGGCATCTACAAAATAGGGTTCTATAACATCGTGTTTAATAGAAGATTTAATATACACAGCACAACCGTCATTTTGATTAAAGGTATTCTTCGTAAAATAGGAGGTATAGCCATCTAAAATTGGTAGGTGACTTGTTTTACTTAACCAACATTCAGACAAGACAATAACATCACATTGAAAACCTAGAAGTTCCATTAACACTGTAGCGTCAGTAGTCGCTGTAAACAAATATGTACACACTTACATAATGCACTTACATCATAGATATATAAATATAACATAAAATAGAATACATGTAATAGTATATAGTATATATATATAGCATTTAAATATTTGTAAGTAATAAAATATAACTTCCTATTTTCATGCTTTACATATAAACGTATAAGTAGATAAATACCTAGCATTATATAAATTTAATAATCTTACTACAAAATAATATGTATGAACAGACGTACAGATTAATTATGTTATTAGTTAGTAGTTAAACGGCGCTAACTGATAAGCAACCGCGCGAGTCACATTCCTGCCGGCAGGCGGCGATACAAGGCGCCTGCGCATCGCCCCCCCTGCCTCTGCTTCACCCGTGACTAGTCCGTTGAGGGCCGCGGAGCTTGCAATACTGCTTACCCGCAAAAAATAATAATATCGCATCGCGCGCGCTTGCTTATCTAAGCTTACCAACTATCTGCCTTTCCTTATCTTAGTGCTTGTGTGACTTTTCTTCTGTACTCCTTCTTGTGTAGACTTTCACCTTCTGTGTTTTTTAAAACTATTGTGTGGTGCGTGTACGAACATTATAATAAATCAACTAGTGGTGAACCTGGAAACTTTCATTCCTCTCCACGTACGTACCTACTTCATTGGTGACCCCGTAAGAACACGATGACTGAAGCAAGAAAAACAGGCAATGCGTCGACGGATTCCGGTAACGACACTCCGGGTTACGATATTTACCGTGTCGGAGTGCGGGTACCGCCATTTTACCCAGAGAAACCGGCACTGTGGTTTGCGCAGCTGGAGAGCCAATTCGCACTGGCGAATAACACCACCGACGCCACCAAATTTCATCACGCTATTGGAAGCCTTGACCCGATATACGCATCCGAGGTAGAGGACATCATCACAGCGCCGGCAGCCCCCAACAAATACGAAAGGCTGAAAACAGAGTTAGTGAAGAGATTGTCAGCTTCGAGAGAGAAGAAGGTGCATCAACTCCTAACTCACGAGGAGCTTGGTGACCGTAAGCCGTCGCAGTTCTTGCGGCACCTGCGGCACCTGGCAGGACCTAGCGTACCAGAGGAATTTTTACGCACCATCTGGACCAGCCGCTTGCCCAGCACTACGCAGACAATTATCGCCTCGCAAGCCAAGGCATCTTTGGAGGAGGTGGCCGAGCTGGCGGACCGCATTCATGACGTGGTGCCAGCTAGCCCGCAAGTAGCAGCGACATCAGCTCCGATGACGTCACCGGGTAGCAGCGTGGATCACATGAGTGGTCAAATCGCCGAACTTACGCGACAGGTGCAAGCCCTCACTTCGCAAGTCGACAGGTTATCGCGGTCGAGACACAGGTCCAGCAGAAGCAGCAGCCGAGGCCGTTCGCCTTCTAGGAGGTCGAACTCCAATTACAGGAAGTTTCCAAATTGCTGGTACCATTACAAGTTCGGTGATAAAGCGACGAAGTGCATAAAACCATGTGACCATTCGGGAAAAGACACAGGCAGTCGATAATGGCGACCGGCGACTGTCGTAGCACTGGTCGCTTATTTGTGACAGACCAAAATTCGAAGATGCAATTCCTCGTCGATACTGGTAGCGACGTCTGCGTCTTCCCAAGGTCAGCAACGAAAGAGCGTCGCAATAAAACAACATACGAGTTATGCGCGGCTAACGGCAGTACAATATACACTTACGGGTATGCATATTTAAAATTAAATATAGGTTTGCGCCGCGACTTCAATTGGAAGTTTATTGTTGCAGATGTGACAAAAGCAATTATCGGAGTAGATTTTTTATCCTATTATAATTTAATTATAGATATAAGACAGCAGCGTCTAATCGACGCTAATACTACACTCGCGACCCCTGCTTCGCCTGCCTGTCCTTCTGATATTGTTTCATCGGCGAAGGTAAGAATTGGTGACAGTACATATCATGACATACTCCGGGAATATCCCAACATAACCCGGCCGTCAGGTATACACAGTACACCAACACACAACACCTTACACTATATACGCACAACGCCGGGGCCCCCCGTATCGTGTACACCGCGACGGCTGGCACCCGACAAACTAAAAATTGCTAAGGAGGAGTTTGAATCTATGCTTTCGAATGGCACAGCCAGACCCTCCGACTCGCCTTGGGCTTCACCCTTGCACCTGGCACCAAAAAAGGATAGTGGGTGGCGCCCGTGTGGCGATTACAGAATGCTAAATGCGCGTACAGTTCCGGATAGGTATCCAATACGCCATATTCATGACTTCGCACATAACCTGTCTGGATGTCAGGTCTTCTCCACGGTAGACCTAGTGAAGGCTTACAACCAGGTGAGAGTCAATCCAGAGGATGTTCCGAAGACGGCCATCACGACACCGTTCGGATTATTCGAATTTCCATATATGACGTTCGGTCTCCGCAACGCGGGGCAAACATTCCAGCGTTTTGTCGACGAAATGTTGCGAGGCCTGGACTTCTGCTTCGGATATTTAGATGATTTTTTAATCTACTCAAAAGACCAAAAAGAACACGAAGACCATCTACAACTGTTCTCGAGACTGCAGGAATACGGAATGGTGATTAACCCTTCAAAATGTGTATTCGGTGCCTCACAGGTAACATTTTTGGGCTACTCAATCACCTCCAGCGGCA
Source organism: Charanyca ferruginea (assembly GCA_947361185.1). Taxonomy (NCBI): domain Eukaryota; kingdom Metazoa; phylum Arthropoda; class Insecta; order Lepidoptera; family Noctuidae; genus Charanyca; species Charanyca ferruginea. The sequence goes on along the minus strand of OX376056.1, from coordinate 11,417,897 downwards.
CGAAACCATTGCCAGAGAAGGTTGAGGCAATAACCAACTTCCCAACGCCGAAGACTGTACGCGAGCTAAGAAGATTCTTGGGGATGGTCAATTTTTATAGGCGGTTCATCCCAGAGGCAGCTCAACATCAGGCACCACTTAACGAGCTTTTAGGAGGCTCGGTAAAAGGCTCGCATCCCGTCCGTTTTACAACAGCAGAGGAGGAGGCATTTACAGCCGTCAAAAGAGGTCTCAGCCAAGCAGCAATGCTAGCGCACCCACATCCTGAAGCTAAGTTGGCATTGGTAACGGACGCCTCTAATATCGCCATGGGAGCAGTCCTACAGCAGCTAAGGGAAGAGGGATGGCAACCGCTGGCTTTCTTCTCCCGCAAACTTAACGAAACGCAGCAAAAATATTCACTATATGACCGTGAACTCCTAGCGATATACGAAGCAATCAAGTACTTCAGACATATGGTCGAGGCCAGAGAGTTTGTTATTTACACAGACCACAAACCCATCTGTTACGCGTTCCATACACGTAAGGAGAATTGCTCACCAAGACAGTTCAGACACCTGGACTTCATCTCGCAGTTTACCACAGACATCAGACACATAACAGGCAAGAATAACGTTGTCGCCGATACACTATCACGAGTAGAGGAAATCATCCAGCCCATCGACCTGAACGAGCTAGCTAAGTCACAGAGTACCGACCCTGAGCTCAAACGGCTACTTGACGTGAACACAGCGTCATCATTGCGTCTGAAAAAGGTAACACTGCCGGGGACACAGTCTGAACTGTACTGCGATGAGAGTAGCAAGATACCAAGACCATATGTCACGAAGGAATTTCGCCGTCAAGTCTTCGACAACTTACACTCTTTGAGTCATCCAGGAGCTAAAGCCAGTGCTAAGCTGGTAGCGGAGCGTTACGTGTGGCCCGAAGTCAAGAAAGACTGCAGGGAATGGACGCGAAACTGCATAGCATGTCAAAGCGCGAAGATCACCCGCCATGTCTCTGCACCCCTAAGCAGCTTCCGGCTTCCGCGATCTCGTTTTATGCACATACATATAGATTTGATCGGCCCGCTGCCAATTTGTAATGGGTACCGGTATTGTCTCACCGCCGTAGACCGCTTCACGCGATGGCCTGAGGCAATACCCATCACAGACATCATAGCCGAAACTGTGGCCAGAGCCCTTCTATATGGATGGATTGCACGCTTCGGCTGCCCTACTAAAATCGTAACGGATCGCGGAAGACAATTTGAGTCGTCTCTTTTTAAACACCTGTCTGAAATAGCCGGCTTCGAACACAGGAAGACAACCGCCTACCACCCTGCCTGCAATGGTATGGTCGAGCGGTTCCACAGACATCTAAAGACGGCCATTACCTGCCATGGGAACCAAAACTGGGTGGAATCACTACCGTTAGTCCTATTAGGTATACGAAGCGCTTTTAAAGAAGATATACAAGCAACATCGGCTGAGTTGGTATACGGTGAAACGTTGCGTCTGCCAGGTGACTTTTTCCAACCAGAACCGGTTGACACCACAGACGTGACTGACTACGTGGCGAGATTGCGTATGTTTGCTAGGAAACTCCAGCCCACTTCAGCATCACGGCATTCTAACACACGGGCCATATTCATATTTAAAGACCTTGCCAATGCGACCCACGTTTTTTTAAGGGACAATGCAGCATCAGGTTCGTTTAAACCGGCTTACACAGGACCGCACAAGGTCCTAGAAAGAGGGGACAAAGTATTCAAACTCCTCCTTAGTGGTAAAACAGTCACTGTATCGGTAGACCGAGTAAAACCGGCCTACATACTTCGCGACTCACACACCACAATAACACACAGAGCAGCACAAACACTCAAAACGAACACACACATCAGCAGACATTACATTCACACAATACACCCGTCATCAATTCTGCGCCGACGACCGACACCAATAGTACCATAAGGACACGGTTAAGCCGCAGGGTACGTTTCCCAGACTATTATCGCCCTTGACGGTCTCAAGGGAGGGGTGGTGTAGCGTCAGTAGTCGCTGTAAACAAATATGTACACACTTACATAATGCACTTACATCATAGATATATAAATATAACATAAAATAGAATACATGTAATAGTATATAGTATATATATATAGCATTTAAATATTTGTAAGTAATAAAATATAACTTCCTATTTTCATGCTTTACATATAAACGTATAAGTAGATAAATACCTAGCATTATATAAATTTAATAATCTTACTACAAAATAATATGTATGAACAGACGTACAGATTAATTATGTTATTAGTTAGTAGTTAAACGGCGCTAACTGTAAGCAACCGCGCGAGTCACATTCCTGCCGGCAGGCGGCGATACAAGGCGCCTGCGCATCGCCCCCCCTGCCTCTGCTTCACCCGTGACTAGTCCGTTGAGGGCCGCGGAGCTTGCAATACTGCTTACCCGCAAAAAATAATAATATCGCATCGCGCGCGCTTGCTTATCTAAGCTTACCAACTATCTGCCTTTCCTTATCTTAGTGCTTGTGTGACTTTTCTTCTGTACTCCTTCTTGTGTAGACTTTCACCTTCTGTGTTTCTTAAAACTATTGTGTGGTGCGTGTACGAACATTATAATAAATCAACTAGTGGTGAACCTGGAAACTTTCATTCCTCTCCACGTACGTACCTACTTCAACACAGAGATTTCGTGAAAATTTTTAGTTATGCTCCGGATATTAAGATGTAGTATTTTTAACCCTTTGTTCGGATTTTTAATATACCGCATGCACTGTTCAGGTTGACATTTGTAAGATTTTGCTACAGAAAGTGAGTCTAGTTCGTGGTCTACGCTATGGTTAGCCATTTATAAAAAAATATAAAACAACCCAGAAATGGACCTGAAAGAACAGAAATTATGAGAATAAGGCTTAAGGCAATTTAGAAGGAATGATGCGGGTTGTTTAGGATCATGCAAAATTGATTGAGATGTGATATAAGTTATATTTCCGTAGTGACCAATATACGCATGCACAGTTATTACAAAACGCACAAGTGTTGAAAATAGGAAAGACTTACGTGTGTAGATGTGTGTGTGAGAATCTAAACTTAGGCTAAAAAATACACTATACAAATTGAGGAAACTAAACATTAATATAATTATAAAGAGTCATTGATTCACATGCAATTCACGCAGGGTCTGTTCCGTTTTAATAAGGATTTGTTTATCACCTTCATTTTTACGCAGAAATACATTCCCATTATTGGTCCAGCAGAACTTAAATTCTTTCAGCTTAGCAAATTCCCTTGCAGCAAAGAACAGCCTTCTAGAACTCGGCGGAAGATATTCCGCAACATAAATTGGGCGTCGATCCCCATCCATACCGATGTTTTTGGTACTCAATCGCTCTTCCTTAACATATTTCTTGTTGAAGTCACGTACTGATATAAGGAGTTGAGATTTAGTTTGGACGCTGGTAAATTCAGTGACAATCGGTCTACTAGTAGATCCCGGTTTACCTGGGAGCCTGTATATGTCACGTATATGTATGGAATTAATAGGTACGTTACCTGCTGCTCCAACTTTAGAAATAATATCGGTCAATTCCGCCACGGACTCCTTCTCTTTCAAGTGCGGAACATTGCGTATCTCGACAGAAGATGATCGTGTAGACTGTTGGAGATCTTGAATTTTTGCTTCTAGAGTTTGAATGTAATCTCTATACCCTTGTTTATCTTTTTGTAGGACATCGATCTGTTTCAACATGTCATCATATTGTTTACTTATAAATCCGACAGTTTTCTCAATTTCCATATTTGAATTGTGAATAGCAGAGTTTTGAAGTTTTAATTCTGCTATTTCGGCCACCAACTTAGTCATAGATGAGCTTTGTTCATCCAAAAATGACTTGAGATGAGATTCCTGTTCTTTTTTCCACGTCGCAAGCATCTGCATAATCTCATGTTTAAAATCCTGTAGTTCGTTGGTCGGTGACAACTCGTCGCGAGGACGTTTGTGACGTGTAGAAATGTTCACATTCTCAAATGGGCCACTGGATACAGAATGTGGAATATCCGAGTCAGACGAAACTTGAACTAACTTTTTGTTTGCCGTGGACGAAGCCGGCGGGGACCTCTGCAGGCGAGACATCACGTAGCGCAAGGTGACGCAAAGCAAACCGTAGCACTCGATGATAAATGCGAGAATTTACGTAGCACGTAAGCGCTGCGCACGCGTCGCAATGACTAGGGCATAAACTGCGTTACGCGTGTGCACGCACGTGAGCACGTCGCGGGCCACGCTTCTGGTGCACGCACGTGAGCACGTTCGCGTGCTTATGCGCGGGCATCGGCGCGTCAGTTTTCTCAGTACAATTTTGACGTTGGAGGTGTACAGTCGAGTAATTATGGATAAATTAATGTTGTATTATTTATCAAGACGACGGCGACGACGAATTGCCAAAAAAAGACGCCAGCCAGTAAGCCCGTACGTTGAATCTAGGTTACTGTGCGGGGAATTCGTGGTGAAGTTTGGTATATTAAGAGAAAATGAAAGGTTTTTTTTCAAATATTTTAAAGTTTCATTACAAGTCTATGATGAATTATATTCAAAACTGGAGCCCTATTTGAAGACTAACAATCTACGATTGAAATCTACGTCAATCGTATCACCAATGGAACGATTTGCAATGACATTGCGGTAAGTAAAGACATTTCGATATTAATAATCATCTTTATTCATGTAAAAAAAACAGTCATTATTTAACAAAAGTTTAGAACACTCATATTTTTTTGCCAATTTATGTAAGTCACACTACTGTTTAGCCACATCAAGCCAGAAAGAAGAAGAAGTTCTTATTGTTTCGGCAGTGACACCTGGGGGCCTACCACCAGCTCATAAGCAGTATTATTTTAATATTACTTCAGTGGGAGAAAGAGATGGAGCTATACGTACTGTAGAGCTTCATCTCTTTCTCCCATGGAAGTAATATTAAAATAATACTGATTATGAGCTGGTGGTAGGCCCCCTGAATATGGCTTAAAATGTTTTTCTTGATGTGGTGCACTCTGTTCTTAGGGCCGAAACACATAACCGCACACTTATTAATCATCATATTAATCACAGTTTCTTACATTTATTAATTATATTTTGTTATTTCTAAATTACACAGTTTTATCGTTTTCGTTTTTTTTATCTATACCTACTTATTTACTTATTTTTTTATATAATCACTGTTAAATATAGGTAACAAAATTAACTAGGTACCTATACTAAATACTTGCGCCATCTTTAGTTTACTCTGTGTAACTATTTGACATTTAAAATAAAACGATTGTCTGTAAAAAGCCATCTTGGAGTTTTATTAGGTTATGGGCCCAGTCCCGCATTTAATTAGTTTTCGATAAGTTTTAAATAGTGTACAGTTATAAATATGTCTGCGAATTACTCAGTAAACGTTCCTAAGCTAAAGGGGCGAGAGAATTATGATGATTGGGCGTTTGCCGTAGAAAACTTTCTCATATTGGAAGGCGTCGATTTGAATAGCACACAAGCGTTAGATGAAGCAAGCGACAAGAAAGCCAGAGCAAAGATAATTATGACTATCGAGCCATCTCTTTATGTCCATAATAAGAGTGAGAAGACAGTGCAAAGTTTATGGCAGAAATTGAAGTCACTGTTTGACGACTCCGGCTACACACGCAAGATCAGTTTGCTCAGGAATCTAATTTCAATTCGCTTAGAAACGTGTGAGTCCATGACTAGCTACGTCACACAAATCGTAGAAACAGCACAGAAACTTAAAGGTACTGGTTTCGAGATTAATGACGAGTGGATCGGCTCTTTACTTTTGGCGGGACTTCCAGAGAAGTTTGGTCCGATGATCATGGCTATAGAGCACTCGGGCATAGCTATAAGTGCAGATGCTATTAAAACGAAGTTGCTGGACATGAGTACAGATTTCGAGGTGAAATCGGAAGGTGCATTTACCGCTAGAAAACATCACAAACAAGTTAGTGGCAACGGTAAAATAAATTCAAATTACGGAAAAAACGAATCTCAACGTCAAACAAATGTCAACTCAAATGTCAAATCATCGAAAGTTATTCGTTGCTACAAATGTAAAGAAATTGGTCATTACAAGAATCAATGCCAATCAGAAAAAGCGAAGACAAATGCATTCAGCGCGGTATTCTTATCGAGTAAATTTAGTCAAGACGACTGGTACGTAGATTCCGGCGCGAGTACTCATTTAGTGTCCGATAAAAATATGTTGACAAACATCTCGTATCAACCGAAAACTAAAGAAATAATGGTGGCTAATCGAACATGTGTACAAGTTGAATGTTCGGGAGACTTACTAATCACGACTGCAGTTGGAAATAAGCAGTATGAAGTGAATGCCAAGAATGTTTTGTATGTGCCTAACCTCACCACGAACTTGTTGTCAGTGAGTAGAATCATTGCTAGTGGCAATAGAGTGATGTTCAACCATAAAGGATGTTTCATTTACAACTCACAGAGTGATTGCATTGGTGAAGCAAGGTTAGAGAACGAGGTCTACAGATTAAACATTGTGAAGTCTCAACAACTTGTGGCCGCAGCAGTTAAAACTTCAAGCATAACATGGCACAGACGACTAGGTCATATAAATATGAATGACTTGTGCAAAATGAAGAATGGGACAGTCGAAGGTGTGACATTCCAAGATAAAAGTGATATTGACAAATCCAGCTGTACAGTATGCTGCGAGGGCAAACAAACAAGGTTACCGTTCCCTCTGAGTGCTAGCAAAAGTCAGGATGTGCTGGAATTGGTTCATACTGATTTATGTGGACCAATGGAAAACAAATCACTTGGAGGAGCTTCATACTTTCTAATTTTTGTTGATGATTATAGCCGAATGTGTTTTGTATACTTTCTACAGTCAAAACAGCAAACATTTGAGTATTTCAGTTCAGAAAGTTAGTTGAGAACCAGCAATCCAAGAAGATAAAGATACTTAGATCTGATAATGGTGGCGAGTTCTGTTCAAATGAAATGGAGAACTATTTGAAACAATATGGCATTGTACATCAAAAAACAAGTGCATATACTCCGGAACAAAATGGACTGTCTGAGCGGTACAACAGGTCAATTGTTGAAAAAGCCCGCTGTCTCCTATTTGATGCCAAGTTTGAAAAAAAGTTCTGGGCGGAAGCCGTTAATACAGCAGTGTATATAAAGAATAGATCGCCAGCAGCAGGACTAGACAGGGATACCACACCCTATGAAATATGGACGGGCCGAAAGCCAAATATTGGCCATTTAAGAATATTTGGGAGCCCAGTAATGGTTCATGTCCCTAAGGACAAGCGCAAAAAGTGGGATAAGAAAGCAACCAAGATGTTCTTAGTTGGCTATTCAGAAACTACAAAAGGTTGTCGCCTGTTTGACCCACAGTCACAGAAGATTATTGTTGCCAGAGATGTGGTGGTCATGGAGGAAACCAATGACAGATCAACTGCAACTGTACTGGTAGAGGACCAACAATCACCTGAGTGCACAGAGAACAGTGTGTCAGATAGTGCAGAGGTTATCGAAGATAATGCAAGTGATGTAACATATGTTCCCGATGAAACATCAAGTGAGTCAGAAGACAGTTTTCATGAACCTCTTGGCCCATCTGACACAAATGTGGCACAGCCAGAGACATTGGATATTCCAAGAAAACGCATCATAAGAAAACCAGACTACTATGGTTACTCCAATATGTGTGTGGAAGATGTGACAGGTGAGCAGATTTCTTTAAATGAAGCTATGAATGGACCAGAGAAAGTGCAGTGGTTATGTGCAATGAAGGAGGAACTACAATCTTTTAGTGAGTGTGACACCTGGGAGCTTGTGGACAGACCAAAGGGTGGTACAGTTGTAAAAAACAGGTGGGTGTTTAAAAAGAAGTATAATAGTGATGGTGATGTGAGGTACAGAGCTAGGCTTGTAGCTAAGGGCTTTACTCAAAAGAAAGGAATTGACTATACTGAAACTTTCTCACCAGTGTTAAGATATTCTACACTAAGATTACTATTTGCTTTGACTGTTGAACTTGGACTCAATATGAATCACCTTGATGTACCCACAGCATTTCTAAATGGTTTTTTAAAAGAAAGTGTATTTACAGAAATACCAGAATGTTCTTCTTTTGTCAATTGTAATAATAAAGTGTTAAAGTTAAAGCGAGCAATCTATGGTCTCAAGCAGTCTGCTAGAGCTTGGTATACCAGGGTTGAAGAGTGTTTGCTAAATTTGGGTTACAAAAAATCTAAATATGAACCTTGTCTATTTGTAAAATGCAGTAATAATGTCAAAGTGTTTGTAGCATTGTTTGTAGATGATTTTTTCGTATTTTATAATTGCAAAAAATCTTATTTACAATTAAAAACTGAACTTACAGATCAATTTAATATAAAGGATTTGGGTCAAATTAAACAGTGTTTAGGAATGAGGGTTAATGTTCAAAAAGACTGTGTTACTGTTGACCAAGAACAATTTGTAAACACAATTCTAGATAAATTTAATATGTCAGATTGTCATTGTTCAGTTACTCCTATGGAAGTTAATTTAAAGTTGGAAAAAGGTGTAAATAATGATTGTAATAAGAAATATCCCTACCAACAGTTGATTGGGAGTCTCATGTATCTATCTGTATTAACAAGGCCAGACATAGCTTACAGTGTAAGCTATCTTAGTCAGTATAATAATTGTTTCCAAGAAACACATTGGAGACATCTTAAAAGATTGTTAAAATATTTACAGAAAACTAAAAGCTATGGTTTAGTGTATAAGAAAGATAGTAATTCTTCTCTATATGGTTTTGTCGATGCTGATTGGGCATCATGTACCTTGGATAGGAGGTCTTATACTGGCTTTTGTTTTATTATGTCAGGTTGTGTTATAGCTTATGAATCTAGGAAACAAAGAACAGTGGCTTTGTCGTCAACAGAGGCTGAATACATGGCCCTTTCTGAGGCCTGCAAAGAGGCTATTTACTTAAAGAATTTGTTAAATGATATGTTACAGTTAAATGAAGGGACACCTGTATGTTTATATAATGATAGTCAAAGTTCACTAAGTTTAGCAGCTAATCCTTTGTTTCATAAACGTACAAAACATATTGATGTGCGACATCATTTTGTACGTGAATGTGTACATAATAATAAAGTTAAGCTTGATTATGTGTCAACCTCAGATATGCCAGCAGATTTACTGACAAAAAGTCTTTGTGCTAATAAACATTACAAGTTTCTAAGTTTAATGGGTGTTAAGAATTGTAAAGAGTTGTAAGTTTCGCTGGTAAATGCAGAGTTTAATTTCATTATTGTTATTTTGTTTTATGATAATGATTAGTAGTTTATTTTGTTATGAGAGGGTGTTAAATATAGGTAACAAAATTAACTAGGTACCTATACTAAATACTTGCGCCATCTTTAGTTTACTCTGTGTAACTATTTGACATTTAAAATAAAACGATTGTCTGTAAAAAGCCATCTTGGAGTTTTATTAATCACAACAGTCATCACAGTGTCTTGCATAAACGTTACGTTACAATTAGTTTTTGATTATTCATTTGAAATACACTAATAAAATCACAGGTTCAAGTTTAAAATAAAAAAACACAATAACAGTTAAAACAGTACAATAAGTCTAAATGTCATAATTATAATAATATACCTACCTTACAAAGTATTAATTATAATGACGCATATTGAATGCAAGTTTTTACATACGAATATTTCCCTTATTAATTATTCCCTTCTATTACTAGATCGGGTACTAATATTATTTTAAATTCTTATTTATCATCACAATCATAATCACAGTTTACTACATAAAAGATTAAATTTAAGAAGAGGATATATGAAGGAGCAATGTTATGAGTAGGTTCAAAAAAAAGGTCCATTAAGTAAAAAAAGGGGTCTATTGATACACTTTTTTATTTGACCCTAAATAGGGTTTAAGATAAAAGTGTCCGAATCGACCCCGTTTCTTTCCTTATGAACATTACACTCAAGGCTTGTAAACTTTTGGCGAATGCCCTTGTATATCATAATAATTGCACATGAGACCAGAAAAATATAAATATAAAATTGCGCTTTTTACTAACTTAAATAGTTCTTCATGTTCTTCTCTTTCTTTTGTTCTTAATAATTAAACAGTCTTAATCAAATCTTCAGTCTTTCTTGTTACCTATTTATTCATTGTTCGTGTCTGATCTTATATTTAAGGATTCTAAATCATTCGTTACCGTATTTTGCGTTAATGAAAGGTCATCAATGGTAATAACAATTTCTTTTTCTATATCAATTAAAGATTCTAATACTTTTGTACGAAATAATAATTTTTTAAAGCAACTCAATTTTTTCACAGTTGGTAATAATGACTTAAAAAAATTCAAGTCTTCGTCCATATTATCTGCAGTGTTATTCTTCACGCAATTTAACAACTCTAATTCGAAATCAGTTGGCGATTCGCACTTACGTTTCTTGGAAGATCGTGTTTCTTTGGTAACGCTGGAGCTGGTGCTAGGTACATTAATCAAATCTTCTTCAATAATCGTATTATTTTGTGAAGTTCTCGGTGACGCGTTTTGCTCTACTGACTGATTAAAATCGTCTGCCGATTCTTCTCCTTGAGTATTCGAGTTTGAATCTAAAAATGACAGCATGTCATAGTAAATGTATGTTTTATTTGCCCTGGAACCGGAACCTGATTTAAGTTTTTTTTTAGTAGACCTCACTCTTATATAAGTGTCTCTTGCAGTTTTCCATCTTTGCTGCAGCTTTTTCACTGAAACAATAACACAGGTATTTTATTTTATTACAGATATTTAGTTAGTGGACATACCTTCGTCGATATTCATCTGGCGTATCAGACAGGACTAACCACGGTCAGAAAAATAGTAACAGAAGTTTGTCAAATTATAATTGAAAGGTTAAAGGAAGAATGTATACCAAAATTTTCCCGTGCGCTATGGGTAGAGACTGAAAAAGGTTTTTTAACGCAAGCCCAGTTTCCTAACTGCATAGGTGCAATAGACGGAAAACATATACGCATTATAAGACCTCCACATAGTGGTTCCCTCTATTACAACTATAAGCATTACTATTCTATTGTACTGCTTGCAATGTGTAACGCCAACTATGAGTTTACCTATATAAATGTGGGAGTGCAGGGTAAAGAATCTGACTCCGCAATTTTCACACAAAGCCGATTGTACGAACAAATCAACAATGACTTAATAGATATTCCTCCTGCCAAAGCATTGCCCGTAATACACAATGATAAACCAACCAACACTGCTGCAACCGCAGCTTTGCCCTATATTATTGTAGGAGATGAAGCATTCGGGTTATCTAGCCATGTCATGCGGCCATATGCTCGAGCTCTCGATTTAAACTACAAAAAAAAAATATTCAATTATAGGTTAACGAGGGCGCGACGTTATATTGAGTGTACATTTGGTATCATGGCTAATAAATTTCGCATACTCCATCGTCCATTGAACGTTGGAAAAGACAAAGCAATTTGTTTTCTTAAAACAATTTGTATTTTGCATAATTTTATAAGATCAAGAAGTCAAATTAATGACTTTCATGATATTGTCATTATACCAGACCATATACGTTCAGTTCGGGGGTTAATTGGACATACCCACAGAGATTCGTATACATTACGCGATAACTTCGCAGATTATTTCGTTGCAGACGGACAGCTGTCATGGCAAGATCGCAGTATTTATTGAAGATATTTGGCTTTTTTATAATTTATGTACATTCAATAATTGATTTTTCACGGTTTGTTACCACACATTTTTTATTAACATAGCAGGCATATTTTAATAATATACCTAATGATTTTATTTGTTAAATTCATCGGATGTAACCAAATAACTTAGATTGTTGTAAACTAAAGTTGAGAGATGTCAAAGAAAAACCTACAAAACTACAAAACGCACGCTTATTTTACAAAGTTACTAGCCCAATTCTAAAACCAATATAATAAATATTTTAGTTGATAATTGTTTTATTTATTTACCTACCGATCCACTGTTTCTGCCCTAAAATGATTTTGAACCCTAAATACACCGATAGTGTGAAGTAGTGTGAAGCTCGCAGTCGTGAACATAGGTACTGGTTGTCTCGTGACGCGCAAAATGGCGGCGACCGCGTGGCCGAAAGAAAGAACTTTGGAATTTATCGAGCAATATAAAACCATACCAATATTATGGGACATTGTTCACACGAATTTCACAATGTTCAGAAATACGCAGTATCTCTGCACTAGTTTTGAATATAAACATGATTTTATATTTACATAGGTAAATTATTGTAAATATTCCGAGTTTTAATTTTATAGTTGGATTAATTGTTGAAAACATTTAATTGACACAAATACAATTGAAATAACTAATTATATATAACTAATTGCATAGATTATTAAAAATAAAAATTTGGCGCAAAGAATAGTTTACCTAACCTACGTTATTATAAAATAAATAAAGAGTGTAGGTACTTACCTTGTATGTTTTTTTCTGCTGCACTCCAGTCATCAAAATTTTGAAACAGTACTGTACAAATGTCTAGCCATGCTTTTGATTTAGCGTCCCGGTCTTTAAATATTTCGCTAGATTGGTCCCATATGGCAGGACGACACTGAACTTCAACAATTACCCTTTCTGTATCAAAATTTGTCATTTTTTGTTATGGGCCGGGCACGCGCGTGCGGTCGGTTCGAGATAGCGCTGTCAACTGAACAAGCACGCGCGTGCACCCGCTAGCGGGCTTCGCGCGTGGACCCGTCCAACGTGATGCGTGATCACGTCGCGTGCATGCGTGCCCCGTTGCACGGAAGTATCACGCGACGGGCGCCCGACGGGCTCACGAGCGTGTGCACGCGCATGGGCACGCGCGGGTCGGTTTTGTGTGGACACGCGAGAGGCACGCTTAACGCAGTTTATGCCCTCAGGCACTTAAACACGAGTGGGACAGCAATTATGGCGACTATCTCTGTCTTGCACGGGGGCGTGGCCGGCTAGCGGAGCATAAGCGGCTTAGTAGTTAAACAAAACAGTGCACTAATTTGATGGAGAATTAACCCCTAAAACTTAACCCTAACGGTTAGAATCGCGTATGCAACTATATTATAACTTTTATTAGAACCGATAACACGTCCACTCTCGACAAAGGTAACGGGCGAAGGCCAAAAAAAAAAAAAAATTTTTGGGAATCCTGGAAAAGGTAACATCCTTATTAATTTCTTCCTTAGCTGCAAACGTATGCCTATCAACAGTTTAAAAAAAAAACTGTATTGAGTGCCTATATTGACGAAATGGAATAACAGGTCCTAAAAAATTATAATTGAAGTTAAATTAGCAGATGTAAAATATTTTTCTATGAGCTTGACAATACGCTTAATCTGTCTCATGTTGACCAGAACTTTTAAAATACGTAAAAGACCATGTTCTCGTTGAAAGGTTTCAGAAATTTATACGTAATAAGGAGCATAAATCAAAGTATTTAGCGGAAATCATGTTTATTTTTAGAAAATCATGATATTCTCATAAAATATTGCATAAGTCAAAGCCTCAAATATGACGGAGAAGTATCAGTACCTATACTTCTTATTGATTGTAGACCAGTGTCTATAACCTATATATATACCAGGGCAACAAAGTTTTTTGAAATGGTTCAGTGAATACAAAACTATTTTTCGGCCTCCCCACCGATGGAATACATTGACAGAACATTTAGGTTGAAAAAAAGATTTCAAAAGTCTTTTTATTGACCAGATGGTCAGTCCGAGCTGATGCAGTAAGCGGCTTGCATGCAAGTCATAAACAAAGAAGATGAAACTAGAGACATTATATTATTTATAGGAAATTTGGAGCTCTAACCAAAATTTTAAAGAATATACAAACAACTAATTTGTTTACTTCACTTGATGATTTTATTATTAACCTCAGGGATAAATTTAATTACTTTGAATCGACGGCCAAGGAATAAAAACTCAAAATCTGATTAAAAGGACCTATCTCAAAGAACAAGACGTAGAAACTCACGCCAGTTTTTCGATGGCTATGCACGGTTATTTCAACTAAATGGAAAAATAGAAATCAAAGTAGAAACCTTTCCTCCCATAATTGATACGTTATAATACATACTTTATGTTATAATACTACGCGTTCATCTAAAACAGCGATTAAGTTCCTTTAAGAACATTAGACAGCTAATAACAGTCAGCTAGTCGTTAACTATAAAGACGTTACTGAAAAAGAGTTGGAAATGGAATGTATATATTACGGCTAAAACCCGAAGTGCGGCTACACCTAGTTTTAACCGGCTAGAACTAGGTGTAGCCGGTGTAAACTTAGGTGCAGCCTTTTTTTAACTTGGGGAAATCCTCATGGACTGTCCCTCGTCCGGGGAAAACGGGGGGTGTGCCTCTTACCGGCTAAAACCACCACGGTGTTCCTCGACTGACCTATGGGCGGGGGTACGGGATTCGCTCGCGCATGCACCGCGCCCCCGCCAGGCTATGACCCGCCAATCATGTAGGCGGGTCCCGTCGACCTCGGCGGTCTATACGCTACCGAATCCTCTAGGGTGGCGCGCACAGAACACGGCGCGCCGCCTTTATGGGCCTGCATATGGTTGGGTGGTGGACTGCACCTGAGTCGACCACCCGAAGGCCGGCAACGCATGAAGGCTCGAGGTCATTAAGCTCCCTTCGGCGCCCGGTGCGTCTTCTCCTGGAGGGAAGTGATGCAGTTGCTTCCCTTACCCTCTCTGCCGCCTCTTTTGCGTGCATGACTTGCTCGCTAAACGAGGCGACAGCCTCCCACGCACTCTCGCTCTGGATCATCGAAAGAACGATGTTTGGGAACGAGAGGTCACCTACTGCTGCGGAGAGTTTACGGCGCTGCTCTGCCTATGCTGGCCACTCTGCCAGCGTGTGCTGCGCTGTGTCCTCCAAGCAATCTCCGCAGTGGTGACAACCGGGCAATTGTTCGCGACACAGATACTTCCCAAAACAGCCATGTCCGGTTAGTATCGGCGTTAGCCGGAACGTGAGGGCGCCGTGTCGGCGCCCTAACCAATCCTCCATGACGGGTCTTACCGCCGAAATTACGGCATGTCCTAAACTTAGGTGTAGCCTGCGAGCTCGGGACTTGGGGAACCCCGACTTGATTATTTTTGACCAAACCATTGAGCAGAAGAAGACGGTCGACGTCAAGTCGACGCAGCCACGCTGCGCGGGTCTCCTCTTTCTGTCTTCTTCCGGTTCAATAGCACAAAAACAGACAATTTAACCACCGGAGTGTGGCTGCACCTAGTTCTAGCCGCTATGATGAAGGCTATACTTGGTTCTAACCGAGGATAAGTAGGATGTACTACATCTAACTTTAACCGCAAGTGGCCGGCTGCACCAAGTTGTAGCCGGCCTAAACTAGGTGTAGCCGCACTTCGGCTATTAGCCGTAACATAAACATTATACAGAATACTTGAAAATTGTTCATAGTGAAAATGAAGGAAGAAAGAATAGTCTATTGTGAACATATCATATTAAAAAAAAACAAAATTGAAGACACATTTCCAATGAAAAATCTAAAAAAAAAAAAACAGAAATCGTATTGAGAATCTTCTTAAGCATAACGATTGTAACAGCAGTGGCGAGCGTTCCTTCTCCATATTAAAAAGGTTATGTTAATGCATCATGAGATTTTAACCAGTTTGTCGCTAATGTCCATGTAGGTGAAGAAGTGGTTAAAGATTTTGCCCATCTCAAATCTAGTAGGTACCTCTTATTTATTTATTGTCACTGTAAATAAATAAACTTAGAACTTTGCTTATCTACTTTCTTTGTTTGAACTAACAACTTAGTGCTCTGTTTAGGTCATAGGGGCCCCATTATCCTATTGTGCCCAGGGCCTCCAACAGGTTAAAGACGGCCCTGACCGCGGCATTATACGTCACTCTTTATCCGTGGTACCCAATGACTACGACATTGCACAAAATATTAATCCACGGTAATTAAATTTTATCAAATTGTTTACTACCGATTGGGCAGTTAACTGCCCAATGATGATGATGATGACGATGATGATGTCGATGATGTTGATGATGTTGAGTTGATGATGATGTGATGTTGTGGATTTTAAAATATATAGAAAGTCAAAGTCAAAGTCAAATCATTTATTTCAATTAGACCATTAGGTAAAAGGTACTTTTGAACGTCATATAAAAATAAATATAAACTTGATTCTAGTTGTTAGAGAGCGCTTCTCTCGAAAAACCTCAAGACAGAGTAACTTAAAAGATATATTTCATCGTCTACTTATTTCTTTTGACCCTGTCCATAACATATTTAAGACCTTCGCAAGTAGTTAAAATAAAAGAAGACCGTTTGATCCCGAAGTTACAGATATGCTTTTAGAAGAATGACTACTTAACCCTTTCTAATTATTTTTCGGATGCTTCGGATGTCGAAATATAATGTTATATTTTATCAATTTTTGATTTCTGACTGATATTTCAATTAAAATAAACATTTTATAGCGTTTTATTTATGTTTGGACTTGAGCATTACAGTGTGCGCTGTCGTTTTCTGATTAATTTCGTGGCGGGATCTAAAACAGTTGAATCGTTACTCCAGGATTTGTCGGGTCTTAATTGCCTCGGCGCTTTTCTGGTAGTCGCCACTGTTGATTCTGGCTTTCAATAATAGTAAGAATAGAAAGGCGGATTTGAACTAAAAAAAAAATTGTTTCCAGGTCCTAGCAAAACCAAACTTGCACAGGTTTTGCATACCTGGATCAAAAAAAAAAATGGTACTTAAACCATTTCGTTTCAAATTCCAATTGTCGACTGATAAAATGTGTCCTTTAATAACACATTAATTAAGGATACCTACATTTTAACGTCTTTAGTACTCATTGACATAAATCATGTGACGTTATCACCAAAAAATGATAGGTATAAAAAAATGACTTGACAAGCAACGTTTGGCAACCACATAATTTGTCATTCAATAATTACAAAAAAAAATTGTCAATGCTGTTTTGGTGAAACATCAGTGAATCTTGTTATACCGCATTAAAGAAGACAGATGGAGTTTAACTGAGATATCTCAGTATTCCAAATTACCTGCAGTATTTTCCTATAGTACCTACTTACTCAGTAAATATATAATTTGTCCTCTCTTTGTCCACAGGGCGTCAAGGATGTCCGTATGCTGAATCTTTGAGCGGGAAGGTGTTGAAAAGCGAGCACCATGACCAAGAAGTTTGAGTTCAACTGGCAGATCCCGGTCCCTGAGCTACTGCTTCAGGTGAATATTTATTTATTTAATTATAATAAGCACACCAACAGCACTGTCACTTACAATTCAAATAAAAACAGCATATTATCACTAACCATGCAAATAACAGGTATGCATGACATTGACAAAATGAAAAAGGGACAAAAAGAAAAACTAAAAAGTGTGTCTAGTAAATTTAAATGCAAAAACACTACAAAAAAACAAAACAATTTGAGCTATATAGACGTGCATTTTTCGCTCTGTTTTATTTATGGAGCGTCTGTATGAAGCGAAACTTATAGAGAACCTTATTGAACCTTATAAACACGCTGAAATTTGAGTGGTTATTTTCCCGAAGCGAAATGATTTTGTCTTGGTAAGTAGTACAATCGATAAAAAAAAGAAAATAAAAAACGGCATAAGTATTTAGAATTGTGGAAAAGTAGCGACCCCGAGAGGGTGTTTTTGTTAACACAGGAGCGCGAGGTTAACGAAACACAATACTTACTTAAAAGTTATTTCAATATTACCTGCACACAATTTTTTCACTGGTTTAGGACCGTCATAAAACGAGTTTGATGGTTAGACTGGAAGCCGTCCCCAATATAGTTGGGAAAAGGCTAGCAGTTGATGAAAAAAGGAGTTGATGCATATTTTTTCATTTATGTATCGACAGTACTACTGAGGCCAAATCGTTCTGCCGCAGGAAATGGACTATTTAGATTTCAGCTTGTATATGTCTATCTAAGCCCTGCCTGCCCTGTAGTGAGAAAGTCCAGGCTGAAATAAATAAATAAAATATGTCTATTAGGTCGTGATTGCTCAATGGTAAAGACGCCCAACCCCTCATGCATGACATTGACAACAATGACATCGGTGAAGGAAAACATCGTGAGGAAACCTGGAGTATATAATTCATGAGCCTGAAAACGTCAATCCACTTTGAGCAAATTAATAACTTTATTTAAACTTAATGCAACAAAAGGTACAAAGGCGGACGTAATGCCTTAGGCACTCTCTACCAGTCAACCAAAGGTGGTGAAGAGATAACACAGGAGGTGGGATAGGTATATTGTGCGAACGTAAAACATCAAAAATAAAATCATGAGTATACCAATATCCATTGATATTACAAGTATTAAGGTGTACAGCCCAAACGCTTAACTGAGATCGTTCCTGAGGTAGCTGCGCGGTGAGGGGGGAGTGTGGTGACTTGTGACAACTGTCACTCCTCCCGCAGACGCGCGCAGCTATCTTAGGAACGATCTGAGTTAAGGGCGCGTATTCGATTGCAACTCAAAATCAAAACGATTGCTAGAACGGCGTAGCAGCATTGACACACACTAGTACAATACATTAGTCTGTTTGTGTGCATCAGAAAAAAAATACGCACGAAATAAGCCCGAATCATTGAAATTGGTCGGCAAACGACAGCGCGCGATGTTTTACAGTGCTTTTTAAAATAATTGTCTAAATTAAATGAGTTCGTATAACGGACTGAAAAATATTCTGTATATTAAACATAACTTTTATTTTCATAAAATAAATACATCAGTTATGTTTTTATTCAAATACTGGTGAAAAAAAATTATTAAAGTGAACCGATTTTGTACTTTTTCAACATTGTTTTATACATAATAGTAATATGTAATTTTGGCTCTGTAATACACTTTAAGACTGTATATCCTGTTGGAAAAACGAATAAAACGTTATATTTTGGCATACTGTAATGGTTGTATTCGTCCTGAAAGTTAACTCTGACGTCTATTTTCGTAAAACGCTATAAAAGGATTGTCTTCGCTTTAAAAAACCATAATTAAAAATTATACTTTTACTCTGTAGCTCCCTAAATCAAGACTTAATCTTTCTAAAACTGTAATTGTCTTTAAACAATCTGCTCACATCATTACGATATTGCCCAGGGCAAAACGCGAAAACATGAAGTTTTCGTCAGGAATCGAATACACGCTCTTAAGCGGTCGGGCTTAAGTTAAGATAGTAAGATAGTTAGATACACAAGTTACGAACTTCAAAACTGGCACACTAACGCACAATGTCAATGCTCGAAGTCACACTGTATTAGATGACACGGAAAACGTCATAGATTTTGAGATAGATAAGCAAAATGGTTTTCGATTGTTTTGGAGCGCATTCTGATACTCGGGACACAACATACTTTCGTCGGCGCCGACGATATTCTGAACTTGAGTAAGCTAATTAGCATAGTAGCTACTCCGTTATAAGTAAGTAGGTACTGGTATTATTGCTGACTTTCAATAAAAGAAAATTAGTTTGTTATGTAAGATTACAGAAATAGTAGATCCATTTTCCAGAACGATGATAGTCATCATCATAAAAACCGACAGATTTGTTGTTTATTTTAACTCAAATCTCGTTTTATTTCGGCATCCACATCCACGAAAGGAGAAATCCAAACTCCATAGAAACTTGGGCCTGGCGTTACAGGGCTGGAATTTGGCCAGAAATTAAGGCATTTAGGAAGGATTCAGGATTCACCAGCTCAATTTTCACGTCTCCCAACAATGGCCAAATTGGTAAAATCAGACAATTTTTACCTACATTTCAGGTTATTTTTATCATTTGAGTTATAGGTTATGTTGGTTGAGTTGCTGTTGTTTTATTTTTATTTTGTGTACTAATTAGATATGTTGCTGTGCTCTACAGGGTCCACGATTGTGCCTAGCTCATAACGATAAAATGTAAACAACTTAAAACATTGTGGAATGCAATAAATTATAGCCTGATGACCTAAGTAGTTAGCACCTGCAGTTTTTCACAATGAGGCTTTAGGTACTTACATACAAAAGGCTCAGGGGTGACTTCAGATTGATCTGATATTAATCTTAGTGAAAACTATATTTATTAGACAAGGCCCATTTACATCAAAACTGGCTTGTATTTGTTAATATTGCATCTACAAGGGGACTTGATAGAATCTCAGATTACAGTAACATGAGATTGTAATAATAATTATAGTAAAATAAAATAAAAAAACACTTTATTCTGATAAGTGGTTTTATTAATCATCCTTCCACAAAACATCCATTTTCAGTTTCATCAGCTCTATAATAATCGGGCCAAACAATAAGAGTTCCAACAGTAGGTGTCCTTGTCGCAGAATATGTTTCTTGCTTAGTTGGCGATTCTTCTAAATGAGGAATGTCTTGGTGATTATGTCCTATTTGCTCGCACCCAACAAGAGTGACAGACAACATTTGAAGCACCCACCAGAAAATAATTTCTCTAGATTAAAGGGTGCCTGTAGGTACATAATTGTGTGATGAGCACTTGTGTTTGCCTTGTGTCTGGGTGTTGTTTATCTATATATGTATGTATTTAAAAAATGTATTTGTGTATGTATATCAGCTGTCTGACACTCATAGTACAGGGTCTCTCTAGTTTGGGGTCAGATGGTCGTGTGTGAAATGTCCCCACATATTATTATATTATTAATTATTAATATAGATGTGTGATGTGATATTGCCCACTTCGAAAAGTAAAAGTCTGATCTAAATAAATCCTACAATTGAGAAATCCTGATGCAAAAGCTTGACTATTTTCACAATGTCATTCTAATTCTCATAAATGTTTTAACATACCAAATAACATTTTTAATGCCCTTGTTATTAAAACTAAACTAAATAATGTTACAAATAAACTGGGAATAAAACTAAGATACTAACCGTGCATGGTTGGATCCATTCTCTTATAACTTCTGTAATAAAAAAAATTAAAAGGGGTCTAGATTTATTTAACTAACTAACAAACTATGGGTGTGATTCTAAAGTTGAGAAGTTAGGGAGCTCAAAATTAAACAAAAATAACTAAAAGGAATAAGATTCGGGCGCCAGAGCTCACTAGGTAATTTAAAACAAAGGGGATCCGGAATAGCTAAAAGGTAAAGGACAGGACTTCTAATCTAGGTCGGAGATTTCTGAAATTAAGCTGCAAATTCTTTAACAATAGCTCATTTATTTCTATCGCAGGCAGTATGGCGAACACAATATTAGAAAGCCCCTTTCTTTTGAAGGGCAAGTTGTTTTATAACTATTAAATGCTATAACTAGAGTTTATGTTTAAGTTGTCAGTATTGCACGTTTTTAAGTGGAAACTACGAGAAAGAATTTAAGTTAACATACCACAGGCTTCGAGAAAAACTTATTTAAATTAAACCTGATTGGAGACACGAGGTGAAGCGCATCAGCTCATCCATGATGAAGTTAAATTTTAAGATGAAAAAAATCCAAAATATAAGTAAGAACGCCTTTGGGGCTGAAAACAAAACGATTTCCTTAGTTAGATAAACCCACGCGTCGAGCAAAATGGCGACGAGATAAATCGGGAATTGTAAATTACTCACCGTTCTTAACGAAAACTAAAACAATGCCAATCACTCGTGCTATGGGCACACTCAATACGCGATGGCGATATAGGAGCTGAAACAATGGAAAATCGACGAGGGTTAGGACACATGACCTCAAGTTTATTGTCAGGTCATGGCGAGGAAAATTCAACCAGCAAAATACTCACGATTTCCCAAAATATTACCGTTGCACGGCTGCTGACATCACTACCAAGGGGTTCCAAGCAGGGGTGGACCCTTAAAATATTCCAATCTAATGATTGGCACGGAATAGAATTTTATTCGTGCTTCATCTTGGTGACTTCGGTCGGAAAGTGAAGGCTACATATCCCCAAACCGGAAACGTCAAAATAATCTGACAGCCGGGGAAATAAGGTCCAACTGTCAAACTGATGGTCTATGGTTTTATCGATTACTCTACTAAATCCTAGCCAATCTATCAAATATCTAAAGTGTGTCCACTGCATTACCGTGAAAACTTCCAAAAAATTACGAGAGAGGTCGACACTATGTAGCGAGTAGAAAATACTCGTTACATTACATCCCTCCCCGAAAAATAAAAGAAAGGAACTTTCTTTTATTAGAAAGAAACAACGAAAAACGAAGTGAACAAAAAATTCAAAAACAAAAAACTATCATAGTGCAGTTAGGCGTCATGGCCACTGACTAAAACGTCGGTACTACACCGATCAACAAAGCCAAACAACAAACATATCCAAATTCAGTTAAACCCGAGGGCCGCTGACTCAAACTCTAACAAGACTAAACACTAAACAAATCTAAATTCAGTTAAGCACGAGAGCCGCTGATTAAATCTTGAACAAAACTACTAAACATTAAACACTAACTTTGAGTACAGTTAAGCGCTATGGCTACCGACTAACTTTACACTAATTTACTAATCTATCCTACACCTCTTAAGTTCAGTTAAGCACTATCGCCACTGACTAGCTTCAGCCAACCTACTAAACTAAACCACACCACTTAAGTTCAGTTAAGCACTATCGCCACTGACTAACTCTACACATCTCTACCAACTAATCTGGAGTGCAGGTAGGCACTATCGCCGCTGACTATCCTCAACTAACCTACAGTTCAGCTTTGAGTACAGTTAGGCACCATAGCCTCTGTCTATCTCAGCAACAACCAATTAAAAATAACAATACCTAAACATAAATTCTAGATAGAGTTGAAGGGCTCTACCTAAAAGTATAGATTCCGAATCAATAAGGTCAGACAGAGTTGAAGGGCTCTATCCAAAAAATATGGATTCCCAACAAAAAGGTTAGATTGAGTTGAAGGGCTCTATCTAAAAAGGTTGGATAGAGTTGAAGGGCTCTATCCAAAAGTATTGATTTCCAACAAAGAGGTTAGATAGAGTTGAAGGGCTCTATCTAAAAAGGTTGGATAGAGTTGAAGGGCTCTATCCAAAAATATTGTCACAGCAATAACCTGTAACAAACAAAAACCATATTGTGATCGGCGCTACACCACCGAACTTCCGAGCACAATAGTAAAAAGGTATGACGAAAGTCAAAATTCCACCTTGTGACTGGCACAACAATGACCAACACAAGGGCAAAAGGGCAAATGTAAGCTGTGATTGGCTCTACTCTACCAACCTTCCAAGCACAGACAAACAAACAAAATATATTGGATTACCGAAGGGGAAAATCACAATACCTAAAGGCGAAAGCCAAGATGAAATCGAGGTCAAAAATTACACCAAGATCCAAAAACAAAGTACATTCTTTAACAAAAGTTTCAGAATGACCGCAAAAACAAGGTAGGACGTTCTATAACAAAAGTTACAGAATGACCTCAAAAGCAAAATCCGGTATGAACGCGTTACTAACAAAGTCAAATCCAAGTCTAGTATCGAAGAAATATCTAGACAAAAAACAACACTGTCAACAAACAGTAAAAAAATAGAATTAAAATCAATAACTATTTAAAACTATGAGAGAAATAGAATGATTCTAATCTACAAAAAAGAAAGATTACAAAAAACTTGAAATGAAATTTAAGTTTTTTAAATCTTTTTAGGTAATAAAAAACCCAAAGTGTAAGGTTGTATAGGATCTCTCTTTTTCAAAAAATATGAAAACAAGTAAAGGATTACCTTTAAAAAAATAAAGAGAGGAAAAATATAAGATCCCATACAATCTCAACAAACAAACAAAACAAACAAGATAAGATCCTTTGATGTGTAAAATGTATAGTGAAAAGAGTAGGTATTTCTAAATTAACCAAAATGACCTAAGTTTATTTTAGAAAGAATTGAATTGGAATCTAATAATTTGTAATGAGGTTGCCTAACATAATAATAACCTTCAGACTATCATAACCTCTCATTCATCATTCTAACAAAGATAGATCCTCACACAAAAATACTCAATACCAAAACCAAACCTATGAATTCCCCAAAATTTTAAAATTTAATTATATCCTTTACATGATAACGACCCACGGAACCCTTATTTAAATCTTTCAAAACATAAACGTTATCAGAAACTTTTTCTGTTATTTCACACTTTAAGAACTTAGGTGCAAGCTTAGCCGAAAAATAAGCAGGTGCATGAGATTGAACAAAACTTCTTCTCCACACAACATCACCCACATCAAAAGAAATGACTTTCCGACCCTTATTATAATAAGCGGCATTTCGCTTATACCCCTTTAACAAATAAGTTTGAACTTTAACAAAAATATCACTAAGTGAATTAAGAGAAACTGCATAAGAGTTTCTATTTGAAACCTCTAGTTGAGATAAATTATCAACAGAGTTACTAAAATGATGTAAGGAAGCATCTAAAACAAGTTCCCTACCAAACATAAGAAAATTAGGCGTAAATTCTGTAGCAAGATTTACACTATTATTTAAAGCTAATTGAACATTGGGCAAAAAACTTGACCAAGTCCTATGATCATCTTTAACAAAACACGATATGCAAGTTTCGACTGTTTTATTATATCTCTCAACAGGATTATTTTGGGGTGTATACAATGTGTTATAAAATATTTTAGTTATATTAAAACCTTTCAAGAATTCTACAAAATGTTTTGAAGTAAATTGAGTTCCATTGTCACAAACTACTATTTTTGGACAACCAAACTTAAGAAATATTTCTTTTTCAAAATGTTTACAAATTACTCTAGTAGTTGCATTAATCATTGGAAAGAACCAGCAATATTTAGTAAAAACATCTACAACTGAAAGTATGTATTTATGACCGGAATAAGTTTTAGGTAAAATACCTATTATATCTACTGAAAGCATAAGCATGGGGCGATCAACCTTTTTAGGATTAATCATAGTTCCAAAAGGAGGAGAAGTAGTATGTTTGTAAGCTTTACACGTATCACAAGACAAAATGTATTGGTGAACATCACCAAACATACCTTTCCAAAAATAATGTTGTTTTAATTTCTTTAAAGTTTTATGAATACCTAAATGACCTGAATTTACATCATCATGATTTGACCTAATAGTATCTAAGATATTCTCTTTAGGAATAACTATCTTCCAGTCTAAAAGACTATGAGGGTTAAATTTATTTTTACAATATTTATACAAAGTGTTATTTTCGACTCGAAAATTCTTATACTTTCTAGGAGATTTCTGACATTGAATAAATATTTTTCTATACCAGGGATCAATAATATCATCATCAGGGGAGACTAAATTATCCTGAGTGGTTATAGCAGTGACTTCTATACGAGATAAAGCATCTGGAACTAAATGTAATGAACCTTTTTTATGAATAATATCAAAAGTAAATTGAGAAATTCTAGCAGCCCAACGAGCTAAGCGTCCACTAGGATTATTGAGACCTAGGAGCCATTTCAAACAAGCGTGGTCAGTAATAACAGTAAACTTCATTCCTTCAATATAAGGTCTAAAATGTTCTATGGAATCTAAAATAGCTAATAATTCACGTTCTGTGGTACTATAATTTCTTTCACATTTATTAAGTGATCTAGAATAAAAAGCAATGGGATGTTGATCACCATTATCATCTTCTTGACTCAAAACACTACCTATGCCCACAGAGCTGGCATCACAATGCAAAAAGAAAGGTTTTTCAAAATTAGGACATTGCAAAACAGGAGAAGTTATTAAAGAATGTTTTAATTCTTGAAATGCATTTTCAGCTTCGTCATTCCAAGTAAGTGACTTTTTAGAATTTTTACTACCTGCTGTCAATTTAGTTAAAGGAGAAGCAATATCAGCAAATTTACAAATGAATCTACGATAATAAGAACATAAACCAAGGAAACTGCGAAGTTGTTTTACCGTTTCTGGGCGTGGGAAATTTTCTATTGTCTCTAATTTAGAAGGATCAGTATGTAAACCATTACTGTCAACAATGAAACCAAGATAGCGAAGTCTGTCTTTGCAAAAATTACACTTTTTTAAATTTACAGTTAAACCTGCCTCTTTTAATATACTATGAATTTTATGCAACTGTGCTATATGGCTATTAAAATCAGAATTAATACAAATTAAGTCATCTAAATAACAGAATACAGAATTATCATACTCTGGACCAAAAAGTTTATCTACTAGTCTCTGCAACTCAGCTGGTGCATTTGTGAGACCAAATGGCATGCGAACAAATTCGTACAGACCTTTTCCAGGTACTACAAAAGCAGTTTTTTCGCGGGAGGATTTTTCAAGTGCAATTTGCAAAAATGCTTTAGAAAGATCTATAGTACTAATATATCTAGCACCTCTAAGGTTATCTAATATTCTAGAAGTATAAGGAAGGGGATAAGAATCTTTAATAGTAACAGAATTTAAACGTCTTGAATCTAAACACAATCTAGTACCTCCATCTTTCTTCTCTACCGCCAATACGGGTGAACACCAAGGAGACTTAGAGGGTTGAATAATACCTTCTCCTAATAAAACTTCTACTTCATCAAAAAGTTCCTTTTGTTTAGCAGGACTCAGAGGCCAATATCTCTGTTTAAAAGGTTCACTAGTAACGTTAATTTTATGTTCAACTAAATGAGTAAGACCTAAACCTCTTTTCTCATAAGAAATATCTTCAAACAAAGCAATAATATTATCTAATTTTTGTTTCTCAGAAGGAGAAAGTTCAGAAAAAGAGGTAATTGAACAAACTTGTTTATTATTTTCTGGAACAAGTATAATGTTCTTCCACAATTCTTCAGCTAAATGAAATTTAATCCAAAAGTCAAAACCTAAAATAATTAATGGATCAAAAGAAGGAATAATTAAAAACTCTACGGATTTAGTTATATTATCACAAGTTACTGGCAAATCCAGTGCACCAATAATTCTCCGGGCGGAGCCATCCGCAGTGCAAGCAGCGCCACTAATAGGTCTAATTTTATAACCTAACTGTAAAAATCGTTCATGTGTATTTGAGCCTAAAATGCATTTATCGGAACCACTGTCCAACAAACCTGAAAAAATTTGATTACCAACAAAAAAAGTTAAAAATGGTCTAGCATCATTCTGTTTTGTAAACAAAATAGGAGCCGAACGATAAATATTAAAAAAGGTTTTTAAGTAATCTAACCAGTTGGAAAATTCTTTGTCACGGGCAACATCATCAGGCTTGTGACTTCTAACAATTTTTTCACCCATCGAGACGCTCGAAGTTTTATCAAAAACGTGGGCTCGATGCTGCCTAATCAGTTTTTTGACTCTTGCGACTTTTTAGTATCCAAATTACAAACGTCACAAGTCTTAGAAGTGACCCCAGCTTTATGACACTTAAAACAAACAACACCTGGAATAGACTTGCAATTTTTATATAAATGTCCAGGTTTTTTGCATTTTAAACAAACTAAATCATTAGAAACGGCATTAGATTTAACAGAAGGTTTAAGGGATTCTTTAAAAGGTTTTCTATTGACAACAACTTCTAAATCTTTTGCAAGTTCTAGAAATTGTTCGATTGAATCTATTCGTCTTCGAAACAAAAAGGGTGTGTAAATTGGTAACATATTTTGTTGTATCACGTTAACTAAAGTGTAGTCAAATAAAGGTACTGAAAGACGACTAGCCATATCATAAATTTCCGTAATGAAATCAGGAAGCGACTCAGACTGTTTCTGTTTCCTTGTGCGGAGCTCATTTTCTAAAAAGTGATCAAAATTAGGTGTATCAAAGCGTTTCAAAAGCGCAAGCTTAAGTTCATGCCAAGAAGGAATATGAATTCGAACAGATCTAAACCATTTGAGTGCAGTACCATCAAGCAAATCTGTAAAAGAACCAACCAGCAAATTTTCGTTGTAATTTCTATAGAGAAAATATTCTTCAACTTGTGTAATAAAATCACGAACACAAGTTCTACCATCATAAATTATTTTGCTCTTTTTCAAATCAGGCAGTTTAGTAAGAGGAGGAAAGTTTTTTCGAATGTTTTCGTTAACAAGCGCATTCAAGGAATTGAACGAAGGCAAAGCTCGAGCTGTAAAATCCGAAGACGAATGTGCGATTCCAGATTCAAAAGGATTGCCAACATCGGTAGCATTAACCATCTCGTGACCTAATGTCAACTCTCTCTCAACAACATTAGCATCAGCAGCAGTAGAAGCTTCGACCTCAACCGAATCCTGAGGCGGTGGAAACTGAACTCCCTTGTCCTCCATGACTAACGAGTAACAAGGCAAATAGCAACGAAAAGCAAGGACTAAACTTTAAAGAATTTCAAAATAAATCAAAGTTTGAAAAATAAAATTAAAGTTTGAGGTTATGTATGAAATCAATGTGGTATTTCCATGAAAAATTGCTAAGTTATTTAACGTTAAAAAGTGCAATAATAACTCACAAAACGGCTTTAAATTAAATAAACTAGGTGCACAATAATGTACTTAATGTTTAAATTTAATTATTAACATAAAAAGTTAACTTAGATATGAATTATATCACTGTATGAGATTTAACAATAACACGGTCTACACTTAACAATTGTTGGTTTTGCTAAGGAAAAAACATGTTAAAAACACAAGAAAATAAACAAATTATCCAATGTAAAACTAAAACATTGTTTACAAAATACAATACCAAACTAAGTTACAACTTATGAGTCTAATTATTCAAAGTTTATAAACTAGATCAATTACAATGTAAAAACACTATGAAATACAATATGAAATACAATATGAAAACTAAACATTGTAAACAATAGACTCATTAGTTAAAATATAAATGAATTTAGTGTGCAATACTGACTGTACTCACCGTACAAACCTGCTTCATGTCCCTGTTCTAGTGCGACAATTGTAATAAAAAAAAATTAAAAGGGGTCTAGATTTATTTAACTAACTAACAAACTATGGGTGTGATTCTAAAGTTGAGAAGTTAGGGAGCTCAAAATTAAACAAAAATAACTAAAAGGAATAAGATTCGGGCGCCAGAGCTCACTAGGTAATTTAAAACAAAGGGGATCCGGAATAGCTAAAAGGTAAAGGACAGGACTTCTAATCTAGGTCGGAGATTTCTGAAATTAAGCTGCAAATTCTTTAACAATAGCTCATTTATTTCTATCGCAGGCAGTATGGCGAACACAATATTAGAAAGCCCCTTTCTTTTGAAGGGCAAGTTGTTTTATAACTATTAAATGCTATAACTAGAGTTTATGTTTAAGTTGTCAGTATTGCACGTTTTTAAGTGGAAACTACGAGAAAGAATTTAAGTTAACATACCACAGGCTTCGAGAAAAACTTATTTAAATTAAACCTGATTGGAGACACGAGGTGAAGCGCATCAGCTCATCCATGATGAAGTTAAATTTTAAGATGAAAAAAATCCAAAATATAAGTAAGAACGCCTTTGGGGCTGAAAACAAAACGATTTCCTTAGTTAGATAAACCCACGCGTCGAGCAAAATGGCGACGAGATAAATCGGGAATTGTAAATTACTCACCGTTCTTAACGAAAACTAAAACAATGCCAATCACTCGTGCTATGGGCACACTCAATACGCGATGGCGATATAGGAGCTGAAACAATGGAAAATCGACGAGGGTTAGGACACATGACCTCAAGTTTATTGTCAGGTCATGGCGAGGAAAATTCAACCAGCAAAATACTCACGATTTCCCAAAATATTACCGTTGCACGGCTGCTGACATCACTACCAAGGGGTTCCAAGCAGGGGTGGACCCTTAAAATATTCCAATCTAATGATTGGCACGGAATAGAATTTTATTCGTGCTTCATCTTGGTGACTTCGGTCGGAAAGTGAAGGCTACATATCCCCAAACCGGAAACGTCAAAATAATCTGACAGCCGGGGAAATAAGGTCCAACTGTCAAACTGATGGTCTATGGTTTTATCGATTACTCTACTAAATCCTAGCCAATCTATCAAATATCTAAAGTGTGTCCACTGCATTACCGTGAAAACTTCCAAAAAATGACGAGAGAGGTCGACACTATGTAGCGAGTAGAAAATACTCGTTACACTTCATGTATTCTGCGTTCTTGCACTTTACCAGTTCTAAGTTGATGGCAAAAAACTCTTCTCTGAAGAGAACATCCACAGTGAATACACACTTGTTAATGTCCTATAGGTGTTTGCTCACTCTCTTCTATTCTATTTCCATCACGAGATACAGCATTGGCATGATTCCATGATAGTCTTTATCCTGAAACAATCATGTATCATTATAGACTATTAAACAACGGAGTAGCACATTTGAGTAAACATACGAGGCTTTATTACATTCCCACTACAGGGACACAGGCCTCCTTTCTGGGAGAGATAATAAGCCTTAATTAACCAAGCAGGTTTAGTCTGGATTGGTGATGTCACATGTCTTAGAAAATGAATTTGTTGCACATTCTGATATCTTTTATAAAATAAAACTATCAACAGACAACAAGCGATCAAACTATTCAGTTTGACTGTATTAAATAATTACATAGTACAAAATGTTATGATTAAGAATATTGGATATGTACCTACTTACCGTTAGAGGCGCCACCCATTCCTGAACAATTGAAAAAAAGCATTATATCTTCCAATCTTCGCCTTCCCATTGTATTGCAACGGTCCGTTGCTATTCTGCAATTAATTAACAGGCAAGGGACAGGCTCATGATGTTCACAAAAGAGCAAAATACTGATATGCGATTTCCAGAAAAGGTCAGCAGGAGTGGCAGGGTACAGTGCCAATGTTCAAGCGAGGGTCAGTCCGAAAGCAATCAATTTCGGATTCGACCAGAAGTCGAATTAAAAATCCCGAGAAATATGGAAAAAACATTAACTTCCTCAAAAATACGAAAAGCGAATGACATTGACAACAACAAAGTACTCTGCTGTGACAATATTGATTGTTGACAGATATGACATACGACATTGACATTTGCAGTTTACTAGTGCAATCCGTGGTGCAATCGATTTTATCGATTATTCATTTTTTTATGATTTAGATGGTTATGTTATGACATTAAAAATCATTTATTGATTGTTTTATACTAGTTTTATTAATATTGAAATGGTTTTATACATAAAAAAAATATACTAATACAATAGACTATTATTTTTTATTATTTGAAATAGTATCGATTTCCTTTAAATCGATCATATTCTTAGGGTACACTCTATTGATTTAACGCCAGCGTTTGTGAAGTTATTGATTTAAAATGAAATAAGAAGTTTTAACTGTTTACAAAAGTTGTTTGAAACAAAAAAAATAGAAATCAACTTATTTTCTACAGTTGGCCATTGCTATTGAGGCTAAGATTTAAATAGGTTAATAAAGAAAAAAAGAAGAGTTTTTTGGTACAAATCTGATTCGTGGAACGGTTAGGCCCAGAAACGGGTTTCTCCTTTTATTATTATAATCAGAGAATAAGTATCAATCTCTTCACTCTACTCGTATACAAAGATCACATATAATGATGTAATCTGTGAAAGATATCCCGAGTTCGCGTTACGTGAAAACCTGCGAGATGGCTGCTAGGCAGTCCGTGTGCCGATCATGCCGTAAATCAGAGTCGATCGCACATGTTTACTGAGCGTAAATACGTAAGGGTGTCAGTGGTAGCGAGAGATAAACGGACGATTTTATTAAAACAAACTATACTGACAGCGGATGGATGCGGTCTACCCAAGACCGGGTAGGTTGGCGATCTCTGGGGGAGACATACGTTCAGCAGTGGACGGCAATAGGCTGATATGATGATGATGATATTTAGCGTGTCACACAAACGACCAACCTCCTGGTCTGGTTCGCTGTTACTATATTGATCAGTAAAAATGAAATAATGTGTCAAATGCAGATTAAATCAGCACTACTCTTATGATGTTTTCTCGATAGCATGATGCCCTCCAATCAAACGTAGTCTAGTCATGTTTGGTCAATAAGTAATTAAACTGGTTAATATTTTGAAGATAATTAATTTCAAAATGAAACACGGTGACTCAAATTTCGAGACTAATGGCCAAACACTCAAACGCTACTCAATTTTAAGATGTCGTTAAGTCTCGTGCTGTCTCTATCACTTTATGTCAAAGTAACTGTGACAGTACGAGACTTAATGGTATCTTAAAATTGAGTAGCGTTTGAGTATTTGGCCATAAGTTATTTGACGGAACTGGACTAACCACAATCCTTTGCCAATGTCTTTAGAAAACTGTCATTCAGTTTAGTAACTTCGGTTACACTACGTTTGTATGGGTGGTAGTACGCAGTACCGTGCTGTCGAAAATATCCTCTTAAGGGGCTATTAAACGACTTTTACAGATTTTAAACTGACAATCACGTCAAAATGTGCAGTGTAAATGATTTGAAAAAAATATATGTTAAACTAGAACATTATCTTAATCATAAAGAAAGAGAATATTTTTGATTAAGTTCATATTAAATAGTTTAATTAACTCGTGAAGTTGTGTCTGACACAGACAAAACATTGACAATCACACAAAATCTACCAGGTATAATTATCCGAAACTTACACTATCTTACAGACAATTTTATTATCTATCTTTTAGTATACGCCTTTTTTTAATTTTGAAAGAATACTACTTTTATTTAATTTTTTCGACTAAATTTTGAAAGTTTTGGACGCAGACTGCGTCCGTTCTGCATCAGTTTTGCGTCCAAAACTCTCAAAGTTTAGTCGAAAAAATTAAATAAAAGTAGTATTCTTTTTGTGTGATTGTTAATGTTTTGTCCGCGTCAGACACAACTTCACGTATTAATTAAACTATATAATACGAATATAATTAAAAATATTCACTTACTAAGTGATTAAGAGAATGTCCTAGTTTAACATATATTTTTTTCAAATCATTTACACTGCACATTTTGACGTGATTGTCAGTTTAAAATCTGTAAAAGTCGTTTAATAGCCCCTTAAGAGTCGTGTATCTGACACGGTCTGCTTTTGACATATTATTTCATTTATAGTTGTTTATGACAGCGAATCACACTAGAAGGCTGGTCGTTTGTCTGACATCAGTAGCTACTGATAGCACCTCCAAGAGACCATAATTTCACCGATACCCTAACATGTCTACCTAGTAGTAAACCTCGGCAAACGCTTTCAAGAGACTCTCTGGGTCCAGTATTGCGAACATGAAAACTGTCGCGGAGTGACTCTGCTTTTACTGGAAGTAAACGCAGAGTCACTCCGCGATTACTGGCACACCACACCAATCCCCAGTTACTGTCGGTATCTATAAAACGACGCGTCGTCGTAAGCCGCTCAGTCGAGGTGCGCTCACATAATCTTCTCATTTCTGCTCCGGCTTGACTATACGAATATCACGAGTTACTGTCTCTTCCATTTGATTTGAACACAGATTTCTATTATTTTTTTATTTTGATTCTGACGCTGTCAAGTTATGAGTTTAAACACAGATGACTGATTCAACTCACAACTGATCCATGAGGCAACATGATTTAATTATTTTTGCTTGAAAATAACATTCAAAGTGCCTTTGGTCATAGTGGTCATAGTGAATTTAATAATTGATTTCATCTTTACTTTGACTGATAAGTTAAGGACGTTGACTGATACCTACGTGAAGTCTATAAGTCTATTTTGGTTTCTTTTAAAACGAGGAGTAATAGACCGACTGAGGAACGTTGTTACTTGTTAGTAGCCGTTTAGAAATCCTCGGATTCATAAAGATAGAACAGAAAGAAAGACCTGAAAATGACTGTAATGGAATAATGAAACGTTTTAAAGCAATTTCTTAATAGTAGAAGCTTCAGCTAAATTACCTACCGCTATTGAAAAAAAAACTGAAATTCAATTTTATCTTAATCAGCTTTTTACGGTCCACAGTCCCAGTCATTTTAAAATTGCTACTAATTGGTACTTCAACGCCTTTTTACGATGTACAAACAGCTCCGTTTATGACTGAACGGGCCCTTGCTGCGACCCTCGAGTAACCGCAGAATTATTGACACGACGAAATAAATACGGCCAATAAACGGATCGATCTTTATAGACTCTTTAGCGGAACCCGCGGTTTTAATTGGCTGTTAAAAGCTACGCTTTAGAGCCATGCAGAATAAAATGGTTCGTAAAAAGTTGACATAAAAAAAAATAATAAAAAAATGTCGTTTTTCGTAGAAATGAAATCAAATAGGTACTTTATCTCGCAGGTCAAATAACAAAATCATAACTTTTTTATGGTGCTTTCCATAGAAATATGGTTCTTTCCAATGATGATAGGTACGTTGAATACATAGGTACAGAAAATAAAAAAAAAAAACAAAAAAATAAGTTTTATTTTACTGAGAATAATAGATTGTGTTCATAATTGTAGACTCTAGAATTATTATTATTATTTATTTAAAATCAAGTAACAAGACTCGTCCATCTTAATCAACACAATTCCATTAACAACACAAAACATACAATTGATTAAAATTAAAACTATTCATTCACATAAATTTACATCACTGGTCATATAATTAATATTAACACAAAAATAATAAATTTATAACCGACATTAAAACAGCGACATGCCTGCCACAACAATGCCGGACATAAGGGCAGTCCCGCCTGCTGGCGATTATTGACAAGATAGCATTGGAGCTGGCGCGCACCTGGCGCACCAAGAACGCACACCGCTTACACAAAGAAGCGTGAAAACAATCAGTGCGCGCCATCGCGAACATCCCTGCGCTACAAAAACGGGGCAGGCCCAACACCACCCAGAACGCGTTGTTGTACTGGACACGGAGGGCACTGTATGCCCTTTCAGTATAGTCAACCCACAGGCTGCACGAGTATAGAGATATGCAGTACGCTCTAAAAAGCGTGACCTTCACACTAGTAGTACAACATGAAAACCTGCGGGCTATCATGTTGGCTCGCACCGACAGCGCCCTCCGCTCCCGGTCCATGTCAGCATGGTCTTTATGGTCCTCGGTGAGTAGATGCCCTAGATATTTAAATTGGTCCACTTGGTCTATTGGAACACCATCGAGAATAACATTCGGAAAGTTCATAGGGCTCGACACACCGATGGCCTGAAAAACCATGTATTGGCTTTTTTTCCCATTAAATTTTAACCCATGACCACGCGCGTGTTCCGTACACGTACTGAGTAGTCTCCTCAGCCCACAAAAACTACGCGCTCAGCAGTACCATGTCGTCCGCATAACTCATATTGTTGACACAAACTCCGTCTATATAGCATCCGACATGCTGACTGCTGAGCGAGACGATCAGCTCGTTCATATAGAGGTTGAACAATGTAGGCGAGGTCAGACCGCCCTGCCTTACGCCACATTCGTTAGTATAGGGGTCCGACATCGCACCCGCCCACCGGACATTATTGACCTAGTGCCTGTACCAGTACCGGAACATGCTGACGAATTCCCACGGTAAGCCCGTGCTCCCCAGCTTCCTCCAGAGGATATCGTACGAAACCAGGTCAAAAGTCTTGGATAAATCGAGAAAGCACGCGTACACCGGAGTCTTGCTCTTCGTGTAATACTTGACGGTGTGCTTCAAACACAGTATTGCACTCTCTGTGGATAGTTCGAAAACCAAACTGGTTATCATGAAGTGTTACGTGTTTATTTACCACTACCGTTGCAAGCGATATAGACCTGTAGTTATTTTTATCCGCCATATCACCCGTTTTATTTTTTACCACTGGCACTACAGCTGTCCTCATAAAGTCTGCAGGTAGGAGTGGCACACACACAGCGAGAAGAACATTGCAAGAACTCTGGCCAAGTGCGGTCCGGCGTGCTGTAGGTGCTCAATGCCTGAGTGCGTCATGCCCAGGGGACTTTCCCCTCTTAATCTGGCTTATGACCTTCGCAATATCTTTCGCGAGATAACTCATTTCTACAATTTTATTGTTCGGGTCAGCATTTAGCACCCCACTCGCCAGACGCCGCTTGGTCTGGCGAGTGGGGTGCTAAATGCTGATCCGACCCGGACCGAAAACTGTTTTGTGAAAACTATCGCAATGCTTTGTTCACCATCGCCGCGCCCTGGAAGGCAGACACAATGTCAGAGTATAGTTTATCTAGGACACGCTCATGGTCATAGTTACTACATAAATACATTCTGTACATTCTGGGGGGAAATCAATTAATTTTAATCTCCTGAAACTCCTCTTTATACCTGTTTTTCATTTCTTTTCCCCCATATAATATCCATACTTTTATCACCAACCGTACGTGTTAATACATACAGATTGCATTCCACAATAAGAGGATAGTGGTCCGACCAAAGAGTGTCATACCTAACAAAAACATTACCTACCTATGAACACAATCTATTTTTTTTTTTTGACTAGAAATAGAAATTCTAGACTCTAGAATTACGAACACAATATTTTCTCCGTTTATATATATGTATCGTTTACTAATAGGTACTTATATGTCTTCCTCAGGGTGCAACCTTCGACCGGTGGACTGAAGAGAAGGACAACACAGAGTTTGAACAGAACTGCCTGTTCAAAGTGGACGAGTATGGCTTCTTTATATACTGGAAAAGTGATGGCAGGGTAAGTCTGGTCTTAGCCTAATTAGATTTAGGTAATACAGGAGAATGATAAACAGGATTACTGATGATGTCGAGTCGTGAAAACTAAGCATATGACATATTTTAAAATTTTGTTTCATCAGATGAAGAAACGATGAAAAAAATTAATGATTCCGATGAAAAATTTCAAATAATTTTTGATTGCTGATGTTTTTTATAATGTGCACAACCACCTAACCTAACTTTTAGCTAAGATTTTGGCGACAGAGGGGCCACTGACGCCAAAATTGGAGTGTAAATCTATATACGGTCTACTAAGGCCACTGACACTTCCGACCTTATTTCGCCAGGTAACGAAAAACCTTAGTCAAAGTCAAATCATTTATTTCAATTAGACCATTATAAGGCACTTATGAACGTCAAAAAAAAATTGATTCTAGTTGCCCATTCCAAAAGCTAGTTTTGTATGGAGAAGAATGGGCAAGAAACTTCATACTTAGGTACTCTTTTTAAAACGATGTTAACAATATTTGCATTTACAGGAATTATATAATTATACGTGAAACACGATGCCTTGCCGATACTTTAAAATTGTGTTTTAAAATGCAAGGTGCATTAAAACACATTTTTAAAGTATGTTCAAAGTATCACAGATTATGGAATGTTATGTGCAAGACAGCTAAGTTATGTGCATAAATACCTACATAGTGTATTTTACAAAATGTTGAAACAGTAGACGACCACTCCTTATATTTTAACAAAGAACGAAAAAATAAAACCCATTTGTTTTATCCGTCCACGCTGACATAGGTCTGCCTCGACACCAGGTCGAGTTGGAAACTAATTTAGGTCCATACATTATGTGACGGAATGACAAATTCAAATCCGCCAACAGTCTATCATGAGGTAGTATTTCCCAGGGGATCTAATTCGTGACTTATTTATGTCCTACACCTAGGTTGGTTTATGAGCTTGAGTTTTAGAAGATAGAATAGTGTTTGGTTGGTCAAGGTTGGGTGAGTTGGATCTTTCTTGTTTGCTGATAATTATAAATATTTGGGCGACCGAGTTTTGATAGGTAACTTTTTTGTGTTTTTTAAAAATGAAACCTAGCTAGATCGATTAATCGCCCCCGAATCCCTCTGCATACTAAATTTCGGTGAAAATCGTTGGAGCCGTTTGCGAGATTCAGATTATATATATATATATATATATACACAAGAATTGCTCGTTTAAAGGTATTAGATAAGTCCAGTTTTTTTTTCTTTTAAAAAACGTTGCCGCACGCTTTGAATTTCATGTTGTGGGTGCGTTTAAAAACATATAAACTCACATACACAAACAGCCAGACCCGGAACAACTTTCTGTAGGCCACACAAATATTTGTTTCATGCGGGAATGGAACCCACGACACGCAGCGCGGCAGTCAATCGCTCAGCCTCTGCGCCAACCGTGTCCGATGATCAGTCAGGTGTTATGTGAGAAAAGTACATATGCAACATGCCCACTGTTTCACATTAGGCCTAAATTAAATTACGAAAAAAATATTTTAAACATTATTTACCTACACATGTATTATGTTTCCTCATCTACGTTAATTAATGTAATTGGGGTTGTATCTATTTAATCCATCTATGGAAGTATTTCCTAACTATTCATACTTTAATAATTATAAATGCGTAAAGTAACTCTGTCTGTTACATTTTCACGATGGAAAAAAAGTAGCTTGAACCATGGAGAAGGACATAGGCTAATTTTTAATAAGCGACTTCGTCTGCATTCGCGATAACCGACATTCACGCGGACGAAGTCCGGATCAAAGCTAGTCTATAAATAAAAATGCCAGCCTTGAAATTGCCTAGCTTATAGAAAACAACTTCAAATCATTTACCTACCAGACTAATTGATTTCAATACTGCTAGGGAAGTTCATCTCCCCTGGCACCAAGAGACCTTGATAGCCACCTTGTATAAGATAGTGAAACATTAAATATTTCTTCTCCGTGATCAATTTGTTTATCGCTTGGGAAATCTGTCGTTGTGTTTTAGATTACTAAGTAAATAATTGGTCCTGGCGCTGTCTTATTGATTACCATGTTACCTTGAGGAGAAGGCTGGGTTAATTCTTCGCTCATATTAGTATGATACTGGCACTTCTCTTGGCGTACTTGTACAAATAATTGCGTTACTTGGTTTATCAAAAATATACCCTATGCCAATTGAAATGAAGTCGATTTTGTATTATCCAAATAAGGCCAATATTTGCACAGAGTGAACCTAAACCAACATTCAAAGCGCTAATAATAAAAACCATAAAACAAAAGCAAAAGGTAATCGCCAAGGCTCTATGATAAACTAATTAAATTACCTATTTTTTATTTAATTTTTATAAACATAAAAACAAAACTTTAAGTCTAAGTATGTATAGATATTGTATTACATCATTAATTTAAAATGTATTAGTAGTTCGTTCGCATGTATGATACTTATCCTAGATAAACAGGGAAACCTATTATTATTACAAATTATCTGTATCGCCGTTGGTTACCTAAATAAATAAATGAAGTAGGTACTTCATTTAGCTTCTGCCCGCGAATTCGTCTGCGTACACTTTAGAATTGAGCCAAAGTCCTCCATTATTGGTGACAAAAACGAAATAAAAATTAATTTATTTAGTGTGCCTAGGTATACTAATGTAGCTTTAAAAACGAACACTTACACTATTATTTTATTATATTATAAAAATATTAGATTTGACTTGATAATTTTTGTTACTTTCTCAGACGAGTTTTACTTCAATTATACCTATTTATGTTTATTTTTGATTGCAAGTTCTTATCAACAGCCTTCCCAATGTGGTAAATATTTAGACAATTGCCCTTTACAGTCATCAAAACAATAACATTCAGTTAAATAATATTATACATTCTGTATTCATAAACTGTGAGTACCTACCTACCTAATCAAATATTATGGTATTATTTGTGTATAACACAAAGTTGTATTTGGTTACGTAAAACAGTTAACAAGAGTAACCAATTACGTGTTCTGATAACAGAATGAACTGGAATTCATTAGATTTCACTCGGTTTAATTTTGATTCTCATTAGTTAAGTAATTATTGAGTGTATTTTGTTGTATTTACCTATGATATAATTGTTTCAATACCACGTTGGGGGTGGTTTCTTCGTTTTACTATTTACATTGTGTTTGTGTGTGTCAAAAACTCGAATTAAAATGTTGAGAAATGTTCCAAAGAAAGGTTCTCGGCGACTACGAACCGGAAGACGCAGCGTTGGTTTGGTTGGCCTCGCGAGCAGTCGCGGGTAAGGGTGTTTACACATTATGCCGCAGCGGCAGCGTTTTCGCTACCGCCGCGGAACAAACTCGCAGCTGCCATCGCCACCGCGGTATCGTGTACATGGCTCCATACAAATCCAAGTGGGACTAGTGCAGCAGGGTGCCGCGGCGGCGGAGGTACACACGGCTACACATCAAGCTATACATTTCCAGTAAAAGCTGACCTCTCATTGTATGGAATTCTATACAATGCGAGATCAGCTTATACTGGAAATGTATAGCTTGATGTGTAGGCTGCGTGTACCACTGCCGCTGCGGCATAATGTTTGAACGCCCCCACCGGCAGATCTATGCAAGCCCTTTGTTTAACAGTGCACGTCTTCCAGCTGGGGATGATGATGACCAGGCTGATTTAGTGTCCAAACAATACATGCCTTACGATATTGGGGTTTTCCAACCACTTACTTCGATACCTCCATATATCTTTCATCTGACCTCGTAAAGCAATATGTGAACGAACCCATTAGCTACTATATCATTT
This sequence comes from Charanyca ferruginea, assembly GCA_947361185.1. NCBI lineage: Eukaryota > Metazoa > Arthropoda > Insecta > Lepidoptera > Noctuidae > Charanyca > Charanyca ferruginea. The sequence continues at coordinate 11,377,398 of OX376056.1, read as the reverse complement.
GACTCACCAACGTATATAAACAAGATAATATCTCTATCAATTCGCGTGTTTAAGGATTCATTTCAATAATAGCACTAGAAGAAGTAATGGCTGGATAGTCCGATTGGGCTGTTTCATCTAGCTTCAATCTTTTAGCGATTCAGTTTGTCTGTCAACACTTTATATTTCTACTAGCGGGCCTGGCAGACGTTGTCCTGCAAGCCGACTATAGCGCCACCTGCCGGGTCCAATTGTGAATCTAAACCATTCTCGAATCCACTGGAACATACAATAAAAAACAGACGCACAGAAGATTTTTATATACCTATAAGATTTAAATTTTTTTTTGGCTCTGTCTTTTCATTTATTTATTTATTTTAAAAACACATACACTATCCTCACAGGCTTACCTAATACAATAGTGTAGTTACAGTTATCATAGCTCACAAAGATAGCTATTATAATAAAATCATGACCAAGATAGAGAAACTATACAATATACGGCCCGTGTGAATTCACTCAGAGTACAGCTGAAGCAGTCAATTTGTTGCGACACCATGTTGAGTGCGCGCAGCGCGCGCGTCAGCGGCGCGTGCTGCAGCAGGTTGGTGCGCGCGGGCGGCACCCACAGCAGCGGCGGCCGCCTCCGCCTGCCCACGTACCCACCATCAGGTACACACAACCCTACTGTGCGTAGAACGCCTGGGTTATGTATTTTACCTCGCATAATTTTAAATAAGTGGCGAGAGCTACTTTCCTTCTCACTTCCAGTTTATAATAGCCTACCATACCCAGCACAGAGAGAGTAGGATACAACAGTGGATACCCTGGATACACACCAAACAGTTTCAAGTACAGGAATCTCACAAATTTGTTCTGAATACGCTCCAGCATAAGCTTGTATTTAGCTTCATGTGGCGACCAGACGACAGCATTGCATTCCAAATGACTTTTTACAAGCGCTTCGTACAACGATCTCAGAGCACTGATGTTCGTGAACTGGTTTCCCAGCCGTAAGACCAGCCCTAAATTACGGTATGCTTTTTTACAAATATCAGTGATATGTTTACGGAAATTTAAATCCGTTGTAAAGCGCACGCCCAAGTCCCTAACCTCTGAGACACGTTGCAGTCGGACTCTATCCATGCAATATTGATAATGACTTGGGTCACGCGCACGGGTAAATGATAACACCGAACATTTGGCAACATTGAAACACATCTTATTGCTACGACTCCACTCTACTACCCTATTAATATCCTGCTGCAGTATGTCATGATCAGTTTCCTGTTTTATTTTGAGAACTAATTTTAAGTCGTCAGCGAATAATAATGGTATGGATTTATTGACTACACTCGGCAAGCCGTCAACCGTTAAAATGAAGAGAAGAGGCCCTACATTACTGCCCTGACTGACTCCTGATCTCGTGAAATAGGGCTCAGAGTGGTGCCCACTGCAGTCGACGTACTGACAACGGTCTCGTAAATAGCAGGCGAAAAATGTCAAAGTGTGAGGTGTACAGCCTATACCAGCCAATTTAGCCAAAAGGACGTCATTATCTATGGTGTCAAAAGCCTTCCGGAAATCGAAGTAGGCCACATCTACCTGTTGACCCGCATCCACGGTTGGTACTATACGTGTCATAAGATCTAGTAAGTTCCCCGTTGTCCCCCGCCCAAGACGGAATCCATGCTGCGCGTCGGACAACAGAGCGCTTATCTGTGGATACAGACTACCGTGAATGGTCGACTCAAACACTTTAGCTGGAGTGCACAGTACCGCTACAGGTCTATAGTCGCAGGGTTCTGACCTTCCACTACCTTTAGGCACGGGTACGACCCGGGTAAGTTTCCAACGCTCAGGAATAGTTGCGGTCTTGATAAAGACGTTAAACAAGTGTAGCAACGGCTTAACCAACGCCTCACGACAATCCCTAAAAATGTACGCCGGAATACCATCCGGGCCGGCTGAGCGCTTAGGCGGCAAGCGTGCAAGTGCGCGCCGCGCCGTACGTCAGCGGGGCTCAAGCTGTCTAGGTACACCCTCGCGCCCGGCCACGCGCCCGCTGCCTCGCCCGCACTCGCCGCCGCCACGCTCAGCACGGGGGGTTCCGGATTATACACTGACTGAAAAAACCGAGCGAACTCATTGGCACATTCATGCTCCGATAATACCCGCTGATTCGAATCGCCTTTCCTAGACCTAATATACCCCCAAAACGCTCGCGGGTCCTTCGCCAGGTGCCCTTGCACGCGGTTGCGGTACTGATCATGCGCTCGAGCAGTTTCCAATTACACTCTCGCCCTGTATCGAGCAAATTCCACATAATCACTGCGTGATTTACTTAATTTATATTTTTTATGTAATAAATATTTAACCTTTATGTCTCTTATAATTTCAGCAGTGTACCAAACTGGATAAACGTACCTATTATTTAATGAATTAATATTATGTTTACGTTTTGGAGGAACGCACTTGTCAAAAACGTCATAAATCTTATTATAAAATAAATCTAAAACTATGTCTGGATCGCATGAACCGTAAATCTCACTCCAATCTATTTTAGCTAATAAACTATACATTTCATTAAAGTTGGCTTTATTAAAATTCCAACTTGGTGTTATCAATGATTGAGATTGCGAGCGTACGCGGCGATGCGGGAGGGGTACGCGACGCGAGGGGCGGCAGGGGCGGGCGCGCGCTGCGCTCGACACGCACGGCCAGCGGAGGATGGTACGCGTCCACGGGCTACAGGCCCTCGGCCGCCGCGCTCACCGACACGCCACCACGCGCACTCAACACGAGGTCCAACTGCCTATTGTTACAGTTAGGTACTGCATTGCACTGAGTAAATTCAAAGGCCATGAAATATTCGTAATAATTACAAATATTGTTGTTACACGAGTTCATGTTTAAGTCCCCTAATATAATTTAATTACTGCTATATTTGACACATAGTTTTTCCAATATGCTAAACATTGATAAATATTCATTGTCAGCCCCTGGTGGAATATACACGACACAACAAGCAAATAGAAAACAATTTTGAATATAAACAGTCGCACACATCAGTTCAAACTTTTGACTATCTATATCAATGTCACCTGGCACAGACACTCGCCGCAACTCGAACCTCGGTGTGGCCACTAAACACACACCTCCATGCTTGCGACCATCCGCCCGATCGCATCGTAATATTTGATAACCAGGAAGTACAAATTCCGCGTTCTGAATCGCTTCGTTAAGGCCCGATTCGGTAATAGCAAATAAATCAGATCCTGATGATTCCAGTAGTGATAAAAATTGTGTTGTCTTAGTTCTAAGTCCTCTGACGTTTTGATATAAAATGTTGAAATGACTACTGGGTTTCCGGTTGATTTGGGTTAGTATTGGAACGAAACCAAATCCATTCACTGTACTCTACATTCACTGGCCATATCAAAGGATCACAAAGTTTTTCAAAATAACTTAAAGCAACACCAATTCTGAATGAGGCATAGTCCCGCTTCGTTTTAGGTTTCAATTTTTCGACAACGATTTCCAAGTCGGTTCCCAGTGTCTGCTTGATATGCTCCTTCAGATCATCCTCTGTAGTGTTTTTATTCAGCCTCCAAACATGCAAAAATTTCCTGCGTTCAACTGCTTTTAATGAACTAATTAAGTTATTACCACCTTTCCTAATTGTTTTACTTCGTCTGTTATTTCTCTTAACCTCAATCCAATCATTTTCCCTAACATCGTCAACTTTTATGTCCGCTGCTTTCCTGGCCACCGCGGCGTAACTAGTCTCCACGGGCCTCGCGGGCGGCGGCGGCGGCGGAGGTGTAGTTGCTTGGACTCCGTGCTCCTGTACATTTGATTGCGACGACGCTGCCAGAGCAGTAGTACACTTCGGTATTGTAGGTACCGGTGTTTGCCGTATTGGTCGTTGGCTCTGGTAGTCGGTATTGATACCACAGTCTTCTCTTGCCTTATTAGATAGTAGTTTCTCAGTTTTAAAGTTTTTAATTTGTTGCTCATAAGAACTGCATTTCATATTAGCTTCCTTTAAATCCTGTCTTAGTTTTGCATTCTCTTGAGCCAGTATAGCCACACTGGCTTTAATCTCCTGCATAATATTCGTCTCGAAAACACTGATTTTAGCCAGTATTACACTATTAATTTGATTTACAATCTCATCCGATGTCAACAACTGTGCTTTCTCCTGGGCACAGATGATATAATACTAACGTACAGATACCCAATCCCATACAAAGAAATGAGACCTCCCTAACTCTGGCAATTGCTCTGGCTATTTTCTTTCCTTCATTTCTTCAACAGATGGCAGCATCAGCGACTCAGTAATTGCCAGAGATTGTATTTTTACAACGCCATTTTTCGAGTCGGCCTAGATACTAGGCGACATCGATACTACTAGATGGCGTATAATTAAGTTAGATTTTCTACAATGCACTGTGCGTTCAAGGACAAGACAGTACCTAATAGTACAATAAAAGTTATTCGAGTAGGCGAAATAGTTTTTGAAATGAAAACTTCTTTAGCCGTTGTCTGTCGATGTGTGCGTGAGTTGAATACCGACGCCAATCGAAAATAGACCGTATGTCTCGATTTCCAAGACTGTACTTTGAATGGCGTGCAAAATATTTATCGAGTATTTCGAAGTTTTAATTAACGTCGAATTTGTAGCCCGCTTGAATGATGAAAGATGAAATGATTTTTAAAGTTAAATACGCTAGTTTCTTTTAATAATTGTATTTTGACTTGAAACTATAATTTTGCAAAAGCTGACAGTCCTGCGTGTAAGTAAAAGTATGAAGGAAAGTTTTTGTTGCTGACATAATTACCATTTACTAATTAGGAAACTAGCTGATGCCCGCGACTTCATCCACGTGTATGTTGGTTATTTTCGGGGTTTTAATATTTTTGCGTGGAACCCATTTTTTTGTAAAAATAAATGTACCTTAAATTACTCCCTAAAACATTAGGTATCTGCCAGTGAAAGTCCCGTCAAAATCGGTCCAGCCGTTTCAGAGATTAGCCGGATCAAACAGACAGACAAACACAAAAAATAATGATAAATGTTTTTTTTTTTAAATAAGTAGGTACCTACCTTATACTTTCTGCGTTTAGTAAAAAGCTTTTATTTTGACATTACAAACAGACACTTCAATTTTATTTATTTGTATAGATGTACAGATCATCTAATTTAAATCTAAACAAATGAATAAAATTGAGTGTCTGTTTGTTGTTGTTATAATATCAAAAACACAATGAGCGAACGGGCGCTGTCAGTAGAGAATGGTCAACTCTTAACTGCCATGGTTTTTATCTTGATTATTTTTTATTTATATTTCTAGATTACCTTCATTGTTTTCACATAGCAACAAGAATAATGTAAGCAGTATTTTGTAAAAACTTGATTTTAAAAGAGTGTCCGTGGAGTCTCTTGCTCGTTCTTCTCCATAGAGACCTACCTACGTTTTGGAACGAGCAACTAGCTTCAACTTTCTGACTAACTGACCGACTCCTTGACAATTCAAAAGTGCCTGTAAATGAAATATTTTAATTTAAGCATTTATTTTAATTTTAATTGAAATAAATGCTTTGACTTTGACTTTGACAATTTATAAAATTTTGTCTGCCTGTCTGTCGATGTCTCTGTCTGTCGGTTTGTTCCGGTCAGCTAAAACGGCTGGACCGATTTTGATGTGACTTTCACTGGCAGTTAGCTGATATTGTAAAGAGTAAAAAAAAATTAAAACTTAGCTGATAACCGACAATCACGCGGACAAAGTCGCGGGCATCAGCTAGTCTGGTAATATTACTTACTGTATGTAATCATTGACACTGTATTTTATAAATACATTGTAAATGCACAAAGTTTTACTAACTTGACTCAATCAGTACTAGAAAAAATTAAATAAAGTGTTTAAAAATCGAATGGACAATGATTTCAATGAGTGCGTGCGTATAACGTATAGTGTGAGTGTGACGACTCAGATTTTGAGCGCGTTGAAAATACTGCGGATGAAATAGGTACAATGCGGTCAACGTAACTTGGCGCGTCTGAAGTTAGCTGTTTGGCTGCGCAATGGAACTTTTAGGAACGAAATTGTCTACTGCGCAGCTAATCGGCTAACTTCAGACGCGCCAAGTTACGTTGACCGTACTGTAGGTACATTTTTTTTAGGTATGACATGACAGCTTAGTACTTTTTGTTAGATAGGTGAGAATGTGAGAACCAATGATATTTAATATAATATCATTGGTGAGAACTCTCAGAAAAATTAATGGTTTTGAAAAAATCTGGGCAAAGCTGTAGGTACGGTTTTTTTACGGTACCTATAGTGATGTATAGATTTAATGTAGCTTTACTGCGGACGAAATAGGTAGGTACATTTATTTTTAGGGACACACGGCACACATCAAGCTATACATTTCCAGTATAAGCTGTTCCCGCCTTGTATAGAATTTCCTTACAATGAGAGGTCAGCTTAAACTAGAAATGTATAGCTTGATGTGTAGCCGTGCGTACGACAGCTTAGTACCTACTTTTTGTTAGATTGGTGAGAATGGGAGAACCTAACTCAGAAAAATTAATGGTTTTGCTAGATTCTTCATTTTATAACAGTCTTTAGGTATAGTACAGACGCCAGCACATCAAGAAATACCCACTGTCTAAAAAATTCTCAATTGAATATGAACCTTAATATTGTTTTGTCATAAAGTTAAAAATTATAATGAAATTTCACAGATTGATATATAAGCACACCTCGGACACTTCATACAAAACTTGCAAAATAATTACCTATTACTACTACAAAACCAAATGACGTCTGTACACGTGCAAATGTGTGCGTGAATTTTAGTAGGGTTGAATCAGTTGGATGTCGTGGCGTACAAAATGGCGCGAACACGCAATGGGGCGACGCGACAAAGTTAGTGCGTAGGGTAGGTACTACTTTTCAATTCCAAGAATGAATAGAACGTGAAAGAAAGGGACATAAGTACATAACAAAGACAATAAAGAGAGAGAGCAATATTAATAGCTGGTAATGTTGGTATGTTATTATTACGGAAGTTTTAATTGTATTATTATAAAACGACGAAAACTTGGAAAATAAATGAATCATCGAGATTAAAACTAATAAATAAAACTTAAAACAAAATAAATCGCAAAATTGTGTGTTTGTGTCAGCTGTACCTACAGCGCTGCAGTTCTTACGATTTTGAGCGCCCTGGCTAAAGAGTCGGCGGTTAGCCCCTGTAAGTGCGGGGTGAGGGTGCGGTATCTGATATAGCGCGGGGAAGGGAGTGTCCCTTCTGTACGTAGTACTATTAAGTATTCTGTGATATAAGTAAGTAGCTTGATGTGGCCTCTGTACGTCTTATTGTTGGATTGGTGCTTAGAATAAAGTCATAATTATTTTGTAGGTATTAAAGGATGAATTCTTAAGGTGCGTACGGATTAGATCAGCCTCGCCTGAGACACGGCTCGCCCTGTTGCCTCAAGTGCGTACGCGCCTCAGCCCGAGGCGTGCCTCCACGAGCCGTGCGTGGCGAGGCTGCGCACCCCGAGACTGCCTCTAATCGGTACGCACCTTTAGCTTGGCGCCCGCGACGGCACGCTTTTGCTTTTTTTACGGTTCCGTGCCGAAAGGGTAAAACGGGGCCCCTATTACTAATTAGGGTTCCATACCCAAAGGGTAATAACGGAACCCTATTACTAAAACTCCACTGTCCGTCTGGCTGTCTGTCACCAGGCCGTATCTCATGAACCGTGATAGCTGGACTGTTAAAATTTTCACAGATGATGTATTTCTGTTGCCGCTATAATAACAAAGTTACAACAACAAAAACGGAATAAAATAAATATTTAAGGGGGTATCCCATACGACAATATAAATGTTTTAATAATAGTTAGTGTCTAAAATTTTCATAGACAATATACGGCAAATAGTACGGAACCCTTTGTGCGCGAGTCCGACTCGCACTTGGCCAGTTTGGCAGTTTGACACGTGGCGAATAAAAGGTTAAAAAAAAATCCTTGAAACCACTAAACGTAAATTAGTACCTACCGGTTGTGTTGTGGAGGGACTACGGGACTAATTGAGTAAAACGCCATCTATTGCAAAGAGTTCTAAACAAAGTTACTATCAGATGGCTACTGTTCTAAGTAAAATGCTTCATTTATCTTTTTTGTTGAAAATACGTGTTTTGTGAGTTTAAATAGATAAACCAACATTAAACAATGAAGTTTTGATTTTTACTTATTCTTACTTCAGCCAAAATCTGCCAATAGACACTTTTTAGTGATTGTTAATATCAGACTGGTTACCTATGCTGCCATCTATGATTTTTTTTTCATGACTAATTATAATTTGTTCGAGTTGAGACCCCATGTCCTGGGTAACATTTCCGTCAAACAACTGATTTCCTTGATCTACGAAACCAGCGGCATGACCACTAGTGCGACAGAGATCGAGATAGCTACTTCGTGAAAGAGCGCGAATTTGTATTACGCACCACCCGCGAATTGTTTTTGTCACTGCACTTGTTAGCACACCAAATATTGCTTGAAGACGTTAGAAATCCAAGGATTTAGCATTGTCCTCCATATTATAACGGTATGTTATCACATAATGTTCAGTTAAACACATAATTTATACTGTAAAGGCCGAATTAACAATTTTATAAAAATAAATCTCGACAGCGGCTAAGGTAGGGCGAAAAAAAAAAATCTTGACTACCTACTTTTTCCCTTTCGCCCGATTTCTTTCTAAGTAATAAAAAATCTATACTTTTTCTTTATCTTTTCATAGTATAAAACAAAGTTGCTCCCGTTGTCTGGACGCTTAAATATTTTAAATAATAATAATAATCGTTTATTTTCAGGCATTAGTACCCATACATTTACAAAAACTAACTAACATACTAATAAAATATAAAAATTAAAAAGAAGAGAAAAAAATAAAATTATAATAAAACAATGCAACACATATATTTTAATTCCCTCAACAAATGGACGAATTTAAAAACAGCAGTGACAAGTCTATTGTTACTTGCACCCACTCGAGTAAGGAAAGATGCCCTGAGTTTCTTCATTAGCCCAAAGAAGTCGACAAGTCCGTTCTCTGCGAACATGTCAGTCGCACTACACCGCCAGGGCAAGTTGAGCATGGCCCGGAATGCGTTATTGTACTGTAAACTTCGCAACGGGTTTTAATGCGGTTTTTATCAATAGATAGAGTGATTCAAGAGGAAGGTTTATACGTGTATAGTTTGATCTGTATTGCACACTTGGGAAGCCGAGGCGGGTCGCTAGTATAAATATCTGTACTAATATTAGGAAGAGAAAAGATTTGTTTGTTTAATTGTTTGTTACGATTCAACTCAAAAACTACTGGTCCGATTTTAAAAATTCTCACACCATTAGTATGCTACATCATCCCTGAGTAACATAGGATATATTTTGAATTAGGGATCCTTGATAAAATAAACGCGGACAAAGTCGCGGGGAAAGGGTTAGTACCTAATAAATAAAAACGAACCTCCAGATATAGTTAATGACCTCCAAAAATAGTAAATTATCACCAACATTTAACCAAAGTATTGTAGAAATGTATGAGTTTGACTGTAAAAAGTGATTTGGTTCAGGTGATTTGGTTGTAGGGGGTCACAGTTCTAACCTAACCTAACCATGTCGGATCTGCCCCAGGGGGGACTGTAGGGTCCTAAGATTTGGTGATCATTTACTACTTTTGGTGGTCATTATATTTATTCCCAGTAAAAATTCACTTATACCATCTACTCGAAAAGAAAAAGTCTCTGTTTTGCTAGCTCTCTTGTTTGGCGATTCATATTTCGGTGGAAGAAAGCTTTATGACCAGCACCTGGACTTACGCAGGCACTTAACGTATTATCCAAAATAAGGCGAATATTTGTACAAATACGCCATGTGAAGTGCCAGCACAGCATTACATACTAATATTAAAAATGCGAATCACTTTCGCATTTTTATTTGTTACACTTTCACGTCTAAACTACTGAACCGCTTTTGATAAAATTTGGTACAGATTAAGCTTGAACCTCAAGAGATGATATGGTTTACTTTTTAACCTTAGGATGGCAACCGGGGTGACTCGTCACCCCACTACTCGAAAAAAGTATCAATATTTTGATGGTGTTTTTTTTGTCCATTTCTAACGCTCTCTAACAAGAGTGAATGCAATCAGTCGCACTGGTCAGCATGTCGCGGTAAGTTGTTGTTCTTGTTATATGGACATTGCTGGGGTGAATTGTCACCCCTGTTGCTTATTACGTAAGTTATTTTTTTTTGTGATACTGAAATAAATGTTACGTTTTTATGGTAAGAATGACTTCGATTTCGGATAAGCACATTCAAAACTACTTGCAAGGGATTGCTGATGCTAGCTCGGATGATGAGTGCCGTTCGGAAGATAGTGACATCTCCGAAAGTGATGATGATGTTTTGGTGCACTCGGAGAAGGAGGATTTTATTTTTATTGCGAATATAGTGACAACGAGGATGTGCCGTTAGCAAAATCACGCACTAATGTGTCAAAAAGTAAAAACGGACCTCTTTGGCCATCAGTTCCACAATATTCAAGTGGAATACCAAGGTGTTATAATGCGGTCAAAAACGGAACGAGGTGCATTCATTACATACATTACATTTCATTACTTACATTACATTACATTCAGCAAATCCATTATTGATTAAATTCAGTTAGTTTTTTCATTATTGTGTCAATGTTGTTGGTATATCCGTCATGAAATTACGCGACATGCATCAAAATATAAAGATCAACACTATGCCAGAGATACTAGATGTTGGCCGCTTCGAATCTTCTATAGCATGCTAGATAAAGCTGGTACCAATTCTATGGTGATTTATATTGACGTTAAATATCCAAACACTCCTGCCAACCAGTTCCGGAGCAGTTATTTAGAGAAATTAGGATTACAATTGGCCGAACCGCACATGAAATCTCGTTTCAGTACAAATTTGCTGCGAGAATTAGGAGTCACTTTACGTGATATTCTAAATATAAACCAGGACCCTCCTGAAGGTGAGCCCCTGTAAAGTTGCAGAAACAAGCAAGATGCACACTTTGCACAAGAAAACGGGATAAAAAGTAAGAACTTTTTGCCCAAAATGCTTCTGCCCGCTTGCTCTGAACATCGTAAGGATATTTGTTTAACCTCTTTGTAATGCCAAAAAATACTAATACGAAATGATAGCTGCCATAATTAACACTATTTTTATATTTTTAATTGTATATGCCGTTGATCTTATAATAAATAAGTTTGATTATCTTACACATTGCCATTTTATTGATTTTAAAAAATTGTGGGGTGATGGGTCACCCCTGTTGCCATCTCTGTATGCAAAAAAAGTGTTGCCTGCCGAAGGTTAATGAGCGGTTTCGTCTGCACCCGCAATATCCGACACTCACGAGGACAAAGTCGCGAGTAATGCGTTAAGGGGCTATTAACGACTTTTACAGATTTTAAACTGATAATCACGTCAAAATATGAAGTGTAAATGATTTGAAAAAATATATGTTAAACTAGAACATTCTCTTCATCATTTAGTATGTGAATGTTTTTGATTATATTCATATTAAATAGTTTAATTTATTAACTCGTGAAGCTGTGTCTGGCGCGGACAAAACATTGACAATCACACAAAATCTACCAGGTATAATTAAACGAAACTTACACTATCTTAAAGGCAATTTTATTATCTATCTTTTAACATGCACCTCTTTTTTAAGTTAAAGAATACTATCTTTTATTTAATTTTTTCGACTAAACTTTGAGAGTTTTGGACGCAGCGCATACTTTTCTGGTCGCTCAAGGTCGCCGGCGACGAAAACATCTCTTTCAGTTGGACCATTAAAATACACTTTTGAACGTCATCTAAGAAACAATTTATGTAGTTGCCCTTTCCAAAAGGTAGTTTAGTATAGAAAAGCATTATTCTCTATAGGTACTAAACTACCTTTTAGAAGGGTACCTACCAAACCATTTTATACTTATTTCGTGCTTACTTTCGTATATACTTACTCTTCTTCTCTGTATGAGAACCTGAGAAGAGGCCTTTGCCCAGCGGTGGGGCAAAAAAGGCTGATTTTATTATTAACAAATTAATCCACTTGTTTTAGTTTTAGGTCTTGTTGTAAAAATATTTTGTAACGTGCGTCACTCTCTCGTGATTAAATGGTTTTTCTTTACAATATAATAATATGATTGATTACAAAGCCATACCAAGAAGAGAAGAAGAAGAGTACCAAATGTTGATTGTGTTTTTTAACCACATTGTTTCCAAAGAAACTGCTCTTGATAACTCGCAAAATTTCTGTTGTTACAACCATTATAGGTACATAATAATATTCTGCCATCGTAGGAATGAAACTAGTTTCCCCGTCTGCTCCCGTTCAAAGCGCCCGAGAGCTTCGCCGGAAAATTTAAAAGTTTAATAAGACGAAGAATTATTCATTCTTAAGCTGTTAGCCTCATTTCCAATTTCAGTAACACTTGGAAAATGTGCTAGCAGTCATCTGACATCGGAAATGAAATAAAGAGGAACATTTGAAAAGAGGTCTATCCTACTTAGGAACTTATTAGTTTTGTGAGTAAAGTTATTTGGTACTTACTCTTAGGTAACTTTCAAATGTTGTACAACATATTTTCGCAATTAATCTGCAGTTTCTTACACGTTAAGTACGAAGTGAAAACTTTTTTACAACAAAAAAGAAAACCGCCTTCAAAAAGTAAAAATTATTTTAAATTCTTATCATAAACGAAACATGAGTATTGTTACACATTATAGATTGAGAAAAACGGATTAACTCACTGTGTTGCCGGGTTCGACCGACTACACAGAGAGAAAGGAGGGAGAGGGAGTTAATCAGTTTTTCTCAATCTAAAATAAGCCCAGATTATGAAACAAAAGGCAGATAGACCGCGCGGAACACTGAGAGTGAAGCCAAAAAAGCAAATGCAAATTCAAAAGCGAATACCCACAACGCGCTTCTTGTTGTACTAACACGAGTCAGTAAAGCACGAAACGCCGCTGCATCGTTAAAAAAAACAAATAAAATACAAATTCAAAAGCGAATACAAATTCAAAAGCGAATACAATCACGAGATTGTTGGTTTCGTTTGTATATCTTGTTTGTATATCTCAGTGATCCGCGCGGTACTTATATCTGCCTTTTGTTTCAAAATCTAAGATAAATTCAAAAGCGAATACAAATTCAAAAGCGAATACAATCACGAGATTGTTGGTTTCGTTTGTATATCTTTGTATTTGTATATCTTGTTTGTATATCTCAGTGATCCGCGCGGTATATCTGCCTTTTGTTTAAAAATCTAAGATAATAAGTTTAAAATCGCATGTGCCATTTGCCACCGACTTGCGAATTTAAAGTTATTTTTTACAGAATAGATCAAGGATCTAAATGTTTTATCCACCTTCAACGTCCTACAAGTAAGCAAGTAAATAATCAAATCAGTTGGCTACAAACATTAATTTAGCCGTTCCCTCAGGAAGGACCCAGCGAGTGTTTGTACCGTCGACCTCGGTATCTTGGGTTGTCCGTACCATTAGAGGGTGATTAGGGTCACTCCTGGGTTCGAAGGTACTACGCAATCCTGCCCCAGAATGGTAATATGATGACGAGGTTATTTGTAGGGTGTAAGTAATGATTTAATATGAAACGGTGAAAGAGATTTTCATTGTTCAGGGAGGGATTTAGGAAATGGACTTAAAATGAAAATTAAGATTTAAAAATATAAATAGGTATGTAACAACAGACATACTGCGGTTGCTCGCGACTCCGTCCGCGTGATGATCGGTTTTGAGCGGGGTTTTAATTATTTTTTGCTCATCATCATCATCATCATTTCAGCCGAAAGACGTCCACTGCTGGACATAGGCCTCCCCAAGGGGGGATTTGAGCATAATCGCCACGCTTGGCAGGCGGGTTGGCGATCGCAGTATGGTTGTTACAAAGACACAGAGATCGCTGCTTCCCATTCTCTGGTATGTCCCTTAGTCGCCTCTTACGACACCCACGGGAAGATATGGGATAGGGATTAGGGGTAATAGAACTGGCTGGTAATAAGATAAATAAAGTTAGACTCTTAGATCTCCAGGGCATTAAAATGAAACACTACACATAGCTCACATAGCCATTTATATTGTATTTGAACAACTATATCATGTTACAAAGATTTAGATACAAAATATATTTTTCTTTATTGTTATAAAAGACTCATCATCATCTGTCTAGCCTTTTCCCAACTATATTGGGGTCGGCTTCCAGTCTAACCGGATGCAGCTGAATACAAGTGTTGTACATGGAGCGACTGCCTATCGGACCTCCACAACCCTGTTACTGGGTAACAAGATACCCCTTGGTAAGACTGGTTGTCAGACTTACTGGCTTCTGACTACCCGTAACGACTGCCAAAGATCTACGAATGACAATCGGGACCAACGGCTTTACGTGCTTTCCGAGGCACGGAGGAAACTCGGTATGAAAGGGATGGTCACCCATCCACAGACCGACCGTCTTTTATTGTTATAAAAGACTGTTTACCATAAAATTATAAGTACTTATAGTTACGAGTTACGCTACTGTTTTCCACAAAAACAGTACCTAAGGTAAAGTAATTTCAGCGAAACGTGGCATGATAAACAGCTGACGCGTACACACGGCTACACATCAAGGTATACATTTCAGTATAAGCTGATCTCGCATTGTATCAAATTTCCGCACAATCTGTGGCCACCTTATACATGAAATGTATGCTTGATGTGTAGCCGTGTGTACTAAACCGACTCGTAACACAACGGCGGCGAATGTAACATTCGGAATATTCGCAATTAAGTTGGAAAGACCGTGACAAGATGGATTGGACTTGATTCTACTTTGATACTGTTTGTCTCTTCGTTTGTTTTCGTTATTGAAGTTCTTAGTATCAATGTGCGTGGAGCGTCTGTCCGGAGTAGCCTTAGAAATAATTTGCTAGTATTCAAGTTCGTTTCAAAAGACTTTTTTTTCTTTTGTTATTCACTGGTCTATTCTTATTTATATCAAAATTTTCCCAATTGAATATGAACCTTACTCTTTTGTAACAAAGTGAAAAATCTATCAAAGGAAATTGTCAGATTGTTGTAGCTTCATGTGCTGGCGTCTGAACATTAAATTACAGGTAAAGTAGATAAAGATGACATCCGCCGCCTTTTCGCGGTCGTGCCGTTTTAAACGTTGCCCCCCCCCCCCCCCCACTTGCTATTCAATTCCCGTATCCTAGATGCTTTAATAAAACTTACATACACAAACAATCAAACCTGGAACAACTTTCCATAGGTCATACAAAAAAATGTGTATCGACGGGGGAATTAAAGCCGCGACACTTGCAGACAATCAGACACCCACTGTGCCAACCGAGTGGTCCTCTGATACGCTTAAGTTTTTTTCTTAAACATTTTCAAAAACTTTTGTGTTTTCATTATTCTTCACTAGCGACTCACTATTGATTTATGTATAATATGCACACTCACAATATATAGCACACTCACTAACACACTAGTTGGCTCGCCAACGCACCACCGCCCAGGCCGGCAGTCCAACAACGACTGCCCGCCCCACCTATCGCACCGGTATTTATAACCGAGCGACGTATGCGCCCGAGACAACGTCATAATACTGTTATCAGTTTGTAGCGTGATATACTGATATCTACATACACTACATCCCTTCCTTGTTTTAACTTAGTTGGATGTTACCACTTGACCAGCACCTGCACCTGTCCAATCGCCTAACTACGCACTCTCGCCGGCGGCCCACGTTACACTGACTCAGTGACACTAGACAAGACACGGGCAGCGTATGTACCCACTTACATACACTACATCTCCCTCCTTTATCAAATTAATTGACGCAACCAGTGTTTTTCAAAAACATACATTGCTCATCCACCCGACATCTTACGACTACTACAAATTGATTGAGTAATCATTTTCCTAATCAAATCACCCTCCGGAGACCCAAGGTGCCCGCCTGGACTTCCTGGACGCAACCACAGGATTCACCCTCAACCCTCCGCGACAGCACCGCACCGTTGTGCTCCGCCATCCAGACAGATCGCCACTGATTATAGACAGTTTGTCTCACAGTCATCAATAACGTTGACGAGGGCAATGGATACCCCGTCCCATGCGTTTTGTTACAACCAACGACACTATAAACAATCATGATTTTTATAAAAATTGTATATGTTTCAAATAGTAAATCATTATACAAGATTTGACTGCATTTTGCTAAGCAAAGCGGTAACGCTGTAGTGTAGGAATTAAACATAATTGACAGTTTAAAACTCAGGAAGTAATCTGGTTGAGTCAATAACTTATTGTTGATTTACTTAAATGGAGTTTATTTGTAAATTCAATACAGGTTAATGAATGTGATTAAACCTCTAAAGCACTTTCCCAGGGGATAACTCTGTTATTATAACTATCCTAACTAAAATCAGTACCTATTTTCACTTGAGTCGGACATGTTTTATGAGAATATAATTTATCCCTGCAATTTGGTTCTTTCATACAAATAGTTATCATCATAGACCCCCCCGTTGGTAAACAACGTGTGCCAGCATGATTCCATAGTCTTTCACAAATCTTCGGGACGTTTCAACCAGCGACAGATAGGCCTCTCCATCACCAGTACGATAAAACTCGAGATAGAATAGGTTACCGGGTTTGACCGTAACTGCGAAGAGCTGTTGATATGATACTAGCGCCTTCGTTCACAACCCAGACAAATGGCATCTCCCACCGCCAGGCAGCTGAAGAAAAGGGGGCGACAGACAGGAACCAAGTCAGAGATGTCAATCAGTCCCTTCTTGAACCTCGCCGTGCTTTCAATCAATACATCCCGACGTGACAGCTGTAATTGCATTAACACTCCAGACAGACTTAAATGGACAGGTCCTATCAATATCTGTCTCTTTCCCGTTTCTATTGAAGAAAAAGATATAAATAGCCAAAAATGAGTTCAGCTCGTGCACAACTGAATTGGCACCAATAACCTCCAAGCCGGATTATTTGTACCAAGTTCATTGCATTTGTGACAATACAAAGCTGAGGAAGGTGTTGAAAAAGCCATGGTCACGAAGCACTCCGATGTCCATGAAACCGTTGCGACCCAAATCCCTTGCAGAGCATCTGGGATCCGTGACTGAACCAACCCGCCAACTGCATGACATCATACACAAATCGCATGGTGCTATTTTTTCAAATAAACACCAACGGTTTAGATATCTACGTAAGCAGATCTGAAACACAAACATGTAACATTGTTTGAAATAAATAAAGCAGCTGAATACAAATATCACCAGTTATTTAGTTAGATCTCGGTCACTTCCATAGGTGGGCTCAGTCATTAATGGATTGTTGTAAATATCAGGATAGTGTAACTTCCTCAAATCCTTGGAAATTGCTGAAATGAAAGTATTAAAGTTAGCTAGTACTTGTACCTGCCCCTTGTTTTCTGGTTGCCCCATGCTGGTCCCTTGTTGTGTTGTGTTGTTGTCCTCCATTGTCTATTCCTCAAAACCTCAAATATACTAAAATAATGCAGGCCTGGAAACTCCGGAATCCCAGTCCACAACCATTATATACATTAATCGAAGGTTCCTTGAGATCTTTTGTTGGAGAACTTTAGTCCGCGCATTAAACTTTGTTACAACGCCTGACAACACCAATCCATCCATCTACTTGATGTCCGCATGTCACTGCAGGGGTTCAGCAAAATATCAGCGTCACGTGTTTTTTCTTGATAAATGCTAAGCTGGTCTCCCATTTAGTGCACTATTGAGTTTCTCTTTCATCTTTCTTCCAATCATCTATTTTCTTCCGTTCCTTCGCTCTGTACTTTCATCTTAGCTTCTATCCATTCGAGTGCAAAAGAATTGTATATACTACAGTATGTTGCTACAGGAAATTGCTGTAATAAACAGTGAGTTAAGTGGAAGTGTTGTTTCCACTTTCTATACAGACTATACACACATGACGCTCCCACAATAATTACCATGATGAAATGACAGAATTATCATAAAGTTTATTCCAAGCACTTTCTAATTTAATGGAGGTTTTTCCAACCACTTTCCAATTTAATGGGGCTACTAGCCACACAGAATAAACCCATTGTCATTTATGTTTAATACGTAATATATATGTATATTCTATTCTTTACTGTACTTCTAGATTACTCTGGCTGACAAACTAATTTATTGTAGTCGAAATATGAGGGGTGGCTGTCCACTGTTTCAATATTTGTAAATATGTGAACACTATGTATAAATAACTTAGCTGTCATTTCTAGATTTTAATACTTTGTGTTTACTAGTGGTTTTTATGCAAGGTATTCATGTACAATTATATAATTTCTGTACGTACAAAATATTGTAAACATTTTCTTTTTAAAAGTAAGTATGGAGTTTCTTGCCCATTCCTCTCCATACGAAACCACAATCTGGAATGGGCAACTAGATTCAATCTTCCCAATATGACGTTTAAAAGTGCCCTTCCATGGTTTAACCGAAATAAATGATTTGACTTTGACTTTGTTTAGTTTTCCTTAACCACATCCAGTGTGTCCAGTATGTATATAAATAGGAACAACTACTGCTGACCTGTTTTCCTTATAAAACTGTCAATTTAATGACCAGTAGGTATATTCTACTGCAAGCACAGTCGTTTCCGACAAATGTCAATTTAATGACCAGTAGATATAATCTACTGCTTTCACAGTCGTTTCCGACACATGTCAATTTAATGACCAGTAGGTATGAGCTACTGCTTTTACAGTCGTTTCCGACACATGTCAATTTAATGACCAGTAGGTATGAGCTACTGCTTTCACAGTCGTTTCCGACACATGTCAATTTAATGACCAGTAGGTATGAGCTACTGCTTTCACAGTCGTTTCCGACACATGTCAATTTAATGACCAGTAGGTATGAGCTACTGCTTTCACAGTCGTTTCCGACACATGTCAATTTAATGACCAGTAGGTATGAGCTACTGCTTTCACAGTCGTTTCCGACACATGTCAATTTAATGACCAGTAGGTATGAGCTACTGCTTTCACAGTCGTTTCCGACACATGTCAATTTAATGACCAGTAGGTGTGAGCTACTGCTATCACAGTCGTTTCCGACACATGTCAATTTAATGACCAGTAGGTATGTTCTACTGCTTTTATGTGCTTCTTAATTTGTTGTTTTAGAACATCGTGTAGGTAGCACAAATCAAGTAACCAAGCTTGAGGTCCCCAGTTTGACTCCCATTTGATTTTGAAATACAACAATCTTCTTCTTCTTCTGCCCTTAATCCATGTTACTTGGGGTTGCCACAACACGTCTTCGTCTTGCATTCCGTCCTGTCCTACCTCATGCTTTTACTGACTCCTTTACCATTCAAATTATTCACACAATCCATCTATCTTTTCTTTAAATAAATTGATTTGATTTGGCTCCTTTCCCTCTCCATCCATTCATTTTGGAATGTAACAATTTTATGTATATTTCCTTCCGAATAATTATCTACCTGTAGGAGACTGTTTTTTATCTGCATTAAAGAGTAGAGAATATAACAAAGTTGTGTTCCTCTTAGATAAGTTCTTTGTTTTCTCAGAAAACATTATTTTTTTCAATCTACCTTAATAAATAAATGTTATTTTCTCTTTTTCTTATAAACATGAATAATCGCCATTATTACGCATTATTCTATTTCTCTTTTTTTTATAGAGTTTTGTATTCTAAGAAAAACAACATTATTTCAATCGACCTTCAAAAATAAATGTTACTTTCTCTTGTAAACATGAATAATCATCATTATGACACATTTGATTTATAATAAAATATAAAAACTCACGGTTTTATCCTCGTCGCCAATGTATAATATGCACACTCACAATATATAGCACACTCACTAACACACTAGTTGGCTCGCCAACGCACCACCGCCCAGGCCGGCAGTCCAACAACGACTGCCCGCCCCACCTATCGCACCGGTATTTATAACCGAGCGACGTATGCGCCCGAGACAACGTCATAATACTGTTATCAGTTTGTAGCGTGATATACTGATATCTACATACACTACAATTTAGATTAAACTATATGTATAAACCTTCCTCTTGAATCACAATCTATTGATGAAAACCGCATTAAAATCCGTTGCTTAGTTTAAAAGATTTAAGCGTACAAAGGGACAGACGGTGAGAAGCAACTTTGTTTTATACTATTAAAAGATAACCCTAAGGTAATTTAATCCATCCTCATAAATCTCTTAGTAAAGAGAAACCATACAAAATTATAAACAGCTTAAGTAAATAAAATCTCACAACAAAATTCAACCTACAAAACTTCCTGATATTTTGCCAAGCCTCTGAAAGTCTTTCCCCAAAATTAATATCACATTTCACGGCAGAAGCTCCCACTTACAAAAATTCAAATACCCTTTGTGTAACAAACATCTTGAGTTCACAAGCCAAAGAGCACTTTATGTGAAGGTTTCAGGGTCTACTTTCCATTGTCGTCACCGCTAAGTGTACAAGGTCAGGTATGTGAGGGAGGGATGAGTCTAAAGGCCTCTTCAGAGGGAATCGTGGAGTTTATAATGACCTGGTGTTTATACGAGCAGTCATTAGTAACACTGACCTTCTTGAAGATAAGTCTTTTGGAAAGTGTGTCACTAACTACGAAGCGTTTGCTCATAATTGCCAGTTGGTAAGGGATGAAAGATGGAGAGCTTGAATCAAAGTGAAAGCATTTATTTCAATTAAACCATTTACAGGCACTTTTGAATTGTCAAGGAGTCGGTCAGTTAGTCAGAAAGTAAAAGCTACGCTTTTTAGTGCCTACTCCTTATCACACAAATGAATTACGAAACGGTGACACCAAAAAAATTCAGTCATCCCTTAATTTTCCACCCTTAGGGAAAAACTGAAATCCTAAAAAAAAACAGGATTACACACTGAAAATTTACCTACCCTATTAGGGTTCAAAAGACCCCTTGACAAAGTTACATTATTTATCTATAATATATGTATACCTATATAGTTACGCTATCTTTCTGTAACTTTGTCACACGGGGGAGAGAGCCTTAGTAATTTGATCCCACTTAGAACCCCTGGGTACAGAACCCTAAAACGAAATAAAACACGACGAAAATTGATTTGATGAAGCTGCAAATGCGATTTTCTGTTGGCCTCCCATATGATTACGAGATCCTATAAACCTATACTCCATGCGCATATTTCCAGAGAGATCCTTTAATCCTTGACCTCGACATGACAATGTTCACCAACATGGGGGGCCTTGCTGTCACCATTCAGGAGATACAAACTTTTGGCCCCTGACGATGTTTTCGAATAAAGATGAAAAAGTTTGGAGAAACACGAACATATTTATTTTCGCTGACATGTAATAAATAATGCCGTCTGGGTTTTTAAGGAGTTTGCCCTCTTCACTTCCCGAAGGGTATTTTCTTTTATTTATATTGACCAAGTGGAGGGTGCTACGTTAGTTTTTGTTGCGTTATTTGTTAGTCAGAGTGGCATCTGGATAAGTTCGTACTTTCTGCGAGGAAAAGTTAAATGGTGTATAACAATATTTATTTTATAGCACAGAAATCTCGACGGTTTGACATAATTATGTTTCTGCCTCTGCCTAGACTTTTCCCAACACGTTGGAGCCAGCCTCCAGTCTAACCAGATGCAGCTGAATACCAGTGTTTTACATGGAGCGATTGCCTATCTGACCTCCACAACCCAGTTACTGGGTAATACTGTACCCCTTGGTAAGACTAGTTCTCAGATTTTCTAGCTTCTGACTACCCATAACAACTGTCAAAGATCTACGAATGACAGCCGGGACCAACGGCTTTACGTGCTTTCTGAGGCACGTAGGGATCTCAGTATAAAATGGATGGTTACCCATCCACGGACTGACCGCGACAAGCGTAGCTTAACCATCATGAATGGTCTATCCCTACGGTTTTTATTTAACCACGAGCTCCATAATTTTTTCTACAACTGTTCAAGCTTATTTTTTGTTTACCAGCCACCTGAAAATGGGGTCATTGAACTCATTATTATGAACCGACACCAAAATTGCGAAAATAAATCAGCTGAGTCAATACGTTTTGTTGAGTTATGCGAACATAAATGTACGGATCGGTTGATTGTTTTTCGCGATTTCGGGATCGGTCCTATATTAAAAGTTGTTCATAATAATGGGTAAATTGAACCGTTCTGACGTTTCTGGTAAAAAAAAATAGCCTTGTAAAAATAGTATGAAACAAAATTGCTTTTCATATCTATTTGTCCGCTTAGTTCTTCAAAACTTCACATAGGATTTTTATACGGTTTACGTCATCATTCAGATAGTCTATTCTGGAAGGTGTCTAAACAATATTTCAATATTTTATCATAACTAAACGTGAGTCAATCTATAAAATATCAATATTTATCTTAAAAATAGCACAGAAATCTCGATGGTTTGACGTTGCTGGGTAATACGATACCCCTTGGTATCCTAGGCCTGGATATGTCAGATTTCCTAGCTATTGCAACAAACGGCTTTATTTGCTTTCCGAGGCTTGAAATGGATGGTCACCCATCCACAGACCGACCGAGGCTAGCGTAGCTTAACCATCATCGATTCGTACGACTTTACATAAACTCCTCCAAAAATTGTCCCTACATCGACAGAATAAACCTGTGCAAAGATAAAAAACAAAAAATAGTTTATCAGCAACCTACCCCAGGTTGCTGATAAACAATTTTTTGTTTTTTTTTTATTAGCCCATTGTGTCCCACTGCTGGGCAAAGGCCTCCCCCGAGTCGAGTTTCCAGGTATTCTTTTCTTTATCACAGTACGCTTCTAGATCATCTCGCCACCTCATCCTAGGCCTGCTGGTCGGTAAACTATAATAATATTATTATCTAGTCCTACCTGATCTATTCAGACCGTTCACATATACCCATAATGATACCCAAAACATGATACGTAGTCCCATCCTATATTCACACTATCAAATTCAAAGGGAACATATTTCGGGGGCGTTGTCTTGTGTTCACTAATTTGTTAGCCAAATCGTGCCACAGTGTATTTACCCCGAGGATCTAATGAAAGGGGCAGGTGACGTGGTACACAATTAGATTTAATGGTTATGTCACGAGAATGATTTTGTTTATCTTGTTTACGTAGAGGAGGGAGTTTAGTTTGAGTAACAGGAGCTGGCGACAATTTTGTAAAGAAATATATTTGTTATGTCTGAAGAAAATTGTTGCTGAAAACTGTGTATGTAATTCGTTTTAAGTGAGAGTGAGTGAGAGGTAATAGATTTTTAAAAATTAATTAATCATGAATGCAGTAAAAGTCGTGAATTAAAAAGTAGTCTTAGTAGGTATGTCTTTATTTAGATGTCAAGCAAACACCTTTGACAGATTTAATTACAATCGTTCAGTGGTTTTGTTCTGACGAGGTACCAAACAAATAGACAGAAAAGCATGTCCCGCTTTTTGTGGTTTTAAAACTGAGCGGTGTTAATTTCATGTGCGGTAAAAGTATTAAAATCTTATAAAAGACAGGAAGAATCTTTAATAGCAGTTAAATGTACATACTTACCTACTGAACAATTCAAAACAATAAATACACGCATAAAAAAATATAATTTAAATGTTTTTTTTTAAATTATGTCAGCTTCTACATATAGTTTGAGTCCCACTTTTTTCACGATAAAATTGCTATTTACCCGAAAAAATATCTGGCAATCCTGGCTACAATATTACCAATACAATAGATAGGACAATATGCTTTATATTATTCTATCTATTTATAACACTGAAGCAAATCTAATATCTTCATCATTTCTCTCTATAAGCCCTAGGTACTATTCAAGCTATATCAAGCTCAACAGCTCATATTACCCACAACATAATAACGACCCACCCCTCTCAAAGAGATAAAGTTCCGCAAACCCTTGACGGAAACTACCAGGAACTTAGTAAACTACCAATGAAGTACCTCTGAGGAAGTCTATTGTCCAGGGCACCTTTGTTCGGCTATTGTGGCCTGTTATGGGTAAAATGATGCGAAATGGGTCACATGATAGCCCTTTAGAGGTAGATGGTCTCTTTGTGTCGATAATGTTTTAGGGGATTTTATATTGCGATAGGCAGTTGCTTTATTATAAGAGTTTTTGATTGATCTGGTTTGGGAATGGATCTGTGAGACGTAATTTAAGAATTTAATAGAATGGAATATGTTTATTTGCATAATATTGTCTGAAATATGAATGGCTCCACATATTTTGATTGTTTACTTCAGTATGGAAAAAATATACTCATTTTATTAGGTGTTAATGAGATCATGTTATGGAAGCGCCAAGTTAGCCCGCGACATTTTATTTTAATTTGTTTTCAATTTGCAGGCCAGTATCAAGTTGTACGGTAACAAAAAAATATATAATTAAAACCATTACGATGGCTATCCAAGTTATCGTCATATTTTCATTAAATAGGCACAAATACGGATTACGCTAACTTGGAGAGCTATTTTGATGATTTTAATAATTATAATTGTCTAAACACAAATTTGTTACTCGCGCTGACATTTTTTCTTATAAAACGTAAGACGTGATTTGAATTTCGCGGGCTACACCGGCGCAACCCCCTTAACAAAAAATACGTTAGAATTAAATTACAACTGGTTCAACTGAAACAGGTTAAATATAATTAAAAATAATTGTATTGCTAGTTTTTGGCCGCGAATTCGGCCGCGCGAACACCGGATACAGACGAAACCACGGATTAAAAACTAGCCTTTGTCCTTTCTAGTGGTATAGTATAAGCTTAGTCTGAACTAAATTTCATCTAAATCGGTTCAGTAGTTTAGCCGTATAAGCGTAACAAAAAAATTCACTTTCTCATTTATAATATTAGTATGACTTGACTAGTTTAGTAACTCTAGTTCATGCAATCACCCTGCCCAGTGGGCTTACAGATAAAAAATATTATAGACTAGCTTTCGATCGCGACTTCGTCCGCGTGAATGTCAAAGGCAAACTATCTTCATTTCAACAAAATCGGTTCAGCCGTTTCGTCGTGAAAACGTAACGGCCAGAGTTACTTTCGCATTTTTAATATTAGTAGGTACTTATAGATAAATATAATTTATTTGATATAACAAATGAAAAATATAAAAAAACAGAATAAAGTATAATCTTCATTCAACTTGTCATCACTCAATATTCCTACTCATTCTCACCTACTTAATAAGTCTGCAGGAGCTTTCTCCGCGTCAAACAAAAAAGGTCGGGGTTAAAAAAGTTTCGGCGTAAAGACTTCAAAAGTTTCAGAAGTATGCAAAATACTTTCCATACTTAGAAGCTCTACGTGCTTATCTTCCTAAAAGTGAAATGTGAAGAGTTCCAAGTGATTTTCTTATGTGTTTAATATACATGATAGCACTTTGCCAACGACTTCGTCCACGTGAATTTTGTCAAGGCTCCCTTTTCTTTTTCAATTGTTAAATTTGCCTATTTTACTCAGAGATAATGTAGCATTCTAATGGTGAAAGAATTTTTGAAAACCGACCAGTAGTTTTCAGTCATAGTTAAATGGTAACAAACAAATCTGTCCTCTTTATTACATTAGTTTAGATTTGTCCGATAGCGCCCTTCGTAAAGTCAATGTCAAATCATTTATTTCAATAAGACCCTTTTAAGGCACTTTTGAAAGTCATATGAGAAACTTTGAACCTAGTTGACCCGTCCAAAAGGTAGTTTCGGATGGAGAAGAATGGTCATGAAACTACGTTTAACCGACTTCAATTCGATACGTGTATTTTTTTTTTATTTCGCATATTATGTTTTTACAGTATAGTTCGATTTCGATGATTCTTTTTGTATTGGATAGTGTACAGACCTATACCTCAAAGATATATTGATGTCTGTGATGTCCAAGATAAAATTTGAAAGTACATAATATGATATTGAAGAGTCACATTGGTAATTACTCGTGCCCGACTTTCACGACATTGGTGCCGATTCCCTTGTTCACACACTAAACTAAAATTAGACAATTTGCATCTCTTACTACCAGGCAGCTGAAGAAAAGGACGGCGACAGATAAGAACTAAGTTAGAGATGTCAGATTAGTTTTTTCCTTCAACATCGCCGTGTTTTTAATCAAGACAACTATAATTGTGTGAACATTTTAGATCAAATTAGATTGACAGCTCTTATTAATATGTCTCTTTCTTGTTTTATTGTAAAATAATTTTAGTTCGTGCACAACAGAATTGCCGCCATTGATTAATTTAATTTCAAAATAATACGTGATAACGCCCTTTTTGGTCTGCCCTAGAACCAGTCAAAACGTTAAAATACCCAAGTTACAAACACAAAACCCAGATAATAAAATTCATAACATCGTTACTCCCTTTTCCCCTTGAAGCCTGTCAATACCACTCCCTCCCACTCCCCCACAGGCTTGTCCCGCTTGTCACCATTGCAGTTGACAGCCGATCTAGATTGAACTGATACCTACACGCTGCGATGCAAGTAGGGCGCGCGCGCGCATTCAACGCGATGACAGTGAGTGAGGGCCTTTATTAATGTAGAATAGGCTTTTAGCTTTGTCTAGGAAGCTTAGTACTTGTGTTTGTTATGATGAACGTACAGTCGACTCAGGTGGTTGGTACTTAGGGTGCATTTTTGAACGGTTTTGTGTGTAAGAGGTTCCATATTAAACCATATAAGCAGGTGCAACGGAGACGTAGTACCTAATTATACTCCATTTACAACATTAGACGAATAACGGTCAAAAATCATAGTTATTGGGTAGTTTTGTAGAAATAACTGAATTTAGTGTTTTTTTTTATTTTATTTAGATGGCAAATAGTTTGCGTTACGGGTTTAACGGGGTTTAATTGCTTTTCGTGAATCTAATCTTTTACAAAAGTCAAAATATTAATCAGGAATTAAAAAACGTGGCCGAACCAAACAGGGCCTGTTGACAAAATTCCTTTTCTGTTAGCGTTACCGCTAACGGAAAAGTCAAATTCTATGGATTTGACATATTTGCATCACGTGACATCGCGTAAGCAAACGTCAACTCCATACAATTTGTTTTTCCGTTGGCGTTAACGCTAACAGAAAAGGGATTTTGTCTACAGGCCCAGATCTGACCTGATAATTAATTAACCTATTAAATAGGTCTTGTAAAGTAATTATTATTATTTAAACAAATCTTAAAAATCTGAAATAATAATATTATGTACAATTCCAAGAAAACGGCAGAGGAGCTCAAAGGGCATCAAAAAAGTCGTCCACATCGCTGTCAATAAAATAGCATTGCCACGTGGTATGGCAATGCTGATTCTTTGACCCAAGAATAGACCAGCCTTCGGGTCACATGCAGGGTCGACCAGCCGCTTGGCGATGTCCCGAGAAACAATATGGGCACTCGGACCCCATGGCCCTAGAGTTTCCTCCCCTAACGGCTCAAATATATCCCCAGCACAACACGTCGTGCTCAGAAGACGCGATGGTGCAAGGGTGTCTACACGTGTTGCGTCTTGCGTCCCACACCAAAGGCCTACCCAACTTCCAAGGCATTATGGTCATCCCATCTGGTCTCTTCCCATCGTTGCGTGCCAAGCCATTGGGTTCTAAAATAGCAGGCACTCCGGCGGTGGCAAGAGCACGAGGGAGTATGTCATTAATGCTGGCGTGCCTAATGCCATTCGGCCTGGGCTCCATTCATCCGTCTAAATAGACGGATGGAAAGATTTTCATTAACCTTTTTTCAACATGAAGAATCACCGTAGAAATGTTATTTTACAAAAATGGATCTTTAATACTATCTGTTAATTACATCGGCTAATGGGATAATAACCTTAGGTACTAATAAATCAACTCTGAGTTACCCTAACTTCGTATTTTTCTTAAGGAAAAGTAGCGTTTTAGATATCGTAGGGCGTAACTCGGCAACTCCCTTTTATTACAACAAATGTTACTTTGCTACATTCATTAATGTTAGGGTCAAATAATTAATGGCACTATAGTCCTCAGAAATAAGTGGAAGTCCGTGTTTTCAATAATTGCTTTTCTACTCTATTAAGTTGAGATTTGAAAGGTCATTAATTACGAGATAGATCTTGAACTAATGAGGAAGACATAGCACTTGAATGATAGATGATAGCACTAATCAATTGATATACTTTTATTGAGCTGTGAAAACACGATTCCTCCATAAATATACTTATGACGTCACTTCTGGCACAGTATAAATATAAGTACACTACCGTATAGTAGCGACACGCATTGCCTCTCTCCGAAACACTGTTCCTCACCTTCGATAGTGCTCTCGAAATGCACGTATTTGTACAGTCTGTTATTTTGGTAGTAGTGTAGGTAATTAAATCGATTCGTTTGTAGGGAGTGTCGTAGGTGTGCTTCTTAGTCTCCTAACACGATTTCCAATTTGATTTCGAAGCAAATATAAATAAAATTTTAGTAAATTGATTTACCGAGTTCTCAGGGCAAAAATGAAGTGTTTTTAGAGAAGTTCTGTCTTAGAGTTATTAGTTAATTGTGAAAGCTACCTAATTCGCCGCAAGAGGCCCTAGTGTATAGTGAAGTCTCTCATCATCATCATCAGCCCAAAGAAGTCCATAGTTGGACAAAGGCCTCCCCAAGGTTGCCATAATCCCCATGCTTGGCAGGCGTCTTGGGTTGTTAAGACACGGAAGCCGCTGCTGCCTGACTTTCGGATTTTCCCTTAGGCGCCTTGTATGACACCCTCGGGATGAAATGGGTGGGTGCTATTCTATATAACCCACGGTTAGTGAGGTCTCTAGAATGTCAAATGTCACTGAACGGTTTGGCGAACTTCTCATCGCGGATTTTTACTAATCGAGATTGTTGTAATGATGGTTCTATTCCTGATATATTTGTGAGGACATTCCACGATTTAAAAAAACTTTTAATAAATCCCCGAGGCACTGTGTAAACATTTTAAAAACCTCCCAGTATACAGTAACTCTGTATGTTGTTGTTTTCATTCAAGTGACGGAATACCAAATTTTGACCCGATCAAACCTTTGGAAAATGATCACATTCATTCATCAACTTAAAAAGAGTTGATAATCTTTAAACGACTGAGCAGATTGTCTAGAATCATAGCTAAGAACACTCTCGATCAAGTCACTTTTCAAATAAAAAAAAAACTAAACTAAAACGGTTCAGCCGATTAGGCGCTAAGTACGACACTACGTTGCCACTTGCCACAGATAGACACATACTTACACACGCCAAACTTACAACGCTCCAAACGCCAACGCCAAAAATGAAAAGTATTTTGTTGGCACGTCATTTGACATAATGTGATAAAATAAATTAAAAATAAAAATAAAATCTTTTTATTTCCGACATCATTTCTGTCTATAGTTAGTTTCTGTCTGTTGTTAGTACAAGTAGTTAAAACTATAGAGTTACATTTTAAAAACTATGGTGCTTGAACCCAGTGCTGTCCAGCTTGTGGCTGAGCACACTCAGGGTGGTGTTGGCGCTCCCACGCCTGCGAAACATTAGCGAAGCGATGCGGCGCCGCATGATGACAATGAAATTGACGTTGACAGATGTCACACGCTGACATTTATGGCGATATTTATTTATGCTGGCAGAAGACAGCATCACTTGAACAGCTTAGGCGCCAACAGTATTCGAATTAGGACTACGGCCATATTTGATTTCACCAATTCCTGAAACTTAATTTGAGTTGTATGCCCCAATTTCGCATCAATACAGTTGCTAGAAAATAGCTAAAAGTTTGCTTAGGTTTCTAGATTTCCCTAGGTACTTAGCCTTTGCTCTATAAAATATAGTAGTTTCAGTACTAAATCGATTAAAAAACTTTATTTTTTTTATATTATATAATTTTATTTGCTCAGAGAGTGCGCTAAATAAGTCGCCATTTTATTTTCTACTCTCAATGGTCCAACGGACGGAAAAAAACGTAACACCTACCACCACCATTAGCAGTAGTAACCACCTTTACCTTTAGTAGCCACCTTTTTACTCCTAAGAGTGTTTACATTATAAGTACGGTATTTCATACAAACTTTCAGTACTTACCTACATTATCATCTGCCTAGCCTTTTCCCAACTACGTTGGGATCGGCTTCCAGTCTAACCGAATGCTGCTGAATACCAGTGTTTTACATGGAGCGACTGCCTATCTGACCTCCACAACCCAGTTACTGCGTAACACGATACACTTGATAAGACTGGTTGTCAGACTTTCTGGCTTCTTGACTACTCATAACGACTGTCACAAAGATCTACGAACGGAATGACAGCCGACAGGGAAAATGGCTAGGCAGGTGTGAATGTATAATTTATTCGTTGTTAACATTACGGTTGCGGAAAACTATGCCTAAAAGTAAAGGCCGGTATGGATTATGGATAAATAAATATTAATTTGTAGAAAAAAAGTAAGAAGAAGTATTAAGCCCCCCAGGACAAAAACACACAAAAATAACATAATAAAAAAAAAGAAACGAAAAACTCTTGCTTGGTTGTTGTAGGCCAACTGAAAGTTATTAAAAACGACCTTCTACTGGACATGGGTTCTCAACCATGCCGTAAAAACAGTATTATTCTTTTATACGTCCGTAATAGTTTTTACTGTTCTGTTACAAATAAACTATACAAAATATTGCTTTTATGATCGCTGAAATTCGGTGTGACAGAAATTGATTTAATAAAAAGATTGCTTCGCTTTAATTAGAATATTAACTTAAATTATGGGGACGCAAAACTGATGCAGAACGGACGCAGTCTGCGTCCGTTCTGCATCAGTTAAATAAAAGTAGTATTCTTTCAAAATTAAAAAAAAGGCGTATACTAAAAGATAGATAATAAAATTGTCTGAAAGATGGTGTAAATTTCGTTTAATTATACCTGGTAGATTTTGTGTGATTGTCAATGTTTTGTCCGCGTCAGACACAACTTCACGTATTAATTAAACTATATAATATGAATATAATTAAAAATATTCACTTACTAAGTGATTAAGAGAATGTTCTAGTTTAACATATATTTTTTTCAAATCATTTACACTGCACATTTTGACGTGATTGTCAGTTTAAAATCTGTAAAAATCGTTTAATAGCCCCTTAATTAAGATTTTTCAATACGTTAAAAAATACTGTTTACTTTTCTAAAATACTGCTCATTATATTTCTCCGACCTTAATATGACTATATTTCTAGTAAAAAAAAAGTTAAGAAGTCTAACTGGAGACAACACTATTTAAGAGACAATATTGAGAACTCGTGACACGTGACCTCGTCCGAATCACGAGGCCGAAACAATTCGAGCATCCCCGAAAATTTCACGTGAGCAAAGCTATACAAAGTGTAATAAAAGTTATCGTCAATACTTTAATGGCTTACATTATGTCGTTAAAACTTCGGGGCACGTTTAGAAATCCCCTGGATGTATTTAAAGGAGAAGATGATACGCAGAATAACTCACAACCCTCAAATAACGTAGGTAGAGAGAGAAAAGCAAAACGCCGTTTTTTGCATGGGGGTCCCCATGCAAGAAATTGTATCATTTTTATTGGAACGAAGTTCCTTATCGCGCGTTGTGAAAGGGGGCTAGACGGAAAAAATTCTTACGAAAAGTTGTCACGACATGCTATAATAAGCTAAATTGAATCGTTGGAACTGTCAAATAGAGTTGATTATTAGTTGAATGGCGGCTTTTCTATGAAAATATTGGAGCGAATTAAAACCTTATTTTTACACATTAACCGTGAAATTCGGTTGCACATAGCTCCTATTGTCCGGTCGGGCACCAGCCTATACGTTTCTCAGAATAATTTTATCATACCTTTTTTGGTAAAATTTCAATTTTTAACCGTTTACGTTTACAAAATAAAGTCCGAATTCCCTTTTCGTAGAATATGTTTATGTATTTAAAGGCGGCGCGGCGAACTCTTTGAACTAGGTACCTACGGCGATATGTTTAGTACCTAAGTTTATTCGCTCAAATAGTGGCGGTACCTACCTCAATGACATCGGAATTATCATTGCGTGATAATTCCGATGATAACGACCTACGAGATAAGTCCACCTTTCACTGTGAGACTGTGTGGATTGTGAAAACGAGTGTAAATTTTAAGTCGATAATTAAGCCATAGAATACGTAGGTTAGGTAGGTAGGTAGTTACTGTACCTACTTCTATGTTTTGTTTAGTAGGTACCTATTGAAAGTTTGGGTTTGGTAATCATGAGCTTTCTATCGGTCGCGGTCGTCAGTAGGTAACCACTGCACCTTATCGCTCTAGGTCACAGAGTACTTTTCTCTAGGTTTTACTAGCGACAATAATATTTTTTTTTGATTCGATTAAAATGTTTTGGTTTAAATTAAGCCAGTGGGAGCTTAGGTGGGTACCTAGGTAGGTAGTGGTACTTACTTTTATCATTGGCGAATTATTTGTAGTTGTAAGTAGGTAAGTGAGTAGGTACTCTTTTGCTAGAAAAAGAAAGGCAGGCAGGCGTAGGTACCTTTAAGTGCTATAGGTAACCTATTTAAATAAATTAGAGCTATTCACAAACACAGTTTTAATCAACTTTGGCTTAATTAAAAAACTTACCTAGGTAGGTATTAGGTATAAAATTTACACTTCCCTGTATCGAAGCAACTGCTCAATATGGAGTCCATTTCGCTCGATACATAAACGGGCACGTTTAATTAAATTGTCTTTTAATTACATTATATTTGTTAATAATAAAAAAAATATTATTATAACTTAAAAAAAATAAAATTTTATTACAATTCCTTCACTAATTAATCGAAAGGAACTTCGTTCCATCCGGGTGTCCCTTGACACCTCTCAAGTTTTTTTATTTAATTTTATTCTTAGTCAAAGAATCAGCATTGCCGTTCAATGCTGCCAGCCTATTGTTGTTGATGTGGACGAGTGCGATTTTTGATGCCCTTTGAGCTCCCCTGCCTTTTTATTGGAATTGTACATAATATTATTCTTTAGGTTTTTAAGATTTGTGTATTATTATATTGTTTAATAAAAAACTCAATCTTAAAAAAAAATCGAACAATTACTTTTCTAATATGAACCTACGCTGAGTGCTATGTTTCTGAGGCTTTATTTTATTATAAAATAAATTGAAGCCGTAAACTATCGCAGACAAAACATAAAAGAAAAAATCTTTAAGATAGTTACTCTTTCTATCCTATGAAACTTCTCATGGGTAAGAAAGAGGTGCAATATAATCGCAGTTATCGTGTAATTTTTAGGGTTCCGTACCTCAAAAGGAAAAAACGAAACCCTTATAGGATCACTTTGTTGTCCGTCTGTGTGTCTGTCTGTCTGTCTGTCAAGACTCTTTATCTCGGGAACGCGTGGAGGTATCAAGTTGAAATTAAAACCATATACTCAAGCCTACAGTCCCTTGATGCTGTAAAAAAATCAACCCTCTATATTAACACGAAAAAAAGATACGGCCGTTTATGTCGCAAAAAAACGCATTCGTAATATTAAGTAGATTAAGGTATGGATAGTAGGTATAGATTAGTATAGAAGTATGGATATGCACTACAAATATGTACGGAACCCTCGGTGGGCGAGTCCTACTCGCACTTGTCCGGTTTTTTTCTCTGAGGTACCACCACCTACAACTCTATCCTATAGTATTACATACTATGTACTTACTTTTTTTATGCATCCAACCATTTTCTTCAATTGTCGTTTCTTATAATAATATATTATTTGTTTTCATAGGATTCGTGGTAATCCTGTAGCAATATTTACCTCTTGTCTTCGAAGCATAATAAAGACTGTGTGTCTTCTAATTATGTTTTTATAAATATTTATAGTTTCTTTAGAAAAACCTGAAAAGCAATACTTGATTTTGTTATGATTTCTAATGACGTTGACAACTGTCAGTTATTCTTTTTAATTAGTTTTTGGCATGTGTAACTTAAATTCTTCTTAGTGATATTTGTTGTCGTTTAATAAGTGTGTGTTTGATGTATTTTCTATTAAACTGCTGGTTACTAGCTAATGTATCTGGTGTTTTGTAAAATTCTATACGCACTTGTTATATAAATATAAGGCAGACTACATTTGGACCTGGCCGGTTCTATAATACCCCTCTATATGACGATATTGGAGTTCCAGAAGAGAAATCATATTTAGAAAATAATATGAATTTCGGAATAGCCGACTTGAAGGCAAT
This sequence comes from Charanyca ferruginea, assembly GCA_947361185.1. NCBI lineage: Eukaryota > Metazoa > Arthropoda > Insecta > Lepidoptera > Noctuidae > Charanyca > Charanyca ferruginea. The sequence continues at coordinate 11,343,036 of OX376056.1, read as the reverse complement.
CTGACAAATGATGAGTCAGTCTAGATTTTGGTTTCTAACTAGAAACACGTCTGCATAACGTATAAGTATACCAGTCTACAACGGAGAGTCGGTAGCAGTCCTAAGTCGAGCCGTCGAGCTGTCGCGTGCCTGCTGCTCCCAGGGCGGGTCCTACTGATAGGACCGCCTGGGGACCTCCGTCCCAGAGCTAGGAGCCGACCGCGCCAGCCTATCTTCGGTCAGATCCTGTTGCCGGCCAGGCTGTGGAGCCTAGACGTCGCTGCCTTAACACAGTGCGTTTAGGTTAGTCTTTATACAACTCTGTTTTCCTAATCACTTCATTCTTGAAAAGCTATTAAATTTTATGTGCAAGTCTACTTAGCCTTTTATTTCTATAAAATTCAGTAGATTTGTGACAATCCTCAACCCTATTTCTCACCTGACCGGAGCTAAATGAAATGTTTCGTACGGATGCATAAATCATATTTCCATTCCAACCCTAGTTGAACTAAAATGGAAGGAAGGTTGTGTCTCGTATGATTTAGTGGGAATGAAATGAACTGGGGCATCTTTTACGAGTTGAATAAGGAGGGTTGAAATAGAGGTAACAGGGGTTGTAATCTTGTAAATATACTTTGAAAGTAAAATAGACTTTTATTTATATTCCTCTCTGAATTTGAATTTAAATATCTTTTTAACAATTCAATGTGATCTTTAGATCCCGTGGGCTGTACGTACGGACATACAATTAGTCTGAAATAAATTATTTCAATTTAAATTAAATTATAAACCATTCCTGAACAATATTCTATTGAATAGTACTGCATTATGACGACCGATCCGATTTATTAGAATCGATCAGATTGCACGTTAGGTAACTAATTAAAATGAAGCTCTGATGCGGAGCCTCCGCCATGTTGTTAATAACGTACTTACGTAATTGAAACGTTAACGTAATGACTTTACCGTCACTTACCACCGCACTCATAGACGTCTGTTGACGTTAAATTTAGATTATGAAGGTCAACAAATAGGGGTAAAAAAACAGATTTCCTTTTCTATTGCCTTTTCCCAACAAATAGCTTGATTTCAAAATTATAAAGTCAAAGTTAAAATATTAATTCCAATGAAACCATTTACAGGCACTTTTGAATAGTCAAGGAGTCAGTCAGAAAGTTGAAGCTAGTTGCTTGTCCCAAAACAATAGGTTTCTGTGGATAAATACGAGCAAGAACAAGCAGCCGGTTACATCATTCATTTAAATGTGAATGAAACGAATATGAATCCTGAGAAAAAGTCAAAGTCAGAGACAAATCATTTATATCGATTAGATTATTAGAAGGCACTTTTAAACGTCATTTACAATAAAACAATCAAGATATTACTGTACATGTGTACTTTTAGACATCCTACGCCCCTTCCACCAACATTTTCAACGAATATCTAAGTATGACCTGTGCCAGTGCCTTTGCTGTAGTTGAACCATTAGCTCACGAAGTCACGATACGACACCCACGGGTAACATTTAAAAGGCCTATTCCATAAAAACATCCGCAATTAATTTCATATGCTGGAAATAATTCCACGTTTCATGTGGGCGAAACCACGGTTACGACTAATTTGATAGCCTTAAAAGATACCCTAGACAATTTAGGGTCAATTTTGAAGCTATCAAATTAGTATTAGGATTAGAATTACTATAGAGTAACTCTGTTTGCTGCTCCTGTCGGCTCCAATTATTCGTCATTGTGTGCTCCCCCCAATCTAATTTCGGTCTAGGTGGTCATGCAATATCAATGGAGCCTAGACAAGTATGCAGGATTATATTGCATAAGGATGTGTGCAAGCCAAGGTACACGTCCTCTTCCCTCACTCTCATTCTCCGATGGGACGATAATTTGACACAATTGGGAGAGATCAGCTGCAGGACCAACGACTTTCCGTCCGCCAATACGATAGGTACCACTTCCAAACTTGAAGGTTCTGCTGATAACTAATGGAAGAACCACTTTTACAATAATGCTTAGGCCGCATCTGCGTGTATCGTCACGATGCTTCGCGCCATGACACGATACACGCAGATGTGACCGGCCATTATCGACTATCGTCGCGAACATTTAGGCTGCGTGTGTGTTATCGCGCGGGTGGCGGTACATCGAAGAGTTTTAGCGTGCTAACATATCGCGCTGCGTGGTCAAACTAGAGTTGTTCATTTCGACAGTTGTTTTCGATCAGACATTCGTCAGTTACGTCCTCCTGGAATAACTGTACGGTACCCCACTGCTAAGTTGAAAGTTCAGACGTGTGCTGGTATGTAAATGGTACTGGAATTCCTCCATAATTATGAAGCTCAGCCCATCATATGGGATCCATAAAATATGAATAAAATAAAAAACATTTGGTGGTCAACACATGTAGAAGTAAAGAAAGCCGTCGTCCATAGTTAAACGTTTGGAAATGATTTCATCTTGGATTATTGCACGATAGTTCATGCAAAATATCGAAGCCGCTAATGTGACCACTGCTTTTATCGCGACAAATTTTTAATGTCAAAACGTACGAAGCTTCGGCACACATTACAGCGCGACGATAAACGCAGATCCGGCCGAAGCATCATTGTTGAGACCAATGTGAACTACCCATTGTAACATTATATTGCATTTATTAAATGAGATCAAAGATCTGGTAGATAGACCCCTACGTGCCTCGGAAAGCACATAAAGGCGTTGACCCCGGCTGGCATTCATAGCTCTTTATCAGTTGCTATGGGGAGGCAGAAGCCAGAAAGTCTAACAATTAGTCTTACTAAGGGGTACCGACAGTAAGACGGCGTCGCGGCAGGCCACGAAGGAAGCAAAGAATCGGGAAAGATGGAAGGCATGGAGGGAGGCCTTTTCCCAGGAGTGGGTCAGAACAGGCTAACAGCAAAAAAAAAAAGGGGTACCGTGTTACCCAGAAACTGGGTTGTGAAGGTCAGACAGGCAGTCGCTTCATATCTTTTTCTTACTCATCTGCTATTCTTTTCTGATTAAGATCCAAGACAGTTGAATCATTTCTCCGGGAGTCGTCAAGCTACATTGCTCCGGCCCTTTTCGGTGGTCGCCACTGTTGATTCTGGCTCACAGGAGTTGCAATGGTTTGGGAATAGTGTGGCGAGCTCAAAAACGCTTTATGTACAAAAGTTTTTCAAAAAAAAAAGAAGGCGGTTTTCTTTTTTTTTTTAAATACTTTTTATTATTTGCTTTTTAGGGTTCCGTAGCCAAATGGCCTAAAAACGGAACTCTTATGGATTCGTCATGTCTGTCCGTCCGTATGTCACAGACACTTTTTTTCGAAACTATAAGAACTATACTGTTGAAACTTGGTAAGTAGATGTATTCTGTGAATCGTATTAAGATTTTCACACAAAAATAGAAAAAAAAAACAATAAATTTTGGGGGGTGGGGTGAAACTCAAAATTTTTTTTTTCATCGAACCCGTGCGTGTGGGTGCTGCCTATGCATAGGTCTTCAAAAATGATATTGAGGTTTCTAATATCATTTTTTCTAAACGGAATAGTTTGCGCGAGAGACACTTCCAAACTGGTAAAATGTGTGTCCCCCTGTAACTTATAAATAAGAGAATGATAAAACTAAAAAAATATATAAAGTACATTATACCATGTAAACTTCCACCGAAAATTGGTTTGAACGAGATCTAGTAAGTAGTTTTTTTTTAATACGTTCTCAAATATAAAAATTAAAAATATATATATTATGTTACTTGCTGCTACGGAACCCTTCATGGGCGAGTCCGACTCGCACTTGGCCGCTTTTTAGTATTGCCATAACATCCAAATTCATTAAGAAACGGCGACACACTTTTAAGAGATTGTAAGTCCTCCAAAGATTGAAGAAACTAAAACGTCATCTTGGGATTTTGTCGATTTTCTCAAAAAGGGCTGGATAAAATTTTTAAGGGACCATTTCGGAATAAACCGGCCAAAAAAAGAATTTTGCAAATTATTTAATTAATTAATCTATAAATGACAGAGATATGCCCGAAGGGAACACCCAAATATTCCGAAATATTTTATTCCGAATTTCGATATTCCGATTTTCAAAAGTCCGAATTTCATAATACCTAAAAATTATAATCTCTATTATTTAAAATCACGAAAGTTATTTTACCGAATGTCGTAAATCCGATTTGTTTGTTTTCCGATTTTCATATGTTCGAAGAATCAAATGCTCGATGAGTTCTCGGTCCGAAAAACGAAATTCCGAATTTCAATATTCCGAATAAACTGTTAAAATTAGGATTCTGATTCAATTCAGCTACGCATATATATTCAAAATGGTGCCCCCTTGTTTCGCAGACAGAAATTTCATAGAATTTCGTTTCCCAGAAAATGTTTCGTATAATATTTGGTTCTTGTATTTTTATTTCGACTATTATTGTTTCAGAGACTATTTACTTGAATGAAACATATTTCACAGAAGGGCCAATCCGCGAAAAATTGTCCCGTTACTAAGTGGGACAAAATGGACAATAAATAAATAAAAATATAAGGGTTTTTGTATGATTCGATGTGGTATTTATCAGGGTTTAAGAAAACTATATAATGTACAACTAAATATATATAACTTTAAAAATATCTGAGTTTCGAACATGAACCACGATGAAAAATGTCCATTTAGTAACCATCACTAACGTAATATTTTATCAGCAATGTGAGTTATCTATTACATATTTTTAACAATTGTTATTTAAAATAATTATGAACAATACTGAAATAAATTTCATTTACCCTATCTGCAATATATTTTTAGCTTTAAATCACCTATTAAAATATTTTCGTCACGTTTTAGGTCAGATTGACTTATGTTTTTAACATTTTAGTTAATTAGCACTTTCTAAATTGATTCAAACTATTTTAAATGAAAATATGTATCACATTCTACTATATTTCATCCCAAATATATACCTTTACTAGTAATAAATTCCACTTTACAGACGATAACTCGGTGTAAAAAATTGTGACAGTGACTTAGTAGGAAATGTCATCGTGACTAAATGGAAACATAAGCGGTGTTCATGATAAACTTTTAATAAGTATACAAAAAATATTATTTTTCCGAGGACAGTCTTGGACATTCCAATCGAAAGCAACATCTTTTTTTGTTCGTGCCTTTCTTTAGCTGTTCTATTTATGTAGTTTAAGCTTTTTTCGGTAACGTTTACCTCGTTCAACAAATGCGCAATCTTATGATAAACTGAAAAAATAAGAAATATTTTTAAACTTCTAATCAGTGACTATCATGAAGTCGATGAATACACGGCTATAACTTTACAGCCGTAAATATATATATGTATGTACATATAATATAAACAAAAACACATAACTCCATCTTAGTTGCAGTCGGTTAAAATACACCACGTAAACTTAGCCTTATGTGTCCATTAAGTCACAAAAAATGTTCCCCTAATATGTCACGACACTAAACAGACGTGACGAATCCTGCTTTACTAACAATAATGACGACAACTTTCAATATTCTTTGTTCTTTTAGAAGAAATCATTAATTCATTACATACACAGATACATGTAGTCTATTTCACAAATGAAAGAATATTCTTAGAACTTACTGGTATCACGTTATAACTGTGACTATAGTGGACATCTTTTTTTTTTTTTTTTTATAATATGTGGGGACATTTTCACACACGGCCATCTGACCCCAAACTAGGGAGACCCTGTACTATGGGTGTCAGACAGCTGATATACATACACAAATACATTTTTTTTTTTTTGGTAAATACATACATATATAGATAAACAACACCCAGACACAAGGCAAACACAAGTGCTCATCACACAAACGTTTACCCTGGGCGGGAATCGAACCCGCAACACGTTGCGCAGCAGTCGATCGCTCAGCCACTGCGCCAACCGTGTCGTCTTCGTCGTCGTCTTAATTGCGTCGTGCGTCGAATACGCCTTCCGTCACCGATTACCGCGTCACAAAAGCCCGATGGGTAAAAACAAATGGTTGGTCTACCATAATAATGTTACCATGAAAATAAAATAACTTCTTTTAGTAGTTTTGTACTATAGAAAGCAAATAAAACAGTAGTGACTAAAGTGGAATGTCCACCTTGGTGCTAATTTGATTATCATTTATTTTAAGATTTGTTTAAAAGAATATATTATAATTGTAAAAGGAAACATTAATCTTTAAAAGCTCACAAAAAACGCTTAAGTGTGTCATAAAAAAACATGAATTTCGGTTAGTTAAAGTTTGCGACAGGAGGTGTGACACGCTAAAATAACCTTTTTTGTTCCTTAGTTTATTTTTTTATCAGTTAAATTAGCTACAAATGACTACGTTTTGTATTTATTTTTATAGCTAATGAACTATACTATACATAAAAAAAAAATGCACTCAATGGAGAATAAGATGGTCTTGTAAATTGTTTGTATATTCTTGTGACAGTACTTTTTCCGTATGTACAATTTTTCGCGGAATGGCTCAGAAACACAATTCAAAGAATTTTTAATCAATTTTTTTTGTTTAACAAACTTATCAAACAGTAGAATTACTTTTTAACAAATATTGTTTATTCGGTGTATTCTTCTATGGAATTTATTTCAACAAAAATATATAGGTATAAAAAGAAAGACAATAACAAAAATAATTTTAAAAAGTCAATATGTTGTGCTACAAAAGTTAATGACAGAAATGAATTGCTGTGAAACCGACTCCACGTAGTCTTGTCTGCCCTACAACTAGAGTGTAATTTAAATTCGCGTAGGCGCGGAGGGGCGAGGCGGCCAGCGAGCTGAGGAGCAGGTGGTTTTAACGCCCGCCGCCGCGGCTGAGGCTGGCCGGCGAAGCCGGCCAGTAAGCCGAAGCTGCGGTGGTGAGCGTGAATACCATCTGCGACGATAAGCTCGCGTGGTACCGCCGAAGCCCCGCAACGCCGTAGCCGTGACAGAAACCATGCCTGCTGCATGTTGCATGTTCGCTTGCATGCTCGCTTGCATGATGCATGCTTGCTTGCTTGCATGCTGCATGCTTGCTTGCACGCTGCATGCTTGCTTGCATGCTGCATGCTTGCTTGCATGCTGCATGCTTGCTTGCACGATAAACGATTGCACGATATCGATAAAGATAATCGTAATTTTAATACTCGGAATTTTAATAATCGGAATTCGTTTTTTTGATGTTCGGAATTTTCATTATGTCGGACTTTGTTATTCGATCTTTTGAAACTCGGTATTTTGAGAATAGTAATTATAAACGTTCGGAATTTTGAAATTTTAGTATTATAAAAATAGGATGAATGATAAATCGGAGTTGCCATATTAGGAATTTTGAACTATTCGGAATTATGAAAATCGGTATTTTGAAATTCGTATTTCTGACTTTCGGAATAAAGTTTTTCGTATTTATGTAGTGTACCCATGCCCGAACATACATAAAAAAATATATCCTAAACATTCGAATTGATAACCTCCTTCTTTTTGAAGTCGGTTAAAAACACTGGTATTCAACTGCATTCGTTTAGACTGGAAGCCGACCGCAATATAGTTGGGAAAAGGCTAGGCAGATAATGATTCCAGTATTAACCTAGCCTAGCCAGTCGTGTCGCAGCTAAATAGGAAATGAACTTCCTAACTAGAACTCGTGCAGGATGAAATTGAATTGCGCCAGACGTGGCACGTGTCAGAATAAAGGGTATAATTGGCAACACTAAAAAGGCAATTAATAGCTCTATATTAAATACACATACTTATATGCTCAAATAATATTATTATTTAAGAACAGAATAGTGAAATGAAAATACTTTGTGTAGGAAACATATATTTTATTGTAATATTTCAGACTCAAAATTATTTATTTCAATTCAACCATTTACAGGCACCTTTGAATTGTCAGAGTCAGTTAGAAAGCTGAATCTAGTTGCTCGTTCCAAAGGGTAGATTTCTATGGAGAAGAACGAGCAAGAAACTCCATGAACACTCTTTTAAAATCAGTAATATTTTACAAATTTAGGTTACATCATTCATGTCATAACAACTAGGTACATATAATTTAATATTAACATTATACATATACATAGCCTTTCATAGTTATCATCATAATTATACTTATCTATTATTTTCTTCGGGAGCTCCGTACCGATCAACGTTTCGATCAAAAGTGATTCAATGAAGTCGGAACACTCGCTTTTATAAGCGGCGATAAACAAGTATGATTCATAAACGGTGACAAGCAAATATGATTCACACTTATTTGCCATCCAAAGTTTAAACACACTTTATTCTATTTAAAATGATGTTATTTACTATACTTCTACTGCATTTAATAAGAAATTAATTATTACTTTATATTATAACACGAATTACGTAGTTATGTATTAATTACATCGATATAAATCTAACACGGCCATACTGACAAGTACTTCGCTCTCGAAGTACAAACACAATATTCTTATTACATAAAGGTACATTTTGTTTACATAACATCAGTAATCGTTTTCATAATCATCATGGTATAATCAATAATCATAATATACACATCATCATCATAATCACAAATTCATAATATACACATCATCATCATCACAAATTCATCATAATCACAAATTCATTATATTCACATCATCATCATAATCACAAATTCATAATATTCACATCATCATCATAATCACAAATTCATATAATAATAAGTAACACAATTATTACATAATAATTTCAAGAAAACAAAAATAAGGGTACTTGACTTTGTACATAATGTGATCCGGTCGGCGGCCCAACAAGAAGTGGCCGGACAGACATTGTGCTTGGCTTATATACCCTATTCTAAGTCAAGTCTACTGATCGACTAATAACAAACTATGTTAATATAAAAATCAACAATAATAATATGTAAAAATATTAGTAGATAACTAAATAGTACATTCAGAGAATATACATAAAGAATTAAAGAATTTCTAATTAATTTTAATAACAATTTTTATCAAGCGGGAATTACTATAACTTCCGTTAACAGTTAGCAACATTTAAAGTAGTTAAATGCACAACAATTATTGATTAAACTTTAACCTATTTTGTCACGGCCATGCCGACTTGTAGTTCGCTCTCGGATTACATAAAATAAAAACTTAATACTAATCATAAATAAATACACTTTTGTAGGGAAACTTAATGTTAATACATTTTATTCATTGTTATAGTCCAACTCATCACATTCAGGCCCCTCTTTCCCACTGGGCACACTGGGCACGTGCCCAGGGCCCCGCGATCGATAGGGGCCCCCAATTCCTGCCAGATCACAAAACGATAACTGATATCTAATTCAAACATATAATAAAAATACAATTTAATGGGACACTAACTACACTATTTTGAAGACTAAATAATCAGTGAACTAATAAAAACTCCAGTTTGTTTTCATGTAAATCCTTTCTAATGTAAATCTATGCTCTTTGAGTGGATTTAATGATTGGAAGCACATTATTTTAACACATCAAAAAAGCCCAGTAAAACTATGGTGACTTGTCTGGCACGAAGTAAAGTGGTTGATTGATTACCTACATCTAGACTTGTCAACATCGAAAAGAAGAGTCCTGGAGAAATGTAAACGGATTGTAGCTGTTGTAAATTAGTAGTAAATTTTTGGCATCGAGAGGGCTTCAGTTTCGCGGTGACAATGAAATCCTCGGAACTTCCAACAATGAAAATTATTTGTGTGGAGTGTGGAGTTACCGAGTGAATTTAATAAAATATTTGGGAATTCTGGAAAAGGTAACATTCCTTATTTTCTTATTTAGCTGCAAACATATGCCTATCAACAGTTTAAAAAAAAATCTGTATTGAGTACCTACGTTGACGAAATGGAATAACAGGTCCTAAAAAAATTAGGTATAAATTAAGTTATAATAATAATAATAATAAATTTTATTGCATAACAAACTTCACATTGCACTGCAAACATTCAGTTGACATGATTTAATCAATATGACTTAAACATAAGAGTACAATAATTTTAAACTCTATCCCTTAAACTAGGTCTAGCCTGTATCTTAAGAGATAGGGTTCAGCCATTTCGTTGGACAAATTATATTTATTAAAAGACAACAAACCAGTGACGATGTGGAACTTATAGATGAACATTAAAAAAAAAAAACGAAAAACTAAAACTTAGAAGGTATGAATCAATTGCGTATTTTTGGGTGAGTGTGTGGTGTTGAGTGTGGTGTATATGTATAGTAAAGTGTGATGATAGGAGATATATTAAGTATGTGTATGTTTATGAGATATATGTTAGTAGATTTTCTGTTGTGGTATAGTCCTGCTGAAGTAGCCACTGAGTGATTTTTTGTTTTAGAGTGTATCTGTTTGAGTCAAGTATGTTAAGTTTTCGGTGTAATTGCTTGTATAAATGCGTACCTATGACGTAGAATTGGTGCTTTGCAAAAGATGTTTTATGTCTTACCCCGGAAGGGATGTTTGTGCGTTTGTCTGGGTTAGACCTGGGCATGGTTCTATGGGTTCTGAGAACAGTTTGCAGGATAAAGAGCTGCCTAACCGTTAGAACTTTGCATTCCTCATATGAACGCACTGTTGGGAATCTATACGGTTTACGAGTCATGGTTTTCAGAACAGCTCTTTGAGCTCTCTCAACCCTCATGAAATTTGTTTTCATTGCACCACCCCAAGCAGTAATACAGTAACCGATGATGGACTGGCACAGCGCATAGTATACCATTTTTAATATATTGACGTCAGCAGAATCTCTTAGGGATTTAAAGATATAGATGAGACGCATTGTTCGGCTCGTAACCGCTTCGAGTTGCTTGTCCCACCTTAAGCCACTATCAATTTGAAGACCCAGGTATTTCACACTGTCAGCTCTTGCTAGCATGGGACAGGAGCACAAAGTTGGGTTACAGCAGGAGTGAGCAGATATTTTAAAAGTCGAAGACGGCCTTGTACTGCGTTTAATTGCGAAAGGAATGTAACTGGATTTATCTAGGTTCAGTGTAAGTAAATTTTTGTTGAACCAGTTCATAATACTTTTCAAAGCAACTTCCGCCCTATCTTTGACTACGTCCCAAGTTGGTCCGTGAACGAGAATCGCGGTGTCGTCGGCATATGTGAATATCTTGCAATTCGGAAGGATCATCTTACAGAGGTCATTAATATATATTTGGAACAATGTGGGGCCTAAAATGCTTCCCTGGGGCACACCGTAAGTAATGGTTTTCTCTTGGCTAATGTACGTTTCTATTTTGACTTGCTGATACCGATTCCTGAGATAATCCTTGAATATATCCAGAGTTTTGCCACGTACACCCAATTCCTCAATCTTCGAAATAAGTATGGGAACAGACACTGTGTCAAAAGCTTTGAACAGGTCCAGAAAGATACCCATGCACCTTGTTCCACCATCCAGCTTCCGTGCTATGAACTGTGTAAGGTCCAGTACAGCATCTTCCGTCGAAACCCCGGATCTGAAGCCGTACTGGGTTTCAGCAATAATACAATGCTTGTCGAGAAAGCTTTTAAGACGAACATTAAGGACCTTTTCTAAAATTTTTGAAAGTGATGGCAGAACAGAGATGGGTCTGTAATTGTTGACACAGCCTCTGGTCCCACCCTTATAAATAGGATTAATTATGGCTTTTTTAAGGCCATCTGGGAATGACCCTAATTTTATGCTAAGATTGCAGATATAGGTTATTGGTCGAATCAGGATGTGTCGACAAGTTTTAAGCAAAACCGACGACACCCCGTCCCAGCCCACGGCACAATCGTTACGTAGCTGTAGGATTATTGTTTCCACTTCACTTTCATCGGTATCTAATAAAACAAGAGAGTTGATCGGTGACGGATTCAAGGGATCGCATATTGTTGATCGTTCACAGCCCAAGGATGGTAATGTTTGACTATGATTAGTTAAAATGTTTGCTGCAAATTTTTTCCCAATCTCACTAAAGAAAGAGCACACCTGTTTTACCGAGGATTGAGGGTCGTCACATATTTTAAGCAATTCATCAGGAATAGTACGTGTTTTGTTGGTATGAGTAATTGTTTGAATAGTTTTCCAGAGGGCTTTGGGATTATTTTTTGATTTTTCTAGCTCACTAGTTTCATAGGCTATCTTAAGTTTTCGGAGTAGATCATTACAAAAATTCCTATATCGAGTGTAGGTGACTTTTAGGATTAGATTGTCTGGAGATCCTTTTGATTTCATGTGAAGCATGTCCTTATTTCGGATATATTTCAGTAAACCTGGTGTAATCCAAAGTTTAGTGATTCTTTGTTTTCTTGGTACAGTTACTTTGATGGTGTGTTTATTTATTACACTAGTTAATATTGATGTAAAATAATTTAGGGCTTCGTTTGCGTCATTTATTTCATAAATTTCTGAAAAGTTTGTGTTTTCTAGTTCTGATTTAATTGCATCTAGATTAGGACGAGAAATAGAGTACATCTTTTTGCAAGTTGAGTTCGCGTTTTTCAGTGCTATTATAATAGGTTTATGGTCGGTGATGAACGATTCGAGAATCAATGACGTGACAGGTAACTTAGACTTAACCAAAATATGATCAAGGCAGTTTTGCAGTCTTGTTGGCATTAGATGAGTTGGCAGAAGTCCATGGGACGCATTCAAGACAAGATAATCAAGACTATGAGGGCTATTGTTACCCGGTTTTATGTCAATGTTTAAGTCGCCGACCAGCACAATATTTGGAATAGAAGAGAGCCCAACATAGACGTCATTTAAGCTAGACAAGAATGTATCTATTTGACTATTAGTGGTATAAGACGGTGAGCGATAAATCCCTACGAATGCAAATTTATTATCTAATTGACATATAAGGCAATTTGCATTTGTTATGTTTGGTTCCCAAACCGTAGCATTTAGTCCTATTTTAATGTAGATTATTACGCCTTCATTTTGATTGCTTGTTTTACTAGTAGAATGCGAAAGAAATCCATTCAGTTTTGGTAGGTTATTGACTTTGCTTAGCCAGCACTCAGTTAAAACAATGATGTCATAACTGATATCTGTTGAACATATCAGTGCCAATTTCAATATGTAATAATTTTAATATGTAACAATTTCAAGTTATTCTCGGAAACATTAATAAACTTTGTACAGTCTTCTGGAATACAACTAAAAGCGCTCTCCAAATTAAGGTTCTCTAGATCATCAATAACATTGTTTATAGTAGCCATTTGTGATAAAAACAAACCCTAGATGGGGGCATAAAAAAGCAAAATAGTTTTCTGGTACTATTGTATAGAAAAACACAACCTATTACAGTGAATGATAATATAATGTTTATTTGTGTATTTGTATTTGTATGAGTTTGTGAATTGATTGGTGAGTTTATAAAATATGGTATGTAGTTGTAATGTGTGTTAATTGTTTTGTATAAAATACGCATGAGTAGGTATATAGAATTGTATGATATGCATTATTAGTAACAATAGGTAAAAAAGGTAGTATGGATTTGGCTTGCGTGAACGAAAAAGGAAAAATATAAAAGATATACAAAAAGGAAATAAATTACATATGGGCGTAAGTAGTCATATGTTTTTGTTATCAATATTTTGAAGACATTTTTCGGAGTGTATGAGTAAATGTTTGTACACTCAGCTATCTGAATGTACCGTAAAGGGGGTTGACTGTAGCCTATCAACAACCCTAGCTCCCTAACACCCTAGCCCTAAACATATAACAGCAATAGATACGTATATATATAGTGCGGGAAGCCTGTTGCCATGAGACCTAAGGCAACAGACGGAAAGTGGGAAGGATGAAGGGTGTATTGGATGGGATTTTCTCACTGCCGATCCGCAGCCTCACGGACCGACCAATAACCAAGGCTGGGTATGGCCAGAGTTATCGGTAACCATTTATAGGCGCAGTAACAGTGAGAGGAGTCGATGGTCTCGTCGTAAAGAAACAGCGTTGCTCGAAGTGTAGAAAGAGACTTTATTACAATTTTACATGTTATTTATACTAATATATTTACATGTATGAGTGTATAAATTATATTAACGCACTTGTGTGAAACAGCTGATGCTGTCCAATAATTAAATAACAAATAACAAGTATTGACGTAAATTCGGGTTCACCGCGGTCACTGCCCTGCTGCGTCGGCATGTTCACATCCTCGCGTGAACATCTTGGCGCGTCTCAGAAGAATAGGTCTTCAAGGTCTTCATTTCATAGAGAGCCGGCGATTGCCTCCGAGGAGTCGGCCGTGCGTAAGTGTGTGCACGTGGTCGTGGCGGTGCAGCAGGCAGCTCGTCGTGGGAACTGCTGGTCGGTGCTTTCGTTGTCTGTCTTGATGCCACCATAGCACGTAATCTAGCCGCTATCTGTGGCGCAAAACAATAAATTAATAGACAAATACATAAAATTACTAATAAAGTTGTGAAACTAATAACGTAAGTTTGTGTTTTAATAGTGGTCCAAATAGTGTGGTCTAGGGTTGTCTGTTCGTTAATTTCTCCGTCTATCAAATGTTTGAAAATATCTTTAGAACTATCTAAAACTACTTGTTCCTTTGTAATGTCATTATGTAAACGAATTATAGAGGGATTATTATCTAACTGAAATATAAGGGGTTTACTATAGGACGCTAAAACATTGACTGAATGTACTCGTTTAGCTACTAACGTAGTAGCCGTCGTTTTGATAATGCAATTTTCTGACATTTGTATTATTCCGATGTCATGGATGGAATCTTCTTCTCGCTCTCCATCGCACACAATGGACACTGTCTCTGGTTTCTTTGTTAGGTATATCCAAGTATTTTTCATTTGGACTTGTTTCCAAATAATATTATTTTTGAAGTTATAGGTTCTCGTAGGGCACGTAGAGTTGTCGTCTTTTGTGATCATGCGAACAATGCAATTCTCATTTAATTGCATGTTTTTGACGGCCGCAGGAAAGCAAATAAAGTTGTTGAGTTTATGTAAACATTTGTTGTATTCTTCGTGGGTTAATTCAAAATATCTCTCATTGTTATAATCTATCGCCATAAATGTCTGAGAAATATCAATGCTTGTGAACGACTCATCCTGGTTTTTCATTGGTATGGGAATGACGTGTATAAAGGTATATTTCGACTTTTCTGTAATGGGAAAGTACGACAGCACTGTAATATGCGTGTCGTTTTCAGTTAGTCTAGTGTCAAGTAACTGAGTCTGCATGATGTGAAGATTTGATGGTATCTTGCTGTTTGCATTGTCTATAGCATCTGCTATGTTTTTTGGAGAAAGCACACTGTATACTGTAGCTTTCGTGATATATATTTCCATTAATCCTGAGTAATAATCATTGATTTCTGTAATATAGTTGTAGGCCAATTGGTATGATTGCATAACTTGAATTTTTAGATGATTGTTGTCAATCGATTTGTACCATTGGTTATTGTTATTTATGTAACTCAGAGCTTGATTGAGCTTTGTTTGGAATCTGTCTAATTTTTGTTTTATTCTCTCTTCCGTTTGGTTCACTGTTGAAATGGTAGTAATCATGAATTTTGTCTGATGATTAGCTGAGTCTATAAGTTTTTGTTGGTTGTCTTGTAGTGATTCTAAACTTCTGTACACTTCATCATTTACTCCGAATATTGAAGTCATTAATGATCCTAATAAACCTCTTTTCTTTCTTGTGTTGGTGATTTCTGTTAAGTATTCATGTGTCCTTTCAAATTTTTCCTCTTCCTCTTGCAGGTGATGATAGTATTGATCGCAATGTGTGTTGCTATTTATTGTAGAAGTATAGTCACATAATGTTTTAAATTGTTTTAAGGCGTCTTTTGCTTTTGTTAGATTGTGGTTTAATTTGCTTCTTTCGTAAGTTGTTTCTATTCTAAAGGTTCCTCTGTCTAACGTAGCGTTCCCCATTTGCTCTATATATAATCCTGGGTCTAAGTTTTTGATAGTATGTCTAGTCGCTGCTGATGTTATGAGTTGTAATATCAGTAATAACGTTGTAAACCAATATTGCAGCTTGCCTGTCGTTTTATGCATAGCACGCTGTGTGTGTATATTGAGTCTCGTTAAGTTAGTTTGCGCAGGCGCTATTGTTTGTCTATTTCCCGCCGTGTCTATGTCTTCGTTTACTGGTAGTGGTATCAAAGTATGTATCGTTCTCTTTTGGTCCGCCCCTTGCGATCGTTCGAGGGTGACAACTCTGGTGGCGCCATCGTGTCCAGGGTGAATCTCTTTAATCTTTGCTAAGGGCCATTTATTTGGGCTTATGTTTTCGTCTTTAATTAGAACAATTGCACCGACTTTTAAGTTTTCTTCGTTTGACTTCCACTTATATCTTTGCTGTAATTGATGTAAATATTCTTTCGTCCAACTATTCCAAAAGTCTTTTTTTATCTTTTGTATATGCTTCCAGCGATTTATGAGGTCTGTATTGATGTTGTCTATTGGGTGTGGCACGCCTACTGCTTCACGCCCAATGAGAAAATGGCTTGGTGTTAATACTATGTTATCGTTAACGTTCTCAGTTTGAATACATAAGGGCCTTGAGTTTAAACATGCTTCAATTTGGTGAAGGAATGTCGATAATTCTTCATAGGTTAAGGTGCTGTCTCCTATGACTCGTCTTAAATGGTGCTTCATGGATTTTACTCCAGCTTCCCATATTCCTCCGAAGTGTGGCGCTGCTGGCGGTATGAAATGCCATTGCGTGCCTATGTTAGTTAATGTATTTTGGAAATGCGGTGATTGAGTAATTTCTAGAATTTCTTTGTATAGAAAATTGGCTGCTCCCACAAAGTTGGTCGCATTGTCACTGTACATGTGATGCACGTGACCTCTTCTTGCCATAAATCGCCTGAGCGCTGCTATAAACGATTCTGTAGATAAGTCTCCTACCAATTCTAAGTGAATGGCTTTTGTTGCAAGGCATATGAAGACAGCTATATAGCCTTTATACGACTTGTGACCCCTGCCTTTCATTGTTCTTACTTGTATTTCATTGTTCTCCCATTTTTTGTTTTGCTGTTTCTGCTTTGTACCTTATACATTTTACACATTTATTTATGTAGCTTTTTACTTTTCGTTTTCCGCCAATGATCCAGTATTTTTGCCTCAGATACGATAGTGTGAGTCGATTGCCGCCGTGTAGGGTTTTTAAGTGTGCGTCATGTATTATTAATGTTGTCACGTGATCGTTGTAGGGCAACAATACAGGGTGTTTCTGATCGTAGGGCAGTTGAGAGTGTTGGAGTCTGCCGCCTACTCTGATAAGTCCATCGTCATCTATAAACGGATCCAAACAGGACAGTTTGCTTCCTTTTTTCAGTGATTGTCTTTTTTGTAGTGTGTGGTATTCTTGTTGAAATGAGTATTTTTGAACTTGTTTTAAAATTTGTTTAGTCGTGTAGTGTATTTCTTTGCAATTCAGTGGCGCTGTCGTTTTTTGTCTTCTTATGAATCTCAAACAATACGATATAACTCTCACCATTTTAGTGAAGCTGGAAAATCTTTCTATAATATCATTTTTGTTTTTAATGTTTATGGTTGTCTGATGGCACCGTTTAACTTCTTCGTTAGGCTCTGGTATTATTTTAGTCGGTATCAGTTTACTTGTATGAAGCCATTGCGGGCCGTTCCACCATAGATCATAATTTTGCAATTTACTGGGCTCCATGCCTCTCGATATGACATCAGCAGGGTTATCTGCGGAAATTACATGATTCCAGGTAGCGTCTGGTAATGTTCTTTGTATTTCTGACACTCTATTTGCGACAAAGGTTTGCCATCGGTCTGCTTCTCCCCTAATCCATCCCATAGTGATCATAGAACCCGTCCAACAATAGGTGGTAACATTTTTGCAATCAAGTGCTGTTTTTACTTTGTTTATTAATTTTGTCAATAACACTGCTGCACATAATTCTAGTCGAGGCAAGGTCGTTTTATGTTTCTTTGGAGCTACTTTAGACTTAGCTTGCACTAATGACACATGATATGTTGTGTTATTGACCTTTGTTCGACAATATATTACCGCCCCGTAAGCTTTTTCTGATGCGTCACTGAATCCATGTAATTCAATCGGTACACCTGTAGTATATTCTAGCCATCTAGGTATTTATATTTTTTCGAGATGGCTTAATTGTTGTTGAATATTGGTCCACTTCTTTTTTATGTTTTCAGACACTTTTTCATTCCAGTCTATGCCGCTGATCCAGATTTCTTGTATAAGCAATTTCATGGTTATTAGGACGGGTTGGAGCCAGCCGTGTGGGTCAAATAATTTTGCGATTTCAGAAAATATATATCTTTTGGTTGGGTTATCGCAAGCTGTTATGTTTATTTTGAATTGGAAACTGTCTTGTTCTGGTGACCAAATTACTCCTAGTGACTTTCTATTTTCATCTAAGGGTAGTTTTATGGTTTTGTCGTCCACATTTTCCACTGGAATGTTTTCTAGCAATTCTGCGCTATTTGATGACCATTTCCTCAAGTTAAATCCGCCAGCACGTAACATGTTGGTTAATTGATTTTGTAGATGTTTTGCTTTTTCTATATTTTCTTCTCCTGACAATATATCATCAACATAGAAATCTGTTAAGGTGATTTTACTAGCAAGGGGGTAGTTTGTTTCTTCGTCTTTTGCTAGCTGTTGAAGTGTCTTTATCGCTAAGTACGGTGCCGCAGTAGTACCATAAGTAACAGTAGTTAATTCGTACTCTTCTATTGGTTGATCAATCGTCCATCTCCATAATATTCTTTGAAAGGGTTGATCATCTCTATGTATTTTTATGAAACGGTACATCTTTTCTATGTCTGCCATAAACGCAACTTTGTGTTTGCGCCATCGCAATAGTATAGTAGCTAAGTCTTGTTGCAATCTTGGACCTTTATGCAAGTTGTCATTTAGGCTTATTTTTGTACTGGACTTGCTACTAGCGTCGAACACACAGCGTAATTTTGTTGTCAGTGCCTCTTCTCGTATTACAGGCTGGTGTGGAATATAAAATTTCCCTTCATAATTATTAGTTTTGTTTACTTTTATCATATGGCCCATGTTTATGTATTCTTTCATGAACTCATTGTATTTTTCTCGTAAATTGTTGTTTTTCTCAAGTCTTTTTTCAAGTTGTATGAGTCGAGCGGCAGCTTTTTGACGCGTATTCCCGTACTCTAGGGAAGGGTCTTTAAATGGGAGTCTGACCGTATAGGTCCCGTTTTTATTTCTTTGCGTCGTGTCTTTATAAAATTGTTCACACTGTTGGTCTTCTTTGTTTAATTGATAGTTTTCAACGACGTCTTCTAGTTCCCAGAATTTGTTAAGTTGAATTTCGTCGGCACGACTAATTAGACTTAATATTTTGATTGTATTGCATGGTTCCGTTGGGCAAAACCCTGACAATATCCAGCCAAACTCTGTATTTTGACTGATAATGCCGTTGTCTAGTTTTTCGAACCCTTGCAATAGTATTTTACTATATTCCTCGGCGCCTAAAATTATGTCAACTGGGCCTTGTTTGTAGTAGGTTGGATCAGCAATTATTTTGTTTGCTATTTTTTGTGGGTCCAGTTGATGAACATTTTCCTTTGGCACTGATGAAGTCAATTTTGGTAATACGATCAATGATGTTGTTAATTTGTATGTACTTGTAAACCTTGGTTGAAGTGTGACGTCAATCATATAGTTTGAGGTCTTTGGTATATTGTCTGCAATACCTTTTATTTCGGCTTTTATTTTTTGTCTCGGGAACCCTAACAGTTGAGCTACCTCTTCCGTGCATAGTGAAGCTTCTGAACCTTGGTCACATAAGACTCGCAGTAATAATGGTGTTCCATCGAATGTTTTTGTCTGTACTAAGGCTGTGGCTAGAAGTAAAGTTTTTTGAGTGTTGTGAAGTTGCGTAGCTGCATGAGTTATCATTTTTTTATTTTGATTTTCTGTCAGTTGAGACTTCTGATCGCATGTTTTTGATGTACTTGATTTCGATGCTTGATTGGTATTTTTGGTGATACTATTTTGCCCTTGTTGCTTTGCCGATAAATATTCATTTGTGTTTCTATGCAACAGTGTAGAATGAGCCTTATTACATATTTCGCACTTTTTATATTTATTGCTGATGCACTCTTTTTTCGCATCGTGCATAAGACATACATAGCACATTTGTTTTTCTTGTACTTTACGAATACGTTCATTGACATGTAATGCCTGAAATGCTTGACAATATTGAATATTATGGTCTTTCTGACAATACCAACAGAGTCCTTTTTTGTCTTGCCAATTTGTTTTTCCTTGCATTTTTGGTGAGTGCGCCGAATTTGAATCGTTTGTTGTTGTTATTGCGGTGCTTGATTCTAAACTCTTAAATCGTTTTTCTAAGAATTTCATCATTTCTTTGAAATCTTGTAATTTATTTGGCTCCTGTAATTGGTCTTCATACCTCATGTTGGTGTCTGGGTCCCACTTTCGATTTACGATTCTGGTTAAGATTGGGCTCCATGTAGATGTATCGATGTTTTGATTTTTTAACGCTTCTAGGCTCTCGTTTATACAATCATGCATGTTACGTAACATTTTGGCATTGGGAGTCTGAATTTTAGGCAAGTCTATTAATTTATCAATGAATGTCTGTGTTATTTTTCTCTCGTCTTTGTATCGGTTTTCTAACAGTGTGAGCGCTGCTTTATAGTTGACCTCGTTTACTGTCAAATGCTTTATCAGCTTTTCTGCGTCTCCGCGGACATGTGTTTTTAGGTATTGCATTTTTTCTGTTATGGAAATAGTGCAGTCTTCGTCTATAATTTTTTTAAATAGATCATAAAATGAATTCCATGTCTCATAATTCCCAGCGAAGGTGGGGATGGTAATTCTTGGTAACTTTGTAGAGTGGTTTCTGCTAGTTTGTACGGTTTTGTCGTTGAGTTGCTCCTGCAACTCTTGTATTATTTCCTCGAATTGTTCTTGTGCATTTGTAAAGCAGTCATTGGTGATATATTCGTCTTCAAGTGTACTCTGCTCCATTAGTAACTGTATGTGTGTTTCTTCTATATCTTGAAACAGCTTTTCAAGATTATTAATGAGTGATTGTAGTTGCCACGCTGGTTTTTGTTGAGCAACGGCGGTCTTTGCGGTCGCAATCTTCTTTTTAAGTTGGTTTAGCCTGTATTTTTGTACGAATAACTTTGGTGAAATAGTCGTTTTCTCTTGTGTGTCGTCGTTTATCTGAAAGTCAGTGACGTTTTCAATATGATGTAGCTTGTCTTCACATTTCAACAAGTGGTCTATGGCTGCATCATAGATGGCCTGTATATGAGTGTCGAAATAATCTAGTGTCAAATATTTGTGAGTCGATAAAACCTCCTGGTCTTGTAGAAGTCTGTGGTTTTGCGATGCTCTTTCATAAATGCTGTTCAATGTTGTTCTTCTGTCTGTTATGTATTTTTGAGTCTTCCTTGATGATGAGTCCTTTTTAATGTTATCCTGTATTCTTTTAAGTTCAGTGTAGTCGTTTTCCTGGCTTTTGATGAGTTCGTTGATTCTAAGAATGTCCATTGTCTTCTGATTTCTTTTTTTTCAGTCTTCTTTCTTGAGCGTCCCTAGTCCCTATCCTACTCCTAACACAGTTACCCTATTTGTACTTGCCTCTCCCACACTCTCGGCTCGGTATTCTGCGCCTTCTCAATGAACTGGTGAGATCCGCTTGTGGAAGGCCAGTCACCGAATCGCTACCGACGAGAGATGTCTACAGGATACAGCAAAGTACCGCGTCTGTCTGTCACAGCGTGCAACTAACTGATGCGGTATGAACACCAGCCTGCTACACCTGAGACGTGTCTGTCTGTTTTTTGTCAAATATACCCTAGAGGGACAAAGAGGGCCGCGAATTTACCAGTTCAAAAAATGCTCGAAGGACCAAATGTACACTCAGCTATCTGAATGTACCGTAAAGGGGGTTGACTGTAGCCTATCAACAACCCTAGCTCCCTAACACCCTAGCCCTAAACATATAACAGCAATAGATACGTATATATATAGTGCGGGAAGCCTGTTGCCATGAGACCTAAGGCAACAGACGGAAAGTGGGAAGGATGAAGGGTGTATTGGATGGGATTTTCTCACTGCCGATCCGCAGCCTCACGGACCGACCAATAACCAAGGCTGGGTATGGCCAGAGTTATCGGTAACCATTTATAGGCGCAGTAACAGTGAGAGGAGTCGATGGTCTCGTCGTAAAGAAACAGCGTTGCTCGAAGTGTAGAAAGAGACTTTATTACAATTTTACATGTTATTTATACTAATATATTTACATGTATGAGTGTATAAATTATATTAACGCACTTGTGTGAAACAGCTGATGCTGTCCAATAATTAAATAACAAATAACAAGTATTGACGTAAATTCGGGTTCACCGCGGTCACTGCCCTGCTGCGTCGGCATGTTCACATCCTCGCGTGAACAATGTTTATCACCAGATTTCTTGCGCAGAAAGATGTTCCCATTTTTAGTCCAGTAGAAAGCATATGTATTATTCTTTGCCGAGTCATATGGAAGAGCTTTTTAGAACTTGCAGGTAACTGCTCCGCGACATAGACTGGTTGCCGTTTTCCGGGGATGCCGATCTGTTCAGTGTTCAGTTTATTGTCCTTTATAGGTATATTCTTGTTATAATTTCGAACAGCTGATATTAGATCTTGTTGAATTTGTACACTTTTAAACTCCGCAATGATGGGGCGTATGGTAGATGTCGGAGAGGATTTTCCTGGTTGGCGGTAAATATCTCTGAACTCTGCATCAACAATAGAAACCCCTGCTAGCTTCCCGATGTTACATACAGTTTTTATTAGAGCGCCAGTATTCTCGTCGTCCGTCGGCGGGACATTACGTATTTCGATGCTAGCCGATCGTGATTTAAGCTGTAAATCAATAATCTTTCTCTCAAGAGTTTCAATGTAACAGCGTTGTTGCTGTTTCTCCTTCTTCAGTTCCTCCACCTCGTTTTTTAGGTCTTCAAAATTATTATTCATAAAATTAATAGATCGTTCAATACCGGCATTAGTCTTACATATTTCGCGCCCGGTGCGTCTTCTCCTGAAGGGAAGTGAGGTAGTTGCTTCCCTCACCCTCTCTGCCGCCTCTTATGCGTGCATGACTTGCTCGCTAAACGAGGCAACAGCCTCCCACGCACTCTCGCTCTGGAGCATCGAAAGAACGATGTTTGGAAACGGGAGGTCACCTCCTGCTGCTGAGAGTTCACGGCGCTGCTCTGCCTATGCTGGCCACTCTGCCAGCGTGTGCTGCGCTGTGTCCTCCAAGCAATCTCCGCAGTGGTGACAACCGGGCAATTGGTCGCGACACCGATACTTCCCAAAACAGCCATGTCCGGTCAGTATCTGCGTCAGCCGGAATGTGAGGGCGCCGTGCCGGCGTCCTAACCAATCCTCCATGACGGGTCTTACCGCCGAAGTTACGGCGTGTCCTAAACTTAGGTGTAGCCTGCGAGCTCGGGACTTGGGGTACCCCGACTTGATTATTTTTTACCAAACCATTGAGCAGAAGAAGACGGTCGACGTCAAGTCGACGGAGCCACGCTGCGCGGGCTCCTCTTTCTGTCTTCTTCCGGTTCAATAGCACAAATACAGACAATTTAACCACCGGAGTGTGGCTGCACCTAGTTCTAGCCGCTTTGATGAAGGCTAAACTTGGTTCTAACCGAGGATAAGTTCGATGTACATCTAACTTTAACCGCAAGTGGCCGGCTGCACCTAGTTGTAGCCGGCCTAAACTAGGTGTAGCCGCACTTCGGCTATTAGCCGTAACATATACATTATACAGAATACTTACTTGAAAATTGTTTATAGTGAAAATGAAGGAAGAAAGAATTTTGTGAACATACATCATTTAAAAAAAAAAAACAAAATCGAAGACACATTTCCAAATGAAAATCGAAAAAAAAAACAGAAATCGTGTTGAAAATCTTTTTAAGCATAAATTTTGTAACAGCAGTGCAGTGCTTCTCCATATTAAAAAGGTTATGTTAATGTATCAAGAGATTTTAACCAGTTTGTCGCTAATGTCCATGTAGGTGAAAAAGAGATAAAAAATTTTACCCATCTCAAATCTAGTAGGTACCTCTTATTTATTTATTATCACTGTAAATAAATAAACCTAGAACTTTGCTTATCTACTTTCTTTGTTTGAACTAACAACTTAGTGCTCTGTTTAGGTCATAGGGGCCCCATTATCCTATTGTGCCCAGGGCCCCCAACAGGTTAAAGACGGCCCTGATCAGATTAAGAGGACAAAATAACTTTGTAGGGAAACTTAATGTTAATACATTTTATTCATTGTTATAGTCCAACTCATCACATTAAGAGGACAAAATAACAACGGTCAGTACTTTGCCATCAATCTCAACCCCTCACCTGCTGCACATGAGACGGGCTAGACCAAAGACTGACTTCAGCAGTTCCAATCACATAAATTTTCCTTCATTCTATTTGTCACATTAGACATTAATACATAAATTCATATGAATAATTACACAAAAGTAACATTATTCGATGGTATAATCAATAATCACACCTTACTGGGTAGACCAAACACCCGCAGTCAGTGAAGCTTAATCACCCGCAGTCAGTGAATGTCATAATATGTATATCACAGCTAAGAATCCATCCATAATAATACAATCATATCTTAAACTAACATTATAATAAATCTTCTACAGCGTTTTGGTTAGTCCACTATCCAGGCCATAGGCGATTTTTTTTTTCTTTTGCAACTATTATACTTCTCTGATTTCCAATACCCCTTAATGAGAACCTGGCATTATCTAATATGTTCATAATTTCGTAACATCCCTTAAAGAACAATGGCGAAATCTTAGCTGACTTAAATTTGAGCGTCTAAAAGTAGAAAAGACTCGTCTAAAAGACTATATACGAAAGAAATTCCTTCATTTTTCTACGATTTTTTAAAGTATCACATTAACCAGTTAGGGCCGGATAAAAAAAAATATATTAAATGAAAACTTATTTGACTTTTTCATTAAAGTTTCGTGTTGCCATTTTATATTTACTCTGCCAAGTGACAGCAAGTACAGTATAAAAGTATTGTAATCAGTTTGTTATTACAATTAAACGGGGTAATTGAATTAACAATACAGTTTATTTATAAGTGTAATTGTTTTTTGCAGGTAGGTAAAAATACTGTGGTGTAAGATAAATAAATTAGTTTCGATTGATGACCGGCAAAAAGACTAGTAACCAAAATCTAAAACAAATAGCTTGGTAATTGACCAAGAGTCGTAGACAGATCTGTCAGTGACACACAGAGTAAAAATAATATTATTGACAACACTGTTGATTAGTTGAATAGTTGATATTGATGTTCATGTTGCATTACAACTGGGATTACCAACCTTATACAATATTTGTACAAGATATTTCATTCTGAATTAACTAGGTAAAGAAAATACTATTGCGATATTGCCCTTTTACTACGTCAATTTGGATTATAAAAGTTACCATAGACATAACCTACAAAAGTTCATGACCAAACATCTATTATTCTCGGCCTTCTCGAACAAAAAATCTTGCACAAACCAGTTCAGAAGGTGACGCTGAGTTAAATAGGATTTTTTTCATTTAAATACGTAGGAATTTAATCTCAACTAAATCAATGTATGGGCGGCTGCCATTGTTCTTTGCTGTTAGTTTGTTATGTCGCCTATGGCCTTGATTTACATAACAGTATCACCTACGCTATAATTTATGTTATCTCTACGCGTTTGGTCAAAGCGGTCTTTGAATGTATCGGCAACAATTTTAAAACGTTGATGTGCTAACTGACGATCGGTCGTTACGTCAATATTTATATTACTATCTTGTATTACCTCATCTAATCGAGCTTGTATACACGGGATGTTCGAGTTTCTGCTAACAAGCAGCCTAATAGGTAAAAACCAGTTGATTGCTGTACAGTAATGTATGGACAATTGGACTTTCCACAAAACGCTCGGCCAGTCTGACACATTACCACACCTAGTAGCTAACATATTGATTACGGTTAAGACGTATCTTTTGGCACGTGATGCTCTAAATAACGAACAAACTAAATTCAGTGCCAACAGGAAAAATCTTTTTCCATGCTAACCCTTCAGAATCTACAGTGATTTGAATGTCAGGATGATTAACCACATTCCTACCAATAAGAAGATCATATGGAAAGTCTTGGTCACGGGCCACATGTAAATCTAGTTGTATACAAACATCTACAAATTTAACTGTGACTGTGATAGTTGCAAAAATATTAATTTGCCGTGTGTGAATTGTTCCCACATACCATCATTACCATGTATTTTACCGTTACCTATTCTACTAATTCTACTAACATATATTGAGTATGGTAAGAATATATAATTTAGTCGTTTGGCAATAGATTCCCGTATAATACTAGAACTTACTCCTGTGTCGACAATAGGTCAATAGACATATTGCGAATTGTAACGTTAGTGGGCTTAAAGTTTGAAACATTACATAAAGTATTGACTCGAACATCTAGTCATTGATCTTTGAAAGTTTATTTGCTGTTTGGTCAAATTTACACGTTCAAAATACAAGTTGTTACATCATCTAACTTTATTAAAACTGTAATTAATAATTAATAATTTTTCTTTTTTTTTTTTCATCACATGGAAGTATAACATTTCTTTTTCTGAGTTTTCTCATCCAATTTTGGGATTGGCATAAAACGTTTCTCAGGTAATTGATCTAATGGTTGCTTTTTAGTCTCTACGTAAGCAGAAAACTAAACTAAAATTCTGATGTTGACGAGTCTGAACAATAAATTACAGCTTTATACAATCAAACCGAGATTTTTTTTTTTTTCGTGTGGGTACATTCAAGTTAATTCAGCACAGAAATTTTCCTATTATCGACCTTCTTGGGGTTGCTAGGACTCGTACCATATTAAAACAGAGCCCTTGGGGGCCTTACCTCCCTTTGCGGCTTTAGTTAAGTTGCTCCAACCAAACTCTTCTCCGAGCTTGTCATTGTCTGGACACCACGCCACTACGCCGCTGTCAGTGGTGGCGGGATCGAATATCGGGAGAGCCACGTCATCCTGCCGATTCTTACTGGACAACGCTTCTTTGATAGTAGTAAGCAGCTTTAGTTGAATCTCTGGTTCTATTTCGGTAGCAACAATAACCCTGAAAATATAGTTAGATTAGTTTAGCACATGGTATCCCACTTCTGATGTCAGAATAAAGGGTATAATTGGCAACACTAAAAAGGCAATTAATAGCTCTATATTAAATACACATACTTATATGCTCAAATAATATTATTATTTAAGAACAGAATAGTGAAATGAAAATACTTTGTGTAGGAAACATATATTTTATTGTAATATTTCAGACTCAAAATTATTTATTTCAATTCAACCATTTACAGGCACCTTTGAATTGTCGGAGTCAGTTAGAAAGCTGAATCTAGTTGCTCGTTCCAAAGGGTAGATTTCTATGGAGAAGAACGAGCAAGAAACTCCATGAACACTCTTTTAAAATCAGTAATATTTTACAAATTTAGGTTACATCATTCATGTCATAACAACTAGGTACATATAATTTAATATTAACATTATACATATACAT
This sequence comes from Charanyca ferruginea, assembly GCA_947361185.1. Lineage (NCBI taxonomy): Eukaryota > Metazoa > Arthropoda > Insecta > Lepidoptera > Noctuidae > Charanyca > Charanyca ferruginea. Next base: position 11,315,399 of record OX376056.1, on the reverse strand, counting down.
AGCCTTTCATAGTTATCATCATAATTATACTTATCTATTATTTTCTTCGGGAGCTCCGTACCGATCAACGTTTCGATCAAAAGTGATTCAATGAAGTCGGAACACTCGCTTTTATAAGCGGCGATAAACAAGTATGATTCATAAACGGTGACAAGCAAATATGATTCACACTTATTTGCCATCCAAAGTTTAAACACACTTTATTCTATTTAAAATGATGTTATTTACTATACTTCTACTGCATTTAATAAGAAATTAATTATTACTTTATATTATAACACGAATTACGTAGTTATGTATTAATTACATCGATATAAATCTAACACACGCGACACTGTAAGCCACTTAGCTCTTCACTGGTTTGATACAGTCAAAAGAAAGAAAGAAAGAAAAATTGTTTATTTGAAACCTCGTACAGGTAAACCGAAACATAAACAAATGATACTACATAAAAAAAAAAGACAACCTGTACGAGACCAAAAAGGCTCCCGTCTCAGCACAATGCTACGACATGAAATGTCGCAGCGCTGGTAATGCTGGTATTCTGACAGGGCCTTGCAGAGATGCCACGGGCGGCCACAGTCACGACTAAAAGGTAAATAAATAAAAAAAACAAGATTATAATAATAAATATCTAACAAAAATAAGCAGGATAACCTTCTGTAAAGAATATGTAAACCCGACTTATCTATCAATTATAATGTATAAAGTTATTAAATACAATAAATAAATAAAAGTACGCAATAAACAAATAAAAGTGATAAAGATAATTTTGCATTATTTAATGTTGCAACTATCTGCCAACGCCAGCGTTACCACAATGTTTGTCTTGTCTATGCCGCTAGCGTTGTGTGTGACAGTGACAAACAAAGGGAGAAGGGACGCCGACGCCGCCTCAAATTGACAAGACAACATTGATGAAAAGTGTTAGTGTGTTAAATAGTAGTAGTTTAAGTTCATGGATAATCATAAAATTATGTACCCTAATCTTTTATGTGTGGTGTGAATCTGGTCAGTGGGTCGTCTTAGTTTTCAAAGCGAAAAAGAGTTATACCATAAGTTAATGCAGAGTTGCGGACAACTTCCTTTTTTACTTGATCTGAGGCGGACAACACGGAATAACAAAAAACATAAATAATGTGATTTATATAATTAAAAGGAATAAAAGAAAAAGACACTCGCTACCGTGTTTCGCTGAGGTCACCAGATAGCCAGCTACGTGCAAACCAAAGGTAAAATACTTCAGCTACTATTGTCCTTTTGTTTTTGTAGTAGGTGTTTTTTATATTTAAAACCAAAGGTATGGACTGTTTACATTAAATGAATATACTGGGTTTTTTAAATTTTATACATGTGGATAGGGAACCTTTTGGAAAGAGAAACTAGCTTCTACTTTCTGACTAACTAACCGAATTCTTGACAATAAAATTCAAAAGTACAGTTTATGTGGTTTAATATTAATAGTTTGATTTTAGGCATATAACTACGACTTAGACATGTCACATACAGTCACCAAAAGAGACGAACCAGGGTAGGATACCTACTAGAAGATTACTCACAAACCGATTGATGTAATTTGAATGAAATTAATAGAGAATTAAAAGTTCATTCTCTGAATTAAACGGATATTGTATGTAGTAGAAGTTTACTTAGAAACCGATGCATGTTTTTTAACAAAATAAAATAAAATTAATAGGGTAAAAACAATTCATTCATTAAATTAAATTTCATTCGAAAAAAAGCCATGGGTTTCTAAGTAAATTTCAACTATACCCAACGATACTAGTTACTTAGCTGTTTTGGTGACTGTACCTTCAACATTATAATTACGTGCAGTCACGAGCAGTAACATGTAAACGGTTGGTCTCATTCTAAACTGATTTTCAACCGACTTCAAAAAGAAGGAGTTTCTCAATTCGTCTGTATGTTTTTTTAGGGTATGCTACAGAGGTGGTCCCTTATAAACTTTATCGAAATTGATTCAGCACTTTTTGAAAAAACAACAAAAATCCAAAAAAAATATACATAGACAATATCTTAGTTTCCTCAATCTTTGAAGTAAGTACCTACTTTCAATCTCTGTTTTAACTGTGTTGCCGTTTTGTAATGGATTTGGATGCTAAGAAGGTGCTAAAAAGCGAAAAATAAAAAGCTTTTTAACATTAAGACAACCGCCTTTCGCCTTTTTGAAGGACGGTTCTCTTTTTTGTAAAAAAGCTTTTTTCTCCTAAACTGTTGATTGAGATGTTATGGCGTTACGTAATTATACGGTATTTTCCCCTAACTACTATATAATAGAGTATATCTACAAGTTGAAATAGTTATTTCACGAGAAAATTGCTTTTTAATTTTGCAATCTGTATACCTACATCTCCTCTCATCTCTGTGTGTCTCGTGGCTGAACAAAGAAGCCCATAATTTACAGCTGGCCTTGTATTAAACCAGTTTGAACTGGAGCTGTAAACCCAGGCATTGTCTAAATTGTCACTTAAAAAGTTAGACGCGTGTCTCTAACTTTAGGAAGCGCCTTGGCCTATCTTCTGCCTTACTTTGATAGTTCTGTTATGCCTTCATTCATATTCAGGATTGGTTAATGACGTTAGTTGAAATAGGCATGAGTCATGTTACAGATAATTTATCATGTCGACCTTTAATAGGTCCGTAGGTAGAATAGGGGGGGGGGGGGGGGGTTCAGCAGTAATCGCCATGCTCGGCCGATGCTTTTCGGTGATCGCAGTAGGTGTTATGGTTCTCAGAAAGACGCTGCTGCCCATCTTCTGGTCAATATCCCTCTGTCGCCTTCTACGACACCCACGGGTAGAAATGGGGTGGTGCTATTCGCGGCCGGCACCACACTATTAGGTATATTACGATTATGTAATTATATTTATTTAAAATAAGTTAAACACAGCAACTTTCGGACTAAAAGACTCCTTGACAAATCAAAAATGGTTGTAAGTGAGTTTGGGTTTGATCCAGAATAAAGAGGTTTCTTCACTATCATCACTACTAATTGTAATAAAAAAATTAAAGGGGTCTATATTTATTTACTAACTAACAAACTATGTGTGTGATTCTAAAGTTGAGAAGTTAGGGAGCTCAAAATTAAACTAAAATAACTAAAAGGAATAAGGTTCGGGCGCCAGAGCTCACTAGGTAATTTAAAACAAAGGGAATCCGGGATAGCTAAAAGGTAAAGGACAGGACTTCTAATCTAGGTCGGAGATTTCTGAAATTAAGCTGCAAATTCTTTAACAATAGCTCATTTATTTCTATCGCAGGCAGTATGGCGAACACAATATTAGAAAGCCCCTTTCTTTTGAAGGGCAAGTTGTTTTATAACGATTAAATTCTATAACTAAAGTTTAGGTTTAAGCTGTCAGAATTGCACGTTTTTTAAGTTGAATCTACTAAAAGAAAACCAAGAGACATACCACAATCTTCGATAAATCTATCTATAATAAACCTGAAGGGTTGATTGGAGACTCGAGGGGAAACGCGTCAGCTCATCCATGATAAATTTAAGTTTCAAGGATGAAAATCCAAACTATAAGTAAGATCGCCTTTGGGGCGTTCTTTTTGTAAACGAAGCATGCCAATCACTCGTGCTATGGGCACAATCAAACAGCGATGGCGTTAAAGGTGGATTTCCCAAAATATTACCGTTGCACGGCTGCTGACATCACTACCAAGTGGTTCCAGCCAGGGGTGGACCCTTGAAATATTCCAATCTAATGATTGGCACGGAATAGAATTTTATTCGTGCTTCATCTTAGTGACTTCGGTCGGAAAAGTAAATCCTACCTGTCCCAAACCGGAAACGTCAAAATAATCTGACAGCCGGGGAAATAAAATCCAACTGTCAAACTGATGGTCTATGGTTTTATCGATTACTCTACTAAATCCTAGCCAATCTATCAAATATCTAAAGTGTGTGTAGTCGGCATTATCGAAAACTTCGAAAAAGTGACGAGAGAGGTCGACACTATGTAGCGAGTAGAAAATACTCGTTACATTACATCCCTCCCCGAAAAATAAAAGAAAGGAACTTTCTTTTATTAGAAAGAAGCAACGAAAAACGAAGTGAACAAAAAATTCAATAACAAAAAACTATCATAGTGCAGTTAGGCGTCATGGCCACTGACTAAAACGTCGGTACTACACCGATCAACAAAGCCAAACAACAAACAAATCCAAATTCAGTTAAACCCGAGGGCCGCTGACTAAAACTCTAACAAGACTAAACACTAAACAAATCTAAATTCAGTTAAGCACGAGAGCCGCTGATTAAATCTTGAACAAAACTACTAAACATTAAACACTAACTTTGAGTACAGTTAAGCGCTATGGCTACTGACTAACTTTACACTAATTTACTAATCTATCCTACACCTCTTAAGTTCAGTTAAGCACTATCGCCACTGACTAGCTTCAGCCAACCTACTAAACTAAACCACTCCACTTAAGTTCAGTTAAGCACTATCGCCACTGACTAACTCTACACATCTCTACCAACTAATCTGGAGTGCAGGTAGGCACTATCGCCGCTGACTATCCTCAACTAACCTACAGTTCAGCTTTGAGTACAGTTAGGCACCATAGCCTCTGTCTATCTCAGCAACAACCAATTAAAATTAACAATACCTAAACATAAATTCTAGATAGAGTTGAAGGACTCTACCTAAAAGTATAGATTCCCAATCAATAAAGTCAGACAGAGTTGAAGGGCTCTATCCAAAAATATTGATTCCTAACAAAAAGGTTAGATAGAGTTGAAGGGCTCTATCTAAAAGGCTGGATAGAGTTGAAGGGCTCTATCCAAAAATATTGTCACAGCAATAACCTGTAACAACCAAAAACCATATTGTGATCGGCGCTACACCACCGAACTTCCGAGCACAATAGTAAAAAGTTATGACGAAAGTCAAAATTCCACCTTGTGACTGGCACAGCAATGACCAACACAAGGGCAAAAGGGCAAATGTAAGCTGTGATTGGCTCTACTCTACCAACCTTCCAAGCACAGACAAACAAACAAAATATATTGGATTACCGAAGGGGAAAATCACAATACCTAATAAAGGCGAAAGCCAAGATGAAATCGAGGTCAAAAATTACACCAAGATCCAAAAACAAAGTACATTCTTTAACAAAAGTTTCAGAATTACCGCAAAAACAAGGTAGGACGCTCTATAACAAAAGTTACGGAATGACCTCAAAAGCAAAATCCGGTATGAACGTGTCAGAATAAAGGGTAAAATTGGCAACATTATAAAAGCAATTAATAGCTCTATATTAAATACACATACTTATATACTCAAAGAGTATTATTATTTTAGAACAGAATAGTGAAATGAAAATACTTTGTTTAGGAAACATATATTTTATTGTAATATTTCAGACTCAAAATCATTTATTTCAATTCAACCTTTTACAGGTACTTTTGAATTGTCAGAGTCAGTCAGAAAGTTGAATCTAGTTGCTCGTTCCAAAGAGTAGATTTCTATGGAGAAGAACGAGCAAGAAACTCCATGAACACTCTTTTAAAATCAGTAATATTTTACAAATTTAGGTTACATCATTCATGTCATAACAACTAGGTACATATAATTTAATATTAAAATTATACATATACATAGCCTTTCATAGTTATCATCATAGTTATACTTATCTTATTATTTTCTTCGAGAGCTCCGTACCGATCAACGTTTCGATCAAAAGTGTCCTCCAATGAAGTCGGAACACTCGCTTTTATAAGCGGCGATAAACAAGTATGATTCATGGGAGAAGAATGATGACAAGCAAATGTGATTCATACTTATTTGCTATCCAAAGTTTAAACACACTTTATTCTATTTAAAATGATGTTATTTACTATACTTCTACTGCATTTAATCAGAAATTAATTATTACTTCATATTACAACACGAATTACATTGTTATGTATTAATTACATCGGTATAAATCTAACACGGCCATACTGACAAGTACTTCGCTCTCGAAGTACAAACACAATATTCTTATTACATAAAGGTACATTTTGTTTGCATAATATCAGTAATCGTTTTCATAATCATCATGGTATAATCAATAATCAGACCTTACTGGGTAGACCAAACACCCGCAGTCAGTGAAGCTTAATCACCCGCGACCAGTGAATGTCATAATAAACCACAGTTAAGGTTTTAATCCATCCATAATAATACAATCATGTCTTAAACTAATATTAATACAATATATACTAATATAATTACAATATCAGTAATCGTCTCATAATCGTCATTGTATAATCAATAATCAGACCTTACTGGGTAGACCAAACACCCCGCAGTCAGTGAAGCTTAATCACCCGCAGCCAGTGAATGTCATAATATACCACAGTTAAGGTTTTAATCCATCCATAATAATACAATCATGTCATATATACTAATATAATTACAATATCAGTAATCGTCTCATAATCGTCATTGTATAATCAATAATCAGACCTTACTGGGTAGACCAAACACCCCGCAGTCAGTGAAGCTTAATCACCCGAAGCCAGTGAATGTCATAATATACCACAGTTAAGGTTTTAATCCATCCATAATAATACAATCATGTCTTAAACTAATATTAATACAATATATACTAATATAATTACAATATCAGTAATCGTCTCATAATCGTCATTGTATAATCAATAATCAGACCTTGCTGGGTAGACCAAACACCCCGCAGTCAGTGAAGCTTAATCACCCGCAGCCAGTGAATGTCATAATATACCACAGTTAAGGTTTTAATCCATCCATAATACAATCATATCTTAAAATAATATTATAATAAATGTACTACAGCGTTTTGTTCAGTCCACTATCCAGGCCATAGGCGATTTTTTTTTCTTTTGCAACTATTATATTTCTCTGATTTCCAATACCCCTTAATGAGAACCTGTTATTATCTAATATGTTCATAATTTCGTAGGGTCCGTAAAATTTTGCTGTTAGTTTGTTATGTCGCCTATGGTCTTGATTTACATAAACAGTATCACCTACGCTATAATTTATGTTATCTCTACGCGTTTGGTCAAAGCGGTCTTTGAATGTATCGGCAACAATTTTAAGACGTTGATGTGCTAACTGACGATCGGTCGTTACGTCAATATTTATATTACTATCTTGTATTACCTCATCTAATCGAGCTTGTATACACGGGATGTTCGAGTTTCTGCTAACAAGCAGCCTAATAGGTGAAAAACCAGTTGATTGCTGTACAGTAATGTATGGACAATTGGACTTTCCACAAAACGCTCGGCCAGTCTGACACATTACCACACCTAATAGCTAACATATTGATTACGGTTAAGACGTAACTTTTGGCATGTGATGCTCTAAATAACGAATAAACTAAATTCAGTGCCAACAGGAAAAATATTTTTCCATGCTAGCCCTTCAGAATCTACAGTGATTTGAATGTCAGGATAATTAACCACATTCCTACCAATAAGATCATATGAAAATCTTGGTCACGGGCCACATGTAAATATAGTTATAAACAAATATCTTCAAATTTAACTGTCACTGTGATAGTTGCAAAAATATGTATTTTACCGTTACCTATTCCACTAACGTACTTATATTGAGTATGGAAAAATATATAATTTAGTCATTTGGCAATAGATTCCCGTATAATGCTACAACTTACTCCTGTGTCGACAATAAAGTCAATAGACATTTTGCGAATGGTAACGTCAGTAGGCTTAAAGTTTAAAACATTGCATAAAGTATTGACTCGAACATCTAGTCATTGATCTTTGAAAGTTTAATTGCTGTTTGGTCAAATTTACACGTTTAAAAATACAACTTATTCTCCAGGTAATTGATCTAATGGTCGCTTTTTAGTCTCTACGTAAGCAGAAAACTAAACTAAAATTCTGATGTTGACGAGTCTGAACAATAAATTACAGCTTTATACAAACCGAGATATTTTTTTTTTTCGTGTGGGTACATTCAAGTTAATTCAGCACAAATTTTCCTATTATCGACCTTCCTGTGGTTGTCAGGACTCGTATCATATTAAAGCAGAGCCCTTGGGGGCCTTACCTCCCTTTGCGACTTTAGTTAAGTCGCTCCAACCAAACTTTTCTCCAAGCTTGTCATTGTCTGCACACCACGCCACTACGCCGCTGTCAGTGGTGGCGGGATCGAATATCGGGAGAGCCACGCCATCCTGCCGATTCTTACTGGACAACGCTTCTTTGATAGTAGTAAGCAGCTTTAGTTGAATCTCTGGTTCCATTTCGGTAGCAACAATAACCCTGAAAATATAGTAAGATTAGTTTAGCACATGGCATCCCACTTCTGATGTCAGAATAAAGGGTAAAATTGGCAACATTATAAAAGCAATTAATAGCTCTATATTAAATACACATACTTATATACTCAAAGAGTATTATTATTTTAGAACAGAATAGTGAAATGAAAATACTTTGTTTAGGAAACATATATTTTATTGTAATATTTCAGACTCAAAATCATTTATTTCAATTCAACCTTTTACAGGTACTTTTGAATTGTCAGAGTCAGTCAGAAAGTTGAATCTAGTTGCTCGTTCCAAAGAGTAGATTTCTATGGAGAAGAACGAGCAAGAAACTCCATGAACACTCTTTTAAAATCAGTAATATTTTACAAATTTAGGTTACATCATTCATGTCATAACAACTAGGTACATATAATTTAATATTAAAATTATACATATACATAGCCTTTCATAGTTATCATCATAGTTATACTTATCTTATTATTTTCTTCGAGAGCTCCGTACCGATCAACGTTTCGATCAAAAGTGTCCTCCAATGAAGTCGGAACACTCGCTTTTATAAGCGGCGATAAACAAGTATGATTCATGGGAGAAGAATGATGACAAGCAAATGTGATTCATACTTATTTGCTATCCAAAGTTTAAACACACTTTATTCTATTTAAAATGATGTTATTTACTATACTTCTACTGCATTTAATCAGAAATTAATTATTACTTCATATTACAACACGAATTACATTGTTATGTATTAATTACATCGGTATAAATCTAACAAACGCGTTACTAACAAAGTCAAATCCAAGTCTAGTATCGAAGAAATATCTAGACAAAAAACAACACTGTCAACAAACAGTAAAAAAAAATAGAATTAAAATCAATAACTATTTAAAACTATGAGAGAAATAGAATGATTTTAATCTACAGAAAAAGAAGATTACAAAAAAACTTGAAAAGAAATGTAAGTTTTTTAAATCTTTTTAGGTAATAAAAAACCCAAAGTGTAAGGTTGCATAGGATCTTTCTCTTACAAAAAAAATGTAAACAAGTAAAGGATTACCTTTAAAAAAGAAAGAAAGAAAAGATATAAGATCCCATACAAGCTCAACAAACAAACAAAACAAACAAGATAAGATCCTTTGATGTGTAAAATGTATAGTGTAAAGAGTAGGTATTTCTAAATTAACCAAAATGACCTAAGTTTATTTTAGTAAGAATTGAATTGGAATCTAATAAATTGTAATGAAGTTGCCTAACATAATAATAACCTTCAGACTATCATAACCTCTCATTCATCATTCTAACAAAGATAGATCCTCACACAAAAATACTCAATTCCAAAACCAAACCTATGAAATCCCCAAAATTTTAAAATTTAATAATATCCTTTACATGATAACGACCCACGGAACCCTTATTTAAATCTTTCAAAACATAAACGTTATCAGAAACTTTTTCTGTTATTTCACACTTTAAGAACTTAGGTGCAAGCTTAGCCGAAAAATAAGCAGGTGCATGAGATTGAACAAAACTTCTTCTCCACACAACATCACCCACACCAAAAGAAATGACTTTCCGACCCTTATTATAATAAGCGGCATTTCGCTTATACCCCTTTAACAAATAAGTTTGAACTTTAACAAAAATATCACTAAGTGAATTAAGAGAAACTGCATAAGAGTTTCTATTTGAAACCTCTAGTTGAGATAAATTATCAACAGAGTTACTAAAATGATGTAAGGAAGCATCTAAAACAAGTTCCCTACCAAACATAAGAAAATTAGGCGTAAATTCTGTAGCAAGATTTACACTATTATTTAAAGCTAATTGAACATTGGGCAAAAAACTTGACCAAGTCCTATGATCATCTTTAACAAAACACGATATGCAAGTTTCGACTGTTTTATTATATCTCTCAACAGGATTATTTTGAGGTGTATACAATGTGTTATAAAATATTTTAGTTATATTAAAACCTTTCAAGAATTCTACAAAATGTTTTGAAGTAAATTGAGTTCCATTGTCACAAACTACTATTTTTGGACAACCAAATTTAAGAAATATTTCTTTTTCAAAATGTTTACAGATTACTCTAGTAGTTGCATTAATCATTGGAAAGAACCAGCAATATTTAGTAAAAACATCTACAACTGAAAGTATGTATTTATGACCAGAATAAGTTTTAGGTAAAATACCTATTATATCTACTGAAAGCATAAGCATGGGGCGATCAACCTTTTTAGGATTAATCATAGTACCAAAAGGAGGAGAAGTAGTATGTTTGTAAGCTTTACAAGTATCACAAGACAAAATGTATTGGTGAACATCATTAAACATACCTTTCCAAAAATAATGTTGTTTTAATTTCTTTAAAGTTTTATGAATACCTAAATGACCTGAATTTACATCATCATGATTTGACCTAATAGTATCTAAGATATTCTCTTTAGGAATAACTATCTTCCAGTCTAAAAGACTGTGAGGGTTAAATTTATTTTTACAATATTTATACAAAGTGTTATTTTCGACTCTAAAATTCTTATACTTTCTAGGAGATTTCTGACATTGAATAAATATTTTTCTATACCAAGGATCAATAATATCATCATCAGGGGAGACTAAACTATCCTGAGTGGTTATAGCTGTGACTTCTATACGAGATAAAGCATCTGGAACTAAATGTAATGAACCTTTTTTATGAATAATATCAAAAGTAAATTGAGAAATTCTAGCAGCCCAACGAGCTAAGCGTCCACTAGGATTATTGAGACCTAGGAGCCATTTCAAACAAGCGTGGTCAGTAATAACAGTAAACTTCATTCCTTCAATATAAGGTCTAAAATGTTCTATGGAATCTAAAATAGCTAATAATTCACGTTCTGTGGTACTATAATTTCTTTCACATTTATTAAGCGATCTAGAATAAAAAGCAATGGGATGTTGATCACCATTATCATCTTCTTGACTCAAAACACTACCTATGCCCACAGAGCTGGCATCACAATGCAAAAAGAAAGGTTTTTCAAAATTAGGACATTGCAAAACAGGAGAAGTTATTAAAGAATGTTTTAATTCTTGAAATGCATTTTCAGCTTCGTCATTCCAAGTAAGTGACTTTTTAGAATTTTTACTACCTGCTGTCAATTTAGTTAAAGGAGAAGCAATATCAGCAAATTTACAAATGAATCTACGATAATAAGAACATAAACCAAGGAAACTGCGAAGTTGTTTTACCGTTTCTGGGCGTGGGAAATTTTCTATTGTCTCTAATTTAGAAGGATCAGTATGTAAACCATTACTGTCAACAATGAAACCAAGATAGCGAAGTCTGTCCTTGCAAAAATTACACTTTTTTAAATTTACAGTTAAACCTGCCTCTTTTAATATACTATGAATTTTATGTAACTGTGCTATATGGCTATTAAAATCAGAATTAATACAAATTAAGTCATCTAAATAACAGAATACAGAATTATCATACTCTGGACCAAAAAGTTTATCTACTAGTCTCTGCAACTCAGCTGGTGCATTTGTGAGACCAAATGGCATGCGAACAAATTCGTACAGGCCTTTTCCAGGTACTACAAAAGCAGTTTTTTCGCGGGATGATTTTTCAAGTGCAATTTGCAAAAATGCTTTAGAAAGATCTATAGTACTAATATATCTAGCACCTCTAAGGTTGTCTAATATTCTAGAAGTATAAGGAAGGGGATAAGAATCTTTAATAGTAACAGAATTTAAACGTCTTGAATCTAAACACAATCTAGTACCTCCATCTTTCTTTTCTACCGCCAATACGGGTGAACACCAAGGAGACTTAGAGGGTTGAATAATACCTTCTCCTAATAAAACTTCTACTTCATCAAAAAGTTCCTTTTGTTTAGCAGGACTCAGAGGCCAATATCTCTGTTTAAAAGGTTCACTAGTAACGTTAATTTTATGTTCAACTAAATGAGTAAGACCTAAACCTCTTTTCTCATAAGAAATATCTTCAAACAAAGCAATAATATTATCTAATTTTTGTTTCTCAGAAGGAGAAAGTTCAGAAATAGAGGTAATTGAACAAACTTGTTTATTATTTTCTGGAACAAGTATAATGTTCTTCCACAATTCTTCAGCTAAATGAAATTTAATCCAAAAGTCAAAACCTAAAATAATTAATGGATCAAAAGAAGGAATAATTAAAAACTCTACGGATTTAGTTATATTATCACAAGTTACTGGCAAATCCATGGCACCAATAATTCTCCGGGCGGAGCCATCCGCAGTGCAAGCAGCGCCACTAATAGGTCTAATTTTATAACCTAACTGTAAAAATCGTTCATGTGTATTTGAGCCTAAAATGCATTTATCGGAACCACTGTCCAACAAACCTGAAAAAATTTGATTACCAACAAAAAAAGTTAAAAATGGTCTAGCATCATTCTGTTTTGTAAATAGAATAGGAGCCGAACGATAAATATTAAAAAAGGTTTTTAAATAATCTAACCAGTTGGAAAATTCTTTGTCACGGGCAACATCATCAGGCTTGTGACTTCTAACAATTTTTTCACCCATCGAGACGCTCGAAGTTTTATCAAAAACGTGGGCTCGATGCTGCCTAATCAGTTTTTTGACTCTTGCGAGTTTTTAGTATCCAAATTACAAACGTCACAAGTCTTAGAAGTGACCCCAGCTTTATGACACTTAAAACAAACAACACCTGGAATAGACTTGCAATTTTTATATAAATGTCCAGGTTTTTTGCATTTTAAACAAACTAAATCATTAGAAACGGCATTAGATTTAACAGAAGGTTTAAGGGATTCTTTAAAAGGTTTTCTATTGACAACAACTTCTAAATCTTTTGCAAGTTCCAGAAATTGTTCGATTGAATCTATTTGTCTACGAAACAAAAAGGGTGTGTAAATTGGTAACATATTTTGTTGTATCACGTTAACTAAAGTGTAGTCAAATAAAGGTACTGAAAGACGACTAGCCATGTCATAAATTTCCGTGATGAAATCAGGAAGCGACTCAGACTGTTTCTGTTTCCTTGTGCGGAGCTCATTTTCTAAAAAGTGATCAAAATTAGGTGTATCAAAGCGTTTCAAAAGCGCAAGCTTAAGTTCATGCCAGGAAGAAATACGAATTCGAACAGATCTAAACCATTTGAGTGCAGTACCATCAAGCAAATCTGTAAAAGAACCAACCAGCAAATTTTCGTTGTAATTTCTATAGAGAAAATATTCTTCAACTTGTGTAATAAAGTCACGAACACAAGTTTTACCATCGTAAATTATTCTGCTATGTTTCAAATCAGGCAGTTTAGTAAGAGGAGGAAAGTTTTTACGAATGTTTTCGTTAACAAGCGCATTCAAGGAGTTAAAAGAAGGCAAAGCTCGAGCTGTAAAATCCGAAGACGAATGTGCGATTCCAGATTCAAAAGGATTGCCAACATCGGTGGCATTAGCCATCTCGTGACCTTTCTCAACAACATTAGCATCACCAGCAGTAGAAGCTTCGACCTCAACCGAATCCTGAGGCGGTGGAAACTGAACTCCCTTGTCCTCCATGACTAACGAGTAACAAGGCAAATAGCAACGAAAAGCAAGGACTGAACTTTAAAGAATTTCAAAATAAATCAAAGTTTGAAAAATAAAATTAAAGTTTGAGGTTATGTATGAAAATCAATGTGGTATTTCCATGAAAAATTGCTAAGTTATTTAACGTTAAAAAGTGCAATAATAACTCACAAAACGGCTTAAAATTAAATAAACTAGGTGCACAATAATGTACTTAATGTTTAAATTTAATTATTAACATAAAAAGTTAACTTAGATATGAATTATATCACTGTATGAGATTTAACAATAACACGGTCTACACTTAACAATTGTTGGTTTTGCTAAGGAAAAAACATGTTAAAAACACAAGAAAATAAACAAATTATCCAATGTAAAACTAAAACATTGTTTGCAAAATGCAATATCAAACTAAGTTACAACTTATGAGTCTAATTATTCAAAGTTTATAAACTAGATCAATTACAATGTAAAAACAATATGAAATACAATATGAATACTAAATATTGTAAACAATAGACTCATTAGTTAAAATATAAATGAATTTAGTGTGCAATACTGACTGTACTCACCGTACAAACCATGCTTCAGTCCCTGTTCTAGTGCGACAATTGTAATAAAAAAATTAAAGGGGTCTATATTTATTTACTAACTAACAAACTATGTGTGTGATTCTAAAGTTGAGAAGTTAGGGAGCTCAAAATTAAACTAAAATAACTAAAAGGAATAAGGTTCGGGCGCCAGAGCTCACTAGGTAATTTAAAACAAAGGGAATCCGGGATAGCTAAAAGGTAAAGGACAGGACTTCTAATCTAGGTCGGAGATTTCTGAAATTAAGCTGCAAATTCTTTAACAATAGCTCATTTATTTCTATCGCAGGCAGTATGGCGAACACAATATTAGAAAGCCCCTTTCTTTTGAAGGGCAAGTTGTTTTATAACGATTAAATTCTATAACTAAAGTTTAGGTTTAAGCTGTCAGAATTGCACGTTTTTTAAGTTGAATCTACTAAAAGAAAACCAAGAGACATACCACAATCTTCGATAAATCTATCTATAATAAACCTGAAGGGTTGATTGGAGACTCGAGGGGAAACGCGTCAGCTCATCCATGATAAATTTAAGTTTCAAGGATGAAAATCCAAACTATAAGTAAGATCGCCTTTGGGGCGTTCTTTTTGTAAACGAAGCATGCCAATCACTCGTGCTATGGGCACAATCAAACAGCGATGGCGTTAAAGGTGGATTTCCCAAAATATTACCGTTGCACGGCTGCTGACATCACTACCAAGTGGTTCCAGCCAGGGGTGGACCCTTGAAATATTCCAATCTAATGATTGGCACGGAATAGAATTTTATTCGTGCTTCATCTTAGTGACTTCGGTCGGAAAAGTAAATCCTACCTGTCCCAAACCGGAAACGTCAAAATAATCTGACAGCCGGGGAAATAAAATCCAACTGTCAAACTGATGGTCTATGGTTTTATCGATTACTCTACTAAATCCTAGCCAATCTATCAAATATCTAAAGTGTGTGTAGTCGGCATTATCGAAAACTTCGAAAAAGTGACGAGAGAGGTCGACACTATGTAGCGAGTAGAAAATACTCGTTACATAATACAATGAAGCAAAAGAGTTTGTTTTTTTGAACGAATTATTCTCTGGAACTACAGGTCCTATTCTGTAAATTATTTCGCTGATAGAAAGCTATATGACCCCTGAGTTCTATACGCTGTAAGTATTTAATTATTAAAGAAAAGGGGTATTGGGCTCTTTTAAATTATGCGTTTGGTGCCAGACTGCTGCGACGCCGACGCCCAAACCATTGCGAATGTCGGACTGCACACGGACGGTTGTCTGTTTTCAAACAGTTGACAAGTAGAAAGCGCCGCGCGACACCGGTACCGAGCACGCACGACAGCAGGACGACAAACGTCACGTCGTGTTAGCTGTATGGAAAAAGACATCTGTCCGTGTGCAGTACGACAGCCGCAGTCGCAGCAGTCCGGTACCAATCGCATACATTGAAAGTGCCCTTTGTAACAAATTCACGCCGACGAAGAGTAGACGAAAGCTAGTCAAAAATAAAAGAGTCAGCCGCCACTCATTGTCACTCAATGAAAAGTTTGTAAATGGAACAAAGTTTTTAATAATTCCGAATGTCGGCGGGCAGAGTCGAAGAGTCCCTTCTTAATCGTTTTTGACTGTCATGTTTGATTTGAATCAACTGTGAAAATATCTATATATCTGTTATTTTTTTTATAATTAAACTGTAACAAAATAAAATAACCGTTTAATTATGTTTGTAAATTAACAGTTTAATTATGAGCCTTATGAGCCTTCTGTTTTCGTCAGGGATTACCCTGACGAAAACAGAAGGCTGTTTTCAGTTTAACATGTGTATTTGTGTGTCTGTCTATGGCATTGTAGCACTTAAACGATTGAACTGGTTTTGATTTAGTATTTTTGTTTGAAAGGTGACTTGACTGGGATGTTCTTGGTTATGATTCAAGAAATTCTGTTCAGCACTTTTAGGATTTGAACTCTTTTCTAGTTTATTAAAAGGTGTGAGTATCCCTACTACTTTGATTAAATTTGACATATTTTTGTATTTTTTATAGGTATTTTGTTGTATTTTATGATTAATTTTGATTGACACTCTGCGGATAATGTAGTAGCTTCCAATATCGCTTTTTAAAATATTGTTTACCCTAAATGTGAAGTAATATTTTGGGTTTGGGGGTTAGGTTTTGATAATCCTTAGCAAATAAGTCGAGGTATTTTACGATAACGACATTAATCGACAACTAATTTCCATTTCATTTTACAAGAAGTTCTATACAAATTGCGTACAATTCTAGTATAGTCTCCCACTTAGTACATGCAATGGAACTAAGTCAGGAAGTTCATTTCCCATCGAGGAGCGTTTCCTTTGTCGCTGAGTGTTCAAGACCTGTTCGTGAAAAGGTCAGCACTGAGAGGTAGTTATTATGATTTAAATGCTTAGGCGGAGATTTTGTGTCGTATGCAGGAAAAGGGCGATTTGAGGGGTGAAATAATGGTAGCGGCGGGATTTATGCTGGTTGTATATCTTATTGAAGGTTTTGTAGTTAATTGAGCTGTGTTGGAGACTTTAAATACCTTATTTGACTTGCTCATATATCTAAGTTTCTTGAAGTTCGAATATCGAAGGATTAGGATATATGAAACTAAGATTTACTTCAAATTAAACTTAAAATAAAAAAAAAACTAACCCAAAGTCCAGTCTCTAGAAGTTGAGAGAATTTGTAATTATTTTTAAGTACCTACCCAACCTTAAATATGTGGATATCTAAAAGTGAGTATACACTTGAGCATTGACTTGTAATGCATCGAGCCTCTGTAATGTCACCGTCTCACGAACCGAACATTGAACACGACGCTCGACGCTTTGTTACAACTTGATTTTACAAACCAACGAGCCAATTTGTGTAACATTTCATCAAGCAAAGATACGCTTGCAGATACGATATTTCAACGAAAAGTAAATGCAAACAAAATAGAAAGAATTGTTCTCACCTTGAGCAATACGTCGAACACTGCGTCCAGCATTCGCAGGGACGTTACATTACAAGAAAGTGCTTTTATAATTTGAGGTTTTAATTGTACGGTACTATTTGTAAGAACGTTAAATTACATCGAAATGCTCAAGGACCCTAGCTAAATTACCCAAATTGACAATTTACAATCGATGAGGCTAACAGAAAACTAAACAAATGTATGGAAATGACGTCATCTCAACGATAAGTCACGTGATCGAAATAAAAAATGGATTACGACGAGGCGTTCATTATTGTAGAAAGAGATACGATACGAAACGTTTGTAACTTTGCTAGCGAAAAGTGTCGTTTTGTTCCTCTATAAGCGGGAGGAAAGTAGCTCTTTTCTCCACTAGACTTTTTAGCGGGCAGTAATGAGATTTGAATTAGGAACATGAATCGTTCATTGAAATCGAACGCAAATTGTATAAATTACTGGCTGTACGGTGCAGGGAGGCGCGCGCGGTAACTAAAAAAGAAAAAACAAAAGCGCGCGATTTACTTCCCTGTCTCTAATCGGTACGGACTTTATTATATTTTGTAAAAAAATTAGTCCTACGTGTAGTTCTGAAAGTGATAGTGCATTAACTCCAGAAACAATAAAAATAGAAGCTAATAAAGTCATACAAAACTTAATACCTACGAAATCCCGGGAGAAATATTTTCTCATAGAAGGAGATGAAAAGTAGAGTGTATGGACTCGAGAGCAAAAATATTTTTCCCTCAGGCGATGGTACTTTGAATCCCTCGCTACGCTCAGGATTCTATTTTAGAATCCCTCGCTGTGCTCGGGATTCTA
Source organism: Charanyca ferruginea (assembly GCA_947361185.1). Taxonomy (NCBI): domain Eukaryota; kingdom Metazoa; phylum Arthropoda; class Insecta; order Lepidoptera; family Noctuidae; genus Charanyca; species Charanyca ferruginea. The sequence continues at coordinate 11,297,162 of OX376056.1, read as the reverse complement.
TTCTAGCTTCCTTCGCTTCGCTCTGGATTCAAAATAGCGCCTTAGCCGTAAAAATATTATTTTGCTTCCTTGTCGTACAATCTACTATTCTCATAGAAGGAGATGAAAAGTAGAGTGTATGACTCGAGAGCAAAAATATTTTTCCCTCAGGCGATGTACTTTGAATCCCTCGCTACGTTCGCTCTGGATTCAAAATAGCGCCTTCGCCGTAAAAATATTATTTTGCTCCCTTGTCATACAATCTACTATTCTACTCAATCCCTAATATTCCATAACGAGTTTCTTTTGTTTTAGAAGCTCCGCTTCACACGCTATTGCTTTGTAATTAATTATAGATACTGTAATTAAAAGAGAATACCTACTCTTATGAATTATGACGATAGTGACATCGACATCTTCATCATTTCCATTCGATTGAACAAAGGTTATAGTGGCGTGGGTGTAATGAAATGTTTCTACAAAACATGAAGAATAGAATTGTCCTACTTTATGTAGGAACTATAATTGTGTCTATAATTTATGACAATAGGAAAATTTTTGTTTAAGCACCTATTTTCTTTTAAGAAATAGGGTTATTTTTTCTTTGACAGTTGTAAAAATACTGGAATGAACTGAACATAAATACGACAGTGATAGCGACCCATTTCTAAATACTCCATTTATTTTGCATTGGAAAAAAAGCCGTGGAATACCGATTGTTATAAGGTTATATTATTGACATAACTGCATTTAATTGCTATTTTATAGTTTACAATGCTTCAACCATTTGCTGACGGGCCCTTTTGAATTATCAAGGAGTCAGTAAGAAAATTGAAGCTAGGTAGTTTTTGCAGTTGGTTTCAATGGAGAAGAAGGAGCAACAAACTTCATGAATGCTCTTTGCACTTATTTGTCTAATGGGGTAATAAAGGAAAAATGTGTATACATGTGTCCAGTTTTTAAAAACAAACATGTTAAACTATTTTAAAATGAATACGTTACACCTATATTGTAAACAGTATGGTACAGTTCAACAACTTATCGACAGTTGTCGAATGTCGCGAGAGATTATTAACTAACGGTTGTCGGTTTTTACAATCACCGTGAGGTGACATAACATATAGAGTACAGGGTGGCGATGACAATAGCACAAAAACTGATCATGACAGGATTAGGTAATTTCGTGTATTTTTTTTTATTGAGCATTAATAATATTAAATAATAGCGCCACAAGTTGCCGCTCTTCTCACAAGTTAGTAAACTAATATTTCAAATGGTGTTCTATTTTGTTTACATTATATGCTCTTTAGTATGTTTGAATTTTTTTCTTTTCATTTCGGTGATAGGAATTGTCTGATAGTATCTAAATATTCTTATGAACTAGTATTACTAGTGTTTAAATCTTTTGTCGTATCGTCATCCCCACCTAGTATAAGCAAATATTATAATTCATATTTTAGCCATAGGTACTATATAATAATTGCAAAAGTAACTGTGTCACGCTTTCACGATGAAACGGCTGAATCGATTTTGATGAAATTTGGTATGAAGATAGCTTGAACCCCGGGAAAGGATATAGGCTACTTTATAACCCGCAACTTCGTGTGCATCCGCGATAACCGACATTCACGCGGACGAAGTCGCAGGCAAAAGCTAGTGCCTAATAAATACAAGTTTTAGTGACTCTTTCAAGATTGGGAAATTTTGTAAATTGTAACTATTGGCTCTACCGTATCAAAAGGTTGTCAACCCCTGGCCTACCTAACCCCATCTCGTATCGAAAAGCCGAGTTATTTAGTGAAATTTTATCTTTATTTTCTCAGTGTCTTGACCTTTTACACTCGTGAAAGCTTTTTATCTGTAGACTATAGAACAAACAATTGCAAAAATAAAATAATATTTGCTGCACATTAATTTAGATATGCAGGCACCCCATAATCCCACTGGTCATGTCCTTTTAATAACCAAATCGTACCGTATAAACAACACGTGTAGGAGGTGTTCGATGGTGACGTCACACAGGTGAAGAGAAAGACGACGACGAACGTAGACAGTCAGGAGTTCATTGTTCAGCAGTTTACAGTTGACTTTAGTAGGTTTTTGTTGTTGGTTAGGATTTAAAAATAGGAGCAATCCCAGTGCCAAGTCCTAGGACGAAGGCAGGGAACTTTGACCTCTAACCAAAAACTAAGGGATGGTTCCCTATAAAAAGTTCACTATGTCAGCCAAATAACAGGGGTGTTCTACGTAATCCTTTCCAATGAGGACTAGGATTCGCGGATGCACCTCGCTGCTAAGAGGAGTCGATTAAAATGAATAAATTACAATTTCTGACGAGGGTCATTAACTCTCAGAGGATCTTAACACCGCGATTCAGAAAAGTGACGTAAATGCACAGTGACATCTAGTAGGTAACATCCTTGCGAACTAATTACAATACAATCAATCAAAGTGCGTTTGCTACGTTTACTTGCTAGGTACATTCTTCGATATCGTAATTAGTGACAGGTTTACAGCTTTATACGCAGATGGCGCTAGTGGTAAGATACATAGAACATGAATAACAATGTTTATCGTAATTAGGTTTGTTACACACGTAGAATAAATTAGTCAGTAAAAAAGATCATATTCACTAAGTAATTAAATTTCGCTCTACTAAAGACTGAAAGCATGCAAACGGAGCTGCGTACTTTCTAAATAATAACTCAGGTGTAACTAAAACCGTTAAACATAGATCGTAGACCTCTAACTACGAAGCAATTAGTTACACAGGCAACCAAGGCAAATTGCCGTAATAATAAGCTTACCGAACAAATTGGAGTTGCCAAAACCTCTTCATCATCAGAACGATCCTTTAAGAACCTTGTTTAACGAAGGAATTCAATTTGAATTATGCACGATTTAAATAATAGTGGGGCTTATATTGGTTGGTACTTATAAATTCAACCTCGTGAATTTATGAAGCGATTTTGTACTGAAAACTTAGTGAATTTTTGAATACACTCAAGTATTTGTATAAAGATTGTTATTGGTCTTTATTTTATTATACCCTATTCCTCGCGTTCTATCTGCGCTTAACCTATTAAACGACTTTAAACTATTAAACGACTTTTACAGATTTTAAACTGACAATCACGTCAAAATGTGCAGTGTAAATGATTTGAAAAAAATATATGTTAAACTAGAACATTCTCTTAATCACTTAGTAAGTGAATATTTTTAATTATATTCATATTATATAGTTTAATTAACACGTGAAGTTGTGTCTGACGCGGACAAAACATTGACAATCACACAAAATCTACCAGGTATAATTAAACGAAACTTACACCATCTTACAGACAAATTTATTATCTATCTTTTAGTATACGCCTTTTTTTTAATTTTGAAAGAATACTACTTTTATTTCATTTTTTCGACTAAACTTTGAGAGTTTTGGACGCAAAACTGATGCAGAACGGACGCAGTCTGCGTCCAAAACTTTCAAAATGTTGTCGAAAAAATTAAATAAAAGTAGTATTCTTTTAAAATTAGAAAAAAGGCGTATACTAAAAGATAGATAATAAAATTGTCTGTAAGATAGTGTAAGTTTCGGATAATTATACCTGGTAGATTTTGTGTGATTGTCAATGTTTTGTCCGCGTCAGACACAACTTCACGAGTTAATTAAACTATTTAATATGAACTTAATCAAAAATATTCACTTTCTATATGATTAAGAGAATGTTCTAGTTTAACATATATTTTTTTCAAATCATTTACACTGCACATTTTGACGTGATTGTCAGTTTAAAATCTGTAAAAGTCATTTAATAGCCCCTTAATAGCCTCGTGGAAGTCAACCCGAACTGTGATCTATTTACGAACGAATTTAAAATTGTAGTGTGTGTATGTCTAAGTTTTTGCGAAAGCAAGACTATTTGGCAAAATATTTTTCATCCCACCATCTCGGAAAGAGTATTTTTAATCTTCAATATCTGAGTGGAAAAGCCGTTTTTATTCTCTAGAGGATAAAGTAAATTTATCTTCAATATCTGAGTGGAAAAGCCGTTTTTATTCTCTAGAGGATAAAGTAAATTGAATTTAGAACATCGTGTGCACTAAGTTTGTGAATTAAAAAAAAACATTAAACCTATTTACTGCTACCTCTATGGTGCCGAATATATCATACAACTTTTTTTTAATTTGTTAAAAACTCAGACTTTGTAAACGTTTTTTTTTTGCATTTAGTCATTTCCTCGCGGAAAAATTGAACACGCGGTTAAAAAGCAACTTTGCACTCTTGTATAACAAATAACTATTACTGGTTTATTTTATAAAAATACCTGCCGTGTGTTGCCGGCCGCGAATAGCACCAACCCATTTCTATCCGTGGATGTCGTAGAAGGCGACACAGAGAGGGATATTTAACAGAAGATTTGCAGCAGCGTCCTTCTGAGTATCATAACACCTATTGCTATCGCCAACATGCCTCGGCTAAGCATGGTGGTTACGGCTGTACCCTGTGCTCAAAAGTGTGCGTCTAAAGGTTGACATGATGAGGATAATGACATATAGGTACCTATATTTGTTATTGCGTTATTTTATGTGTTTAATGGCTCATAATAACATAAATAAATAAAAAAAAACAATATTATTTTATTGAATACTAGCGACCCGACCCGGCTTCGCACGGGCCTATAGCCTTCCTCGCTAAATGGACTATCCAACACAAAAATAATTTTTCAATTCGAACCAGTTGATCCTGAGATTAGCGCGTTCAACCAAACAAACAAACTCTTCAGCTTTATAATATTATTACCTCTCAAGTTTTGAATCCTTGAAATCGGTTAATACTTAATTATCTTGGAAAATACTCAGTCTTGTAAAGCAGGTTTTCCTTCGATTTTTTCAGCCTTCTCGTTTTACTAATTACACTTTTTTATCCGAGACTAGATAATAAAGGGAGGGCATCCTGTTATTTACGATTTTGCCTGTAGTCATGTCGTCTTCAGTCAGTCCCGAAAATGTATTTTTGTTTTTTTTTGCTCTCTCTCTCTCTGATAATTTCTTTGAAGGAATCATAGTCACTGTATTTTAGTACATACCATACTTACTTTATTAACATAATCTGTGTTCGTTGTTACAGGACGGTGACGTCGTCGAGCTGTGTCAAGTCAGTGACGTCAGATCCGGCGGAGTGCCAAAGGTAACGTTATTATTGTTCTAATTAATTTACGTAAAGATGACCTGAATTTTGTTCAGGCTTTGGATCAGTATGCCACCCACCCTCCATCGTTTGATCTCCTCCCATTGATACGCAAAAGACATAAAAACGACTTCAAAAAATGAGCACTCAAACTAAGATTGTGCGCTCATTTCAATGAATTTGCAGAAAGTGTAAGGTTGAATTTGTTATGTTTTACTTGCACCATACAGAATAATATTTTTTTTAATTGTAATACATATTTGTAAGTAAACCGGATAAATAGAAAGATTAAACATACCTGCTTATTATTATTTGTGTGGAATTTTCTGCCATACAAGTTAACTGGATCATATGTGAAGGCGGTAAAACAACCCATTAGTATTTGCCCAACAAATCAAGATTGATGAGGGAATGATCTAATAAAATTAGTTACTAACATAAAATGTGTGTCCAAGCAATTTTAGGTCATCCATGTAGAAGGTCCGAATACTACTCGTACCTTTATTTGAGTTGAAATTGAGTTTGAATAAACCCGTATGTCCGCGGATATTAAGGTAATGGATAATACGGTCTTAGAAAATAACTCCCAAAGAGGAGCTCGTGGCTAAGTAAAAGTCGTACGGATGGATCGATCATGGTAAAGTTATGCTTGCCGCGGTCGGTCCGTAGATGGGTGACCATTTTTTATTTATTGAAAACATGGCACGTCAACAATATAAACACCTTAGATGATTGTTAGGTCTCGTAGCGCGCGGAGACTTAACAATGATCTAAGATAAGCACAAATAATTACATTTAACATTTGAGTGGGCTAAGGCTACTGTTTACATCTATTACAGACATGCACAACATAGTCTAATCGAGTTCCAAAATTTATTTATTTATAAATAAATATCGAGACATAAACGAGATAGAATATTTCATAAACCAATCGATCGATAATAGAATGGATTAGTCGACGTTGATCGATAGTTTCTACCAGACCAATCGATCGATTATCGATCGACGATCTATCGATGGTAGAATGGATTAGTCGACGTTGATCGATAGTTTCTACCAGACCAATCGATCGATTGTCGATCGACGATCGATCGATGGTAGAATGGATTAGCCGACGTCGATCGAGCTGCTTGATTATTACGTATTAGTGATGGATTATAGCCGGAGTTAATCGATCAACGTCGACCGATGCCATCGACCGGCAATCGATCGTTTAGTTAGTCGAACAGTATCCGTTGATCAGCCCAAAGCTACCACACCAATCGATCACCGTCGATCGATGTCGACCGATGGCATCGATCGATGATCGATCGATTGGTGTAGTAACACCCATATAGAGACCCCTCCATGTTGGTCCCGGCTGTCATTTGTAGGTTTTTGACAGTCGTTATTACCTAGTAGTCAAGAGCCAGAAAGCCTGACAACCAGTCTTACCAAGGGATATCGTGCTACCTAGTTACTGGGTTGTGGAGGTCAGGCAGGCAGTCGCTCCATGTAAAGCACTAGTATTCAGCTGCATGCGGTAAGAGACTATGGAAGCCGACCCCAACATAAAAAAAAACTACTCATAGGGTTTGCTATAGTATGTACCAACAGTTAAACTATTTAATTGTTTAGTGTTATAGTGTTAGTGATAGAGTTAAAGTGTAAGGATATTAAATTTGTAACCGTATCAATATCAACTATCAGCATGTGGTGTGTCCTGATGCTGCTACTGCCAAGGTCAGTTTGAACTAGATTTTACCAGTTTTTTCTGGTTTAAACTGGAAATCACGTTTAACGGATTTAGAGTCACTGTCAGATTTACTTTAAGCATATTTGTATGTTAAGTGAATAATTAAATTAATACACAAAAATAGTTCGGAAAAGGCTTGGCAGATGATGATGGTGAGCAAATAACTCCCAAAAACATTTTGCACGAGAACATAGATGATAAAAAAAAACACCCAGTATATATTTAATTTCAAACACAACAATTTGTAACCCTAGTCTAAAAGGCCTGAAACACTGTAGTTCCACGTTCTCAAACAATGTAGGGTAAATATTAGTAGTACGACCGCAAAATGTCTGACGTCATAGAGAGGAGCAAAGGCTTTGTTTAAATTGACCGAGGGCGTTTTATCAACCGTAATGAGGCGGAAATGGAACGAAAATAACTGAACGATCCCAAAAATGATTTATGAGAGAGTTGAGTTGTGGGAAGTTGATTAATTTGTATCTGTACATATAGGAAATAAGAGATGGTTTAACTTTGATAATGATTAAGGGAAATGGAGACCTTTGGTCAGCTGCTGATGGAAATTAAATTGACAATGAAAAGAAGGATTCCCGTCTCATACGATATGTAACTCAAACTCAAAACAATTTATTTCAAATAAACCATTTACAGGTACTTTTGAATTTGTCAGAGTCGGTCAATCCCAAAGTTGAAGCTACTTGTTCGTTCCAAACAGAAGTTTTTATGGAGAAGAACGAGCAACTAGGTCCATGAACATTCTTTTAAAATCAATAAATATTATAAAATTTAGTTACATCATTCATGTTGAATCTACAGGTACTTACAATGTGAGAACAGTGTAACAATTTTACAAGACATGAATTTAAAGGTAGCGACACTGACATGAATATTCGCTCGATGTGCGCACGTCACAAATCGAGTATTCGGTTTTCAGTACAGCGAACCGAGCAGCTCGATGACGAGCGCCGAGCACCCGAACACGCTCCACGCGGCTGTTGGTTTGTTGGCGAATCCCTTTGAATGTTACACAAGCCAGTCGTCACTAGCGCGAGCATCGCTGCGAGCTCGCGTGTCAGTTTGCTTTAACTACAACTGCGGAGCACGGTCGAGCATAATTATATTCGTCGCGAATATTCAGGTGTCATGAGCAATTGCTCATTAGTAACAAATATTCGATCCGAATATTCACTTCGAGCAAATGCTCATGTCAGTGCCACTTTAACAGTCAAAAAAAGATTGAATAAAATTTATGAACGCGAACTATAGCTCAATGAACCGTATTCCGTACCACAGTATAGACGTATTTACAATTTGCTGTTATAGTGGCCATAGGAATACACACAGGAATACATACTCTGTGAATACTTCAAGTGTCGACCTATTTCTGTTCAAAAGATTCGCCTCGCGCCTATGGGGGCCTCGCAAAAAAGTTTTTCATTACCATCATTATCGTCAGCTCGAAGACGTCCACTGTTGAACAAAGGCCTCCCCCATAGAACGCCACAACGAGTGGAAACCTGCCGCTTGCATCCATCCATCCATCAAAAAGATTTTCAAGTTGTAATAATTTACTTATCCCTATTTATTCCCGTATTTCCTATAGTTCCTACTATCATTCTACTATTACTACTATCCATCTATGTGGAAGAATCGTGATACTCCGAAATTTATAACACACTTGGCATACCTAATCTTCTTTTAACAAATATTTTTAAGGTATAAAAATTATTTAACATTATTATTGTTTGGCCGAATGTTAAATATCCGAATTTACAATAATTGCATACTTTTAAGATTGCAAAATTTTGTTTGGCATAATTTTAATACCCTTGGCAAAGCTATTTATAGCGACGATTATTTGATACAATTTCACTTGCATTTTATTCATACTATGAAGATGCCAGAATTTCATATTTTTGATTCGCGCATTACAAATTGTGAAAGAAAATCACATAGTGTCCAAGGTTCAGTCAACGTTGTCGTTTGAATTTGTGCAAGAGGAACTTGTGGAACCCCGACTCGGACAAGTTAGATTAGAACGGGACGGCGGAGATGGAAATATCCCGCCATCATGATTTGATTTAAGAGTGAAGATGAGTCTATAAATGAGCTTTTTAAATGATCCATTCCCGGGACTTTCTGACAAAATGTATGATAAATAAGTGCCTGCCAAACGATTTTCTGCGAAATGAAGTTTGTGCTGTTCGCTGTTATGCAAAATAATATTATGATATAAAAAGTTCTGCTTTAAAGGGTAGACCCCCTGTAGTATTATTTTTCTACAGTTGTCTGGCAATATTATCCTCTCAATTGTAAATGCCTCTATCAGTGGACTGCAGTACACTCTCAATCGTCTTCCGATCATAACTTTTATGATTTCTTCATGTGATTTCGTAACGAGCTAATTTACTTATTTTTAATGTTTTCTTTTTTTCTCTCAGGACTCAAAACTTAGTATGAATCTGGTCAACAAACATGGTGAAAATCTAGAAGAAAAGTCCTTGACGATCTGCAGTGGCACAGACTACATCAATATCAACTATCAGCATGTGGTGTGTCCTGATGCTGCTACTGCCAAGGTCAGTTTGAACTAGATCTTACCAGTTTTTTTTTTGGTTAAACTGGATAAATCATGTTTAACGTATTTAGAGTCACTGTCACATTGACTTTACAATATTTGCAGATTTATTTGTTCATTAAACATCAAGAATTTATATCAAGCAACGCAAAATAAGGCCTTATTTTACAAGAATCATCAACACTGGCCTACATTTGCCCACTATTGCACTCTTGCCTCACTGAAAGTTCACATATTTACTCACTTCGAGGCATCAGCGTTGCTTTTCACGAGGCAGACTTCAACAGACATCACCAATTTTTTGATAGCCTACAAATTAATCGATGTATTTCCAAAAAGGTATGGTTGCAAGGACTCAGGAGAATCACCCACAATGTCAAAGCGAACAACGTCTGTCCGATGACATGTCTAAAGAAGCAGTAAGTTCATAGCAAGCTTACGAGGCATGGCTTCAATAGACTTGGATTCACGGCAATTTAATCAAGTTATTAATGTTGTGGTATCAGTGTTGGTGACTATTTTAGAGTAACCAGTTTATTTGCACTGCCTCGAATTTAGCGTGTCGAACTTATACGTATAGGTACGCCTGGAGATGCAATCAGTCAATAGTACTTAAAATGTTTGTTAGAAGCAAGAATCTTTTTAACGCGTTTTAGTGACTCTTACAGTGAGGTAATGTTGTCTCTGTCTGATAACCCTAACCATAAAGAGACAACGTTAATTCCACTTTTACTAGAATCTTCTTGGTAACAAGTAATAATTGCTATTTTCGAGGCAGTGGAAATAAGGCAATGACACGAGGCTTTGAAGCAAGTTAGCTGAAATATTAAACAACTGTGTTGCGGTCCAGTTAAGGACAGTTCTGTTACAAAGCGCTGTCAAGCTTATGTCTCAGACAGTTTAAGCGCTTTAAGCTGATTTGTACTATGCCCCCTTTTATCAACTGCACAAAGAGCCCAATGGGATTGCATGGATTTTGTTTAACTTGCTTCAACGCCTCTTGAAATATTATGTTGTGATTATTATTTTCGTGTCGATGTGAATGTCTTGTAAACTTTTCAAGGTTCATATACACAAAAACAATTAAATAAATCATTAAACAATAATATTTGGACAGAACTCATGATTTTTAGATATCGAACTTAATGGTATTTCAGTGTCTTTTGAGTATATTTAATTTTGAACGAAGTTGAAACTAATTGTTTTCAATCTTCATTACTGGATTCCCAAAGTTTTATTGTTCTGATGTGGATTAGACTAATAAATTCTTAATTTAATGAATTCTCTTTCAATTAGGATAAAATTATGAAGAATGCTCTCAAAAAAATTTCATAAACCGTCACTTAGCATGATGGATACCTACTTATAAATTTCGATGGACCATTCTTCATGTTAATTGCTGAAAAAAATATATTTTCTATAAATTATTTATATTTAAGCTATGGAAAATGCACGGCCAAAAATCATAAATGGTTTTCAAGACAAATTCGCGTGAAAGTTCAGACATGCAATAAGTCATTTAGTCTGGACTGGATAAACTCCTTTGTCTTTCCTCAAAAGACCATTCCAGCCAGGCATAGTTAAAATAAAAAACAGAATGGCCACATTGAGGTTTAAAAAAGAACTTTCATAATCTGATTTCACGTCTGCATTCCTAGGTTATACAACACGCCTAACTTGTTCAAATGACTTTAATAAGGTTCCTAATTTGTTAAGAAGCACCTGGAAAGTTCACAAGTGATTCTGCACGAGATTATGCATGCTCATTCGTTCATTCGCTTTCTTTGTCAAAGGCATGGAAAGAAGCTATTCGGGAGATATTCCACAACAACAAAATTAGCAACACCTGCCCAAGGACGAACCTTATGAAACAGTACGTAGTTATTATCATTTGCTTTTACTGATTATTTTTAAAATTGGTGTTTTTGGTGTATATCTTGATGTATTTTTTTAATCTGTGGAGTCATAGACAATTATTGTAAGTTTTTACATCTATGGCGATTCGTACTTTCGAATTTCGAACACTGATCAAGAACGAAGCACCACAATACATATTTTGATTTATCTGACACAACATTATATTTGTTCCGTGGTTCATTTTTCTTTTTGTTGGTGTAACATTTTTTAATCAGTGTTGAAAACATTTTACAATTTTTAGTATCTATTGGAATTGGTAAAAAATAACGCTTCGCCTGTGGCTTTGCTAACAACAAATTAACCATTGTGTTACTGTTTCGTAATAATTCAACCATTTTAAGATTAATTACTAAAATCCCTAGCTTACCTACCGACTTAAACATTGGTTCACTCTCAGATCAAGTAAAAAAAGGGGTTCACTGCACTTGGACGACAAGCCGTTGCCGCAAATTGTAACTCCCGTATTCACGTTGGTAGGTTTATACCTACCTACCTAGTCTGTTTAACTAATATGAAGTCCACATCTCGTGGCTAGCCCATTGACCAAAGAGTACTACAAGTATACGGGTAAAGAGTGCCCTCTTACGATATATTTATGCCAACAAGCGCAGTGGCGCTGTCTACAATTTGTTCCCGAACTAATCCAGCGTCTATAGCTAGCTATAGATGTACTATAGTATAGGTGGGTACTGGATGAATAGAAATAGAGCTTTATTATTTGATGCAACCGCTATCAAGGGTAACGAAACCATTTTAAGCGGAACTGGCTTATGATCACTTGTCGTAGATACTTTCTGGAAGATTTCACAGCCGAAATACAAACTAAAAATAGAAAAGATGATACAAGCATGCATATACGCAGTGATACAGCCACCATTTTGAAATTTGTAACAGATAGTACCAGTCAAAAAAAGATCAGTACGAAAATAACATCTTATTTATTTTAATGTGTAAATATATTAAAATAAGCTCAATTTTAATTGGAAACTTAAAACATGTTTTTTTATATATTTAATGTCATAAAATGTATAATAATCACGATAATAATGAAATTGGTTTTTGTAGCGACATCTGTTGAGATACTTTACTAACAAACAAAACCTAAAGTTTTGGGAACAACATGTAGATGAAGCCAACATCTTTTGGTCCAAGTCAAATATATGTGACTGTCCCCCCCCTGCCATTGACTCTGCGAGTGGCTCGTGTGTAACGAGCCTTTTCAAACTTCCGACAGATAGGGATCCATTGTCTTCTGTTACTTCCAAGACAATGGTGCGAATTCTGCAGTGCTATCCTGTTATAATCTCCCTCGGTTAAAACCTAGGTGAGGTGAGCTGCCATCCGTACGTCTGTTTTGTCAATCCGTAGCATCGAGACGGATTAAAAGCTCACTTCACCTAGGTGCTCACCGAGCTAAACTTATTTTAAGCGAGTTAAATCTTTCTTTGGATACCTACCAGAGTTCATACAACGACTGCATATGGTTACATAACTGTAAGATGCTATTATTGTAGGTGTATTATTGATGTTGTTCTTTGTACTTAAGTGTTTGATTGTTCAACTATTTTTTGGTCAATAAATAAATCTTAACCAATTGTCCGCGAGGGCGTAGCTAGGATTTTGTTAGTTACGGTAAAAATGAAAAACCTGTTTAACAAACCCTTGTTCTGCCATTTTTATACCATAGTTCGGCTTCTTGATTAAAATTAAGTAAATCGTAATATTACTTTACGATTTGTGAGCATTCCTCCATCTTCTAGGGGGGGCAGCTGCCCCACCCTGCCTGTACCTCGCTACGCCCTTGCTGCCACGTCACAAAAACAAAAACGAGCGTCGGCGACAAGCTACGAATTACTACTCAATGGAATTACGTTTCTAAACGTAATAACATAGAGTAGTAATTCGTCTGTCATGCCTCTCATGTAGTCGTGACCGAGGCGTGCTGGGCACCTTTCGGTTTGTCATCTGTACATGACTTTGGCGGTCAAAAGGTTAAATCTTAAGCTATTGATATCTCTTTCTCTCCAATAAAACAAGAACGAGACAGATATGAATAAGAGCTGTCAATTTAAGTTGATCTAAAATGTTCATAGAATTATTGTTGTTATTTCAAAACGGCGAAGTTCAAGGAAAAAACTAATTTGACATCTCTAAATTAGTTATTATCTGTCGCCGTCCTTTTCTTCAGCTGCCTGGCAGTAAGAGATGCCAATTGTCTAATTTTAGTTTAACGTGTGAACAAGTAAATCGGCGACATTGTCGATACGTTTGTCCCTCTTATATTTTATATAGCTACCTACGCAAAGGATTTGAATCCGGTTTTTATCAATAGACTAGCTGACCCGACAGACGTTGTCCTGTCCCTATCTACCTACTTACCTGCCTATCTACCTACCCTACCTGCCCTACATACTCTCCCTACCCTACCTACCCTACATATCCTACATACCCTACATACACTTCATACCCTACTTACCCTATATACCCTACATCAATGATAATCTAATAAACAGATATGTTATACACTCACAAATCAAACGAAAAAAGTGTTCCGCGCAGCAGCGGCTGCACACATACACACTTTTCATTCATTTTACAATTCACTACAAGTCAAAATGTTGAAAAGGGATGGCTTGATAAAACCAACAAGAAAAAAAGAGACAGTTAGTGTTGTCAATTGCGCGTGAATGTAAACAAACATTATCCTGGCCACCAATCACCGCGTCTTGGCATCATAGACTAACAAATTGAACGAGACAGAAGGTACAAACCGCGAGTACATTTATGCACGCGGTTTGTACCTATAACAACGAATGAACAGGACTAAAGGTATAATAGAATATATATTATAATATATAGAGTAGAAAATATTTATTTTGTAATAAAATTCATTTCTTTGTTTACGAACAAATGCGATCCATTCTTGAAGCCAGATCTCAGATGGATAACCTTAACGAAGAAAGGATAATAAATATCTGTTGTCATATTGTTTAATTTGTAATTAAGTATATAAATGATTACATAAAACAAAATGATTAAATATTACAAGGTTAGAAAAAAGAAAAACAGAACTGTGGCCACTGTGGGTAAACAATGACTTTACTGCCTACGATATCGCATCTGTACTTTTATTCTATGTCCGGAGTGAACGCGTCCTTGTCTTACTCGCGTGAAAAAATGTATTTCCATTTCTTTCTTTTTTCTAACCTCCAAAAATAAGTATATTGCGTAGTTACATGTGGTATTAGATCCCTTGTGCTTTATTAAATTTCGTATCATAATTGGTACACTTTCTAAATACACAAAATAGCATTTTTTTTTATTTTTTTAGCTGCTTTAACAAAGCGTATCACTCGTCGCCATGCGTGACGCAGACTAAAGGCAAAACGTCCCAATTAGGACGTTTTTGAATCTTCAAAATTGGGCGCTCATAACATATCTGTTTAATATAATATCATTGCCCTATAGTAAACTAATTGCGCCAGTCCTCTAAAAATTTAAGAAACTAATACGTCGTCTATGTAATATCTTTTGGTGAAGAAATTAATACCTACGTCATCTATGTATTTTTTTTTTGTTTTGTTGATTTTTTAAATGTTCCGCGCAACTTTCTTAGTTTTTTCTTTCATATTCTTCTTCTCCTTACAAAAACAAACTAAGCAAAAAAAAAAAAATTTGCGAAATTGGTCCAGCCGTTCACGCGTGATGCCGTGAACGTGACCAAAGGAAACAGGGAGTCATTTTTATATATAATTTTTATATAATAACTATTTTTGAAAAGTGTCTCAATTCAATTCTGTAGTGCTACTAGGCAACCAAAAAAACACAAAAATTTTATTCAATCGATGAGTGCCATAAAAATGCGTCTAAATATTGAATTTTCAAATTTCGCGCGTAGTTTGAGGACAACGCTTCGTAGTGGACGCCATATTGCTCTGCGGAAATGACGTCAGTTCGCTGGTTAACATATACGCTGATTTTTATTGGGAAGGTCTGTAGAGCGAAACAACAGGAAATACTGTTAGTATATACAGTAGAACCCGCTTAATACGATCACGGTTAATACAATTTCTCGCATAATACGCCTTTTTATGCCAGTCACTGCAACTTGAGACATGTTTTCGTACATTTCTTAACGCTTAATACGATTCGTCATCCCGTTTAATACGCCTAATACGCACACGCGCACGCACAAACTGTGGAAGTGGGTAGCGGTTTCCTGGATATTCTTCCATTGATATGACAATGTGGCACCGTACGAAATTCAATCAATTGAAGATCTTATTGAGAATGTGAATAACACACAAGAATTGAGAACCTCCTCCTTTTTGAAGTCGGTTAAAAAGAGGCCCTAAGTGACAATGATGAAGACGAAGATGAGTCAACTCCGATGTTGTTGAACGTCCAGGCATTATCAGCTGTTAATGATTTAAGACGCTATGTAGCTTCTTCGAATTAAAACGAAGACGCACTGCAAAACATAAATTATGTTGAAAATCTTGTAATTGCTAATGCATCAAAATCTTTCTGTCAAACCAAAACAAATGTTTAATTAACGTAATTTATGTTTGAAATTAGAACACAATACATAATATTATGTTATAGTACGTTTTATTTTTCCTATCCCGCATAATACGCTTTCTCGCTTAAGGCGCGTCCCTGTGCAAAACGCAGCGCTAGCCGTTTTTTGTTCAGTTTTTCGGACCTAAATACTCTATATCCAAAAAAAATATCAACAAATAAAAAATAGATTCAATTTCTACATAATCTTGACTCCAAAATGGTAGATCTGATTTTTGTTTACGAAGTATAGTATTTAACTAATCTCCTCACAACGAAACCACAGAAATGAGAAATAATTATTGAAAACTTGCATCTTCTCGGCAAGCAACCATTAATTATTTTTTTTACTAACACTAATGGATAGGCAATTTATTATTGAACATTTTGGTAGAATTTTTTTTTTCAAAATTACAATATGTGATTTTATAAAGATTTAATTCTAAAATCTGGGCGTATTTCGCTACTGTATCTCTTGCGCGGCGCAAAGGGAACGAATGCTCAAGGTTGTTTGCTCAGGGTACCGCCTTAAGACGCGTTTTTGGTTGGGGCCCTGTGAAATCGTCTTAAACGGGTTTTACTGTATTTGGAAAGGTATAATGAGTAATCTAAGAATAACGTGGAAAAAACAATAATCTACAAAACCCTAACTCACTTATCTAGAAGACAGTTTCTATCTAGCGGCTAGCCAGTGCTAGTAGGTACTACATGCAGGTGATATATCTTCAACAATATATGACAATTGAATATAATTAGAATAATATTTTGTAATGGGTGTAATAATAAAAAAATTACGTTGGATACCAAAATAATAAAAGTACCAAGCCTAAAACGCTAATCGGTTAACAGACAGTTGTAATTTTTTTGTTTACACAGCCGTACGGCGTAATAACATGGCGGCTACTATTTCATTGTGTTATAAAACAGATAAAAAACACTGAAAACTTTGAATTGAATTTTTTTTTTTTTTTTTTTTAATTTATTAACTAAAACTAACATTTTCCGACTGCTATTTGCCTAAACTATCTCAATAATATGTTTTAAATAGTTTTCTTCTCATATAGAGTAAAATACCCTATTATATAGATACCTAGATAGAAAGATCGATTCAAGAGGAAGTTTTCTTTAGTTTGTGTTCATTTGTTAAAATAATATTTTGTCAATCACCCGTGCGAAGCTGGAGCGAATCGCTAGTGTAAATTCTAGCAACATTTTACAATCTGTTTTTGATTTAGATAGATTTGTACACGTGGTCAGTGAAATATTATAATTATGTTTGCCGGCGTTACCTCTTACACGTGTTTCATAATGGAAATTGAATATTTCAGACCATTACCACTGGGCGAGGAGTTTGAATGATGCTAACATTGTTTGTTTAGAATGATATTTTACAATGCATTTGTTGTTTAGGTAGGTGGTAGGTATTTTAACCACTAAACTACGGTGTAATCTCGGTACCTGGGGGTTCAATTTAAGTGATTGAAACAGAATTTGTCTTATTATTTCGTGTATTGATCTAATAGAATTAAAAAATATTATAGGTATTATAGCTTAGACTTCGTCCCAAGAATGGGCTGCGAAGTTTTCGTTTTTTTTTTAGAATTGGGGAAAGTCAGTAGTTTCGGAGATTAACGTGCTGAAATAAAAACAACAAACTCTAGCATTAGTACAGGTCAAATCAACAAAAAAAAAAACGAAAAAAAAAATGTAAACGATCACTTAAATGTAAACCCCATTTTAATGTTAAATTATTACCAAAAGTTTTACATCATGCTATTGATGCCAATCAATTAAAGCAAATTACTTTAAATCGAATCATTGTTAACCCAAAAAAAGAAAATGACCAAAAAAATGCTAATCATATTTTAACATAAATCATTGTTTACCCATACACATAGTAAATTAATTCTATAGTTTGTTTAGTCTAATGTCAAAACACTTTGATTAAAAGGAGTAGTCGGAGTCAATGGTTTAAAAAAAAACACACTGTGTCCTTTTCCCAACTATGCTGGGGTCTAGTCTAACCGGATACAGCTGAATTACATGTTGCATTGTTTTACATGAAGTGACTGCTTATCTGACCTCTACAACCCAGTTGACACTGGGTTACACGATACCGATACCCTTACAAGACTTGTTGTCAGATATTTTTGCTTCTGACTACGTATAACAACTGTCAGTGGTCTACGAATGACGGCCGGGACCAACGGCTTTACGTGTTTTCCGAGGTACGGAGAAGTCTCGGTACGAAATGTATGGTCACCCATCCACGGAAGGTCCGCGGTAAGCGTAACTTAACCCTCGTGACCGGTCGATCCGGGTTTAACTTAGACATCAGATCCTTAAAAATAAAACCTAAGTACAGTCAGCAAAACAGATAGGTATGCAGGTCATCGGAAATGGTTGAAGTTTACTTAGAATCCAATGGATGTTTTCGAATGAAATTTAATTAAATCATTGAAATATTTATTCTCTATTAAATTAAATTTTATTAAAAACATCCATCGGTTTCTAAATAAACTTTAACTATATCTGACGACCCTGCATACCTATCTCCTTTGCTGATGGCACCTACATTTACCTACTCTCTGTCTTCGGGAAAAAGGAAGACATTGTACCTACTCCTACTCTTTTACTTGATATAAATGCCAGTGTTTTCCGTTACCCTCATCACGGACACTCTTCGCTCGACGCTCGCCGCGCACGGACGTGTCGCCGCTTCGCTCCACGCTCTGCCGCTACGCTCGCCACCTGCTCTCGCTGCGCCCGCCGCAACGATTCCTGTAGTCAGCCGACTGCAACCAACTGTTCAAAAGTTGCCTTTTTCAAGGCGACGGCTGAAATTCATATTCCTTTAAACAGAGTCAGTCGTGTAGCTTCACTTGGCCCCTTCAGGGCAAAACCACAGTTTCGTGGTACTCGGTGGATACCTTACGGTGCCAACGAAGCCGAGTGGGTGTTGCCCCAATCACACCCGCCAAACCCCTTCAGGGCGAGGCAGTCAATTGGAGTCGGGAGCTAGTGTTTCGGCCTTGGGGCGTCTCCTAGTCGAACCTAGTCTCTGGTTTCCTTCCACAGCTACACACCTAGTGTCGGTTGGGCGTGTCTACACCCTTCGCACTAGACTGGCTAGGGCCCCGTTCGCACAATAAGACTGGCGACGGGTTTACAAGCTTAGGGCTCACCAATAGGTACTCACCTCCCTGTCTACACCCGACAGGGAGGGTTACACATCCCCGGGCCACTCCACCCGGGGAGTTAGAGTTAGGTGTTAGGTATAATTTAGGCTTCCCGGAGAGTTAAATCTCCCAAAATTCCCTCCCCAACTTAACTCTCCCTCCGACCATGTCGGACGCTGATATATTAGCGTACGTCAAGGCCCGCTTATGGCAAAGCGCCAAGTTCCATGCCGATCTGGACACATGGCTAGAGAACTCGTCCGCGTCCCGAAAAGCAGCCGAAGCTAGCGTCGCTGACTTCAGTGACATATTAGATAGCCCCTTTTCCCCCGATAACGCCAACGAAGGCACACCTGTGGCGGCATCCTCTATGCCACCGCAAATCCCGTCCCTATTGTCAATTAAGACAACAAGCCCGTACGCGGAAACACCTATTGTTTCCGAACCCATTGTTTCCAAGCCCATTGTTCCCGCGACCATTGTTCCCGCGGCCATTGTTCCCACGCAGCTGCGCTCTGCGTCGCCGTGTTTCTCAGAAACAATGGATACCTCTGTCCCTGTCTCTGAGCCATCTCACTCCGACTCTGAGGAAGCCCACTCTGCCTCCGCGTCCTCGGACGACGACTACCAACTTATCGGTCCGGGAGGCAAGAGAAAGAAGGGTAAGAGTCCCTCTCAGGCCACCAAGGCCAAGAAAGCCGTAGCCGCGCCCACCCCCTCCTCCACCCCCTCGGTTTCGGCCCCCTCCGTCTCAGCTACCTCTCGTCCAGAGGGCAGCCGTCCCGCTAGTCCCATGTCCACTGCTGCCCCCAATCCTTCGGTTTCAAAAAAGAAACTCCCCGCCCCGCCTCCCTTGTTCATCCAGGACAAGTCGAAGTGGACCGACGTGTCCAAATTGTGTAACGATCGTAAGATCAAATACACAAACGCGCGCTCGACCCAACAGGGTATCAAAGTTCAAGTTCCCACGGTGAACGACCACAGGGAACTTACATCCCTGTTAAAAGTGAGGAACATTTCGTTCCACACTTATTCCCTGCCCGATGATAAACCCACCCGTGTGGTAATCCGACGCGTCCCCAAAGAAATCTCAACGGAAGAGATTCTCGCCGACCTTCAGTCGCAAAATGTCCCAGTATCCGCTGTGCATCGTCTGCACAAAGCTAGGGGTGCGATTGCATACGACTCGGTTCTTGTCGTGTGCGATCACACCGACGGCCACCATCCGATCTTTAAAGTAAAGTCGGTATGTCACTTGTCGGGCATCTCTATCGAGAGGCCTTATAAATCCGATACGGTTGGACAGTGTCACCGCTGCCAACTTTACGGTCACGCCCAACGCAACTGCTACGCGACCCCTAGATGCGTCAAGTGTCTGGGTGAGCACGCAACTGCTGACTGTCCCCGTCCAAAAGACCGCAATCTGTGCACAGAACCTCCCAGCTGTGTGCTATGCGGACAATCAGGTCACCCCGCCAATTACCGCGGCTGCCCCAAAGCCCCAAAATCCTCTTCTCCCAAGTTGACCAAGCGTGCGAACGCTCGTCAACAAAGGGAAAGCCCCTCTGTTAAGATTCCCTCTTCAGAGATGCCCGAGCGTCTCAGCCCTCAGAGGCCCTCCCCATGGAACTCGCTGAATCATCAGAGAGCGTTCCCTGCATTGAGGCCCTCCCAATCTCTGCCCATGCCAGCGCTGATGGATTCGCCAGTCCCCGCGCCGAACCTAGCCTCCGCGACCACGCCCCCCCTACCTAAGGTCGCCCCCGCCGCTCCTAAAGCCGCCACCGCCGCTCCTAAGGCCGCCCTCGCCCCATCTAAGGCCGCCCCCGCCGTTTCAACCGCGCCCTCAGCCTCCCGCGTACCTGCATCTCTCCCTACCGAGAGGATAGGCGAAGTCATCAACCTCGCCTACCAAATTTACCGCAACCCCGCTGCTGAAGCTATGGCTAGGGATATACTCGCGTGTAAAGCAAATATTAGCGACATCCTTAAGGTGTTCAAAGCGTATCCGGAGATTACGCAAGCCCTAGATAAACTTTACCCTTGCTAATCCAATGGATAAGGAAAGGCCGTGTACTAATAAACCCCGATCCCTTAAGTTAGGATTCTTTAACGCCAATGGCATTACTAACCAACGTGATGAGATCGCCAATTTCCTCCGCGACCATCAACTTGATATCCTTCTCATACAGGAGACCTTTCTTAAGCCCCATCATCGTGACCCGAATATTGCCAACTACCGTATAGTTCGCAATGATAGGTCTCGTTGTCACAAGGGCGGTACCCTAATATACTATAGAAAGGCTCTGTACTGCATTCCTATGGACCCTCCTCCCCTCGCTCGCCTCGAGGTCTCTGTCTGTCGGCTCGGCATGACCGGTCATCAGCCGTTAACTATTATATCAGCATACGTCCCTCCATCACCATCGGAGGATGATCCTATCCTCCTCAAGGATGACCTTTCTGCTCTTCTTGGCCTGGGTGACTCCGTCTTACTGGCGGGCGATCTCAATGCCAAACATCCCTCCTGGAATAGTAACAGGACCTCTTCCAGAGGTAGGATCGTGTTTAACCTCTGTTCTCAACTGAACTTCGACGTCATCGCCCCGATGACTCCCACTCATTTCCCCCACGATCCCAACCATCTTCCCGACATCCTCGATATAGCGCTGCTCAAGAATGTGAACCTCCGTTTGCAATCTATAGAGACGCTACACGAGCTTAATTCCGACCATCGTCCAGTGATATTAGAACTAGCTCCCCGTTCAGGTCCCTCTGACCCTAGCCAGCCCCCTCCGACCCAAATTATTACCGACTGGAGGAAAGTAAGCGAAAGCCTACAATCCACCACGTCGCCTCACTTGGACGCTATCCCCGACCACTTGGTGACAGTCGCGGACACGACGGGCGCGATCGACTCGTTCACAAATCATGTACAATCCGTCTTGAACGATTGTTCAAGGGAGGTTCCGGCGATGAGCGATCATCGCTGGAAACTGCCTGACGATGTGCGTGATCTGTTGACCGAGAAGAACGCGGCCGTCCGTGCGTACAGTGCCTTCCCCTGCGATGCGAACAAGGCTCACATGCGCTCTTTACAGCGTGCTGTAAAGAAACGCATCGAGGAGCTGCGCTCCAGCCGCTGGGACAAGACACTTAGCGAACTCGAGCCCACCCACCTAGCCTTCTGGGAACTCCAGAGGAAGCTCCGTTCTTCTAACGAGGCCTCCATGCCCCCTCTCATTCGTTCCGACAGTAGCGTCGCCTTCGACAACGATGAAAAGGCTGAATGTCTAGCCGACAGCCTAGAGTCTCAATGCACCCCCAGCTCTCAACCAGTAGACGAAGCTCACCTTTCTGAGGTCGACGCCGAAGTCGAACGTAGAGCCTCTCTCCCACCCGTTGAAGACCCTGATTATCCTCTGCCTCCTGTCACTCCCGACGAAGTGCACGATATTATCAAGAGGCTCAAACCCCGGAAAGCCCCCGGCTCTGACGGTATCACCAATAAGGTGTTCAAACTCCTCCCCGCCCATCTCATAATGCTAATGACCGCCATCTTCAATGGCGCTCTAAGCAACAACATTTTTCCTCAGGCATGGAAAGAGGCCACCGTTATCGGCATTCCGAAACCAGGCAAACCCAAGTCTGATCCCACCAGTTACCGTCCCATTAGTCTACTCAATGTTCTAGGCAAAATCTACGAGAGGCTTATTTATAAGCGACTCAAAGACTTTGCCGAAGCAAAGAGTCTCATTCCCGACGAGCAGTTTGGCTTTCGAACCGAACACAGCTGCGTCCAACAAGTCCACCGCATCGTCGAGCACATAAGCGCTGGTTTTCAGCGTGGCTTGATGACGGGTGCACTCTTCTTTGACATAGCGAAAGCATTCGACAAAGTCTGGCACAACGGCTTACTATACAAGCTTTACCAACTCGGAGTGCCAGATCGTCTCGTGCTCATCTTGCGTGACTTTTTGTCGAATCGCACCTTTCGCTATCGCATCGAGGGTGCGCTCTCTTCACCCCACCCGATACGCGCTGGCGTCCCTCAGGGCTCCGTAGTATCCCCCCTCATTTTCACGCTGTTCACCAGCGACATCCCCAAAGATAAAAAGGCTCAGTTGGCTCTATTCGCTGACGACACGGCCATCTATTACTCGGGTCGTAACCCAGACTGCATAGCTCGTACCCTCCAATCCGCGGCAAAAGCCTTAGGCGCTTATTTCCGGAAATGGAGAATCGAGGTAAACCCCATCAAGAGTCAGGCAGTACTCTTTTCCAAACCGCGTTCGTCCCCCTCTCTGCCCAGTCCGATAACCATGTTCGGTAAGCCTATCCCTTGGGAGAAGCAAGCCAAATACCTAGGTGTGATTCTGGACCACCATCTTACTTTCGGAGAGCACATAAAGACGGTGCGTTCGCGCGCCGCTTTCGCTCTCGGTAGGCTCTACTTCATGTTGAATGCACGCAGCAAATTGTCACTCAAGTGCAAATTGCGCATTTACACGGCGTGCATTCGTCCCATCATGACGTACGCCTGTGCTGTATTCGCACACGCGAAACCATACCGTCTCCATAGGATGCAGACTCTCCAAAACCGTTTCTTGCGAAGAATCACAGGAGCCCCTTTTTACCTTCGCAACGAGAACCTCCATCTCGATCTAAAAATACCTACCATCCAGCAGTTCATGAAACGCTCCGCCAAGCGCTTCTTCGACACTGCTGAGAAGCACTCTAACCCGTTAATCGTATCGGCCGCCCGGTACACTCCCTCCCGTATTAGTAAGACTCGACGACCGAGACATACTCTGACCGACCCTGACGATGCTATTACTCTCCTCCAGGAGAGCAATAAGGCCACCAGTACAGTTAAGAAACACAGACACAGACCGCCGTCATTCCGTCCTCGCCGCCGAGGCCCGCCGCGACGACCCCGTACGTCCCCTCCCCGACCCTTGCTCGTGCCAGCCCGCGCCGCTGAGCTTGTAGTTTTAAATTCGTCCCTAAATAATGGAAATCCGATCTAGCCTGTCCCTTTGCTGTCCTCTCCCAGCGACGCCCTAAGCCGAGGCTCGTACCCCACAGGGGGTGCCCTTAGCGTGTAGTCGCTTAGTTTGTAAGCTTTTATGCCCTGGCTGGAGGCCCTAAAAATAATAATTTTTAAGGCACCACAGGAAAGTCTGGTTAAGCAGCCGACAACCTCCTAGGTTGACCTGCGAGATGCCAATCCGAAAAAAAAAAAAAAAAAAAAAAAATTACCCTCATCACAAGGTCATCGACCCCACGCCTAGCGTCGTACCTATTAGTACAAGCCTAGTTAACTTCAAGTGATCTTTAACTGTTCGACAGTTCATAAGGTTAGTGAAGCGGAAGGCTCTCCTTCAAAACACACCCTAATGGCTGTGAACTCGCTAACGAGCGCTTTTAGATGATTTGGTGATCCATTGGAGTAAATAAAAACGCAGCCAAAGTGATAAAATGATGATAGAAATTCGTGAAATTAAATGTAGTATACTAACAGTTGTTTTAAAGCTGAAGTTATTTATCAAAAAATTACGGATGCGCAAGAAAAGTTACGTAAATGAAGTCGCGGGGAAAGTGCTAGTATTATCTATACTACTTAATAATAATAAAGCTGAAGAGTTTGTTTGCTTGTTTGAACGAGTTAATCTCCGGAACTATGTACTGATGCGATTCTGAAAATTCTTTCTCTAAGAGCGAAGCCACACTGCTCCGTTGCGCTGCATTGCGTCGTCGGAGCGTTGACGCTCCGTCATTTTACATATAAATTTTAAAACAACGCAACGCAACAGAGCAGTGTGGCAACACTGCTCTGTTGCGTTGCGTTACGTTGTCGAACGTATTGCGTCGTCGCCAAGACGAAGCGGAAAAATTTGTACTTACTAAAAATCCATACATACGTAATACATATTATAAATGCGAAAGTAACTCTGTCTGTTACGCTTTCACGATGAAACGGCTGAACATCAAAAGGCATAAAGATAGCTTGACCCCCGGGGAAGGACATAGGCTACTTTATATTTGCGACTTCGGCTGCATTCGCTATAACCGACATTCACGCGGACGAAGTCGCAGGTAAAAGCTAGTTTCACATATAAATTTTAAAACATGCCACACTGCTCTGTTGCGTTGCGTTGCGTTGTCGAACGTATTGCGTCGTCGTGTCGCCAAGACGAAGCGGAAAAATTTGTATGTACTTACTAAAAATTTGGTACTGGCGGAGGAAAAACATGTGCGCAGCACAAGACAACGCAATGGAGCAGTGTGGTTTCACTCTACAATAATAATAATATGATAATATGTGGGGACATTTCACACATGGCCATCTGACCCCAAACTAGGGAGACCCTGTCAGACAACTGATATACATACACAAATACATTTTAAACAACACCCAGACACAAGGCAAACGCAAGTGCTCATCACACAAATATTTACCCTGGGCGGGAAGCGAACCCGCAACACGCTGCGCAGCAGTCGATCTCTCAGCCACTGCGCCAACCGTGTCGTGATCGCAATGTTTTATTATTTAAATAAAGTTGAGATCCGTAATTCACGCGGACGTCGTCACGGGGAAAAGCTAGTAAAATGGAAAAATAGTTTTAAATAAATCGGTCACGTTTTCGGTCGTTTTCAGTAGATGATGTTTGATGTTTGACCTTTTATTTTTTAAAGAACGTCTTTATATGCCCGTCTCAAGTCATCGTAAAACCTAGTAACAGTAGTTTAACTCCATAGGTACCTATAAACTTACCTACTTAACTTTGATGATTAGAAGACGCTACAGCCACTAGTCCACTACTCTTAACTTGACAACAAAGATTATTATCAAACCAGTAGACATCATTAAACTCTAGTTTACGACGCATTGTGTCTGAAGAAGTAGGTACCAACTGTAACTTGGCAACCTCTTGGCAACCAGCCAGTTCAAAGGTGATATACCTACTATCATGGCGCCTTGAAGTATCTCATTGATTTCAGCCATCTTCTATTGGGGCTAAACTTGTGCTAACTTCGCAGGTTACATTAGATGACAAATATACCATGTTTAGAGTTCTGTAAAATAAATACCATGTTTTAGGGTGCCACAGTAAAACAAGGAAACTGAAAAAAATATTGTAGTTACCACATTTGCATTATATTAAATGTTTATCAAGTTTTGATTGAATGGGAGGAAAATACAGGCAGTAGGTATCTTGTATGATCATGTTTGTTTGAATACATTGTAAATAAGTTCAGATAACTATAATAAAGTACATATCACGGTCAAAAGTGTTTCTGAAAAATAGTTTTTTTCCGAGTTACTAGTATTTGCTGTTTATAAGGCAATAAGGACAATTAGGTAGTTTAACGTAGCTCATAATTATTATTTATCTATTTATAGGTTATTACAGAGTGGTGAAGTTTGCTTGTATTCGTGTTTTTTTTTCTTTGCTTTTTATATCTCAGAAATTCCTAGTTATATTACAAACAATCGTTCATTTATCGAAAGCTACACTTTTGCTAAGAGTAATAGGATATGGAAAGTATGTACAATACAAGTAAATGTGGGTATGGTACCTACACTTACTTGTACTTTTATGGTATGTACATTAGATACTTATATTTGCAGAACCCCACAGGTAGGTTTAATTTAATCAATTTTAGCACAACCTAAGTCAGATGTAGCTAAAAGATTTAGTGAATTGGTGTAGGTACCGTATTGATTAAGATTCTCCCTTTAGTTTAAGTTTTTAGCCAAATGGCAATAAACGGAACCTTTATAGATTCGTCATGTCTGTCTGTCTGTCCGTCCGTATGTCACAGCCACTTTTTTCCGAAACTATAAGAACTATACTGTTGAAACTTGGTAAGTAGATGTATTCTGTGAACCACATTAAGATTTTCACACAAAAATAGAAAAAAAAATCAATACATTTTGGGGGTTCCCCAAACTCTTTAGAACTGAAACTCAATATTTTTTTTTCGTCAAACCCATACGTGTGAGGTATCTATGGATAGGTCTTCAAAAATGACATTGAGGTTTCTAATATAATTTTTTTCTAAACTGATTAGTGACTAGTTTGCGCAAGAGACACTTCTAAGTGGTGAAATGTGTGTCCCCTGTTACTTCTAAAATAAGAGAATGATAAAACTAAAAAAAATGATTTACATTACCATGTAAACTTCCACCCAAAATCGGTTTGAACGAGATCTAGTAAGTAGTTTTTTTTAATACGTCATAAATCGTAAACCGCAAATATTTACCTTTCATTCAAAAATAAAAAGAACTTTTATAATTATTATGTTACCTACTTGCTGCTACGGAACCCTTCATGGGCGAGTCCGACTCGCACTTGGCTGCTTTTTTTAATTTTAGAAAATATGTACGTAGGTAGCCTGGTAGGAAAAGCGCTAGGGAACTTAGCACGCGAAATTAAATTTTTCTTACATTTTTTTGCAATTTGAAGCTCAGTAGATTATCTGGTTACCATACGGTAATACAAAACTTAGACGCGGGAGTAACAAATATGTATTACATTGTACATTTTATTTTTGGAAAACACATAAAGCTGTTGATCCTGGCTTTCATTCGTATCTCTTTGACAGTCGTTATGTTATGGGTAACTAGTTAGAAGCAAGAAATTCTAACAATCAGTCTTAGGGTCTTACCAGACCAATCGATCGATCGTCGATCGATGGTAGAATGGAATAGTCGACGTTGATCGATAGTTTCTACCAGACCAGTCGATCGATTGTCGATCAACGATCGATTGATGGTAGAATGGATTAGTCGACGTCGATCGAGCTGCTTGATTATTATTAATGATGGATTATAGCCGGAGTTAATCGATCAACGTCCACCGATGCCATCGACCGGTAATCGATCGATTAACATTTATATTTTTCTCTAATACTGTACAACCTCGCCACTATTCAAGAAAAAACCATTATAATTAATTTTTAAAACTTTATATATTTTCTATTCAACATACAACATTGAATAACATACAATTTTAAGATTATAGGTACTTACATTTTTTTTTATGTTCAATATCGGACCTTCGATCTTAAATTGGAATGATACCGAGCTGATCTCTTAACAGAATAAGAATATTGGATGATTATTATTTAATAAATAGGGCGAAACCAAGCAATATTTGTATTTACAGCTAACGGACAGATGTTCCGCGTGTTTTTAACAGTTATCGCCATTTTTAGTCAACAGTAGTTTTGGCGAGATTTCACTGACAGATTTCGACGTATGATAAATCGGAGTTAAACTGTCAAAATCGATGTTATAATTCACGATTGGCCTCGAATCAATATTAGGTTGATTGTTAGCGTCCGTTTTTCCAGCGTGTTGGAGGCTGCCGTGTCTAAGTGCCTATCAATAAACAGAAATACCATAGAGATAACAACTATATTGGTGATCGCAAAATGTTAAAACGCGACAAACAGATATTATAAATATTAGCTTAGACGCGATAGTTGGAGTGCAGTTCTGGCTTGATGTCGTACACTAGGCTGAGAATATCCTTGATCACCGCCTCTTGCTGTGTCTTGACCAGATCGTTCATCTCGCTAATCTTGGCCTTGGTATCAGTTTCAATCCTAGCGGCAACGCCTTCCCTGGTGCCCAGATGCTTGGCTTCAAAATCTTTGAACAGCTTCTCACGTTCCATTCTGTACTTTTCAACTTCATCATGAGCCTCATCCTTGGCCTGCTTTAGGCGCTTAGCTTTCCGCTTCCTCGCCTCTGAGACCTTTTCGGCAGCCCGCTTCTCAGCCGCCAACAATTGTTGGATTCCCTGTGTCTGACTCGCCATTTCTGATACACACAAAAACTATGTCGAGTCGAGTATTAGTAGTCGAACGATGTCAACCGATGGTATCGATCGATGGGCGACCCAAAAAAGTTGGGAAAAGGCTAAGCAGATAATGTAGGTAGTATTTATACACTAACACAATAGGGTATTTTACCAAAAAAAACTAATTAGTCCGGCAGATAGATTTCCAAAAAATACATGACACGTAAATTTTCTTTTTTCACGACAACAAAAAAGATTTTTACAAAAAAGACAACCGCCTTCAAAAAGTGAAAAATAACTTTAGCACAGAACACACATTGACTTTAGTTTCGGAAGTCGGTGGCAATACAAAACAACAAACAGAACAAAGCCACTGAATTTCGAAACTAAAGACAATGTGTGTTCTGTGCTAAAGTTATTTTTCACTTTTTGAAGGCGGTTGTCTTTTTTGTAAAAATATTTTTTGTTGTCGTGAAAAAAGAAAATTTACGTGACTTTTTTTAAAAAAGCTTTTTATTTTCCGCTTTTTAGTACCTCCTTCTCATCCAGATCTATTAAGAAGAGATTGAAAATTAACTACTACAAAGATTGATGAAACTAAAACGTCGTCTATGTAAAATTTTTGGGTATTTGTTGATTTTTCAAAAAGCGCTGAATCAATTTCGATAAAATTTATATGGGACCACCCCTGAAGCATACCCTATCCATAAAAAAAAAGAATTTTCAAAATCGGTTTACGTTTGCCGGAGAAATCGCGTAACAAATCGCGCACATACTTAATGCAAATTTAAGACTTATACGGTTTTCTCATGGATGACATTGTCAGAACTGGACCAAATTAAAATGGGACCACGCGGGAAGCACTAGCTTTCAAATAAAAAAATCATCAAAATCGGTTCACCCAGTCCCAAGAAATCAGGTAACAAACATTAAAAAAAAAAAAAATACAGACGAATTGATAACCTCCTCCTTTTTTGAAGTCGATTGAAAAAAGCGTATCCAATATTTTTCGATAATCTAACTGACGGACTAATTAGATTATTTTTTTATAAAATACCCTAACAAATCTTTAAATAAATTAGATACCACCACTACACTCCTTGATTCGCGGAACTTCCACTCCCAAAGATTGGCCATTCTGCAAATTAACTTCCAACCAGTAATTTACTAGAGTTAATACACTTACCGAAGACATAAATTATGTAGAATGGCCTTCTATGATTTACCGGTATAGAAGATGGGATTACATAAACTGATTTATGATTATTTAATGGAAGATGAATCAAGCTGTTAGCTGTTAAAAACCTGGGGGTAATTTTGTTAAGTGAATGCTTCACGGTTTTAACGTCATTAGTGTTAATCGTCGGAAATCTGGACTTATAAAAAGAACTAGGTTCTCGCCGCGACTTTCAGCTTTCAGAATTAAGCTATAGCCCTAAATTACCAACGAGAACTTTTAAATTGGGACTAATTATCCTATTTGTAAAGCTAGATCGATATTTATGTGTGCCAAATTTCAGCTAATTCTGATTAGCCGTTTAAACTGTGAAACTAAAAAAACCGCCTTCAAAAACAAAGAAAGTGATAAATAACTTTAGCACGGAACACATGTCATATGAGATTAGTTTCGGAAGTCGGTGGCAATACAAAACAATAAACAGAACAAAAGTCGCCTATTTTTTATTATTTATTTTTTTGTTCTGTTATTTATGACTTTATAGTTGAGGCGGTCGCCCTTTTCGAAAAAAGGTTTTTTTTCGCTTTTTTGTACCTTCTTATCACCTAAATCCGTTACAAAACCATAACACAGGTAAAACAGAGATTGAAAGTCCTTATCAAAACTTTTGCTGAAGGTAACGAAAACGTCATCTATGGATAATTATTTGCTGTTTGTTGATTTTTTTCAGTATCATGAATTACTCTTTGTTGTTTTTTTCAACCGACTTCAAAAAAGGAGGAGGTTATCAATTCGTCTGTATTTTTTTTTTTCTTTTTTTTTTTATGTTTGTTACCTGATTTCTTTGGACTGGGTGAACCGATTTTGATGATTCTTTTTATGTTTGAAAGCTAGTGCTTCCCGTGTGGTCCCATTTTATTTTGGTCCGGTTCTGACAATGGCATCCATGAGAAAACCGTATAAGTCTTAAATTTACATTAAGTATGTGCGCGATTTGTTACGCGATTACTCCGGCAAACGTAAACCGATTTTGAAAATTCTTCTTTTTACGGATAGGGTATGCTTCAGGGGTGGTCCCATATAAATTTTATCGAAATTGGTTCAGCACTTTTTGAAAAATCAACAAATACCCAAAAATTTTACATAGTTGTCGTTTTAGCTTCATCAATCTTTGTAGTAGTTAACTTTCATACTCTTCTTAATAGATTTGGATAAGAAGGAGGTACTAAAAAGCGGAAAATAAAAAGCTTTTTACAAAAAAGACAACCGCCTTCAAAAACTAAAAAGTGTAAAAAGCTTTTTTTTGTACCTATATTTGTTACGCGATTTCTCCGGCAAACGTAAAGCGATTTTGAAAAATCTTTTTTTGATGGATAGGGTACGTATGCCTCAAGGGTAGGGTCCCATATAAATTTTATCGAAATTGATTCAGCACTTTTTGAAAAAATCTGCAGAATGCAAAAAAATATACAGGGATGATGTTGTAATGTTCTCCAACCTTGTACTTTCAATCTCTGTTTTGACTGTGTTGCCGTTTCTTATTGGATTTGGATGATAAGAAAGTACTAAAAAGCGAAAAATAAAAAGCTTTTTTAAAGGCAATACAAAACATCAAACAGAACAAAGCCACCGACTTCCGAAACTAAAGTCATGTGTGTTACGTTCTAAAGTTATTTACCACTTTTTAGATTTTGAAGGCGGTTATCTTTTTTGTAAAAAAGCTTTTAAAAGTGCTGAATCGATTCGGATAATATTTATATGGGACTACTCCTGAGGCACACCCTATTCATTTTCAAAATCGATCTACAAGTGCCGGAGAAATCGCGTAACAAACATAAAATAACCGTCGATTTGAGAACCTGCTCCTTTCTTAAAAATAGGCAGACATTGAAACTGCCGTCAGAAGTGAAAACTTTAAACTTACGTAGGTCTGTACCTACGTATTGGCTTAGCAGTTTGGTGACTTGATGTGCTTTTTCCCAATTGATCCTAATCCTTTTGTAATAAAGTTAAAAATCTATTAAAGAAATTTGACGGATCGTTGTAGCTTGATGTGCTGGTCTCTGTACTTACACATCCTGAAAGTTGCGCAGTGAATTAGCGATATTTAATAGCAATATATTCCGTATCCTCCCATTCCATGTAAGGCGATGTCTGGTCATGACAGCTCATGTACTCTCATGCCCACTTGACACAATTTTCCTATGCGCATTTTCAACATTTTCTCTTACAGTACTATCAATTTAATTTTAATAAGGAAGCTATTGTAGGGACACATGTATGTATGTAAGGCAGAGTGCAAGGTTAGCAAATTGTATGCGCGCGTGATGTATGTATGGGAACGACCAGTTACTGCGCACTGGTTCGGGCGAACGGTCCTCTCTCTCTGGGATCACGCGAAATATATTCGGTCAACATAACCCGATTTTCATTGACTCCAGAACCCCGACCCAGAAGGAGCAGCGCTCAAGTAGGGATTACCGTGGACACTCACCGTGTTGTATAGTCCCTAAAGTGGTGACCCCCGTTACCCGTATAACTATACACGTCTTACAATATTATAGTGCGCGTTTATAGTACTTGCCACGTGGCTACGAACTAATAAAAATGATGCAACCAGTGTTACCACCGCAAACGATGGCATCAACGCAGCCGACTGCGCCAGTGAAATCCGAGGACGGCGATTTATCACAAATCACCATCAAGACACAGATTCCTGAGTTTTGGGCAGACGAGCCACGGCTATGGTTTGGTCAGTTCGAGGTTATAGTCGCAGACCAGAAAAAAGGCGAAAAGGCGAAATTCAACTTGGTAATCGCAAAGCTGAACAAGGACAATGTACGACAAGTGTCAGATTTAGTGCTGGAACCACCTGCAGACAAACCTTACACAGTGCTGAAAGAACGACTGCTGAGCATATACGAAGAATCAGATACACAGAGAGTGCGGAAGTTGCTAAAAGAAATAGATCTAGGAGAACAGAAACCCTCGCAACTACTGCGAAACATGAAAGACCTGGCTAGGGGCAAATATCCAGAGGACACCCTGCGCATGCTATGGATTGGACACCTACCAGCGACGGCACGAACGGTGTTGGCGGTCAGCGATATAACGGACTTGAACAAGCTGGCAGAACAAGCAGACAAGATCATGGAAACAGCAGAGCCGAGAGATACAATTTCCGAAGTCGCGGCCAATTCTTCCCCGTCAAGCACAGATTTATTGATCGCAGAGGTATCGAAACTAAGCAAGAGTATCCAGGAAATGCACAGAAGCAGTCAGAGGGAAAGAAAACCACGATCGCGATCGCCGTCACCAGGGAGGCGTTGGAACAACTCGTCGCAACGGCGGGACAGAAGGAGATCGGCGGACTGGGTGTGTTTCTACCATTTCCGGTTCGGGAAGAAAGCTAGCAAGTGCGAACAACCGTGTAGCTGGAAGAAAGGTGCGGCATCGTCAGGAAAACAGCATGCGGGAAACTAGCCACGATGCAGTCAACGGTGGACCACTGCATCGACTTGTCAAACCACCGGCTATGTGTTAAGGATACAATTACGGGTATGCGTTTTTTAATAGATACAGGTGCGAATGTTTCTGTCTTACCGGTTACCAAAAAACCATATAATATAAGTGATAGTACTAATTTCAAATTATATGCAGCCAATGGCTCAGAAATACAGACGTATGGCACAAGAAATGTAAAATTAAACCTTAATCTCAGTCAACCTTATCAATGGACCTTCATTGTAGCAAATGTTAAACAGCCAATTTTAGGAGCGGATTTTTTACGTCATTATAAATTATTAGTAGATTTAAACGCGCAAAAATTGGTAGATAAGAATTACAAACCTTTAACCAGTGGTAGCATGGTTAAATGTTCGGAACCCTCAGTCAGCATCGTAGACAGTGGCCATCCATTTCACGAGCTATTATCAGAGTACTCAGATATCACTAAACCCACGCCTTATAGGAACGACGATACCGATAGCGAAAATGACAAAATATTGCATCACATCGAAACGACGGGACCACCCGTACATGCGCGTGCTAGACCCCTTCCCCCAAATAGGTATCACAAGGTGAAGGAAGAATTTAGGTTAATGCAGGAAATGGGGATCTGCAGACCCTCTAACAGCGCGTGGGCCAGCCCGCTACATGTGGTGGCGAAGAAAAACGGGGATATCCGGCCGTGTGGCGACTATAGGCGCCTGAACGCCATCACGAAACCGGACCGATACCCAGTACCACGGCTGCACGACTTCACCTACGTACTGTCAGGTAAGAAAGTTTTCTCAAAACTTGACATTAACAAATCATACCATTGCGTGAAAGTCGCGAAGGAAGACATCGAGAAAACGGCGATCATAACCCCCTTCGGTCTATTCGAATTCCCGCGCATGACCTTCGGTTTACGTAACGCGAGTCAGACATTCCAACGTTTTATGAACCAAACAGTACTGCAAGGGTTAGACTTTTTATTTAGCTTTGTCGATGACGTCATCATAGCGAGCGACTCAATAGAAGAAAACAAAAGGCATCTTAAACAGGTTTTTGAAAGATTTAGGCAGTTTGGCATCACCATTAATCTATCGAAGTGCGAGTTTGGAAAATCTAACATCGAATTCTTAGGATATGAGGTCTCGACGAACGGTATTAGACCACTAGACCATAAAATTAAGGCGATCTTAGATTTCCCGCGACCTCAAACCGTAGAACAATTAAGAAAGTTTTTAGGTATGATCAACTTCTATAGAGCAGGCATTCCAAACGCCGCCAGTCATCAGGCAAGCCTCAATGAATTTATGAAAGGCGCCAAAAAGAAAGATAAAACTAAGATACAATGGGATAGCAACTCGATTGAAGCTTTCGAGAAGTGTAAACAAGGTTTAAAGAACGCAGTAATGTTGTCACACCCTAAAGCAAATGTACCCTTAGCACTGATGACTGACGCCTCAGACACTTGCGCGGGAGCTGTGCTGCAGCAAAAAATAGGTAGAGCGTGGCAGCCATTAGGATACTTTTCGAAGAAGTTTACAAAAGCTCAACAAAAGTATTCTACGTATGACAGAGAATTGTTAGCCATTTACATGGCAATTAAGCATTTTCGGTATCTTTTTGAGGGAAATCAGTTAACCATCTTTACAGATCATAAACCCTTAATCTATGCATTCACAAAACTACATAGCAATTGTGAAACGCCAAAACGTACGAGGCAGTTATTATTCATCAGCGAATTCACAACGGACATTAGGTACATACAAGGCGAAAATAATACCGTAACCGACACATTATCACGCGTTGAAACAATACACTGCCCGACTGTACTCGACTTCACAGAATTAGCGATAGCGCAAGACGGCGACCCTGAACTCGCACAATTATTAAGCGCAGGAAATAACAACTTTTGTTTAAAGAAATATCATATTCCAAACAGTGACGCACAAGTTTATTGTGAAATCTCGACCAATTCGTGTAGGCCTTATTTAACAGATAATATCAGAAAACTTGCATTTAACACGGTACATGACGTCAGTCATCCAGGCATAAGGGCAACGCGTAAATTGGTCGCACAACGTTTCTTTTGGCCAGGGATAAATCGCGACGTCGGAAGATGGGCAAAGACATGCTTACAGTGTCAAAAATCAAAAGTTAATAGACACACGGTATCGGACCTGCAACAGTTCCCAGCATGTGGCCGCTTTGAGCAAACTCATATCGACATAGTGGGCCCCCTCCCCACGTCGCGAGAAGGGCATAAGTATCTAATCACCATGATCGACCGATGTACGCGTTGGCCGGAGGCCATTCCAGTAAAAGAAATCACGGCAGAAGTCGTAGCAAAGGTATTTTAAGAGTCATGGGTTAGTAGATTCGGTTGTCCCAATAAACTGACGAGCGACCAAGGGCGGCAATTCGAGAGCTCGTTATTCGCGCAATTAATGAAGTACATGGGTATAACGAAAACGCGCACCACACCATACCATCCTCAAAGCAATGGCCTTGTGGAACGCTGGCATCGCTCCATGAAGTCAGCGTTAACAGCTCGCCTCATTGACAACTCGTCCTGGCTCGATGAACTGCCAACAGTGTTGCTAGGGTTACGAACAGTAGGTAGGAGTGACAATGGCGTTAGTCCCGCAGAGTATGTGTACGGCCAGACGCTTCGTTTACCGGGAGACTTCTACAGCGCCTCCAATAAACGAAGCGGTGACGATCATGAGTTCATAAGGCACTTAAAAGATACGATAAAAAACCTACAACCGGTATCACAGCAATTGCGAGACTCACGTACATTGTTTATTCATAGTGATCTATATAAATGCGACCATGTATTTATCCGCAACGATGCGGTACGCAAACCATTAACACCTACCTACGAAGGCCCCTACCAAGTTATAGAAAGAAAAGGCAAAGTATTTGTAATTCAGCTACCAAACAGGACAGCTAGTGTGTCCATTGATAGGCTGAAGCCAGCATACTTATTAAATGAAGAACGTAACGACCAACAATCAGGCACTTCTGTAGATAATTCTCAAAAAAACACAAACTCAGAATCGAACCCAACACCATTGTCACCGATTCCCATCGTTAATAAGCCTCAGTCAAAGACAAGTCGCAGTGGTCGCACTATTAGACCACTCGTAAGATTCAATGAGTAGGTACTTCGTATATTAATGTCCCAACATGTCAACATTATTTTTGTGTTTTTTTTTGTAGCAATTTTTTTATTGTTTTGTTTGGCGTTGTCGTAACAGAAGCGGCCGGCCTTTAAGGTGTCATTATGTTATTGCACCGTGGAAGTTACGGCAACTACCCTTAAAACCTAGATGTATGTAAGTTTTTGTATTGCCAAATGGAATACCATTAAGTCGGCTCCTGAAAAATGGATGACCGCACCCTGTAACATAACTAGTATAGAAATAATGCCGACTACGCTATGGCAATTTTATGTAAACAAGATTGAACATTGTTTTAAATATCGATGTGTGCAAACTTTAATTCTACTTCCTTTAGCCTCGAAGCGAATGAACTTTGAAATTGCTTACACATGTACCTATACTTATTAATTAGTAATGCTTACTGCAAGAAGCACTGAGTTAAATAT